>LR738711.1:92806637-92817154 GCA_902687465.1 Secale cereale | reverse complement strand
AGACGTCCGACTGTGGCATTCTCGTTATTACTTTTGAATATAAGCCCTTTATGTGATGTCGCTCAGACGTCCGACTGTGGCATTCTCATTATTTACTTTCGTTATAAGCCCTTTATGTGATGTCGCTCAGACGTCCGACTGTGGCATGTTTTTATTTTTTTCCTTGTGAGGCGTCGCTCAGACACTCGATCGGTATTCTTTTATTTTCCTTGGAATTTCGGGAGGACTACCGCCCGACTTCTTTTTTTATTCTTGCAGCGAAAATTTATTCTTTGAGTACATATTGCTAGTCTGCTCATATGCATCATGTTTGCATTTGTTATATATTATGTCCTAACTGTCTTGTGAGTACATTCAAAGTACTCACCTGGCTTGTTGATTTGGCCAGATGTTGACGAAGGCGATCTCATGGATGAAGAGTTCGATAGCGAGTCCGACGCCTAGTGGAGTCCCAGTCAGTCTCTTGCGATCCTGGAGTTGATCACTGTATTATAACCGCTTCCGCCACCACCAAATAAATTCATAGGGTCTCACTCCGACACTCGATGAGCTGTAAGATATTGGAGTCGTGTCACCCACTACACTGTGACATATCCACCACCATTTTTTTTACGAGTCAGTAGTTATGCCACCCTACCCTTGTGTCATATCCACCCTTATGTATAATATCGGCGTGCTTGTAATAAATTGTTGAGTAGCCTCAGCTCAACCTTGTATAATATTCAGTACTCTGGAATTATGTATCAAGGATTTGTCTACCAGTGAGAAGGATCCTTCTGCACTGGTCCGATAAAAAGGTCGGTTTCTCAGTAAATATATTACTAGAAAAACCGGTCCTAATAATAAACCACCACCCATCGGCTGGTATGATTCGAGGTCCTGGAATCATGAAGGCCCATTTGCGTCTGCTGCAACAATTCAAATTGGAGACCAAAAGGACAAAAATAAACAATCATGTTCAGATTATGTGTGGAATTAAGATTATTATAACAGTGACACATATCATAGACAGAGAATTGCAATGCCGTGGTCATAATCATACCCCAAGTTAAAAAAATAAGCCAGTGGATTTCATATTCTAGCAATATATCATGGTTCAAACATCATGTAACAATCAGAGGAAAACGGATATGACAGGGCCTACTCATATTCTACCATAGCACTTACTACAGTTGTCATATCAACTCTAAGAAATAACATGCGTTGTTATAAAAATCCTAGAAATGAGAGTAACATATAGCAATCATGAGGTTATACTCATAGTATCTATTCTAACAATCATTAGATACCAATTGTTCTCATATCAACTCTAACAATAACATGTGTGGTCATAAAAATCTAGGAAATGAGAGGAACATATAACAATGATGTGGTTATAGACATACTATATATTCTAAATTTGTAACAATGAACAGGTAGTCGTATTCTTAAGGTATAGATGAGATGAGATAGAACAATTACACGGCGATAGATTCCACTAGTATAGGCAGCCAATCTGTGCGTCGACCGCATAAACAATGCCATCGTGCACTATAGCATCAGACAGAAGTGTTAGGTAAAGAGGATCGACGATGAGCCATAACCATGTATGGCGACCGGATTCCAGATAGACTAATCCCATGTTGAACACGGCAATGAGCTTGTAATCCATGTAGTCTTCTGATGGTGTGGGCACTTTGCAGATTACAGCCTTCAGCAAACAGAGGTTGAGCCAAAAGCTCAACGCATCTCGTGCATAGTAGGCAGGAGTGTCCGGCGGGCCGCGAGGCTCGATGGTGATGGTATCCAAAGATGGAAGGGTGATCTCTCGGTGGGTGTAGATATCCACGAGATGCCACGGACTACCAGATTGGTGGATGAGGACGATCCAGTTGGCCTTCATGCCCGCCCAGTAGTGGCCGCGCATGAAGGACAGGTGGACGGGAAGTGGTAGCATGTCGAGGGGCACCACAACAACCTCCGTAGGATCGTCAAGTCGGTGTCTGGGCCACCTGCGAGGATTGGGCATCAGCAAGCAGGGTGTCTTGAAAAGAGCCGGTCGGTTGTAGACGAGTAGACGGTACAAAGACACCGAGCATGCGGCCAGATGGACGGTGCTGAGTAGGTCCATACGATTATAGATCTGCTCCAAGAAAACATCGGGGAGGGAATTCCAATCGTGGCTCTGCATGTCAGTCGGTTCTGCCATTGGGGTTTTCGGTGCCTGCGAGCCAGCGGGGAAGTGGATTCGGACGGGCGAGCGAAGAAGCTTCTCCTCGTGTGGCCGAGCAGTGAGCGGGGGTATTTGGTACGTGCGAGCAACCAAGGATGATAGCACGGGCGGGCGAGCAGAGAGCGGGGGGAAATGGTGTGCGTCCGACGATGGGGAAGAGAGGAGGAAGAAGAAGAGAGGAGGAAGAAGAGTGGAACACAGGGAAGAAAGTGCATTAAATCTCAATTCTACTACTACTACTACCAGGATATACCGTCCTTTGGAGTGTAAATAGTTACACCGATGACATATGTGTCTACCACAAGAGGGCCCATATGTCAGTTAATGGAGGACAGAAGCGTGCTCTACTGGCAAACATGATGACAGTACTGGGTAAGGCTGATTTAGTAACACCAACACGCTGGTTCAGCTTATTAATTAAGTGTCCCATCTGTTGTAACATGATGACAGTACTGCGAAGACTAGTTGAATAGTTCTCTCTGACCGAGATGGGGAATAATGGATCACGAAGACTTCCTTTCTACATTATCCCAATGCCTCTACGCTCACTTCACTCATTTTGCTCCGTACGTAGTCACTTGTTGAAATCTCTAGAAAGACAAATACTCCGTATTTGGGAACAGAGGGACGATTTTACTCCATATTTGGGAACAGAGGGAGGATTTTACTCCGTATTTGGGAACAGAGGGAGTATCACCATATGGAGGGAACAGAGGAAGCTTGAAATATGAACATGTCAATGGGAGGGAGTAAGCCCCATGCATGCATGCATGCATGCAACATGCAGCACTCACACGTACACATGGACGCACATAACACTCACGCACCCATGCGGAACACAGCACACGACGCAACACACACGCTCACGCTCAAGTGCTCAACATACTCCCTACGTTCGTGAAAGACTGTACATTTAGAGATTTACACATTGACTAGGGCATAATTAACGCCCAAAAGTAGCAGACTTATGTGTGCATTCGACCATTGAGAGAAGAAGATTAAATGAAGGTCGTTGCATGCTGTAATTAAGGATAGACATGTAGCCTATACATAGATCACAAGTTGGTGCATTAGTCAATCAATATCGATTTAGATTAAAGGCTAAATGCATTGGAAGTGTAGATGTACTACACTCTTTGTTTTTAGCTGATTTCTTTGCTCTACCAACTGACAGGTGGGACCCAGAAACCAGGTGACAATTTAACCAGTCAACAAAGTGACACGGCGACTATGTGGTCGGTCAGTAGGGTGCAATACGGTGCTCTATGATGAGCTAGTGATCGTATAATCACCGCAAAACTATATATAGTGACTGTAAAGAGCGTATTGTTACATACGTTGACTGCCAGTGTATTTTTCTCGTTTCAAATTAAGCCATATTAACCGGAAATGACGCAGTATGGACTAGAACTAGTACTGTTTGATGTGTCCCGTCAACTTGCCGAACGAGGAGAAGCTTGCTTACTATGCCTCTCCCTCCCCCACGCGTGCAGTGGTTCGCAGGATGAGGAGAGGGTTTTGACTACGCGCCCTCTCCCTCTCCCTCGCCCTCGCCCTCGCGGTGGATGTGCATCAGTTCAATCGGTGTCAGATTGCCAGAAGCATAATGTGTACTGTAGTATCATCATTGTTGGACCTTCCGAAGAGGCGAAGAGCCAAGTGCAAGGTTCACACGAGTACGAACTGTTGAACCTCCCGAAGAGGCAAAGAGCCAAGCGCAAGGTTTTATAGGAGTTGTCGTCCTAGTACGAGCGTACTACAACTATAGCGAACGATGCTACTCTATGATGCCGCCACGTCATGTATATCTAAAGCTGTGCCACCTTTTTTTCTCAAAGAGCGTGTTGGAGCTCGTGCAACAACCACACAAATTGCACGTACACATAACACATTTACTAGTAATAAATTCTAAAGGACAAATGCCAGTATGCCACACAAGTTCATCTCCAATTCATGTGATAAATTTGTGCACGACTACTCTACATATATTCATAGCGCTACCGTTCACAATTTACCGTACTCCACTTACACGTTATAGATTGGCTACATGTCCTCCTCTAGGTTCCAGTCCCAGGTGTTCTTCATGGATGGCACGATCCATAGAGGTGGGCAACGGGAATCACTGTTGCAGCTTTCTAGTCCGGTTCCACACGACGGAGACTCATCCAAGCTGAAGCGGCATAAATCAGGGATAGCGTGTCCCACCATGTCGTTCATCCGGCCGTGCGCACTAAAGACACAACCATGCTTCATGAACAGCAGGCCTTCCGTGTCGTGCACGGAAGGTGGCATCCGCTTCACAATGGGGTAGCTGTCCCCAATGAAAAGCGAGTACTCTCCAAGAGTGTTCCTCGGCACCCTCGTAGCATCACGGGGGTCGAACTCGGCGCCGTTCATCTGGTACACGCGACATCTCAGATATGGACACATGGTGACGTACATAGTCAAGGTCCATGCATAATAATGTTGTGCTCAAATATGGCGGTCAGTAATACTGTGCGGCAAATAGTACTACTCCGGTATAGAGGAAGTAAAATAACCGGCTAATTACATATAGCCACTCTTGGCTACATGGATGAGATAGTAAGACATGGAAAAACAAAAATGGTGGGAGCTAGTGGGTTCAAGTCTTCAAGGGCCTAGCTAGCTATACACATCCTCCAAGGTAAAAAGTAATCCTACTAGTACGTAACTAGAGTACTAGTACAACAATGAAAGAGAAGGCGGGAGGGTTAAAAAATGGAATACCTGGGTAGATGGTGACGGTCCGATCGTGGTAGATTGTGTGACCATGTTGCACATCAGTGGTACCTTGGGTAATGACTGCTAAGATAGTTGATCCCAATATGCCATAGTCAGCTACAAGGTTCCAGGTTAGACCGAATCATGGATGCAAATGCACATCCAGGATCGGCGATCTTATTTTGATAGCAGGATGACTGGTCCCTGCAAAATAATGGAGTACCGTTAGGGATGCAAATGATGGTTTGTGCGTTCCGTTTGTAATCTCCGGTACCGTAGGATGGCAACCAGATGAAACAAGTCCCCTGGCTTGTCACCGCGAAGATGTGGCCTAGATGGCGCACGGCGGCTTCGAACGTGTAGGGGTACAAATCTGCCGCCGCCAACATGCGCCAGCCTCTGCCGTTAGTGCCTCTTGCATTGATGGCAATCCTTATGTCGAACACCGCAATGAGATAGTAATCGTTGTAGCCACGTTGCTTTGTTGGCAGGTTCGCAATTGCTATCTTCTTCAATCTCATGTAGGCATCATCATACGTATTCAAGCCCAGTCAGTCCGGAAGGCCGATCCCAATGGTAGAGAAGGGGTCTACCGGAACGGCTGCACTGCTGTGAATGTTGTGCAAATTGATGGTGGTTTCCGGCCGGAGGTATGCAAGCCAATCTTCGTTGGCACCGACCCATACCTATATATAAGACGGTGGTCAGCGGAGAAATTACGGGATGGAAATGGAATAACTAAGTACTACATGATCAAACTCCATTACTGACCTGCACATCAGACAAAATCTGACTACCTCTCAACGTCGGCAACTCTAGCGGAGTCAACGTGCAACCATGGCCAGGGAGCGGTGGACTATTCGAAGGATTGTCCCATAGAACTTTTCCTCGAGGACGCATGGAAGACCAACAAGCATGACCTTTTCCCAAGCCATTTTAAGCACTGTCTTGAAAAAGTTGGTGTAGGAAGCACCGAGACTTGCGATGGTGAGGACGTCGGAGCGGCGTGTGATTTCTCCCAGAGGATCGTCGTCTAAGGTCTCCCAGCCACGACGAGGAGGAGAACCGCCTGGCGAATCCATGGGAGCAGGGACAAACTGCTTTCTCTTCGGGGGGAGGGGAACAGGCGAGGAGGAGATAAGAGCGTAGTAACCGCAGGGCCTCGTCCCTTCCAACTGTAGATCGTTCCTTACAACTATAGCGAAGGGCTGAGCTACTATTTACTACTAGTAATAGCATTATGGGACATTATGGGATTGCATTATACTATAAATAATAGCACTAGGAAGAAAATTTTGGCACTATCTAGTAGTTTTTGGCGTGTATTAAGAAATTTTGGGTATGTTTTTGCTATTTTTTGTACACGCCAACTAGTGTCAAAAAACGTCTTACATTATGTGACGGAGGAGTATGTACTCGTACTGTAGTAGTACTAGTACTACTTTCTCAACTAGTAGTGCGAGGGTACTACTAGTGCTATGTACTTTACAGTATAGTGCATCAATTTTGAACTCTTGAATCTCAGGGCCAAGGAGGTACACTTGGAAGTGGAGGGTACTACTATTCTCTAGAACCATCGTTGTACTACCAATGCAGGGAAAGTACACCTGTGTAGTGGCCTAGTGGGTACTCTCAGTGCTCTATTCAGCCGCTCCTCTCACGTAGCTGGCCTACTGAGGCCCTCCACTATGTAGGCCAAAACTGGTACCAAATTCACTTTTTGAACATTTGGCACCGGTGTCCTACATTGCCCAGTTGATGTCATATAAAAATTTCACGGCATCGATGCTTCTACTTGCTCCGACGCCATATTTCGTTGAGGCAATAAACAAAGCAGCCACTGTACTTTTGCATGCGAAGCACCACCAGCACCACTAGCGAGACACTGGTTTGAGCTGATATATTACTAGTTTATAGCTAGGTGGGCCAGAGGTGGATGGATGCCAAATCCTTCACGTTGTGGTGCCGGTGCTAAATATTTTTCATTTGGCATCGAAGTGTATGTGGCAAAAAAAATAGATTTTTGGCACCGAACACATAGTGGAGGGCCTCAGCCGCTCCTCTCACGCACACACTAGCAGCCTATTTATCAGCGACGGTTACTGCGGGGGCAGAACATTTGAGTTATTTGATACAGCGAGACTAGGCATTTTCCTTCCATTTGTGGAGGTGTAATGGATCTCGTCGAACTTTGTTAGTAGTTTCTCTCTTTATGAACGAGATGAAGCAAAGCTTTTGCCTCTGTTTAAAAAAAACACGTCAAGAGGAATTTCTTTTATAGTAGAGCCGATAATGGAGTGAAGTCCATGCGTGCAATGCCACAAGCTACAGAGTAGTAGTAGAGCACTTTACGTAAAGAGCCATATTACACAGTTCCCAATGCCCCTCCAGGCTTTTCCGACTCCTCGGGCTTAATTGGGAGGCGCTAGTTTAAATATGCTACTAGCTGATGAGGAAGATGCAAGCGAGGTGCGGCTAGGGCGAGCACGCGAGCCACGAGATGGTAGGAAGGAAAAACCCGTTCACCTGGCTAG
Organism: Secale cereale; assembly: GCA_902687465.1. Classification (NCBI taxonomy): domain Eukaryota; kingdom Viridiplantae; phylum Streptophyta; class Magnoliopsida; order Poales; family Poaceae; genus Secale; species Secale cereale. The sequence goes on along the minus strand of LR738711.1, from coordinate 92,809,666 downwards.
GCTATCCAGTGCACCCAGATTGTGGTGCCGCACGTCCATTTGACTTCAAAACTCAAACTACCCGTGTAAAATATTGGCTCGCAGCAAAGTTACTATTTAAAAAAAGGCCGACGTGCGTTCGGCCGGGATCGAACCCACAAAACAAGGTATACACTACCGCGACCACTAGTAGTACTCGTTGGAGTACAACGCAACCTAGAATCACCTTTTGTCGCTAGTAGTACATTGTTCCTTACAAGAAACCCCTAATAATGCAAGAAACCACTAATAATGCCAAGAAACTACTACCACTTGCATACGTGGCAGACTTAAGATAAGACTACCTTATCAACCATTGTACATACTCTTACCAACCAGCCCTACCAAGAAATGACTACTCTACAAAGTGCCGTTATAGGCACGTTTCAACCCATGGCCCTGTTTGGATACATTTGTTGTTAATCTAACCCTGCCATCCAAACACCACTTTGGTTAGAGTTAGTTCAGGGTTAGAATCTAACCTCTGACTTATAGTATCCAAACAGGGCCCATGTCGCCCATTAAGTCAACGCCTTCTATTCGACCGGGCGTTATGACTTGTGGGACCTACATGTCAGTCTGCACAAAAATTCCGGAGTGACCTCCTACCTCCGGCCCGTCCACCTAGTCATCCCCGGCCATGGGACGCAGCTACCGCCGTCGGCAGAAGGCGAGGTCAAAACTGCCGGCGGTGCAGAGCCCATCTTGCGGCAGCCCGGATGCCAGCTCCGTCCGGCGCTCGCGGCCGCTAGCTAGTCAAGATAGCTCCGTCCAGCTGCTTGTCTGCAAGGTTTCCTAGCTAGATTGGAACGGCGGCGCGGCGGCTTGCTCGCGCGTGCCGCGCTAAGGCCAGCCATCTGGCTCGAGCGACGGCCAGCGCGGTGGCTTGCTCGCTCGTGAGTCACGCTCGGGCCAGCCTGCCAACCCGTGCGGAGGCCAGCGCGGCATCCGGCCCGTACGGCGGAGCGGCGGCCAACTCGCTCATCACCGGCGCCACCGACGAACACGCATCAGTACTGTTTGAAGTAATGTTCAGGAAAAATAATGATTTGAGGGGGAATAACAGGATAGAAGGTCAGATGTGGGTCCCTCGTGTCAACGGTCAAACAAAATGTGTTGGTTTAAGCTGCCTCGTCAGCACGGACGTGTGGGCCAACCATGTCATAAATGGGTTTAAACTAACCTAATTGGTAGGTAGTAGTTTTTGGCGTGGATTAAGAAATTTTGGGTATGTTTCTGCTATTTTTTGTACAATAGATTCTTCCTAGGGCTGGTTGAAAGTGGTAGTTTTTTGTTAAATAATCTACGTACTGTTAGTAGGAGTGAAAGTTAAGCTTTGGAACCCAATATGCAAGGCTAGTTACATAGTGCATATGTGTACATAATTGAAAGTAAATATCAACCATGAGTGACTAATATCTTGATGGAAAACTCGAAACTATGGAATACTAGGGAAAAAATTGCATGGTTGGAAATACTAGCAATGTTCATGTGCGTTGCAACGAATCATAATTAGAATAATACTTATTCACAAACTTGATACAAAACACTCTAATTTTGATATACAAATATCACTAGAGATATGTTATGTTTCAATTAGAATATATTCCTTGGGCTGTTTTGGTGAGGTCAGGGAGGGATGTGGTTGGTTTTAAGATACTAATTATGGGTTTTTCTGCAAATTCATAGACAAGTGGGATGTTTGTGAGAAAAGTCAACAACTTACCTCACAATCATTAGATGTAGATCTAATGGTCACAAACGACGGATGGTAGACACACCATCATCACCAACTTTGTCTTCTGTAGGAGTACTAGCAAGATCCGTGCATTGCACAGAACATCAAGATGTATTTTTTTTTTTATAAAAACACTCATTGTGATTGACCCATGCGGGAGTAATCCCATGTGTAAAAACTAATGATATCTCGAGAAATAGGAGATAAGGTGAAGAGGAGTGGGGCGTGGTGGTTATTGGTGGTCGGACTGAGCGGATGCATGTGGATTGACAACGCCGGCAGCGGCCACCAGGCCAGTTTGTTCCAGAGGCTTCCGTTCTTAATTGCTCCAATGAGGTTGTTGGAGATAAGGATGAATGAGGGAAGGCCTTGTCTGCAAATGTGGAGATGGGTGCGGGTATCTTTTAGTTTAATTTCCATTAGTCAGATATAGATCGGACGGTCTATATTGCAAGATGGCATGCGTACCATCATCACCAACTCGGTTTTTTACAAGAGAAGAAATATAAGTATGGAGATACAAACATATTATCGATACTTGTTTCCGTAAACTAGAATCTACATTCTATTCAGTGCCTCATCATGTGAGGCCTTAGCACAATGACTTCTCGACTGTGTAAAACAAAGGTTTTCCCGTCGCCGATAAGGAGGGGGTGACGGCGGCGCGCTTTTTGGCTTCCTCTAGTCCTAGTAGTCATACTAGGTGGTCTAAGCACGTGTAGATTTTTTTCACGTCTCGTGTTTGCCGTACTGCCACGACTGTTGATGAATAGACGGTAAGTTATTCACGGGGAAACCCTTGTTGAGCGTGTTTGTGAGAGAGAGAGACAGTGTGCGTGTGTGATATGTCTAGAGAATGACGCAATGATAACATATTCTTTGTGTCTATGTCTGTGGAGGATAGAGAGAGACATGTACATGGGGCTTTGTGTTGTGTAACGTTGAGACACATATACATAATTAGAGAGTGAGTGTGCGAGATACACATGCGGACATGGGGAGAGATGAGGATCCAGATTAATGGGTGTTTGTGCATGTCTGTGTGTGTTTGTGTGCGCGTTTGTGTGTGAGAGGGAGTGTGTGTATGTGGAGTAGAGAGACCACTAATGATGTAAACCTAGTATAAGGGAAGGGGGAATGGTGTGACATGTGTAGTAGCGGGATAGCATGGGTGCGGGCGGGGGAGCAGACTATTTGGAAGAGACATCGATTTTGTGTGGGAGAGGGGTGTGAGAGCGAGAGAGGGAGAGAGAGCTAGCGACGGAGGGAGAGA
>LR738711.1:92658673-92806627 GCA_902687465.1 Secale cereale | reverse complement strand
GAGAGAGAGAGAGAGAGAGAGAGAGGGTGTTTGTGTCCATAAATGGCGTATAGATAGGGAGACAATGTTGATGTTGTTTGAAATTGGCATATGTACGGAGACGCAAGGGAAGCGAGTCATCATGTGTGTGATAGGGACTTCATGAGAGATCTAGAATAGATGGTGTGGAGAACAATGTGCGAGATCGAGAACGATGATACATTAGGGAGCTATGGAAAGAGTCACGACATATATGTATACAGGGAGGAGCTGGGGCGGGTCCTTATGTGGGAGAGATAGAAAGAGGAGAGTGGTGCACAAGGAGACAAAGTGTGCTGGTTTTGCAGTGGGGGTGGTGTGTGAGGTGAGTGTGCGAGAACCACATAACTAGGGAGATAGACGTTTGGGGTGATGTTTTGTGTGTATGGGAAATATACACTCTACATAGTGTGTGTGCTTGGGAAAGAGAGATGCCGGGTGACCTAGCTAGAGAGTTGGGGAAGAGATGTGTCCATGCCCAAGAGACAAAGCGATAGAGACCTATATTGGGGTCCCGACTTTAGAAGAGATAGGGGTGTTAATGTGCTCGTGTGTTGGTGTTTGGGGGAGAGAACGACTTCTCTCTGTGTGTGTGGGGGGTGGGGGGCGACGAGGGCGGGGGGTTGGCTTCAGATAAAGAGTGAGGTGTCTATATTTGAGGGACTTTAGCGTAATTGAGATATACATGGTCAATAGTGTGTGCACTCAAGGTTGATCAATTTATTTCACAGTTTGGACTATGAGATAACGATACTTTTGAACATGCGTGATATACTTTGATGTACCAGAATTACAAACCAAAGATTGGAATTTTGGAATTCGACTCCATCATTAGCTTTTGTAATTCATTTAAACGGAGGTACATTTTTAAGCCAGGATTTCGTGATTTCAAATTCATATATCAAACCTAGAGATATACACATACGGGCATGTTCAAACTTTATAATCATCCACTTTATTCATACACATACACATTTTTGCTTTTGTCATCATATTTAGGATAAACACATTTGGAATTTCATTTGAATTGGACCATATGATGGTATTTGCTTGTAGTAGCTCAATGATCCATATTTGAATTGAATGGGCAATCTATGTTTCGAGTTGGAGACATTGATTTTCAAAACTTGCACTTTTTTTGCGTGCAAAGCAAACAAATTCTCGCCCACGGTATCATAGTCGGCCGTACAAGAGCAGAATATAATTTTAGGCGCCAAAAGCTCTCAAACTTCCCGCTCACATTGAAATATCTCGCGCCCGAAAGTTTATCCCTGCGATATTCCTGTTTTAGCCCTGCCACATGAACGGAAAAGGGTTGATTTTGTAACTCCATTGTTTTCCCCTCTTTTCCCCCAACATTCTTCCCCAGAGCCCCTCCCCTTCCCCTACCCGACCCCCCCCCCAACCACGGCAAGCCGCCGAATCTAGTCCTCCGCCGCAGCAGTGGACCTCACACCCCGACGGATCTACCTTCCGCACCTTCGAACCCCCAACTGCCAACTCACCACTTCACCGGAGCCGCTTCAGCAACTGGCTTGTACACCGCTCCAGATCTCCTTCACCGCCATCATGTTCCACCACACCGGATCTGCTTAACCGGCGCCCTCGTCCACCATAGTGTAGACCCTTCACTGACTCCCTCGTCCGTCCCTTCGCTGACCCTTCATACAAGCCCTCGTCCGCCGCAATAGATCTGCCTCACCGAAAGCACTGTACAACGCGCCCGCCGAAGCCTTCGTCCACTGCACCGGACCCGCTCCACGGACGTCATATTCAACTCCGCCGGCCCTTCTTTACCGACGCCGCAGCCTCATCACGTTATTTTGATCTGTACTCCTTCAGTTTTTCTCTTTATCGTGCAACTGTTCACTTACCACAGATGAGCTTTCTTGTATGTCGATAGGCGCCGCAACCGTAGCGCCGGAGCCGCTTCAGCGACGGCGATAGCCGGCCCAAACTCAACCGCAACACGAGCACCGTCGATGATCCTTAGCTATCAAGGATGCCAACGATACCCATATGCCGCCGAGAATCAGGTACTATTATCCAACGGCCGGCGCCTACGTTCACTTTCTTAGCATAAGCACCGCACCTTTGAATTTCTTCAGGGCATCATTCAATTTTTCATGAGATGCGTTATTCTGCTTGCACCTGTAGGGCCATACTTCTGGCAGTGAACATGTTACATGTGCTAAATTACATACCAGTGCACATATAGTTAATATGCTTTAGTTTTGTCATAAGTATTATTGTACTTCCTAGATATCACTGCCTACTATTTTACTTCTTGCATGCTATATTTATGATAATGGTGTTGTTCTGATGCCACCTGTTGGTTCCATCAGACTGCTTCATGTTCTCTATGGTTAATTACACATCAGCAAACTAGCATGTGGTTCCGCTGGTTTTTGTTCGTTTTACCCTACATTTTCTGATGCTAGCTATTACATCAGTGCTACGAGCCTCTGTTCATTACTTTTTTCTGTGTTCTTGATCTTCCCAAGTTGCATGACTAATTTGATGCTTCTATTAATTATGGAGCTGCCAACCCCATCAAGCAAAATATTTGTTCTTTTGGGGCTGGCACCTCGAACAAGCATAAAAATAGAGGGAAGCAGATATATTGTCGTGTATGCACACACCCTTCTTTCATTAGTTTAGATGAACCATTGATGATCAATTCAAACCAGTGCATGCGATTAAAATTAATTTTACCTAAATAGAGGGTGCAGAATAAACTACAACAAGTAGATTTGCAACCACGGGATGCTGACAATATCTTCAAAGAACATTGCAACAGCAGTGAGGCTTCACGGCAACATATGGTAAGCCAGTGTGTTTTAGTACATGTGAAATGTAATGCGTGTGGGCTGCTTTCTAGGCTTGTGCCCTCAACCTGTAATCCTACAGAATAACAAATAGTTCAGTTGTCTGCTTTGCTGTATTGCTTGATTTGAATGCTTGTTTGTTACTTGTTACGCTATACCTGAGTTGGCCAATATGTCAGCAGTGCCTGCTATACTATCGTAAAGAAATGCATGCCTAGTTCATTTGAGTCCTTAACTTTTCCTCTGAACTTCATCACAAGACTATCTTCGTAGTTTATATGAGGCCACACTGTTAAGTGCTTTCTCATATTATTTCAACTACTTAGATGCCTTGGCAACTTAAATATAGCGGTGGTACACTCCCTTTCAAGTTTTCATCTTACCATTTTAATTTCTTTTCGGCTGATGCTACTTCGAACCATTTAAATATAGCTTGCCATGCTCGGCAATAATTCGTACGTCGTTTACCATGTAAGCTTACTGCCTGGATCATGCGATAACTATATCTAGGACACAATGTACAACCCCATAATCTATTTGTGAAAGCAGTACGCCATCCATGTTACCAGATGGTAGCAGTTCAGAGGCAACACTGCCGGAGAGCAGTCTGAGCACAAATATTATAGTTCTTGAGGCTCTACTAGAGGAAGAAAGAGATGGTGTGGCTGCCATGAATGAGGTAATCTCAATCTTGAAGCTGGAAATTATGCAATTAGTTGCACGCATTATGCAAGCAACCCAAGAATTGGAGGAAGTAATTAAGAATGTTGCATTTGAAGACGGAGGAGGTCCTGCTGCTTCTGCTATCTGAGCCCAGGGTAATCTCAGTTCTTCTTTAGATAGAAGTTGAAATTGTCATTAGATTATTGTACTTGCATGTTGTGTCATGTCTCTGAATGGATTATGTTGTAAGACCCCCTATGTTGTCCATGTGTTGTAATGATACGAATTTTTTAGGCGAGGTAATCCTCAGTACTTGTATGATTGACATAAGGTGAACTGTTATTCGTGTGAGCATATTGCATTGGATGAAATAACTGTTTGACTCAAAGTGTATCCAACCTACCGAATTTGAAGATCACGGCATTTCTAAATCATAATCATACATAAAGGTGGAATAAATCTTTGTTGTAGTTTTCAAGAAATAAATAACAAAACGTAGAATTATCTGTGGATATTCGTAATCAAATAATAATTGGATTTGGATTTAGTTGCCAGGGCCCAAGGCAAACGTGAATGCTAATTCTCCCAAGTTTTGAACGAAGCGGCTAAACACCCACTATCATTTGTGGGCTGCCCGAAGCAAGTGTTTGTGAGATGGAAATTAATGTTTACCCCTGACACTTGACATCCTTATCGACCGGATTTACACTACTGTCGATAGGGGTAGACTAGTAACTTCAATTAGACGTGACACGACGGCCTCTGAGCCATTCAGACATGGTGGGCGCCAAACGTGGGCGGCAAAACACATTTGATTCATTCTCGTCTGAAAGACATGTGTCTCTTCCTCCATTTCCCCATTCATCAACGATGGGCGGCAAATCAAACTCTCCTCGTCCGAAATCGATGTAGGCTAATATTTTAAATAAGGGTAGATGTGTAACTTCCCTCAAACGTGACACAACCGCCCTACCTGTCAGCCCCGTTCATACACCATGGGCGCCAACCGTGGGCGACAAAACACCCTCTCCTCGCCCGAAATCGTTACCGGCAAATATTTGGGAGATGCGAGATTACCATCCTATCCCCAACCGACGTGATGTCTGAAATTTTAAACGGGGGATAAGTTAGTAACTTTGCCACATTTCAGACAAGCGCGTCCCAAAGTTTGAGATCCCCCCATCCCCTCCATTTCCCCATTCATACACCATCGGCGCCACGACAACCTCCCCACTGCGGCCAGCCTCCTCCGTCCGCCACCCCATCCTCCACCTTGCCAGAGCCAGTACCCCTACCCCGTCGTCCACTGCAAGAGATGGACGTCTCTCATCCACGGCGCCGGACCAGGATCCTTTCATCGCTTCGTCTCGCTTCATTGGCGTCATCGTCCACTTTGCCGTTGCCGCTCCTACGACCGCCTCGTCCACGGCAACAGGATTTATCCCCCAACTCGGCTGTCTGCCATCTAAAGTCTTCTTCCCCGCCGCCGACAGCCATCGCACCCGCAGCACCCTCAATGTATCAGCAGGGGCCTACACGGCATTGCAAGAGAGGCGGTACTCTTCCATATGTGCTTAAGTTATTGATCTCACCCGGAAAATAGATCTTAAATTGTTTATTGTACTTTTCTTGTCCATACCAAATCGTAGAGGCTAGTTGAATGCAAACATTGGTTGCGAAGTAGCTTTGTTCGGTTTGCACCTTCAGATCCACCATCCCACGGTCACTATACTCGTAAAGCTTATGGTTTCCCCCCTTTATATTCACTACCATCATCGTAGGTGCTTCACTGCTTCATGTCGTGTTAGCACTGCTCCTCGAGACCTCAACCCATCAAGCGAAACAACATGCCACTCATAATTCCAAAGCTTACGTGAAATACGAATCTGATATGATGCTCATATTACTAAAACAGAGAACATTTAATTGGTAATCTAATGTTCCTATATTCATTTCGAAAAGCATGTGCGCCACCCACTGGTCCAGCTAGTTCCACTTTCCTGATTTTACTCTTGATGCTTAGGGTTTTCCCCTTTTATCTACTCTACTATGATCTGCGTAGGTGCTTTCTGTCATACTAGCATTACTCCACCATTCAAGCTAAACAACACAACACTCAAAATTCCAAAGCTTAGTTGTTCAAATATGATTGTGATATGATACTGATATTAATTAACAGACACATTTAATTGGTTAGCTAAAGGTCCCACTTGAGTTTCCAAATGCATGTCGCGACATATAAAGAGACACCAGAATTGCATTTCTTTGTCACTTGTTGACTGTACTTTCTTGTCCATACCAAATCTTAGTTGTTATTTCAAAGCAAATATCGGTTGCTAACTACCCTTTGCGCAATTTGTAGCTTCAGATCTGCCATCCCACTGCCACGGTCAACACTATACTCATCATGCTTACGATTTCCCCATTTTATGATGACCACGATCAGCCTACGTGGTGTGTGTGGTAATAGCACTGCTCCACCCATCGAGCTAAACAAGCTTAGTTGTACAAATTCAAATATGATAATATGCTGATATTAGTAAAACTGGGAGATGTTTAATTGGTCAGCTAAATGTTCCTACTTTAGTTTCGAAATGCATGTGAGCCACATATGGAGAGACCGAAAGGAATAGTATTTCTCTGTGCGCTCTGGTTCATCATGGGTGGCCAACCGACATTGTATAGAAAGACTTGTAATATCTTCAATCTGCTTGCTCTTCTGCTCTTCTTTAAGATGATCCTCTTCTCTTGCGGTCGACTCGTCAAGTCGAGTTATTCTCCCTTAGTATATTTTGAATTTTTCAGGTCAGGTCGACTTGTTCTTCTTTACTATATGTTAAAGCTGTCATCTGCGAAGTATCATCACTTCTGGAGCTCTCATATTTTGAGTAGTAGTCCACATTATATTAATGCACACACCAAATTACAGCATGCATGGCACCTCTTAGAAGAATTGCAGAGATAGAACAAAGGGGTTACAGGGAGGAAGTATTGGATTAGAATCACTTCTGCATTACAAAGATAATCTCACTTGTTTTTATGTTTTCATGCATGTCAGGTATTGAACGTTATCAAAATGAATATGAGAATGGGCGCACGAGAGGAATATTGCGGAACAATCCACTGGCTAACAAACTTGGCATGGTGCAGGATGGCCTATCTTATTCACCCATCAAGGTGCATGCTCTAACTTGGCAAGGTTGTATTGGTCACACATATTTTGCATCTGACCTCTTGCATTACTTCTACTTTGTTACACCATCTGCTTAGTTTAAGCATCATATATGAGTATATGCCATACCTATCCATTTTCTATACCTATTCCATGTGTCGTCATACTATGTTTCCCAGTCAAATGTTGTTCTTTCGTAATAGATGTCCAAAAGGAAGAGTGTGATTGAAGATCCTCAAGGAGTACAAACTAGGTATTTGGAAAAGGTAGTGATACCTGTTAAATCAGATAGATCAGCAGCCACAGAAAACACAAGCCCAACTGTAACAGACTTTACCCCTACTCCAGTGGCCAAACCCCTATTAGAACTGCTGACAGCCCAGCGTCAGGTACTGTCTATGATATCAATTCAAAATTTGAACTCCTAAATTTCTGCATGTGCCTTACCTTCTCTCTTGTATGAAAACTAATTTTAGATGAATCTCCGTGCTCAAAGGAACATAGGATCTCACGACAATACTGGGCTCTGCATTGCTCTTGTCAGTACCTCTTGCCCTTTGTCAGCATACTTACACTCATTGCTGTTTGATTATGTAGCATCAGTGTAAATGTTCGCTTCTTTATCCTCCCTTTGCTTGAAATTATAAGATCTATATTTACTCTTAGATAAATGTAGAATTAACACAATGGTTATGAAGTTTTGGATTGCTCATGTAAGTACCTGTTGTCATGTACTCCCTCTGTATCGAATTAATTATTGATCAATTGGATGTATTTAGAACTTAATAGTGCTAGATACATCCATTTGAGCGACAACTAATAACGGACGGTGGTGGTATTACTGTACATGCATCACGAGATAGTTGATTGTCTAGCATTACTCTGCATCTTATCTGCCCTGCCCTCCACTTTCTCCAAATTATCATATCAACATTTACTCTTACCAAAATGTTGAATAAAGCCAATGCCACTGCACACGTTGATGTCTGCATTCCTCTTGTCAATACCTTTTGCCTTGTAACGTTGCACTTAATTAATTGCTATTTGATTATGTATCATCAGTCTGCACCTGAGCTTCATTATCCTCTATTTCTTCCAATATTATTTGATCTATATTTACTCTTTTCAAAATGTAGAATAATGGCAACGCTTATAAAGAATTTTCTTTGGGGATTTTTTTTGAATTATCTTTCCATCAACATGGAGAAGGTCTTTGTCCAGCCCGTGTTAACATGTAATGTAAGTTCATCCTTCTCAAGCCTTCAAAATTTGTTCTAGTATAGATTTGGATAGGCATCATTTCCTCCACTGCTGTTTACATCTGATTGGATGTTTGCAACAAGTACTAGTTTTAAATTGTAGTTGTAAAAACATGTTCCTTATGCAGAACAGATCCATTTATTTGCTTATATAATTGTGAAACCTGTTATGTGTCTCCTTGTTTCTCTTTCAGAGTCGTATCTCTTATGCCAGGCAGAACTTTAGGAAAGATAGTGAGCCAAACCATCTTGAGGACAGCGAGATGACCCCAAGGTCCTGTCTTGATGAAGACAGTGAGTTGAAGCTACTCACCAGCAGGTGTAAGACAACCTTTGTGCAGTCGCTGCCTCAATCAGTTTGACTTCTTCAGTCTCAACTTAAAGCGGAAAGGCTTGCTTCAGCTCAGCTCCGACTTGACGTCAAATATGTATTGAAGATGTCACGGGACTGCCTTGCGCACTATGGTGCCATACAGCTAGGGATGAAGCATCTATCGTTTACACAACTAAGGTCTCATCAGCTTGTTCGGCTGCTTGCGGGGCCCTAGCTTGCCAGGTCTAGTGCCTTCTGAAGTACTCTTAGTTTTGTATATTCTTTTGTCTGCGTGTTTATATGCACTGGTGGTGACCTTTGATGCCCAGTGTATGTAATCCGCGGTCATGTTGCGCTTTATTATCACCGGTAGCGAACTTTGATTCCAAGTGGATGTAATATGCCGTAATTTCTTTGTTGTATAGTCTAGGTTTATTCTTTGGTCGGTATGCTGTAATTTAGGCCGGAAGGTTTAGTGGATCTCAGTGTTGTCGGTCTTCAGGCCACCCGTTACTCATATGGGCCAAAACGTGGGCCTATAATCATCTTGGGCCATTAGCAGGTCTAAACCTATAGTAGTTTCCCGCCTTTAACAGGCCATGGGCTACATATTTACTGTAGTGACACTGGGCTTCCTACGGGCCGTAGAAACAATGGCCCTTCTACGGTCCGTAGAAACAATGGGCCTTCTACGGGCCGTAGAAACAATGGGCCTTCTACGGGTTGTATCATCAATGGGCCTTAGACGGGCCGTATGATCCATTGGCCAAGAATGGGCCAAAAACAGACCGCATTATGGCCGTAAATGGGCTAGAGTTTGATTCATCCGTTCATGGGCCGACCATAACGGGCCGTCGTTAATAGGCCGTATTTGATGACGCTATGAAAACAGCCCAACGTATTAACGGGCCACAAACGGGCCGACTGTAACCACGAGCTGAATTTGGCCCACAAGCAGAAAATGGTAGTAACGGGCCGTAAGTAACCGAATGTTGGAAATGAGCCCAAGAATAAATGGGCCCTGAGAAGGCCGAAAGATAACATGGGCTGCAAACGGCCCAATGGTTTAATAGGCCGTTAATGGGTATAAAGTGATACACTGTTCATTACGGGCCAGTTTCACCATGGGCCGTTAATGGGCCAAGAATAAATAGGCCCTGAGAAGGCCGAAAGATAACATGGGTTGCAAACGGCCCAATGGATTAATGGGTTGTTAATGGGTATAAAGTGATACACTGTTCATTACGGGCCAGTTTCACCACGGGTCGTTAATGGGCCAAGAGTTACAAAGGGCCTCATATGGGCTGAAAAGACTTCATGGGCCATACATGGGTCAAAACTTAAAATGGGCTGGAATCATATTGGACGGCCGAGATGACACTACTAGGCCTAATTCGGATAGGCCGTAACGGGCCCTAGGTTAGCGGACTGTAAATGGGCTATATGCGAACATGCCATTAACGGGCTTTCCGTGGGCCGGCTCGCCACCTTTTGACCAAGTCAAAGGGCCGGCCTTTTCACAGGAATGGGCCTCTGTTGGGCTGTGCCACGTGTCGACGTATCATAGGCACTTTGGGTCCAATGAGTGGATGACATCTGTCCCAACGGTGAGTCGACACGTGTTTCCTCCAGCCAATGATCATTTTACACGTGGAAAATCCCCATTGGTCGGGGCTGTTAACGGGTTATCGGATCCAGAACCGGACCCGATAGCTTAACGGCATTCCGTAATGGTGGATGCCATGTGTTAGTCACCCTTGACGAAAGTACTTCTGTGACGCGTGATTTATCATCATGGAAGTGGACACTTCCGTGATGATAATTTTGGTAATGTCATGGAACACTTCTACGACAGCACATGTATAACTATCTTGATTCTGTCATAAATTTGTCATGGATGTACATGCATGATAGAAAACGTGACCTACTGTGACAAACATGTATCATCACGGAAGTGTATTTTTTTAGTGAAGGCTGCAGTGGCCTCTCTCTCTCTCTCTCTCTCTCTCTCTCTCTCTCTCTCTCTCTCTCTCTCTCTCTCTCTCTCTCTCTCACAGTTGGTCACTGATCCGGCCGCATCCCGTCCACCCGCAAAAAGGGAGGACGTGCATCGTTTCTCCGTTTGACGGCGCCGAGGCAGCACGTCCCGATCTGCGGTACACGCCGTTCTCTTCGACCAAGCTCCGGCGTGGTAGGGCCTACGCCACCTGCTCGCTGCCGCAGTATGGGCAGATTCCGCCCGCCGCCGCTCACCTAGTTACATCCCGATGACCTCCAGGTATCTTCCCCGGCCTTGTTCCACTGTCCATCTTCCCACGTCGCTGCATGTGGATCTTCCATTGTTCTTTGCCCAAAACGTAGCTCGTCCGGCGTACTTTCCATATTGCAATCTCGTCCTCACACCGTTTTAGACAAACACAACCGTGTTGTTATCTTCCCTTAGGACAAGGAATATGCTTCTTTTTTGTCGTCGCATGTGTCATCAACTGTTATTGGCCAGTAATTGTTTCCTTTTTACCTCTTTTTTGCAAACAGGGCTATCCATTTCACCTCATTGCTATTGCGACCTTTTGGTGAACAGCACAAATCACGTTTTTCTTAAGAGTGTTTTGTGCAGTTGTACCAAAATGTCACACGGGCAACGTCTCTACATTTCAGTGTGACTGCACAAAGGGAGATTGGTTTTTCTCTATCCTCATCATCCAACTCCGAGCCTAATCTTCTCCAACTAGTTAATCTTAAGAGAGACTGGAAAGGTGACTGGCTTCTATTTGTGTGTTTATTCTTTCCTCAGTAGTCCTCTATTATCGTAATCACACTTAATATCTTTGGAATAGGGACGCTCAGCACTATTTTAGTGGAACTGCACAAAATGATCGGAATGTTGCATGATCCAGACAGCTACTTTTTCCCCAACATGCCTTGTTGATTTAGACAGAGCTGGGGGGACGTTGCTGCCAATGAATGCATGGATCAATTTTAATTTAACACATTATCACAACTTTGTCTTTAGTTGTGATGTAAATATTGGCTATGATTAGCAAGGAAGTTAGTTTTTTATTGTTTCCGAAAGAGCATCGATGGCAAGACACACGAAATAAAAGCTGAAAGCTCACACCATCGTACAATTTCATGTCGCTGGAAAATTATTTGTATAGTACGTCAATTATGTAAACAAATGCTGGAAGCTTGATAGCATTGCCAGAAGCCTCTTCGGCATCCGGGTCCATGTGCCATGCACAAAATTATACTCCTTCGTTCCTAAATATTTGTCTTTTTACAAATTTCAAATGAGCATATTTTAGAGTGTAGATTCACTCATTTTGCTTTGTATATGTACTCCCTCCATTCCTAAATATTTGTCTTTCTAGAGATTTCAACAAGTGACTACATACGGACTAAAATGAGTGAATCTACACTCTAAAATATGTCTATATACATCCGTATGTAGTAGTCCATTTGAATCTCTAAAAAGACAAATATTTGAGTAGTCACTCATTGAAATCTCTAGAAAGACAAATAATTCGGAGTATATTTAAGAACCGAGGGGGTAGTGTACAGCCGCATGTTAGACTCAGACCGGTCGTTGCGCCGCATTAATAGTGAGGAATGAGTAGTCAAATCATAAGCCCCACCTTTCCCACTTCAAGTTGCTCGGAAGAAGCAACCATCAATACGATCTTCTTTGAATCCACTCATACTACTCCATCCGTCACTGTTTATAGAGTGTGCTTCAGAAAAAGAGAAAATCTCTAGGACCAAGGCGACTAGTGATCGGCCTAAAAATAGCATTGGTAGTTATAGCACGTCGTCTATTACTAGAGGAAATAATGAGTACACACATGCATGCACTTACTCCACTCTGTAGTACTACATCGAGAGAAAATTGCGGTTACCACGCCCTAATTAATTGAGCATTAAACCAAACGCGTTTAAAGTCTCTCTGGTGGTGGAAATGCATTGAGAGAAATACATCATAATGAAGCACGCCCTGTAAACTGTGACGAAGGGAGGAGTAGTATGAAGGTGCATAACCAAGTACACGTATGGCCAAGTCGGTCAACGCACCTCCTGTTGGCATATCACTGACATGTGGGACCGGAGTGTGAGCAAACCGATCTCAATTGACGGCAAACTGGCCAACCCGCCGTTCCTTGAGAGAGAAAAGAGCGAGAACACACAGACGGGCTCGCACAGAGGCGAAGATATATTCGAGCATGGTTGATCGATATCATCATTACATGTTGGGCTGCCGTTTTCCGCCCTTCTCGGGAATAAATGTGTACTTTATCAGAGATTAAGAAAAATAAGAGTATAGAGGCTCCACCATGCGGTTCTAGTAGTAGTACTACTCGTACTACTAAACCTTGCGCTTGGCTCTTCGCCTCTTTGTGGAGTCAAACAATGATGGTACTCCGCATGTTCGGTACTATAGTGTATGCCTCTCGCAATCTGACACCGAATGAACTGATGCATGTCCACCGCCTGGGCGAGGGTACGTTGCATTAGTCAAAAGGCGTAAGTGAGCTTCACCTTGTCCTGCAAGCTTCTCCTTGTTCTGCGAGTTGACGGGACACACCAACAAGTAGTGCTAGTCCATACTCCCTCCTTTCCGGTTAATATGGCTTAATCTTTTTTGCGGGTAAATGAGAGTCTTTATTCATATATAAGCATTCTTAGGACGATCAGCCAAGACACTGGTCACTAGGAAGCGAGGTACCGTGCAAAAAAAGAAGTAGGAAGCGACGTGTTTCATCAAGCCAGCTCTCGGCCACATTCAAAGTGCAGCAAGCACGGTTTGCACAAAGATGCGCCACAAGGTTTGCTAACCTGTTTACATGCTGAATAACAAAAAAAGAGGAAATATTACCGAGCGCTCCTATTTCTAACAGGATATGAGCCAGAATTAAGTGAGAATTGTGGCGAGTGTTCCATGCAATCAACTTCCATTATCACATGCGAGAACCCTCGAAGAGAACCAAATGTGTGAAAGATTGCTTTATCACATTTTAAAAATATAATAAGAGTACAGACGCTCCTCCATCCGGTTCCTATAGTACTAGTACAGTACCTCTATAGACTATAGTAGTAGAACTAGTACTAGTAAACTTTGCGCTTGGTTGTTCGCCTCTTCGGGAAGTGCAACAATAATAGTACTAGTATAGTGTATGCTTCTGGCAATCTAACACCGATTTAACTGATGCACGTCCACTGCCTGAGCGAAGGACAGCTTGCATTAGTCAAAAGTTTCTCCTTGTTCTGCAAGCCACAGCGCGCAAAATTCTCCCGTCCTGCAAGCTTCTCCTCGTTCGGCAAGTTGACGGGACACAACAAAGTAATGCGACTCCATACTGCCTCCACTTCGGTTAATATGGCTTAATTTCAAATGAGATAAATACACTATCTGTCATTGTATATTTGTAAAAATACGGTCAGTGGACTTCATAATACGCTCATTGCGCTCAATATATACATTTTCCGGTGTTTATACGGTCACTAGCTCACTCTGGCTGAGTATGTGTGTGCATGCACGTGTAGGTTGAGCACTTGAGCGTGACCGTGTGTGTTCCGTTGTGTGCTCGGACATGCATGCATTAGGGCGTCGCGCGCATTTTTGCGTCCATGTGTACGTGTGACTGTTGCATACACGTAGGGGGAGTACGTGTAGGGGCCACTAAAGGAGCAGTCAAATCACACTGTAAGTTAGTCGGAAGAAGCAACCATCATTTCACTCTTCAATGACACGTACGCAATATAAAATGGTTGATATGGAGAGAAAAAGAAAACCACTATATATACACAAGCAGGAGCCTAAGCTACAAGCCTGCTTGCTTGGGTTGCTCTCTTCACAAGCATAGAATGATGGTGGCCACACCGCTGGTCACATATCCAGCCTGATCCCGCAGCTGGGGGAAGGGAACAATGTTCTGCATAGACGTGGTCGACATCGGCGAGGGAGAAAATCCACAGTCGGTGCGTCCCAATCGGGGGTCACCGCGGTATGGGCCGATGCCGCGTCCCAACCGCCCTTCTAGCTACAGCCCGACGTCCTAGGTAGTACATCTTCATTTTGGAGCCGGCTTGCTCCACTGCCGCAGCTCCCCACGTAGCTCCATCTCCATGTCGATATTTCTCTACTTCTACCAGTTTCTACTTGTGATGAGTTTATGTCTCATGAACTAGTGCCAGTACTATTAATCTAATCACACTTCTTCAATATCTTTGACATCAAGGATGCTCAGCTCAATTTTAGTGGAACTGCACAAAATTATCGTATGATCCGAGGGTGCCAGTCGTCTTTCCTTCGACAGGTTCTACCCGGCTAGGAAATTAAATACTGTTTAGGGTTTAGGGTTTAAGTCGTAGTGACCCCATCAGTAGTTTTTCTTTCATACACGCTCTCACAACTTTTGTCTTTAGTTGTGAAGTAAATATTGGCTATGATCTGTGAATCATTGAGATGCATCAGCATGCGTGTTAGTTTTCCTTTGTATTTGATGGAATGTTTTAACGGGGCAACCTTGGAGTACGAATGAAAATAGAGTAGAAAGTTTCCGTTTTCCCGGAGAAAATATGGAAACGGAGAGAAACCAACATTTCGTTTTGTTGGATCGCGCCATCGAGCAAAACCAACGTTTAAATCACGTCTGTCGCATTCGTGTCTCACCCTCCTCCACGGCTCGACCCCATATGGTCCCTCGGCATGCCAGTGACCGCAAACTGAGTATACTATTGTCACATCCCCAGCTTCACCTTGCTTTAGGATAGCACCTGTCTGTTGCATCATGTTTATCTTCAAAGGAAAACCTGAAATGGGGATGCTCAAACCCTAGCACTAAATGAATTTAACTAGGGTCAAATTAAAATCCTTTTCAATGAATCCAAAATGCCCCTCGGAAAAGTTCATCATTTTTGGATTGATTAAAAACCCCTGCCAAAAATGTTGTACTTATTTCTAAGACCATTCTGGATTTTTGAATTAAATCATATCTTATTTGCATTTGGGCATTTAAATTTTATATATTATTTTAAATGCTCAAATAATCATAAACTAAAATGTTTACTGTTGGATTTATTCCAAACAGTAGCCATGCTTGGTTTCATGATTTATGAAAATGTTCTGGCATTTTTTATTAAATCAAAACAAAAGTAAAAAAAATAGAAAACAGAAACTAAATAGAAAACTGAGAAAGAGGAAGCCCACCTGAGCCACTTACCTGTGCGGCCAGCACTGTAGCGGCCCAGCCAACCACCTCCGTCGTCCTCCTGGCGCCAGTCGGCCAGGCGTGTGGCCGGCGCGCGCGCACGAACGTGCCTCCACGCCACCTGCCTGCCTGGCCCTCCCCTCGCCAGCGCGACGCCGCGGATGACCACCCCACTGCCGTCCGGATCGATCTGACCCCTCACTCGCCCCCTTCCCCTCCTCTGTCTCTCTCCCCCGCGAGCGTCCGAACGCTGTCGTCGCCGCCGTCCTGAACCACCGCGGCCACCGTCCACCTCTCGCCCCTCCGATGAGCCCCAGAGCTCCGCCTCGTCGCCCTATACCCCTCCGCCGAGCCACGCGGCACCACACGTCTCCGAACGCCGTCTGCGCAGCCGTTCCCCTCGTCGGCCGCCGACGACCTCACCGTCGAATTCGCGGTGGCTGGTGCCTCCCCGAGCCCACTTCGACGACCTTTGCAACCGCCGTGAGCCCCTCTTGCTCCTCCCCCTATTCCTCTACTCATGCGCGTGCTGTAGCTCCAACCCCCACCGTGCCCGAGAACCCCTCGCCGCCGGCAACGTCGCCGCCGTGGCTATAGCCACTGGAGCATCCACCTGAGTGCACCACCGAGCTCCTAATGACCTCACGAACACGTAGCAGCCATCAGCTCACCTCCCCGTGCCCCGCAGCGCCTAACTCGACGGAGCCCGAACTCTGGCGCCGCCGCGAGCTCGTTTCCGACGAGCTCCGGCCACCCCAGCTCCTCCCACTTGCGGGGATGGATGCGGGAGAGCACGGGCTCCCTCCTGGTGCCCTCAGCATGCTCAGCCGCAGCCTGCAGCGCCGCGCCCGCGCAAGCCCGACCGCTATCGCCGCTGGACCTCGTCGCCGGCCACTTTTCCGGCCATCCCAGGGCCAACTACCGCCACCACTCGATGCAGAAGAGTGCCCGCGTCACGTTGATGCCTTCCGCCGGCCGTTTGGTCGTCGTCGGAGGAATTCCGAGCACTGCCGCCGCGTTTGGCCTCGCCGGCATCGAGCCGCCGGTAGGTTTGACCCCTTTGACACGGCTGGACCCCCCCTGTGTCCATGACATGTGGGGCCGGCCGTTGTTTAGTTTTAGTTTAGGTTTTAATTAAGTACTAATCACTCTGCTTAGCTCTATGAGTCACTGACACGTGGGGCCAACCCCTGTTATATTATTTTAGTTAAAACTAAACTTAATTAGGCCCTGAGAGACTGACATGTGGGCCCAGGCCCCACCAACAGTTTAGTTAGTGTTAGTTTAAAAACTAACTAACCCTGTTAGCTAGTGGGTCACTGACCAGTGGGCCCCACTGGTCAGGTTTGACCCAGGGCAGTTCTTTGACCCTACTGATGTCATGCTTACTCAATGCTGACACAGTATTTATTTTCTGGAATTTTAAATAAATAATAAATGATTTATTTATTTCAAAAAATAGCTAAAACTTGTAAAAATCATATAAAATCAACCGTAGCTCAGATGAAAATAATTTATATATGAAAAATGATCAGAAAAATCCAAGGAATCTGTTCATGGCACTTTCATGCATGTTTGAACAAGCTAAGCCTGCTGATCAGGTCAAATAAATTAAATGACAATTAAATAATCACATATGGAGTTTGAATTTGAACCTTTGGTTCAAACCAACTTCATTTAATTGTGTTGCTAGTTGCATTAGCTCAATCAACAGCATATTGCCATGTCATGATCATGCATCATATTGTTGCATTGCATTGATTGTGTTCTTTCTCTGTTTGTCGGTTTTGTCCCCTCTCAGTAGACGACGTTCCGACGATGAGTTCGATGACACCGATGAAGACTCATTGTTATCTTCAGAAGTGCCAGGCAAGCAAAACCCCATTGAGCATTCCGATACAATCCCACTCTCTTGCTCTTGCTCTCTTTTAATGCATTAGGACAACAACGCTTCAACTGTTACCTGCTGCGGTAGTTGAACCCCCTTTCCACTACATGACCTGTCATTGCCACAGTAAATAGTTAAAACCCACTAGTATGAGTAGGAGTTGTTTGAGCCATGTTGTGCCTACTCATTCATGTTTTCTGGTTATGCCTGCTATTGCTTAGAGTTGTGTCAGGTCTGATTCATCGGGGATGAATTGGAAGGGTGATGAGCATGTCCTACCGTGTGTGAGCTAAGTGTGTGAACACGATTTGGTAAAGGTAGCGATGAGAGGCCATGTAGGAGTACATGGTGGGTTGTCTCATTGCAGCCGTCCTCAGGAACTGAGTTCTGTGTTGGTTGATCCATGACCAGTTACTACCATGCATTGGGCCCGAAACCAATGGACCCTCTCGACTTATTAACTGCCCTTGTTCTCTGTCCAAGAGTTGCAACTAGTTTCTGGTGTTTGTAGTTTACTGGAGGTCGTGCGCAGCGCTGACCCTCGGGGTGGGCTGTGACGCGGCACGTACATGGCACGGTGTATCGATCGCCCGTTTGGTGATGCGGGAACCCTGTACACATCGTTTGGGGCCGTGAGCGACACCCCGGCCGGATCTCCCCACGGATGGAACCCAAATAGGCGATAAACCTGGACAAGAGACTTGTGTGGCTAGTCAGGTCGTGGCCGACACCCTCGCTGGGCCTCCGCTTGAAGGTTGCCGAGTACATGTCGTGTAAACGGCGGTAAGTGGTGAGAGCGTGTGTGAAGAAGTACACCCCTGCAGGGTTAAATATAATCTATTCGAATAGCCGTGTCCGCGGTAATGGACTTCTGGGTTACCTCTACAGTTCATAGACAAGAGAAAGTGGATACTCTAAAACACGCAAGATAAGCGTGAGTGCTATGGATGGCCTTCTCGTAGGGAGACGGGAGCGGATCCATAGTGGTGTATTGATTGGTGAATATGTGGACTCGAGTGCGCCACCTCAAAATAGTTACTTGCAGTCGTAGTTTAGGATAGCCATCGAGTCAAAGCTGGCTTGCTGCAGTCAAACTCCACCACCCCTTGTTGATACTGATGCATAAGTAGATAGATCTGATGTAAGTCTTGCTGAGTACCTTTGTACTCACGTTTGCTTAATTTATGTTTTTGCAGAGAGACTTCAGTCTCGCTAGTGGTTCCGCGTGGACTTCGACGTTTAGCTTGTTACCTCAGCTACGATCTTGTACCCTTGGGAGGGTCTGGTAGATAGTCAGGCTTCTCAGCCTTTTTCATTTGTAGTTGTCTGTACTCAGACATGTTATGCTTCCGTTGCCTGTATGCTCTGTGTGTTAGGTCATGTGACCTCTGTCTGTAATAAATGCTATGATGGCTCTTCTGGGCCTTATCTATATGAGTTGTTGAGTTATGTTGTGATGCTATGTTGTACAGCACATACTTGCATGTTATGCGTACGTGTAATGTGTATTGCTATGTGTGGGATCCGACACCTAGTTGTTTAACTTTGGAAGCCTATCTTACAGGGAAATGTCTCCTAGTGCTTCCACCGAGCCTTGGTAGCTCGCTACTGCTCCGGAACACTTAGGCTAGCCGGCATGTGTCCTTCTTCGTTCCTGTGTCTGTCCCTTAGGGGAAATGTCACGCGTTGTTCCTAAGTCCTTGTAGCTTGCTACGACTTGGGTTTTACGTTGATGACCGACACGTTCGTTGCTGGGTCATGTATGCCTGCCCCTGTAATTTAGTGCCACTTTTGGTTTATAACTGGTCATGTCGGCTCGGGTTCTCTGTCATATGGATGCTAGCGACACTATCATATACGTGTGCCAAAATGCGCAAACGGTCTCGGGCCAGGTAAGGTGGCACCCGTGGGGATACCGTGCATGAGGCCGCAAAGTGATATGATGTGTTACAGGCTAGACCTGTGTGACTTAGGATCGGGGTCCTGACAACTTTGGTATCAGAGCCTGACTGCCTGTAGGATTAGCAAGCCAAACTGGTCGAAGTCGTGTTTAGAAACTCTTTAGTTAGGTAAGGGAATTGTTTGTGGAAGGGAACGTAAGGCTCTTTTTACTCCTTTACCCCATGACCTTCTGATCTGAGTCACCTTCTTCTTTCTACGGGGATTAAGAACTAGGCTTTCTCTTATGTCTATCAGGATCACGTTAATTGTGGATTCAACTCTCAGTTCAGTTTATTTTACTTCTGTGTGTTCAATTGTTGATCTCAGAACCTTGACATTATGATGTTGAGTGGTTATGCCACTCTTTTGCTTGGATCTCAAAAGTATTTTCGAGCAATTATAGCCGTTATGCTGTCCGAGTCATCCTAGGTCTCTAAACAATCTGATGCATTTGCACATCATTCCTACCTGTTCTTAATGTCCTTTTAGGCCAGATTAACCACACTAGACGGTGAGTTGTGGTACTCTGTTACCTCAACACATATGTTGGAGTTATTTTTATGGCCCTAAGTATCTTAGAAGATCACCCAGTAATGCAGCAATACTTTGTATCCTCAGCGTGATGGTTCTGGCCGTCATTCTCAAAAGCATCCCGTGATGCCATTTAGTTAGTAGGCATTATATTTCTGGGTTCTTGAACCCTAGATTCATTCTACTTACTTCATGTTGATAGTATTTGCTCGTTCCTTTAGGTTATTAGTAACCTTGTGATAGTCCTCGAGGTCCGTGGTATATCCTTCTTCCAAATACCATGAACCATCCTTGGCAGAAGTTCTCCCGAACCAAAAGATCACAACCAGAGTGCTCCTGAGTGGTACTCCATTCATATTGTGATTCTGCCAATCCTACCTTTCTACATGGGTTATCCGGAAGAAATATGTGGAACTCGTTCGACATACTAACCTATGCATCCACAACTCAGAAAGATATATGTTCCTTGAAGTTGTCCCTTTTTCAGTTGTTTTATGACCTTCGTCTATCAGTTGATAGTCAGAAGTAGTCGTGCACTTGTGTTCATCGATGCCTTTTACTCCTGTGGTCTGTCAAGCCATTCTATTCTGGAATGACTAAGAGAAACAAACTCCAGTACCTTATCCATATCCAGGATTGGGTCAAAGAAGTTGTACTCCGCAGATGAAGGATGTTAATCCATCTTCTAATCTGTTCTACCTTGGTGTATTACCATCTTTATATCAAGAATGTCATGGGAATTGCACATCATCCTATGAACTCCTGATACAGTAATACTTCTCACCATCGTCGTTCATTCCACGGTCTCCGCGTTGTTATAACCGGAATACCGACAAGTGAATTGTGATGTGTGAAATCAATACTCCTAGCAACCCTGTTGCTTGGTAGTTAAAGGACAACAATTTCATTCTTAGTGTGTTGGTTACCAAATCACCATTCTAAGATTGATCGTGCTACCTAGTCCACCTTCTTGGTGCACTCCTTGATTGATGAGTTAGGATTTTGTTAAGTCCTTGCTCATTTGATCATATCATCTTGCCTTGAAAAGCAAGATTGTTCTCGAGCTTAGTAACATATCGGCGGATCGTGATTTTCTGGTTATCTTCCCAGAAGTATTACCAGGTTGTCCCCCGACCGTTATGTTGAGCCCGTGATCAAGCTTGTTTCTCTATAAACCACCCTTTCTCCAAGAATCTGTGTTGGATACCCTGAGCTAGTTGGTTAAGCTAAACAAAAACTTGGAGAGTTGGAAGATAAAAGCTTGCCTGACTTAGTTCCTTCCAAGGGATATCTTTTGTGTGTGTGTTGAAGATAGATGATATCTTCATCAATTGGTCCCTGTGATCAGTTGTTGGACCTATTGTCATATCAAAACTTTGATTTGAGTATGGGCTATCATCAAATCAAATCAGAACTAACGATGTTCATAATGTTGTCTTACTCGTGGCTGATCCCTCGAGCATACACCATTACATCTATTGGTCTGACCAATACTATCACTTGTTCACATAATTATGGAATTCCATCTCCATGGAAACCTGGATGAATTGTTGTTGAGCCCATCAGCAATACTGCTACCTTCTCCATGATTTTGTAGGACATTAAGCTAGTGTTGGAAACTTTGTAAGCGTTGCCTTCGTGTTCCGTTCATGAGGTATATGTTGGATGAGAGAAGAAACTTTCCCTAATTCATGTGCATTAGGTGCACGTTGCCGCCATGGGTTCGAGAAAGTTAGTTTTGCTTTCTTTGGAATCATCCCAAGTCAGTCATGCACACGTGCGAAGTATTCCATGGTCTGATAGACTGATCATCTTCATTTCATATGTATCCCTAGCACACCAAGCCACTGATTGATTTGTTCAAGGAGAAGAAGTTTCTTCTTAAGAGCTAGGCTTATGCAAGGACTTCAATATCCTCGTTGATGGTTCCCCAACCTGAACTTGGTAGTGTTTCATTGTAAGACTACTACGTGGTCATGTTTGTCTTGGACAACGTGTTCATATGTATGTAGCAGAACCAGCTCATGTTTTGGAGCTTGCTACCGTAGTTCACTTCCGGAGAATCTCGCAACACCATCTCGTCGATTTGTGTTGAAAAATTTATTTCTCTTTCTAGACTCGATGAGTCTGGAATATCCTGACACCAACCAGAACTGAATCTCAGGCAGATATGATGGTTGGAGCGTTTTCCAAGAACTATAATATTGGTCTCTCGATACCCGATAAAGTGGATGTCGTGGCCAACCCACTCAGCCGGAAGACCTATTGTTGTAGTATCTTGATTGAAGAAGTTGGTCACCTCCCCATAAGGACCTCGTAGGATTTACTCCCTAGTTGTTCCTTACGGATTCTTGTGCTTCCGAAGTCCGACCTTTACTTGATGTTCAAGATACCAAACATATCTATGAATGGTTTACGCTAACACATCAAGGAGAACATTAGAAGCGTAGTGCTAAATGTCTCTCGGTCGATTATCCAAATTCTGCTCCTGACACCGCTAAGGTGGAATCTGAGAAAGTGTTATCTTCCTTTGCATCTGCATCGTCCACCACTATTCATCATGGTAGTATGTTGTGTTGCCAGGATCCTTGACACGGATATTGGTAAAACCTTGATGAATATGGGAATGCTCAAGTTCTTGAGAGCACGCAAAAGCACTAGGTGTTATCCTCGGCACTAATCGGGATTGCTTCCAGTATTCTTGATTATTTTATACACTCTCAAAGAGTAGATTTACTCTCTACTGTTGGGATTCTTCCTAGTTACCAGGATCATTCCCTGCATTTGCACTTTGTTCCCAGCTTGTACCACCATCATGCCAATTTTCCATGGATTGCCCTTCTCAGCAACTGCTGTTCAGGATTATCTTCAAAAGTGGTCCTACCATAGGTTCCATCCATTTCCGATGATAAGCAAAATCATCTGTGGTGTTGTCTTCAACAAGGAAGTTCACATCATTCATTTTGGCCGAGAATGTCATTTCTTCGGACTCCGTCAAACGATCGATTGTGTTTTCCTTAGGTTGGTATAGGGAATTTCAATGACCTCTATATCAAAAGTAATTCTTTTTGCCACTTAAGGGAATAACTCTACGAGTCACCTTCTCTAAGGTGCCCCGTCTGGTGGTATCGATCACCATCTTCTTAGGTGTGGAATTATTGCCACTAGGTGAACCTTCATCGTTTGTTTCACTCCATCCCCCTGGAGGTGTACTCCGTGTCTCAGCTCAAGAGATGTTTCAACGTCTCACTCCATGGGTTGATCTTGAGTTGCTCGATCTTTCGGAAGATCAATGTTGTAGAGTTTCTCTCATCATCACCATTTGGACGAAGATCTCGAAAGCAAGGAAGCCAGGATCAACATGAGGCAAGCAATCAACACTTATATAGAGGACAATTGGATCATGAAGTTTGTGTTAGTTAGTGTCCCCTCTGATATCTTATCTCACGTCCTGAATCTCGGGACGAGATTCTTGTTTAGTGGGGGTGAGTTGTCACATCCCCAGCTTCACCTTGCTTTAGGATAGCACCTGTCTGTTGCATCATGTTTATCTTCAAAGGAAAACATGAAATGGGGATGCTCAAACCCTAGCACTAAATGAATTTAACTAGGGTCAAATTAAAATCCTTTTCAATGAACCCAAAATGCCCCTTGGAAAAGTTCATCATTTTTGGATTGATTAAAAACCCCTGCCAAAAATGTTGCACTTATTTCTAAGACCATTCTGGATTTTTGAATTAAATCATATCTTATTTGCATTTGGGCATTTAAATTTTATATATTATTTTAAATGCTCAAATAATCATAAACTAAAATGTTTACTGTTGGATTTATTCCAAACAGTAGCCATGCTTGGTTTCATGATTTATGAAAATGTTCTGGCATTTTTTATTAAATCAAAACAAAAGTAAAAAAAATAGAAAACAGAAACTAAATAGAAAACAGAGAAAGAGGAAGCCCACTTGAGCCACTTACCTGTGCGGCCAGCACTGTAGCGGCCCAGCCCACCACCGACGTCGTCCTCCTGGCGCCAGTCGGCCAGGCGTGTGGCCGGCGCGCGCGCACGGCCGTGCCTCCACGCCACCTGCCTGCCTGGCCCTCCCCTCGCCAGCGCGACGCCGCGGATGACCACCCCACTGCCGTCCGGATCGATCTGACCCCTCACTCGCCCCCTTCCCCTCCTCTGTCTCTCTCCCCCGCGAGCGCCCGAACGCTGTCGTCGCCGCCGTCCTGAACCACCGCGGCCACCGTCCACCTCTCGCCCCTCCGATGAGCTCCAGAGCTCGGCCTCATCGCCCTATACCCCTCCGCCGAGCCACGCGGCACCACACGTCTTCGAACACCGTCTCCACAGCCGTTCCCCTCGTCGGCCGCCGACGACCTCACCGTCGAATTCGCGGTGGCTGGTGCCACCCCGAGCCCACTTCGACGACCTTTGCAACCGCCGTGAGCCCCTCTTGCTCCTCCCCCTATTCCTCTACTCATGCGCGTGCTGTAGCTCCAACCCCCACCGTGCCCGAGAACCCCTCGCCGCCGGCAATGTCGCCGCCGTGGCTATAGCCACTTGAGCATCCACCTGAGTGCACCACCGAGCTCCTAATGACCCCACGAACACGTAGCAGCCATCAGCTCACCTCCCCGTGCCCCGCAGCGCCTAACTCGACGGAGCCCGAACTCCGGCGCCGCCGCGAGCTCATTTCCGACGAGCTCCGGCCACCCCAGCTCCTCCCACTTGCGGGGATGGATGCGGGAGAGCACGGGCTCCCTCCTGGTGCCCTCAGCGTGCTCAGCCACAGCCTGCAGCGCCGCGCCCGCGCAAGCCCGACCGCTGCCGCCGCTGGACCTCGTCGCCGGCCACTTTTCCGGCCACCCCAGGGCCAACTACCGCCACCACTCGACGCGGAAGAGTGCCCGCGTCACGTTGATGCCTTCCGCCGGCCGTTTGGTCGTCGTCGAAGGAATTCCGAGCACTGCCGCCGCGTTTGGCCTCGCCGGCGTCGAGCCGCCGGTAGGTTTGACCCCTTTGACACGGCTGGACCCCCCCTGTGTCCATGACATGTGGGGCCGGCCGTTGTTTAGTTTTAGTTTAGGTTTTAATTAAGTACTAATCACTGTGCTTAGCTCTATGAGTCACTGACACGTGGGGCCAACCCTTGTTAAATTAGTTTAGTTAAAACTAAACTTAATTAGGCCCTTAGAGACTGACATGTGGGCCCAGGCCCCACCAACAGTTTAGTTAGTGTTAGTTTAAAAACTAACTAACCCTGTTAGCTAGTGGGTCACTGACCAGTGGGCCCCACTAGTCAGGTTTGACCCAGGGCAGTTCTTTGACCCTACTGACGTCATGCTTACTCAATGCTGACGCAGTATATATTTTCTGGAATTTTAAATACATAATAAATGATTTATTTATTTCAGAAAATAGCCAAAACTTGTAAAAATCATATAAAATCAACCGTAGCTCAGATGAAAATAATTTATATATGAAAAATGATCAGAAAAATCCAAGGAATCTGTTTATGGCACTTTCATGCATGTTTGACCAAGCTAAGCCTGCTGATCAGGTCAAATCAATTAAATGACAAATAAATAATCACATATGGAGTTTGAATTTGAACCTTTGGTTCAAACCAACTTCATTTAATTGTGTTGTTAGTTGCATTAGCTCAATCAACAGCATATTGCCATGTCATGATCATGCATCATATTGTTGCATTGCATTGATTGTGTTCTTTCTCTGTTTGTCGGTTTTGTCCCCTCTCAGTAGACGACGTTCCGACGATGAGTTCGATGACACCGATGAAGACTCATTGTTATCTTCAGAAGTGCCAGGCAAGCAAAACCCCATTGAGCATTCCGATACAATCCCACTCTCTTGCTCTTGCTCTCTTTTAATGCATTAGGACAACAATGCTTCAACGGTTACCTGCTGCGGTAGTTGAACCCCCTTTCCACTGCATGACCTGTCATTGCCACAGTAAATAGTTAAAACCCACTAGTATGAGTAGGAGTTGTTTGAGCCATGTTGTGCCTACTCATTCATGCTTTCTGGTTATGCCTGTTATTGCTTAGAGTTGTGTCAGGTCTGATTCATCGGGGATGAATTGGAAGGGTGATGAGCATGTCCTACCGTGTGTGAGCTAAGTGTGTGAACACGATTTGGTAAAGGTAGCGATGAGAGGCCATGTAGGCGTACATGGTGGGTTGTCTCATTGCAGCCGTCCTCAGGAACTGAGTTCTGTGTTGGTTGATCCATGACCAGTTACTACCATGCATTGGGCCCGAAACCAATGGACCCTCTCGACTTATTAACTGTCCTTGTTCTCTGTCCAGGAGTTGCAACTAGTTTCTGGTGTTTGTAGTTTACTGGAGGTCGTGCGCAGCGCTGACCCTCGGAGTGGGCTGTGACGCGGCAGGTACGTGGCACGGTGTACCAATCGCCCGTTTGGTGATGCGGGAACCCTGTACACATCGTTTGGGGCCGTGAGCGACACCCCGGCCGGATCTCCCCACGGATGGAACCCAAATAGGCGATAAACCTGGACGAGAGACTTGTGTGGCTAGTCAGGTCATGGCCGACACCCTCGCTGGGCCTCCGCTTGAAGGTTGTCGAGTACATGTCATGTAAACGGCGGTAAGTGGTGAGAGCGTGTGTGAAGAAGTACACCCATGCAGGGTTAAATATAATCTATTCGAATAGCCGTGTCCGCGGTAATGGACTTCTGGGTTACCTCTGCAGTTCATAGACAAGAGAAAGTGGATACTCTAAAACACGCAAGATAAGCGTGAGTGCTATGGATGGCCTTCTCGTAGGGAGACGGGAGCGGATCCATAGTGGTGTATTGATTGGTGAATATGTGGACTCGAGTGCGCCACCTCAAAAGAGTTACTTGCAGTCGTAGTTTAGGATAGCCACCGAGTCAAAGCTGGCTTGCTGCAGTCAAACTCCACCACCCCTTGTTGATACTGATGCATATGTAGATAGATCTGATGTAAGTCTTGCTGAGTACCTTTGTACTCACGTTTGCTTAATTTATGTTTTTGCAGAGAGACTTCAGTCTCGCTAGTGGTTCCGCGTGGACTTCGACGTTTAGCTTGTTACCTCAGCTATGATCTTGTACCCTTGGGAGGGTCTGGTAGATAGTCAGGCTTCTCAGCCTTTTTCATTTGTAGTTGTCTGTACTCAGACATGTTATGCTTCCGTTGCCTGTATGCTTTGTGTGTTGGGTCATGTGACCTCTGTCTGTAATAAATGCTATGATGGCTCTTCTGGGCCTTATCTATATGAGTTGTTGAGTTATGTTGTGATGCCATGTTGTACAGCACATACTTGCATGTTATGCGTACGTGTAATGTGTATTGCTATGTGTGGGATCCGACACCTAGTTGTTTACCTTTGGTAGCCTATCTTACAGGGAAATGTCTCCTAGTGCTTCCACCGAGCCTTGGTAGCTCGCTACTGCTCCGGAACACTTAGGCTGGCCGGCATGTGTCCTTCTTCGTTCTTGTGTCTGTCCCTTAGGGGAAATGTCACGCGTTGTTCCTTTAAGTCCTTGTAGCTTGCTACGACTTGGGTTCATACGTTGATGACCGACACGTTCGTTGCTGGGTCATGTATGCCTGTCCCTGTAATTTAGTGCCACTTTTGGTTTATAACTGGTCATGTCGGCCCGGTTTCTCTGTCATATGGATGCTAGCGACACTATCATATACGTGTGCCAAAATGCGCAAACGGTCCCGGGCCAGGTAAGGTGGCACCCTTGGGGATACCGTGCGTGAGGCCGCAAAGTGATATGATGTGTTACAGGCTAGACCTGTGTGACTTAGGATCGGGGTCCTGACAACTATAACTTTCCTGCCTACTTGTCGATGGATCGTGCCATGGAGTACTAGTACTACTGGAAGAGATTGACGAGTTGGGGGAGGACAGCTAGCTGTAGCACGGACTCCCAAGAACTTTTTACATGCATGTTGTAGCCGGCTATTGCGACCTTTGAACGCGGAGCAGTCGCGTGCACCAGGAAGTGGCGCGGGCGACGCACTCTCGGCCGGCGTGCCGCTTCAATGCCGGCGCTAGTGAGAGGTCGCATCCGCTCTGGCCGGACATGAATGCAGAACTGACCGTTTCGGGGCGGGAAGCACGCGCGGGTGATGAAGAGGGTTCGGGTTGGTCAGGAGCGGCCGTGGTAGTGGTCCGGACGCCCGCAAACAAGAGATGTTGTGTGTTAATATTGCCGCGTATATAATTAACAACGTAAATAATGTGCATGTTGGACAAATATGATTGGAGATGGAGATGGAAATGGAATTTTACGTAAACACGAATATGCATGTCTATGTCTATGTGTGTGTGCGCGACGACTCTCACAACCTGGAAGCGAGGGCGTGTTTTTGATCGGTATTCTTTCTTGGTATGTTAAAAAATTGTCCGCCGGTTTTCATTTCTTTTTCCCGGGAACGCGTGTATTCTATTTAAAACCACTGCTACGGAGAGATTGTTTTACTCCATTATAGCCTCTTGTTTGATAGAGTTTCTTGCGTCTCGCTCCCTCACCCTCTCCATATCAAAACAAGATGACAGTGTCCACACTATCTCTCTCCTCACCGGTGGTCACAGATCTGGCTGAATCTTGTCCGTTACGGGAGGTGAGGAGGTGCAGCGTTGACGTTGTCGCCGTCGTTGATGGAGGAAGCCGATGTGCACCATCCTCTCGGAGCCGGCGTTGGCCCGGACGAAGGTCCTCCGCGCCCTTGTTCGCTGCCATCATGTGGCAGATCCCGCCCGCCCGCCTAAGCGACATCTCGCCCACCTGAGGTATAACTTCTTGTACTGGTCCAGCTCCCCAGGTCGCTGCATGCGGGTTTTCTTCTATGCGACTACTCCCCAGCTCCCCATGTATAGTAGCCAGGGTTCGTCGGCTGGTCCAACATCACCTACTATTATAGAGGAAATGCCACTCGAAAAGTTGTCCTGATTTATGCCTCGGTGGAGGTATACATGTTGTTTTTACAAAAAAGTACATGGTGGTTGTGCGGTCATTGTCCATATGCTCCTATTGCTGCTGCAATCTAATACTATCACTGGTTAAATGAAGAAATGCTTTTTTTTCTTGGGTATCCTGGTTTAGTTCCCATCATGATAATCATGATGCTTCTATTTGTTCGTGTACTTTTCATAATTCTTATTGACAATTGAGATGTCATTGTTAATCTTGTAAAACAAAGTAACAACACTATATCCCTTTTTTATATTTTTGGAAACAACGATGAGTATCTCCATACCCGGGCATGTCTTCCTCAATTTTAGTGGAACTGCACAAAATTGGATGGCCATTATTGTTCCGCCTCATTGTCCTCTGCCACGTGGTTCTTCCTTCCTTGAGCTTGACTACTGAGAAGAAACAGACCACAGTGAGGATTTGTCGAACTTCATAGGTGCCTCACCCAAACTTGATGCCAAATGGATGATGCATCACCACGATGACCTATTGATGCTCATGGTTGCGTCGGCTGGTGAAGCTGATCGATTTTCAATGAAAAACAAGCTGTCTTCCATCAGTGCTCTTTGCTTGTTACGCACAAAGATGATATCCTTCGTCAGTTCACCTTGGTTGCGTTGGAGACGCAGTCGTCTTTCACGTTGGTGCAATTTTATCACACAATTGGCTATGAACCAAATGTTTCCTCGAAGAAGGATCGACGTTGGTACTAAGAGCATAAGTTTTGTGTTGATTTCTAAGCCTTCTCACAACTTTGTCTCCAGCTCCCCTGTAATTTTATTTGTCCAGCTATTAACTTTGATTAAAAAATGGTGTGGACTAAAAACCCAGATGGACGTAGTAGCCCTCCATTTTTATTTACTCCGCATATTAGATTTGACTGAAGTCAAACTTTGTAAAGTTTGACCAAGTTTAGGCCGAACACAACAAACCATAATTATTAGAGAGAGCAAACTGTAGATACTCTCAAACCTTTCCGATAATTGAAATTAAAATTCTTTATTTCTACACACTCTCACACGTTTCTACAATAGCTTGCCACAGAACTAGTTAAGGCTCACTAAGCTTTTAACGGTGTAAATGTTATGGAAAAAATTGAAATAAATACTAGAGCACCACTATAACGTAACAAGATGATCCAACGGTGTGATCGTGCAAATATGCATTTATGTGTCCTCGGCAAAAAGATAATCATTTCCGCTCACCGCAGCATATATATATACTGAACTATTTGATTTTTTTGTCCAGGACACATACAGTCATAATTTGTCAATCCCTCCGTTGGATCATGTTATATTATAGGTTTGTTGCTACAGTATTTTTTACAATATTTTTAGAAACATTTACACCGTCAAAAACCTTAACTAGTTCTGTGGCAAACTATTGTAGAAAATCCTACTCCTATATATATATATATAAGCTGGAGCCTCAGCGCTTGTTCGCTAGGGTTTGCACTCTCCACACTCTCCCCGCACTACATATATATACACGTTGGAGGCTCAGCGTTCCTTTGCTAGGGTTTGCTATATTCACTGTCTCTCACCCTCTTCACCAGATCTAAACACGACTGCGTTGTGGCCTCTGTCTATCTCATCCCCCTCACAGCTGGCGAAGGAGGCTTCCGGATCCCGTCGCACCGGGAAGGGGAGGAGGTGCAGCGTTCACTCTATCGCCTTCGGCGAGGGAGGCAATCCACTACCGGTTACGCTTTTCTCTTTCACCCAGCGCCTGTGCGGGAGGGCCACCGACCCCTTCTTCCTTGCTGCCGTACGTAGTGTGGGCAGATCCAACCTCCCGCTGCACGCCTTGCCACATCTCGACGATCCTAAGGTATAAGTTTCTTTGAAACCGTCATTGGTCTAGCTGCATGCTGATCTTTTTCGATTCTGTAGTCGAATCTAGGTCTTGGTTCAAAGAGGAAGGAAGGGTTCGGTGGGGTGGAGCATGAATCTGGGACGTGGTTCAATGAGGAAAGGAGGGAGGGAAAGTAGTATAGACTAGCTATCGAGCCGCTTTGTTGGTCGAAAAGGGAAAAAGGGGGTAACCCAGTACACACATCTGTAAGGAACCGAACTATTTGTTGAAAAGGGAAAGAAACTGGGGGGTCGGGTAGTTTGTGCAGGACTAGATTTGTTGCCCTCACATCAGAAAAACTTTCAAAGAGAACAAATATGGGACCAACGCAGATATGATGATTGGCTACATACTCTGCATCACCCATTTATACGTGTGGACGCACATGGTGCTGGCATGTCCCATGTCCCATCCACATGATCGTGCAGTGTGTTTTGAGATGTTGTGCTACTTGTATTGGTACTGTTTTAAATAAACTCTACATCACCCCTTTATAAGTAGATGGAAGCACATGTTGTTGTTGCGCCCACTCTCCCCTGGAACTATTTATGCTTTTTGTTAATCTAATGCCACTGGTAAAATTAAGCAATGCCACTCTCAGAATTAACTACTGAATCTTATTTCAAAACTACAACACTTGTCAGGGATTAGCGGGATTACAATTTTTGTGGCCGCATGTTTCATTCTCCTTTATTGGCCAGTAATTGATTCCTTTTTTGCCTCTCTTAAAACAGGGATATCTATTCAACTTGTTGCTATTGCGACATTTTGCTTCGCTTAATTTTGGTGGGACTGCACAAAATGAGACCGGATTTCCATATATGTGTTGAGATCTGTTTGAGGTCGTCCTAATGAGTTATTTCAAATCTTGGTCTTAAAAGGTCAGTACCGACTTTCCTCAGAATTAACTAGTGAGTCTTAGTTCAAAACTGCAACAATTGTTAGGGATCGGCGGGAGTACCATTTCTGTTAGGGATCGGCCAGAGTACATGTTTAAGAAATGTATTGTTCAGATAATGTCTCTGTTATTATATATCAGTTACAGTGTTTTACAAATGGTACTATCCTGCTTTGTAGTTCTTTCTACATGTTTAACCAAGGTATTGTTAAGATAATGTCTCTGTTAAAATGAATCAGTCGCATTGTTTTAGGAATGATACTTTTCTGCTTTGTCGTTCTTTATACATGTTGAAACAAGGCATTCTTAAGATAATGTCTCAATTAATATGAATGAATCACACTGATTGAGAATTGCTACTCTCCTGCTTTGTTTCCCATTAAGATAAGGTAGATCAGTAGATGTTTTTCTTCTGGGAGTACAAGTCATCAACCGTTATTTCTCGGTAATTGTTTCCCTTATACCTTTTGTTGCTTACAGGGATATCAACCGTTATTTCTCGGTAATTGTTTTTATTCCGACTTTGATTTTAGGATAACTGCACAAAAGGAGCCAATGTGTCTTAGGCAAACTACTGCATTAGTGGGTCCGGTTGGTCTTACCACTTTGCAGAAAGAAGCAGTCACTGTTTGCGCTACATTACACAAGGAATGATCGAGAAGCTTTACAGAGTATTAGTAGACGCTGGTAACATGACTAGTTTGCAGAGAGCATAGGAAACTCTACAACATGTGGAGTGCACTGGGCAAAAAGTGCCCAAACAAGTATAGGAAGGGAGGACATGACTCCAAATATGTCAATGTCTTTCTAAGCAACAATGATGGGGCATCTGGGTATGTTAATCTCTTTACTGTACTTTCAGTTTGTTAGTCCACCGATTGGTGGGTTGACACTGGGGCCAATATTCATGGGTGTGCTGATGTGTCTTTGTTTTCTGGCAGCATATAAATATGAAATCCACAGGGATGCTTAGCTTGATTTTAGTGGAACTGAACAAAATGTTCAGATGGTTCGTGTCCTCCATAATAATACTTCATCATGCACAATACATCGAATGGTACTCTAATCATTCGTCGTCACCTTGAGCCACCGGACTATCAGATGACAAACTGATGACAAACCCTGCACGTTCCACAATCATAGGCATTACATATTTTGAATGGGAAAAGCTTGTCAAAGTTGACATTAGTTTAATATATTGGAATTGGAAAACCTTGTCAATTTTTGCTCATTGATGTTAACCAGAAGACATGCATTTGATATTTTTGAGTGGGACGCCCTTTGCTGCGAGCAACGTCGATCGTTTTTTCCTATTCATGTCTTCAGTTCAGAAGTAAATATTTACTCTGCTGAGATGCATAGTCACATGAATGTTGACTTATGTAAGATATTTTAAGAGTTTGTTCTGAATATTGTCTATGTAATGCCAGGCCTTGTGTTTGATGACAAAGTTGAGCTTGGAATGCTGTGGCATGCGGCATCACGAGCTGTTCACCGTGCCTCCTGAGAATAATGCTTCGTATTGTTTTGCACGTCGATCTAATGCCAGTGATTTGCTTGTTAGGAAGATCATCCTCTTCTGTTGTTTCCGTTCTTAAGAAGTTCATCGTCTTATGTTTCATTCATAGCCTATACGACAAGTCGGGTAGGTTAGACATGAAACCATATGATCTTCTGACCAACTCATCATCTTAGGCCGTGATTGGATCGTTGTTTTCCAACCAAAACCGCTTGTAAAACTGACGCATGTAAATAAAAGCAGATGGCCTCGGGTGAAGCGCTTGGTTGGTCGATTTCGACTAGTAAAATATACACCGGTCTCTCAAATTACACATGTAACCCGCCGGTTTTACTTACAGACCTCGGGCCCTCGGTTTCATTACGCCTGTATTTTACGCGTTGTTTCCGATGAGAGTAAATTACACTTGTATCTTAATACAGGTGTGAAATAAACAAGAGCTCCCATGCGCGGCCTTACCGTTTCATGCCGTCTTAGTCTCTCGAAGGTGCTCATAGGTGTCTGATGATCCTGGCTTCCTGAATGAGCAGCAGGCACTGTATCAGACCATCCGTAGGGCCCGCGAGGCCCTCTCCGTCGTCCTTCGAGTTTTTGCACTCGCCGTGGCGCCGAGCATTGTTAACATGGTCAATGAACATGAGGATTCAGGAGATGACTTTATTTAGACTAGTTGACAATAGGGACCCACTAGGACCATAGCCGTAGGTACGCAAGTGCCTCCTTATTATGTACAACTATATTTTTTTTGCTTCTCCTGGTTTCCTGACATCATGGTCCCACACCATTGTCAACCTATGTAGTCAATATAAACGAGAGAATTGCACAAGGTGCGGCCGATAGATGGGACCAAGCAGCTCGAGCAGTATTTATGTTTTTGAAGCGTGAGCACTGTAGTGTTTTTCCTGGCGATGTTTTCGTTGTTGTTCAGAGGAGAGCAGGGTATTAACTGGGCGGGATGTGGCCCGTCTAGCCCAGGACAGACATCCAGCCCAGATATTATTATTTTTCAAGATGAAAATGGCTAGCCCAGCTATACGTTTTTTTGAGGAATACCCAGGCAAAGTCAACTTGTTATTCTCCGCCCCGCTGGGCTGCAAATCTTTCCTAGGAGGGATGCATTAGGCTTAACAGGAAAATGGGCTTTAAAAATAATAAATGGGATGTAATTATAAAAACTGGGCAGTAACTATAAAAAATGCACCAAGCACGAAATTAGTTTATAAAATATTATTTATGGATTTTGAAAATCTTAATTTTTAATTTGTTGCGCGCGCAATGTTTCGTTAGATTTTTACGTAATACAAATTTATATTTAATCTGACTAGAAATTTCGGGATAAAAATATTTCGGATACCATCAAAATGTGGGAAATTTTATTGAATTCTGTCTTGAACGGTTGGTTGAAATTATTAATCGTTGTCCTAGCTAGAAAATGGGATGTACTTTTAACAAACTGTAAAATGAGCACAGTTTATTTTTTCTGAAGAATACCCAATCCAGGCCTATTTGTTTTTCTACGCCCTGATGGGCTGCATCTCTTTCAAGACGCCTGCAAATCTTGAAAGTAATATGAAATTGGTTGTAAATATAAAAACAGATGACAAATTAGCAATTACTTTATAATTTCTGAATTCTTTGACATTTTCAGATTCCTATTTCACTGGGCATTAACCTAATTTAAATATATCTTCGAAGTACTTTAAATCTGGCTCGACATTTCGGTATTAAAAATAGTTTGGAACCCACTGAAATATGCGAAATTGGCCCTGGCCAGCCTAAAAAAACGGACTGCAATAAATTGCATAAGAAGTCGCAATGAGCTATATATAAATTATAAAAAAGAGGGAATGGTCTGACTAATGGGCCTATTAAGTTGATGCGTATGCAAGATTTTTTTAGTTATTATATACGTCAACAAATGATTGTAGCAAACGTAACGGTTGGATGTCAATCCAACGGCCGTCGTGTTTCTTCAATCTCTGATCTTCTTGCTCCAGCCGCCAAATCCAGCGCCGGCAGGACCGCCTGCTCCCGCCTCCCGTGTAGGCCTCACCGCCCCCTGCTACTCCCACTGCTGGCCAGGGTATCCCTCTACTCACCCACACCCCATGTTATTATGCGGCGACGGCAGCCTCACAACGCAGCCCTACCAGTGAACCCTCGTACTCCTCTCCGCGTAGGCATCCACTACCGCGTCTTCCCCGGCTCCGCGTCGTCCCCTTCCTAGGCCTCGCCATCGTCCACCGCCCTAGTGCTCTCAGCGCGGCGTGGTCAACGTGGTCAAGTAACGACTTCCATCGGAAGAGTACTGTCGTGGAGAGGCTGACAGCTGGGTCCACGGCAGCCGCAAGGAAGTGCCTCCTTATTACGAGGAAAATAATTATTCCTCCAGCTGACAGCAGGGACCCACCAGATGGGCCACCGTATTTGGCGAAAAAATGTTCCCCCCCTGACTGCTGGGACCCATAGGACGGGCCACCGTATTTCGCGAAAAAAACGTTCCCCCCGCTGTCAGCTCAGGACCACCAGAAGTGCCTCCTTATTACGCACAAAATAATGAATACTCCCCCTGCTAGCTGGGACCCAGTATAGTGGGAGGCTGACTTGTGGGCCTACTAAGTTGACGGGGATGGAGGGCTTTGTCAACTTAGTCAATATGCACGATTCTAGCTCCCTTGACCGTACGATGTCCATCCAACAGCCTTAGTGCTTCTTCAACCTCTGGTCTTCTTGCTCCAGTCGCCGAAACCAGCGCCGGTTGTGCCTCGTGCTCCTGCCTCCCTTGGCCGGCGGTGATGCCGCGGAGGCCTCACCGCCCCCTACTACTCCCACCACTGGCCAGGCCATCCCTCTACTCACCCACACCCCATGTTATTCTACGGCGACGGCAGCCTCACAGCGCAGCGAACCAGTGAACCCTCATACTCCTCTACGCGTGGGCATCCACTACTGCGTCTTCCCCGGCTCTGCGTCGTCCCCTTCCTAGGCCTCATCGTCGTCCACCGCCCTGGTGCTCTCGGCGCGGCGTGGTCAACATGGTCAAGGAAAGGCTTCCATCGGACGTGGACTGTACGTGGAGAGGCTGACAGTTGGGTCCACGGCCGCAGCAAGGAAGTGCCTCCTTATTACACGCAAAATAATTATTCTTCCACCTGACAGCGGGGACCCACCGGACGGGCCACCTTATTTTACGAAAAAAATGTCGCCCTCCTGAATGCTGGGATCCACCAGACGAGTCACCGTATTTTGCAAAAAAAAAACATTCCCCCCGCTGTCAGCTCGGACCCACCGGAAGTGCCTCCTTATTACGCACAAAAAAATGAATACTCCCCCTGCTAGTTGGGATCCACCCTGGTGGGTGGCTGACTTGTGGGCCCACTAAGTTGACGGGGACGGAGTGCTTTGTCAACTTAGTCAATATGAACGATTCTAGCTCCAGTGACCGTACGATATTCATCCAACGGTCGTAGTGCTTCTTCAACCTCTGGTCTTCTTGCTCCAGCCACCCAAAGCAGCGCCGGTCGTGATGCATGCTCCTGGCTCCCGTGGCCGGCTGTGCTGCCGCGGAGGCCTCACCGCCCCCTACTATTCCCTCCGCTGGCCAGGCCCTGCGGCGCCGGCAGCCTCACACCACAGCCGAACCAGTGAACCCTCGTTCTCCTCTCCGCGCGGGCTTCCACTTCCGCGTCTTCCGCGGCTCTGCGTCGTCCCCTTCCTAGGCCTCACCGTCGTCCACCGCCCTGGTGCTCTCGGCGCGGCATGGTCAACATGGTCAAGGAACGACTTCCATCTAAAGAGTACTGTACGTGGAGAGGCTGACAGCTGGGTCCACGGCCGCAGCAAGGAAGTGACTCCTTATTATGCGCAAAATATTTATTCCTCCACCTGACAGCGGGGACCCACCGGATGGGACACCGTATTTCGTGAAAAAAATGTTTCCCCTGAATGCTGGGACCCACCAGCTACATCTTCGCACGCAAGGATGTGCGTCCGGGCAAAAAAAAACGATTCACCCCCCTGACTGCTAGGACCCACCAGCTACATGTGTAAAAATTCTGATAAATTAGGACATCTTGGGAAATTTGTATATCAATCATGTGTAAAAATTTCAGAAAATTAACACGTCGAGTAATTTATTGAACTTTTTGCACTAGACGCAAAACTTTCTGTTTCTCATAGAATCAAATCAACTATCATCCACACTATCCCAAAGGCTTTACTTGGCAGTTTATTGAAACAAAAGCTATAAAACATGATTACTACAGTAGCATAATCATGTGAACACACAAAAACAATAGGTATAAGTGTTGGGTTGTCTCCCAACAAGCGCTTTTCTTTAATGCCTTTTAGCTAGGCATGATGATTTCAATGATGCTCACATAAAAGGTAAAGATTGAAACACAAAGAGAGCATCATGACGAATATGACTAGCACATTTAAGTCTAACCCACTTCCTATGCATAGGGATTTTGTGAGCAAACAACTTTTGGGAGCAAGAATCAACTAGCATAGGAAGGCAAAACAAGCAAAACTTCGAGATTTTCAACACATAAAGAGGAAACTTGATATTATTGCAATACCTACAAGCATATGTTCCTCTCTCATAGTAATTTTCAGTAGCATCATGAATAAATTCAACAATATAGCCATCACATAAATCATTCTTTTCATGATGCAAAAGCATAGAAATTTTGCTACTCTCCACATAAGAAAATATATTCTCATGAATAGTGGTGGGAGCAAACTCAACAAAATAGCTATCATGAAATTGAAAATTAAAGTCATGATGACTAGTTTCATGCTTATAATTATTCTCTATAACATATATGTCATCACCATAATAATCATATATAGGAACTTTGTTGTTACAATCAATTGCATCCTCCTCCAAAGTAGTGAATTCATCACTAAATAAACTCACGACCTCTCCAAATCCACCTTTATCAATATAATCATCATAAATAGGAGGCATGTTACCATTATAATAAATTTCCACATCAAATATTGGGGGGCTAAAAATATCATCTTCATCAAACATAGCATCCCCAAGCTTATGGCTTTGCATATCACTACCATCATGGATATTCAAAGAATTCATACTAACAACATTGCAATCATGCTCATCGTTTGTGCCAAACATTTTATAGCATTCTTCTTCTAACAATTGAGCACAATTATTATTTCCATCATTTTCACAAAAGAGATTATAAAGATGATCAATAATATGATGCATACTCAATTCCATTTTTTACTTTTATAAACCAAACTAGTGATAAAACAAGAAACTGAAATATTCAATTGCAATATCTAAAGATATACCTTCAAGCACACACCTCCCCGGCAACGGCGCCAGAAAAGAGCTTGAAGTCTACTATGCAACTTTATTCTTGTAGACACGTATTGGGCCTCCAAGCGCCGAGTTTTGTAGGACAGTAGGAATTTTCCCTCAAGTGGATGACCTAAGGTTTATCAATCCGTAGGAGGTGTAGGATGAAGATGGTCTCTCTCAAACAACCCTGCAACCAAATAATAAAAAGTCTCTTGTGTCCCCAACACACCAAATACAATGGGAACTTGTATAGGTGCACTAGTTTGGCGAAGAGATGGTGATACAAGTGTAATATGGATAGTAGATATTGATTTTTGTAGCGCGAACAATAAAAATCAGCAAGGTAGCAAGTA
Organism: Secale cereale; assembly: GCA_902687465.1. Lineage (NCBI taxonomy): Eukaryota > Viridiplantae > Streptophyta > Magnoliopsida > Poales > Poaceae > Secale > Secale cereale. Next base: position 92,767,857 of record LR738711.1, on the reverse strand, counting down.
AAAAAAGTGAGTACAAACAATATTGCAATGATAGAAAACAAGGCCTATGGTCCATACTTTCGCTAGTGCAATCTCTCAACAGTGCTAATATAATTGGATCACATAACCACCCCTCAACGAAATCACCTCAAAGTTATTCTTTCCGTTCAATCTATCAAGAGTTTGTACTAAAACAACATAAAGTTATCCTTTCCTATCTATCTATCAAGAGTTCGTACTAGAATAACACAAGTTATCTTTTCCGATCGATCTGTCAAGAGTTCGTACTAAGATAACACAAAGTCGTCCTTCCTGATCGATCTATCAAGAGTTCGTACTAAGATAACACCAAAACATATTCAAAGAGTGCCCCAAGATTTCTATCGAAGAAACAAAGACAAGAACGTTCATCAACCCATATGCATAGATTACCGCAATGTCACTTCGGGAATCCGGAAGTTGAGTGCCAAAACATATATCAAGTGGATCAATATGATACCCCATTGTCACCACGAGTATTCAATTGCAAGACATATATCAAGTGTTCTCAAATCCATAAAAGTATTCAATCCAAAGAAATCTCAAAGGGAAAACTCTATTCATCACAAGATAGAGAGGGGAAAACACCATATGATCCAACTATATTAACAAAGCCTCCGATACATCAAGATCAGGCCATCAAGAACACAAGAGAGAGAGAAAGAGAGAGAGAGAGAGAGAGAGAGAGAGAGAGAGAGAGATTAAACACATAGCTACTGGTACAAGCCCTTAGCCTCGAGGGTGGACTACTCCCTCCTCATCATGGTGGCTGCCGGGATGATGGAAATGGTCACCGGTGATGATTTCCCCCTTCGACAGAGTACCAGAAAGGGTCTAGATTGGTTTTCGGTGGCTACAGAGGCATGCGGCGGCGGAACTTCTGATCTTGGGTTATTTGTGATGGTTTCTCTATTTATAGGAATTTTTGGCGTCGGTCTCACGTCCGGATGGGCCTCGAGGTGAGCACAACCCACCGGTGCAAAAGCAAGGGCCCTGGCGCGCCCCGATGTCGTGTGCCCTACTCCTTCACCTTCTGGTCCTTCCACGAAGCTCCGAGGGCCACTTTTGTCCCCAAAAAATCGTCAAAAAGTTTCAGCTCTTTTGGTTTGAGAACCCGGACTGACGTTGTTTTCAGCATAACTATTGTGGTGTTGTTTTTTGTGCAGAAATGGAAGTTCTCCAAATGAGCTGAAACTTTTTGACGATTTTTTTGGAACAAAAGAGGCCCCCGAAGCTTTGTGGAAGGACCAGAAGGTGTTGGAGTAGGGCAAAAGACACCGGGCACGCCTAGGCCCTTGCCTGTGCCCCGGTGGGTAGTGCTCACCTCGAGGCCCATCCGGGCATGAGACCGACGCCAAAAATTCCTATAAATAGAGAAACCATCAGAAATAACCCTAGATCAGAAGTTCCACCGCTGTAGGCCTCTGTAGCCACCGAAAATGAATCTAGACCCTTTCCGGTACTCTGTCGGAGGGGGAAATCGTCACCGGTGGCCATCTTCATCATCCCGGCGGCCACCATGATGAGGAGGGAGTAGTCTACCCTCGGGGCTGAGGGTTTGTACCAGTAGCTATGTGTTTAATCTCTCTCTCTCTCTTGTGTTCTTGAGATGCACAATCTTGATGTATCGCGGGCTTTGTTAATATAGTCGGATCATATGGTGTTTTCCCCTCTCTTGTTGTGATGATTTGAGTTTTCCCTTTGAGATTTATTTGGATTGAATACTTTTATGGATTTGAGAACACTTGATATATGTCTTGCAATTGAATACTCGTGGTGACAATGGGGTATCATATTGATCCACTTGATATATGTTTTGGAACTCAACTTGCGGATTCCTAAAGTGACATTGGGGTAATCTATGCATAGGGATTGATGCACGTTCTTTTCTTAGTTTCTCCGGTAGAAATCTTGGGGCACTCTTCGAGGTTCTTTGTGTTGGATTGAGTATTACAAATCTGAATATGTTTTGATGTTATCTTAGTACAAACTCTTGATAGATTGATTGGGAAGGATAACTTTGTGTTATCTTAGTATGAACTCTTGAATCATCGATCAGAAAAGATAACCTTGTGTTATTCTAGTACAAAATCTTGGATAGATCGATCGAAAAGGGTAACTTTGTGTTACTTTAGTACAAACTCTTGGAAATATTGATCGGAGCATGATTTATTTTTTGATTGTCATCCTTTGTGTGGAGGTCGGGATCGCGTGATGGTTAACTCCTACCAACCCTTCCCCTAGGAGCATGCGTGTAGTACTTTGTTTCGATGGCTAATAAATTTTTGCAATAAGTATGTGAGTTCTTTATGACTAATGTTGATTCCATTGATTACACGCACTCTCACCCTTCCACCATTGCTAGCCTCTCTTGTACCGTGCAACTTTCGCCCGTACCATACACCCACCATATACCTTCCTCAAAACTGCCACCATACCTACCTATCATGGCATTCCCATAGCCATTCCGAGATATATTGCCATGTAACTCCACCGTTCCGTTTATTATGACACACACCATCACTGTCATATTGCCTTGCATGATCGTAAGATAGCTAGCATCATGTTTGCATGGCTTGTCCGTTTTTTATGTCATTGCTACGCTAGATCATTGCACATACCGATACACCGCTGGAGGCATTTACATAGAGTCATATTTTGTTCTAGCTTCGAGTTGTAATCTTTGAGTTGTAAGTAAATAAAAGTGTGATGATCTTCATTATTAGACCATTGTCCCGCCTGAGGAAAAAAAAAGAGAAAGGCCAAATAAAAAAAGGGATGGCCCAAAAAAGGAGGGGGGCTAAAAAAAGCCCCTCAAAAAAAATGAGAGAAAAAAGAGAAGGGACAATGTTACTATCCTTTTACCACACTTGTGCTTCATCATAGCACCATGATAGATTGATTGGGAAGGATAACTTTGTGTTATCTTAGTATGAACTCTTGAATCATCGATCGGAAAAGATAACCTTGTGTTATTCTAGTACAAACTCTTGGATAGATCGATCGGAAAGGGTAACTTTGTGTTACTTTAGTACAAACTCTTGGAAAGATTGATCGGAAAGAATAACTTTGAGGTGGTTTTGTACCCCACACCAACAATTTTTTCTTATGTTCTCCACTAGATAGGAACTTTGGAGTGATTCTTCATCGCACGTTGAGGGGTGGTTATGTGATCCAATTATATTAGCATCGTTGAGAGATCGTAGTAGGAAAAGTACGGACCCTAGGCCTTGTTTTCAAGCAGTGCAATACCGTTTGTGCTCACTTTTGTTACTTGCTACCTTGCTGTTTTTTATTGTTACTATTACAAAAACTAATATCTACTATCATTACTACACTTGTATCATCATCTCTTGGCCGAACTAGTGAACCTATACAATTTCCCATTGTATTTGGTGTGTTGGAGACACAAGAGACTTTTTATTATTTGGTTGCAGGAATGTTTGAGAGAGACCATCTTCATCCTACACCTCCTACGGATTGATAAACCTTTGGTCATCCACTTGAGGGAAAATTGCTACTGTCCTACAAAACTCTGCGCTTGGAGGCCCAACACGTGTCTACAAGAATAAAGTTGTGTAGTAGACATCAATGTGAGACTTTCTCCCCACCTTTGTCTATTACCACCTTATATTCCACCCATAGTGCTATATCCATGGGTCGCGCTCATATATTGCGTGAAAACTTGAAAAGGCTGAAGCGCGTTTAAAAGTATGAACCAATTGCTTGGCTGACACCGGGGTGGGGATGATTACCTTGTGTTGAGAAGGGAGCATAATAAAACTATATGATTTTGTAGGGATAACTTTCTTTAGCCATGTTATTTTTGAAGCTTAATGATTTACTATCTAGTATGCTTGAAATATTATTGTTCTCATGTCAACATAAACTTTTGCTTAAAACATATGGAGCTGAATATTAATGCCACCATAAAGAATATTGCATTGATAAATATGTTAGGTAGCATTCCACATCAAATTTTTTGTTTTTATCATCTACCTACTCGAGGACGAGCAGGAATTAAGCTTGGGGATATCGATGCTTGATACGTCTACAACGTATCTATAATTTTTTATTGTTCCATGCTATTATATTATCTGTTTTGGATGTTTTATATGCATTAATATGCTATTTTATATTATTTTTGGGACTAACCTATTAACCTAGAGCCCAGTGCCAATTTTTGTTTTTTTCCTTATTTCCGAGTTTCGCTGAAAAGGAATATCAAACGGAGTCCAAACGAAACGAAACTTTATGAGGATTTTTCTTGGACCAGAAGACATCCAAAGGACTTGGAGTACACATCAGGGGTGCCACGAGGTGGCCACAAGGATGGAGGGCGCGCCCTAGGGGGTAGGGCGCGCCCCCCACCCTTGTGGGCCCCCTGTTGCTCCATTGACCTATTTTTTCCGCCTATAAATTCACATATATTCCAGAAACCCTAGAGGAGGCATCAACACCACTTTTCCACCGCTGTAACCTTCTGTATCCATGAGATCCCATCTGGAAGCCTTTTTCGGTACTTTGTCGGAGTGGGATTCGACCATGGAGGGCATCTACATCAACACCATTGCCCTTCCGATGAATTGTGAGTAGTTTACCATAGACCTACGGGTCCATAGCTAGTAGCTAGATGGCTTATTCTCTCTATTTGATGCTCAATACCATGTTCTCCTCGAAGTTCTTGGAGATCTATCCGATGTAATATTCTTTCACGGTGTGTTTACCAAGATCTGATGAATTGTGGATTTATTATCAGATTATCTATGAATATTATTTGAGTCTTTTCTGAATTCTTCTATGCATGATTTGATATCTTAGTAATTCTCTTCGAACTATCGGTTTGGTTTGGCCAACTAGATTGGTTTTTCTTATAATGGGGGAAGTGCTTTGCTTTGGGTTCAATCTTGCGGTGCTCAATCCCAGTGACAGAAAGGGACATGACACGTATTGTGTTGTTGCCATCGAGGATAACAAGATGGGGTTTTCATCATATTGCTTGAGTTAATTCCGCTACATCATGTCATCTTATTTTATGCGTTACTCTGTTATTTATGGACTTAATACTCTAGATGCAGAATCGTTTCGGTCGATGTGTGGAGTAATAGTAGTTGATGTAGGCAGGAGTCGGTCTACTTGACATGGATGTGATGCCTATATTCATGATCACTGCCTTAGATATCGTCATAATTATGTGCTCTTTTATCAATTGCTTGGCAGTAATTTGTTTACCCATCGTAATATTTGCTATCTTGAGAGAAGCCTCTAGTGAAACCTATGGCCCCGGGTCTATTTTCCATCTTATAAGTTTCCATTCTACTATTTTGCAATCTTTTACTTTCCAATCTATAAACCATAAATACCAAAAATATTTACTTTACAGTTTATTTATCTCTATCAGATCTCACTTTTGCAAATAACCGTGAAGGGATTGACAACCCCTTTATTGCGTTGGGTGTAAGTTGTTTGATAGTTTGTGTAGATATTTGCCGATTTGTGCGTTCTCTCCTACTGGATTGATACCTTGGTTCTCAAACTGAGGGAAATACTTACTTTACTTTGCTGCATCACCCTTTCCTCTTCAATGGAAAAAATAACGCAAGCTCAAGAGGTAGCAAGAGTCCACTTATTATCATTTTGATACGTCTCCAACGTATCTATAATTTTTTATTGTTCCATGCTATTATATTATCTATTTTGGATGTTTAATGGGCTTTATTATAAACTTTTATATTATTTTTTGGTACTAACCTATTAACCCAAGGTCCAGTGCAAATTGTTGTTTTTCTTGCCTATATCAGTGTTTCGCGGAAAAGGAATATCAAACGGAGTCCAAATGGAATGAAACCTTCGGGAGGATCGTTTTTGGAACAAATGCAACCCAGAAGACTTGGAGTACACGCCAGGGAAGCCACGAGGTCGCCACGAGGCAGGGGGGCGTGCCCAGGGGGGTAGGCGCGCCCCCACCCTCATGGGCCCCTGATACGTCGCTGTCGTATCTATAATTTTTGATTGTTCCATGCCAATATTCTACAACTTTTACATACTTTTGGCAACTCTTTGTACTATTTTTTGGGAGTAACATTGTCGGGGGAAACTGTCCGCCACGAACACCTATGGGACCGGAGCCCCTTCTACGTTGCGGTAAGGGAGCGGAGGGAGCATGGAGAACAGATCAAGGAGCGCACGCGGGCAGTTTTACCCAGGTTCGGGCCGCGCGGACGCGTAAAACCCTACTCCTGCCTTAGGTTGTATTGAGTTCTTGAGCTCGGGAGCTTGAAGAGCTACAGTACTAGCTACACCGAGCGAGAGAGTTGTCTAGGCTTCGAACCCTTTCTACGTTGTGCATGGGCCTCCTTTTATAGCACAAGGGGTCACCGACAGGTGTCAACGTAGAGGAGGGTAAAAGTGCAATTTTGGTGGTAGTTGTAACAGTACGGGAATAGTGCATGAACAGTGGTCTTCACCTAACCTTGACAGTGGGGGACAAGGGCATTAAATGCCCGTCGCCGTCGACCTCAAAAGCGCCCGTCCATGCTTCTCCGTTCGCCACGGTGGTAGTCTCGTCACCGTGGCTTGCCACCGTGTCCCCCAGGCTGCACAGCCATCCGCCACGCGTCCCAGGAAGGGCCCCAGGGCGACGCGTGGGCCGATGAGCTGGAGCGCGGGCACACAGCACAGGCTTCCCCGGCAAGCACCTTGCCGGGGTCTTGATCTTGCCGGGCCCGGAAGCTTGTCGCTCCCCGGGCCCTGCCGGGGCGCATGACGCGCCGAGGCATTTCTTGAGATACGTAATCCTTGGCCTTGCTAACAAGCTCCTCTTGCCAGGGTCTTGTATTAAAGTGATATCCTTGAGCCTGGTGCGGCCTTCCCGGCAAGCTCCTCTTGCCGGGGCCTTGATCTTCTGACTTGTATACTTTGTTCTTGAATGGCTTCATAGGGACCAGAAGAGGTTTCCGGCGAGCACGTGCTAAACCCTGCCGCGGGAAGCTGCTACTGCCCGTGCACAAGTTGGGGTACTAAGGTACCCCTATCTTAGTACACCGACAGGAGCCCCCGGGCCTGGGCCACACACGGTGCCGAGCGCTGTTGGGCCAGGCCCAAGACAGTGCACGGGCACGCGCGGCCCACGGCAAGCCGTATCTCCTTCCGTATCTGCCGCATCCCTCCCTAACGGCACGCGTCGATTGCGGCGTCGTGGGAGAGATCATGGCCTGTTTCTTTAATGGGAAATGCGGAACGTCCCCCACTTCCCCCTTAAAAGCAGAGGAAGCAGGGGCAGTTCCCCTCCTTCGTCTTCATTGCGCCTGTCTTCTCCAGAAAACTTCCGCTGTTTCTTGTCTTCGCCCCTCCTTCGCCGTCTTCCGCATCTGCGGCGCCGTCGAGCTCCTCGCCTCTTCCCTCGCCGCCTCCGCCATGGCTCCGAAGAGCGACAAGGCGAAGAGCGACAAGGCCAAGAACGACAAGGATAAGAAGGAGAAGTCCGAGCAGGCGGCGAAGTTGGCCGCCCTGCGGAAGAGGTCCGTGGTCTTCGCGTCGAGGCTTGGCGCGAGGGAGCTGCGGAACAAGTATTATTTGTTCTGGGCGAGGGAGACCAAAGCTCATCCCCGCACCAGAGCCTTCCCCGCCGTCGCCAAAGATATGTTCCCCGGCGGGTACTTCTTCTTCGCTGCATTTTTCCACTGTGGTCTGTGCCCTCCGTTCTCGGAGTTCTTTTGCGATATCATGAACACATATGGCCTCCACCTCCTAGATTTTACCCCCAACGCCATCCTTACGATGGCCGTTTTCGTACATCTGTGCGAAAACTATGTTGGGATTCATCCAAACGTAGCCCTTTTTCGCCACTTCTTCATGCCTAGAGTAGAAGCTGGCGCTCCCCTCTCCGGCGGCATCTCCTGGATCTTCAGACTGAACAAGAAGGACTCGTACCTGAAGGGAGAACTCCGCGGCAAGTGGGAAGAATGGAGAGCCGATTGGTGTTGGGTGGTGGAGGATAAGCCGGAGCCCTTCACCGCGCCGCGCACAACTGCCATAGTGCGCAGCAGGGATTGGAGTGAATTGGCCCCGGAGGACAACAAGCTCAGCATCGCCCTCATCAGGATTATTCGTCTCCGGGTCGCCAATCTGACCATCGGAGAGGTTGGGGCAGATTTCCTCCGCCGCCGCATCGCCCCCTTACAAGAAAGGAAGAGGGCCGCCTGGGAGTTCGGCAATGCGGCGGATATCATGAGGCTGCGCCCTGGATTAAACTATAACTTCACTGCTCTGGAGTTGAAGGGAATGGTCCGAGGGCTCTTCAAGCATGACCCGGCCCACCCGGAGTGGTTCAAACCTTCCCGGGGAGTGGTGCCGCTGTGCAATAGCACTGCCCGAGATTCCTTGCGCGCGATGATGCCTGTGTGCGACTCCCATGGCGTCGTCCCCACCTGGATCGAGCCTCCGCCGGATACTGTGCTGAGCTTCTTCGACAACTTGGTCGAGACGCCCAAAAACACCGAGGAGAACAGGGGCCTCACCCGGGCCACTACAGCTCGGGATATAGCCTACATCGCCACCAGGATGGAGGAGGCCGCTGCAGCTACAGCGGCGGGTGACTTCGGGTATACTATGGATGAGGCACAGGCCGCGGACGCGGTGAGCCAAGCGGAGGAGGTGGAAATCCTCAAGCTGCTCAAGCTTCCGCCCGAGGAGTTCGCCGGGGAGCCTTCTGTGTAGTTTGCCGGGATAGGCGAGGTCGCCGGAGGGAGCGAGGTTGCCGGAGGGGGCGAGGTTGCCGGAGGGAGCGGGGCCGCTGGGCATGGTGCTGGGTCCAGCGGGCCTGCCGAGGAGGAGGAGGGCGCCGGGGCTGACGAATACTCTGGTGGATCTCTGGGTCTTGATGACGACGTCTCCTCATCCTCAGAGAACTCCCCGCCTCCGGCGAGCCCCAAGCAGCAACCAAGGAAACGCCTCCGCAAGGCGGCTGAGGCGACGAGGCCACGGGCGCCCCGACAGCAGCCGGCGCGCCGTGCGACGCGCGCCACCAAGACGAGCGAAGTCGTCAAGGAGGCGCCCCGTGCCCAAGCGCCAAGCGCCCGAGGGAACCTTCTCCTCCAGCTCCTCGCGCGGGAGCAAACCAGGCGGAGTTTGATTTCTCCGCCCTCAGCTCCGACGAAGAGGAAGAGGAGTAAGTACTTGCAATTCTTTAGCTTTTCTTGATTTTGTCTCGATTTTCCTTGTCGGTTCTGATCTTGCTGTTGCTTTGCTCTCAGGACCCTGACCCAGCGGATGGCGAAGAGGGCCAAGATCCCTGTGGTTGAGGTTGAAGACGACTCGCCCACCGCGGCGACAGGAGACGCGCCAGCGGCAATCTTGCCGGATCAACCCGCTGCTCCGATGAGCAGCCCCCAGCGCAGCCCCCAGCGTAAGTCTGGTATTCATTTTCCTATTTGTCGGGCGCGCTTGAGGTTGTTGCTTGTACTGATATCTTGATGTCTTGTTGTCTCGTGCAGAAGTGGAGCCGCAGCCGCAGGAGCACCAGGAAGTCGCCCCCGAAGAGCCACTTGCTCCACCCTCCCCGCCAAGGGCGGACTCCCCGGCAAGGGAGAATGCTCCGCCAAGGGCGGGCACCCCGCCAAGGGTGAGCAGCCCGACGAGGGTGAGCAGCCCGCCAAGGGAGGGCGCGGGCGGCCCTCCGCCAGCAGGGGCCACCACTCCGCCGCCAAGGGTGGATTCCCCGGCGAGGGAGCCCGTCGTTGAAGAAGTCCGCGAAGGTAAATCTTGTAGCTCCTTCTTCTTGGACTTGTCCTTTTGGATATTTGCTTGACTCTTTCTTTTCTTTTTCTTCTGCTAGATCCTCCTGCACCGGAGCGGATGGAAACGGAGGCCACCAGCGAGGAGGGCGCGCACGGCGACGGCGGCAACGCCACTGCTCCCGAGGGAGGGGCTGGAGCCGACGAGCCTGCCGCTGAAGAGACCGCCCCGCCCGCAGATGCCGTGGCTGGGGAAGGGACCGGCGACCACACTGCTAGCCCGGAGGCAGCAGGAGCGTCAAGCGCTGCACCGGCCGCCGACCCTTCCGCCTCTGCGGCTGGGCAGGGCGTCTACCTGGAGGCCCCCAACGGGGTTTTCATACAAGTCCCGTGGGGGACCTCGTCTCGAGCCCCCGCGGAGGGAGAGACCTTTGACGGAGAGGTCCTCGCCTCCGCAGGGTTGAAGGTTGTTGAAGCGCCTGGCGGTAGCGACGAGCCCGAAGAGGAGAAACTCCTTCGCCGGCTTCTGGCTCTGTACCGGGCCAGGCAGGCGAAGCTGGAGTCCCGGGAAGCTCTCACCGCCAAGGCTGGAGTTGACTTGGAAAAGCGCACCGCGGAGCTCCGCGCCGCCAACCAGGCGGCCCTCTGCAACTTGGCAGAGGAGCGCGAAGGGCTTGCCGAGGAGCAGCAAGCATTCCTCCTTGAGAAAGCTGAGGCCGAGGAGCAGCAGCGACTGGTCGCCGAAGAGCTGTCCCGGCGAGAAGGAGGGCTCAACCAGCGGAAGGTCGACCTCGATGCTCACGAGGACGACCTCACCGCCCGGGAGCAGGCCATTGGTGGGGCCCTGAAGGAGGCGAAGGCCGCCGCAACCGCCGCGGAGACCGCCAAGAAGGACCTGGAGGCCAAGGTGGAGCAGCTGGAGCGGTACCTGAAGGCGAGCGCGGACAGAATCACCGTGCTCAATGTGGAGCGGGAGAAGGATGCCCACACCAACTCCGACTTGCAGGTACGCCTCTCCAAGAAAGGCGATGAGCTTACTGCCGCCAAGGATTCCATTGCTGACTTAGAGTTGAAGGTCTCCACTCTGACTGATTCGCTCGACGCCGCCCGGGACCGCGAGACCAAGCTGAAGGACGAGCTCCGCAAGGAGCGGAACTTGGTGGAGAGCGCTGCCGTCTCAGCAAACAACTTCAGCCGGGTGGTGGAGCAGTGGACTGACGATCTGGTCACCTCCGCTGCCAATATTGACAAGGAGATGGTGGCGCTGAGGGCGGAGCACCTCGCGTACTCCCCGGACGAGAATCTCCCCCACAGCGCCAAGTTAAGTCTGTTCTTCAGGGGAATAGCGCCGGCACTTGCGCGGCTGCAGGAGAAGATCCCCGTGCAGCTGGCCGACGAGGCGCGTCGGCTCTGCATGGGCACCTTGGAGCGTGTCTTGACGAAGATCGTCTACCGCAACCCCGGCATCAACCTTGTCAACGTCCTCCGCACCTTGCCGGCCGAAGCTGATCAGGAGGCGTTGAAGGCTCAGGTTGCCCACATCGTTGCCAAGGTGAACAAGATCACAAGGCGTGAAGGCGACCGCGTAGATTAGATTTCTTTCTTTCTGTTTCCCTTGCCGCTGCAAGGCATGTTATTGGACAAGAATCTATTAGTATCGCGGCAAGCTATCTTTGTAATATACAATCTTATTTTGATTATTCAATGTTATCTCCCTGGCTTTGGTCCTTCACTTTGTATGCTTTTTACCCTACGCTTTTAGGGAACTTGCCGGCAAGGGGCCCTTGCCGCGAGCGCTGAGTGCTGAACTCTGAGCAACCTGCTGGCAATGGCCTTGTCGGCAAGAAACCTTGCCGTAGCTAGTCGCAGCACACTTAGACTGCTGAATGAACTCGAAAACGAAGTAAGGGCGCGACACTTGTCACAGCTCACTTAAGCCATTGAGCGTGCTCGAAACAGAGTAAGGGCGCGGCTAGCCACGGGTAGGTTCCTCCGCGCACAGGTTTTCCATACAAAGTGTGGTTGTTCAAGGAAGATAACTAAATTTTTTAAAAATTTGAATGCTCAAACTTTGATAACTTAGCTTTCATAGATTGTTTGCTTCCGGCAAGTCTTCTCTTTCTTGAACTGCACTTGGTTCACCCTCCATCTCCTTCCCCCCCGGCAAACTTGTGCGGGAGGAATATTCCTTCTGCTTAAGAGGGAAAGAAAAAGAGGAGGAAAAAACAAGTGCAGAGCTTCTTGTCCTGCTAATGCTTACCGGAGACGTGCATTGCACAAGGTGCCAAACGATGCATGCAAATAACAAAGAAAAGCATGGAAACAGCAAATAGTGCAAAACACAAAAGCTTTACTAATGCACGGGATCTGCGCCCGGCTTTGTACAAAGGTTTACATGCAACAGCGGCAAGACTTGTACAAAAGGTGGTTGCCGGAGCGGATCACGGCAACCGCGCCTTATGGGTGAAACTTGCGAAGATGCTCTATGTTCCAGGAGTTGCTCACCGGTAAGCCTTCTTCGGTCTCAAGGCGGACAGCTCCGGGCCTTGTGACTTGTCTCACCCGATAAGGGCCTTCCCACTTCGGCGTCAACTTGTTGGAATTCTTGGTGGACTGAACACGCCGAAGAACAAGGTCGCCTTCCTCGAGACTCCTGGCCTTGACCTTGCGGCTATGATAGCGACGCAAGGCTTGCTGGTATCGAGCAGCTCGTACAGCAGCCTGGAGACGTTCCTCCTCAAGGAGCAATGCATCATCTTGTCGCAGTTGCTCTTGCTCGAGCTCATCATAAGCGAGCACTCGAGGAGATCCGTATACGAGTTCCGTGGGGAGAACTGCCTCTGCTCCATAGACAAGAGCAAAGGGTGTCTGTCCGGTGGCTCGATTTGGTGTCGTCCTGATTGAGCAAAGAGCCGCCGGCAACTCCTCTATCCAGTTTCTTCCGCACTTGCGCAGCCTGTCGAAGGTTCTTGTCTTGAGCCCGCGCAGCACTTCAGCATTGGCCCTCTCCGCTTGACCATTGCTCCTCGGGTGAGCAACAGAAGCGAAGCAGACCTTCGCGCCAAGGTCTTGGACGTACTGCATGAAGGTGCGACTTGTAAATTGTGTGCCGTTGTCGGTGATGATCCTGTTAGGGATTCCGAAACGGCAAACAATCGCTCTGAAGAACCTGACTGCTGACTGTGCTGTCACCTTTCTCACTGGTTCCACTTCTGGCCACTTTGTGAACTTGTCGATCGCTACGTACAAGTACTCAAAGCCCCCGACAGCACGGGGGAAAGGGCCGAGGATATCGAGCCCCCAGACCGAGAAGGGCCAGGACAAAGGGATCGTCTGGAGAGCTTGAGCTGGCTGGTGAATTTGCTTGGCATGGAACTGGCACGCTTCACACTTGGTTACTTGTGCAGTTGCATCTTGGAGGGCTTCTGGCCAGAAGAACCCTTGCCGGAACGCCTTCCCGGCAAGTGCCCTTGCGCCAATGTGGTGGCCACATATTCCTCCATGTATCTCTGCCAACAGCTTATGTCCATCTTCTCTGGAAATGCACTTCAACCTGACACCATTGAGCCTTCTTCTGTACAGTTCATTGTCAACGAACTGGTACATACTTGACTGTCTGGTTATTTTCTCTATCTCTTCTGGCTCATCGGGAAGTTCTCCAGTTTGCAGAAAACGGACGATCTGCTGTGCCCATGCCGGAGCCCGAGGCTCAACGGCAAGGACTAAAGGCATGAGGGCCGCTGCGGGAACCCCAGCTTCTACGGCAAGAACCTCCGGTTTTGTCGGAGCTGATGGTTCCCCGGCAAGCCTGCCGGGGCAGGGCTTGTCGGGAACGCCTGCTTCAACTGTACAGACCCTTGGATCTGCAGGAGCAAACTGTTCCTCAGCATCTCGGCTGTTGATCTTGGGGACCTTGGCGACGGCTTCGGGAAGATCCGCCGGCAAGTAGTCGCCGGAGACCAACTTTCTCTTCTTGTTCTGCCCCACTGATGGTGCAATGGATGGTTGAGTTAACTTGAGCAGGAAGGTCCCTGGTTCCACAGGTAACTTCATTGCAGCACACTTTGAAAGGCCATCTGCAATATCGTTCTGAGCTCTTGGGACGTGCTCCATTTGCAGACCTTCAAAGTGCTCTTCAAGCTTCCTCACTTCATCAACATAAGCTTCCATCAAAGGGCTCTGATAACTCTTATTTACTTGCCGGACAACCAACTGCGAATCTCCCCGCACAATCAACTTCTTGATCCCAAGTTCGGCTGCAATTCTGAGGCCGGCAAGCAGACCTTCATACTCAGCAGTATTGTTTGTCGCTTGTTCCTTGGGAAAGTGCATTTGAATAACATACTTGAGGTGCTCTCCGGTGGGCGCTATGAGTACCACGCCAGCACCGGCGCCTTGCAGCGAGAAGGCACCATCAAAGTAAATTATCCATTCTTTGCTTGCTTCTTGGACGGGGACGCTTGTCTCTTGGACTTCTTCATCTGGTGTTGGGGTCCATTCCGCTATAAATTCTGCCAAAGCTCTGCTCTGTATGGTTGAAGTACTCTCAAACTTGAGACCAAAGCTTGACAGCTCTAGTGCCCACTCGACGATCCTGCCTGTTGCCTCTGGATTTTGCAATATCCTCTTCAACGGAAAGCGAGTGACCACTGTTACCTCGTGTGCTTGGAAGTAATGGCGCAACTTCCTTGAGGCCATGAGGAGGCCGAATAGCAACTTCTGCACCCCAGAGTATCTTGATCTAGCCCCTTGCAAGAGGGAACTTACAAAATACACTGGGCGCTGCACCATCTTCTTCCGCACTTCTCCTTGTTCCTGCGCTGACTTGTCCTTGTCGGGGCCAGAGCTTGCCGGTGGAGCCCCCTGCTTGTCGCTGGATTCGCTTGCCGGGGATGTGGGTTCCTCATCTGCCTCCCTCTCCGCTACTAACGCAGCACTAACCACTTGATTGGTTGCCGCTAGGTATAGCAGCAACTTCTCTTGTGGCCTAGGTGCGACAAGTATTGGAGTAGAGGACAGGTATCCTTTCAAGTCTTGCAGCGCTGCCTCCGCTTCCGGAGTCCATTTCATAGGACCTGCCTTTTTCAAAATTTTGAAGAAAGGCAGGGCGCGTTCTGCAGACTTTGAAATGAACCTGCTGAGGGCAGCCACACAGCCAGCAAGTCTTCTTACGTCCTTGACGCGCTTCGGGGCTTCAATCTGCTCGATGGCTTTTATCTTGTCGGGATTGGCTTCAATCCCCCTCTGGGACACAAAGAACCCGAGAAGCTTGCCGGAGGGGACTCCGAAGACGCACTTCTCGGGGTTCAGCTTGAGCTGGATCTTGCGCAGGTTCGCAAAAGTTTCTTCTAAGTCTTGGATCAGTGTATCTTTGCTCTTACTCTTGACCACTATATCATCCATGTAAGCTTCTACATTTCTGTGTATCTGTGGCTCAAAAGAAGTATGCACCACCCTTGCAAATGTGGAGCCTGCATTCTTCAATCCGAAGGGCATGCGTATGAAGCAATATGTGCCACATGGAGTAATGAATGCAGTCTTCTCTTCATCTTCCTTAGCCATAAATATCTGGTGGTAACCTGAGTATGCATCAAGGAAGGAAAGCAGCTCACATCCGGCGGTGGAGTCAACAATCTGGTCAATACGCGGCAAGGGAAATGGATCCTTGGGGCATGCTTTATTCACATCAGTGAAGTCTATACAAAGTCTCCACTTCCCGTTGGCCTTGCGTACGACAACTGGATTTGCTAACCACGTAGGATGGATCACGCCTCTAACCAGGCCCGCTGCTTCTAGCTTCTTTATCTCTTCGGCGATGAATTCTTGGCGCTCCACGGCTTGCTTCCTGACCTTCTGCTTGATGGGCCGCGCGTGAGGACAAACAGCAAGCTTGTGCTCAATTACCTTCCTGGGAACGCCGGGGATGTCAGATGGTTGCCACGCAAACACATCGACATTCGCCCGCAGGAAGGCAACAAGCGCGCTTTCCTATTTGTTGTCGAGCGTAGCACTGATGGTGCAGGTACCACCAGTGCCGTCCTCCTTGGCGGACACCTTCTTGGTTGCCGGTGGAGCTGCCATCCCTTTCTTGCACTTGCCGGTGGAGCTCGATGGAGCGTCCTCGACGGCAGTGCAGCACTCCGAAGAGGTGCGTTTGCCGGAGTGGGCCCCAGAGCTCTTGCCGGACTTGGTCTTGTTCTTCCCCCCGGGAGCTTCAGCGGCAAGTGTATTGCTTTCTGCTGCGGCTGCTGCATCCCGGTAGATCTTGTCGGCGCAGATAAGCGCGTCCTTTTTGTCGCCGGGGACAGAGATGACGCTTATCGGCCCCGGCATCTTGAGTACGTTGTAGGCAAAGTGGGAAGCTGCCATGAACTTGGCGAGGGCAGGACGGCCAAGTATCCCATTGTATGGCAATGGGATATCGGCAACGTCAAAGGTTATCCTCTCCGTCCTGAAGTTGAGCTCCCCGCCAAAGGTCACGGGCAGCGTAATCTTCCCCTTCGGCTTGCTCCATCCCGGGTTGATTCCTTGGAACGTCCCGGTTTCCTCGAGCTCGCTGTCGGGCATCTGTAGCTTCTTGATCACAGCCGAGGAGATCAAGTTCAGGCCGGCCCCGCCGTCAACCAACATCTTGGTGACCTTGAGGTTGCGGATAGTTGGTGAGACCAACATCGGCAAGCACCCGACCGCAGTTGTGCGGTCAGGGTGGTCCTCAAGGTCAAAGATGATGGGCGTGCTGGACCATTTCAGCAGCTTGCGTGACTCGACGGGCGGCTCAGCTGCATTCACTTCCCGCACCCACTGCTTGAGTTGGCGGTGGGAAGTGTGCAGAGAGGCGCCTCCGTCGACACACAGAACTTATGTGGCCTTCTGGAACTCCTGCTCGCTGTTATCTCCTTCATCCATGTCGTCGTCGTCGTCTTCTTCCTCATCCTTGTCGCGGCCCCGGGGAGGTCTATCACCTTGCCGCTGCTTGGCCTTGCCGCGGCGTCCTCCCCGGCCATTGAATGGCCGCTTCTTGCTGGGCTCTCCTCCGCCTCCTTGGGCCTTCTCCTTGTCGCGACGCTCGTATTCAGCCTTCTGCTGTTCTACGAGGTACTCGACTCGTTTGCAGTTCTGAAGATCGTGGCCCTTGGTGCGGTGTATCTTGCAGTACTGCTTGTCGGAGCCGTCCTGCTTGTCGGCTGCCGCTACAGGGGCAGGCTCCTTGCCGGAACCGCCGGCCTGTGTCTTCTTGGCGGGAGCCTCCTTGCCGGACTGCTCGACAACCAGCACCTCCTTGTTCTTCTTCTTTCTGTTGTTCCGCCGCCGGCTCTTCCTTGCCGGGGCGGCATCCTCGCTGTCGCTTCCTCCTGCGCCAGCATCCTCTCCGGGGAGTCTCCTCCCCTCTTCGGCGTGCGCACACTTGTCAGCCAGAGCGTAGAGCTCGCTGACATCCCGGATCTTGGTCATGGCCATTTCTTCCCTCATGCGGTGGTTACGCACGTTCTGGTGGAACGCGCTGATAACCGCGGCAGGGTGGACGTCGGGAATGTTGTGCTGCACGCGGCTGAACCTCTGGATGTACTTGCGCAGGGATTCTCCCTCCTTCTAGGCTAGGATGTGGAGATCGCTCTCTTGGCCGTGGGGTTTGTGGCCGCCCGTGAAGGCGCCAACAAACTGGTGGCACAGATCCGCCCACGAAGAAATGGAGCTCTCCGGCAAGTGCATAAGCCAAGAGCGGACGTTAGGCTTAAGCACTAGCGGGAAGTAGTTGGCTAGTATCTTCTTGTCGCGTCCCCCGGCAGCCTGCACCGCGATGGTGTAGATGCTGAGGAACTCCGAGGGGTGCGTCTTGCCGTCGTACTTCTCGGGTACGTTGGGCTTGAAGTTCTTCATGCTGGGCCACTGGACTCGCCGCAGCTCACGGGTGAACGCAGGGCAACCTGCCGCGTACGGCAAGTCGCCTGGTTCAGCGGGCGCGTGCGTGTCGACAGCGGTCCCAGCGCGCTGAACTGATTGCCTTCGGGCTTCTCGTCGACGCTCGATGCGAGTCCGAGCGTCTTCTTGTCGCCGGTCGTCGAGGACTTGGCGCTGGTCCCGACGAGCCCGCGGATCCGACGACGCCGTAGAGTCATCGTCGACGTTGATCCGGCGGGGTGGCGTCTTCTGCTTCCGTGGCGGGGAGTGCACGGTAGTTGTACCCCCGGCGGTTTTGTCGGCATCGGCCTTCGCTTGATTGACTTGCCGCGGCCGCGACGTCGCCGGCTGCTGTGGCGTGTCGTTGTTGGCGAAGGCGATGAGGCTTTGGATCGTCGCCCTCCAGTCTTCGGCCTTGTCTGCCGCTGGAGGGAAATCGAGGAGCAGCTGTGCTCTTGCTAGAGCTTCAGCTGGAGAGGAAGGGAGCGGCGGCGAGCGGTGCGAGGAGCGAGATATGCTCGGACTTCTAACAGGGTTAGAAGGAGCAGTTTCTCGCCCCGGCGACCGCGCCTTGCTCGTACCAGGACGATGGCCTTGAGCATCCCGCGATCCTCCGGTTTGTCCTTGCCCCAGCAAGCGTATGGTACCTCCTGTACCACGGCGCTGCTGGCTTGGCACCTCCCGAGAGAGATGTGGTGCGTCTACGGACACCGAGGCCTTGGAATTCGCCCGGTCGTCCGTCTTGTCCTTGGACTTGGTGGCGCCGTGAGTTTCCTCGCCGGCGACCACCCTTCCGCCGGCGTCTCCTCCACCAACCGTTGGTTCTGGTGGCGGTGGAATCGACGCAGACGGGCCTCCGACCTCCGAAGCCTTCTTCTTCGGAGGCATGTTGTCGTAGCTGATGACGTTGACGAAGCTGGAGAGGTTGATGAAGAATGCGCCCGCGTGAGCGCCGGATCAGGTTCGCACAACCTCGACGCCCCCTACCTGGCGCGCCAAAGATGTTGGGGGAAACTGTCCGCCACGAACACCTATGGGACTGGAGCCCCTTCTACGTTGCGGTAAGGGAGCGGAGGGAGCACAGAGAGCAGATCGAGGAGCGCACGCGGGCAGTTTTACCCAGGTTCGGGCCGCGCGGACGCGTAAAACCCTACTCCTGCCTTAGGTTGTATTGAGTTCTTGAGCTCGGGAGCTTGAAGAGCTACAGTACTAGCTACACCGAGCGAGAGAGTTGTCTAGGCTTCGAACCCTTTCTACGTTGTGCATGGGCCTCCTTTTATAGCACAAGGGGTCACCGACAGGTGTCAACGTAGAGGAGGGTAAAAGTGTAATTTTGGTGGTAGTTGTAACAGTACGGGAATATTGCATGAACAGTGGTCTTCACCTAACCTTGACAGTGGGGGACAAGGGCATTAAATGCCCGTCGCCGTCGACCTCAAAAGCGCTCGTCCATGCTTCTCCGTTCGCCACGGCGGTAGTCTCGTCACCGTGGCTCGCCACCGTGTCCCCCAGGCTGCACAGCCATCCGCCACGCGTCCTAGGAAGGGCCCCAGGGCGACGCGTGGGCCGATGAGCTGGAGCGCGGGCACACAGCACAGGCTTCCCCGGCAAGCACCTTGCCGGGGTCTTGATCTTGTCGGGCCCGGAAGCTTGTCGCTCCCCGGGCCCTGCCGGGGCGCATGACGCACCGAGGCATTTCTTGAGATACGTAATCCTTGGCCTTCCTGACAAGCTCCTCTTGCCAGGGTCTTGTATTAAAGTGATATCCTTGAGCCTGGTGCGGCCTTCCCGGCAAGCTCCTCTTGCCGGGGCCTTGATCTTCTGACTTGTATACTTTGTTCTTGAATGGCTTCATAGGGACCAGAAGAGGTTTCCGGCGAGCACGTGGTAAACCCTGCCGCGGGAAGCTGCTACTGCCCGTGCACAAGTTGGGGTACTAAGGTACCCCTATCTTAGTACACCGACAAACATATTGATCCAGTGCCCAGTGCCAGTTCCTGTTTGTTGCATGTTTTTTGTTTCGCAGAATGTCCATATCAAATGGAGTCCAAACGGGATAAAAACAGACGGAGATTTTTTTTGGAATATATGTGAATTTTGGGAAGTGGAACCAACGTGAGATGATGCCCGAGTGGCCCACGAGGGTGGGGCCGTGCCCAGGGGCAGGCGCGCCTTGGGCCCTCGTGGCCACTCCTTAAGACAGTTCATGCCCTTCTTTCGCCGCAAGAAATCTAATATCCGGATAAAAATCATGTCCAAAATTCAGCCCAATCGGAGTTATGGATCTCCGGGAATTTAAGAAACGGTGGAAGGCCAGAATCTGAGAATGCAGAAAGAGAGAGAGAGACAGATCCAATCTCGGAGGGGCTCTCGCCGCTCCCACGCCATGGAGACCATGGACTAGAGGGGAAACCCTTCTCCCATCTAGGGAGAAGGTCAAGGAAGAAGAATAAGGAGGGGGGCTCTTTCCCCCTCGCTTCCGGTGGCACCGGAGTGCCGTCGGGGCCATCATCGTCACCGCAATCTACACCAACAACTTCACCGCCGTCATCACCAACTCTTCCCCCCTCTATGCAGCGGTGTAACCCCTATTATACCCGCTGTAATCTCTACTTAAACATGATGCTCAACGCTATATATTATTTCCCAATGATGTATGGCTATCCTATGATGTTTGAGTAGATCTGTTTTGTCCTATGGGTTAATTGATGATCGTGATTGGTTTGAGTTGCATGTTTTATTATTGGTGTTGTCCTATGGTGCTCTCCGTGTTGCTCAAGCATGAGGGATCCCCGCTATAGGGTTTGCAATATGTTCATGATTTTCTTATGGTGGGTGGCGTGAGTGACAGAAGCACAGACCCGAGTAAGCAGAAGGTTGTTTGCGTATGGGAATAAAGAGGACTTGATACTTTAATGCTATGGTTGGGTTTTACCTTAATGATCTTTAGTAGTTGTGGTTGTTTGCTAGATTTCCAATCATAAGTGCATATGATCCAAGAAGAGTAAGTATGTTAGCTTGTGCCTCTCCCTCAAATAAGATTGCAATAGTGATTACTGGTCTAGTTATCGATTGCCTAGGGACAAATTACTTTCTCGTGACAAAAAGCTCTCTACAAAAACTAATTTAGTTGTGTCTTTATCTTAACAGCACCTAGTTTTATTTGCGTGCTTTTTATATTCTTCCAAACCTATCCAACAAAAACCACAAAGTACTTCTAGTTTCATACTTGTTCTAGGTAAAGTAAATGTCCAGCGTGCGTAGAGTTGTACCGCTGGTCGATAGAACTTGAGGGAATATTTGTTCTGCCTTTAGCTCCTCGTTGGGTTCAACACTCTTACTTATCGAAAGAGGCTACAACTGATCCCCTACACTTGTGGGTTATCAAGACCTTTTTCTGGCGCCGTTGCCGGGGAGCAATAGCGTGGGGTGAATATTCTCATGTGTGCTTGTTTGATTTATCACTAAGTAGATTTTATTTGCTATTCTAAGTTGTTCTCTGTCTTTAGTTATGGATATGAAACACGAAATACCAAAAAAAATAGGTGTACTCTCTACTCATGGAGATGGGGAACCTCCTAAAACCCTCGATGCTCAGTATGTGAAAGATATTATGTACTACTTTGATAATCCTGGGAAAACCCCATTCAACTATACAATGGGAGTAACTTTGGATCAACATGAATACTTTAGGGATTATCGCTTGACACAAAAAGGGAAACTGTTATGGGATCAAATTTATATGTTGTGTTGGTTTGCTCGGCAACTATGCTTGAGATATGATTATACTTGTTGCTCTAGGATGAAGGCTCCACACCTTCCCTTTTCATGCAAATTTAATGATAATGAAACCTTAGTTTCTTATGCTAATGGTATATATGATTATTATGATGTGGAACAAATAGAAAAATTCGTTGCTTTTAAGGATGCTTATGAAATTGAATCTCTGTTTAAAAAGAATGATGCTTTTGATGATGATGTTTATAGGCCTGAAAATCTTGCTATATTGAAATATTGCTATTTGAATTATGAATATAACTCCAATATTGATGCGTTTATTGAGAAGGTCTCTGCTGTCCAAGAAGAGACTAATATTTTGCATGAGTCTATGGAAGAAGAAATTAATGACACTATGAGCTCATTAGATGAAAAAGATGACGAGGAGAGCGAAGAACAAAAGGAGGAAGAGCGGATTAGCTACCCGTTCCCACCTTCTAATGAGAGTAACTCTTCAACTCATACATTGTTTAATTTCCCTTCGTGCTTACCGAAGGACGAATGCTATGATGATTGCTATGATCCCTTGGGTTATTTTGAAATATCCCTTTTTGATGATGCTTGCTATGCTTGTGGCCAAGATGCTAATATGAATTATGCTTATGGACATGAACTTGCTATAGTTCCTTATGTTAAACATGAGATAGTTGCTATTGCACCCACACATGATAGTCCTATTATCTTTTTGAATTGTCCAAACTACACTATATCGGAGAAGTTTGCACTTATTAAAGATTATATTGATGGGTTGAATTTTTCCGTTACACATGATGATTTTTGATGAATATAATATTCATGTGCTTGCTGCTCCTACTTGCAATTATTATGAGAGAAGAACTATATCTCCGCCTCTCTACGTTTCCAACACGATAGAATTGCAAGAAACTGTGTATACTATGCATTGGCTTTTACTTGATGTGCATGAATTGTTCTTGTATGACATGCCTATGCATAGGAAGAGAGTTAGACTTCGTTTTTGCATGACACATATCACTTTGTGCTCACTACTAAATGCCAAATCATTGCTAATTAAAATTGGCTTTGATATACCTTGGGATCCGGGTGGATCCATTACTTGAGCACTATATGCCTAGCTTAATGGCTTTAAAGAAAGCGCTGCCAGGGAGACAACCCGGAAGTTTTAGTGAGTCATTTATTTCTGTTGTGTGCTTTTATAAAGTTTTAAAACAAAAAAATAAAGAGGGGAACCTAAAACTTTTTCAAAAAGAAAAGCAAAAGTGAGAAAGACGAGCATTGTTAAAGTGGGAGCTAGCCTTGAACTTTGTTCATGCCCATGGAAACTTTGTGAACCTTGATTACATAAAATTTTCAATAAAAATAATTATCCCCTTGTACAATTCCATTGTATTATAAAAAATAATGTGCCAAGAGTTTCCTTTAGGATGATTAAACTGCTTGTTGGTTTGTGCGGTGCAAAAACAGAAACTTTGGTTGTAGTGTGCGATTTTACATTTTTTACTGGAATGTCGAAAGGATCTGAAACTTTTTGCAAAGTATTGATATATAAATTGTTGATTTTTCCTAATTTTGCCAGAAATGTTAGAGTTACAGAAGTATGGTAAATGTTCAGATTACTACAGACTGTCCTGTTTTCACAGATTGTTGTTATAGCTTCATTATTTGCATATGTTTGAATTCTTGTTGAAGCCTCCTTGACTTGGGGCCATAGAATTGTGATAGCATACAGTAGGTAATGTTTGTTCATAATTATACAATAATGTTAGAGGAGTACATGATGGGATTTCATTGATCATATGCACTAACCCCGCCACTAAAAGTTCAGTTAAGTTTTGTGTGGATGAAGTGTTCGAAGATCGAGGAGGTCTTGATGCGAGGAGAAGGAGGAGAGGCAAGAGCTCAAGCTTGGGGATGCCCGAGGCACCCCAAGTAAATATTCAAGGAGACTCAAGCGTCTAAGCTTGGGGATGCCCCGGAAGGCATCCCGTCTTTCTTCAACAAGTATCGGTATGTTTTTGGATTCGTTTCATTCACATGATATGCGTAAACTCTTGGAGCGTCGTGTGCTTTTTATTTTTCTTTTAATAAATGCACCATGCTGGTATGAGATAGTCCTTGGTTGATTTATAGAATGCTCTTTGCACTTCACTTATATCTTTTGAGTATGGCTTTATAGAATGCTTCTTGTGCTTCACTTATATCATTTGATGTTTGGATTGCATGTTTCTCTTCACATAGAAAACCGCCAATTGTAGAATGCTCTTTTGCTTCACTTATATTTGTTAGAGCTTGGGCATAAATTTTGTATAAAGAATTAAAACTCTCTTGCTTCACTTATATCTATTTAGAGAGTTGACAGGAATTGGTCATTCACATGGTTAGTCATAAAATCCTACATAAAACTTGTAGATCGCTGAATATGATATGTTTGATTCCTTGCAATAGTTTTGCGATATAAAGATGGTGATATTAGAGTCATGCTAGTGGGTAGTTGTGGATTGTAGAAATACTTGTGTTGAGGTTTGTGATTCCCGAAGCATGCACGTAAGGTGAACCGTTATGTGACGAAGTCAGAGCATGATTTATTTTTTGATTGTCATCCTTTGTGTGGAGGTCGGGATCGCGTGATGGTTAACTCCTACCAACCCTTCCCCTAGGAGCATGCGTGTAGTACTTTGTTTCGATGGCTAATAATTTTTTGCAATAAGTATGTGAGTTCTTTATGACTAATGTTGATTCCATGGATTATACGCACTCTTACCCTTCCACCATTGCTAGCCTCTCTTGTACCGCGCAACTTTCGCCGGTACCATACACCCACCATATACCTTCCTCAAAACAGCCACCATACCTACCTATCATGGCATTTCCATAGCCATTCCGAGATATATTGCCATGTAACTCCACCATTCTATTTATTATGACACGCACCATCACTGTCATATTGCCTTGCATGATCGTAAGATAGCTAGCATGAAGTTTGCATGGCGTGTCCGTTTTTTATGTCATTGCTATGCTAGATCATTGCACATACCAATACACCGCTGGAGGCATTCACATAGTGTCAGGGATATTACTAGCAGGTATGAACCGGCTAGTGTAAACCGGTTTATGGTAATGTAATTGTGTAATTGTAGTATCCAGTAGAGGTTACGGCCCATGAGAGTTTAGGGCCCATGTATAGAGTTACAATTTGTAAACCGCCTGATCATGTAACTTGAGAGATAAGGAAGAAAGAGCAGAGACCGAGGCGGACACAAGTATGAGCCGGCCTCGGGACTCTGTAAACCGGACCGGGCGTTGCCTCTATATAAAGGGATGACCCGGCGACGGTTCAGGGACAAGCAAGAAACAACCCGTCGAGACACAGGCAAGCGATTTGCTCCCTGTTCATCGACA
Source organism: Secale cereale (assembly GCA_902687465.1). NCBI lineage: Eukaryota > Viridiplantae > Streptophyta > Magnoliopsida > Poales > Poaceae > Secale > Secale cereale. Next base: position 92,743,051 of record LR738711.1, on the reverse strand, counting down.
CCCAAGCAATACCAAACCAAACTAGACGTAGGCTTTTACCTTCCTCGAAGGGGCCGAACTAGTATAAACCCTCTGTGTCCTTTGTGTGCTTTTAACCCCTTCAAGCTAACCTATGCGATGGTTCCATTATCAAGTCCGTTAAACCGGACATCTGCCGTGTTAATTCCACGACAGTTGGCGCCCACCGTGGGGCCTCCGCACGATGGTTTCGAGTTCTTGAAGGGCAGCTTTGAAGGGCTCAGGGGTTACGCGGTCGGCCGGATGACCAAGAGTCGCCGCGGCCGGATCTACATCGACGACGCAGGTTGGGGACCGGAGGCCGATTCAATCGAATACGGGTACCGGGTTCCCTTCGACGGCATCCATGTCTTCATTGGCAAGATCGGCGAACCGGGACCTGAGCCGGACGTCTTCCCCAACATCGTCGAGACGGCTCAGCGTGCGAGATCGGCCCGGATTCAGCGCGCTATGAAGCATGTTTTCGTTGGAGCTATTCACGGGGTTCGAGCCGAGGACGGATCGGAGTCCGGTGGCGAGACAATTATCTATTCTGATGATGAATCTTCATCCGGAGAAACTGAGTCTTTGTATCAGTTGCGGGACGGCCGGTCCGAAGGTGAGTCCGACGGAGACAGTATTCCGGACCCTTTTGACCCGCCAAACCGGGTGGCTGTCTTTATGGCCGGTTCACAACCTACGCCGCAGTCCACGGTGATCGGGAAGACAGCAGAAGCTGGAGCAGGGGGGAGCGGCCAGGCCCTCTCACCCGTAGACGTTCTATCCACCTTGGTTGAGGAGTTTACAACCCGAGCCATGGCAGAGGTAGCTCCGGCAGACAAGGCGCAACATGATGCAGAGCTCCTTCAGCTAAAGGGCCGGATTTATCAAGCAAGGGAAAGTCTGAAAACAGAGAAGGCTGTGATAGCAATGAGGCAGGCAGAGCTGAATGATCAGGCTTTTCATTTAAGGATGGAGCAGGCCTCTACACAGGGAGTAAGGAGTCGGAAGTATCAGTCTCGTCTACCGCCTGTTTTCGAGGCGACGGATCTTTTCAGGACACCCGGAGCGGGGACCAGCAATGATCCGGCTTTACACCGGAGGGTAGCCCCAGCGAGGGATGAGCCGGTTCAGCAGCCGACTGCGGAGCAAGATCGGCGGATCACGTCTGCACCTCACGTTCCTACCCCTCCGGGTCATTATTCAAATCCTTTGGATAACATCATTGCTGCTGCTGCGCGCTTGGCCGCTTTACCCATTGAGGGGACATCTCCTGTGGCGTTAGAGGCACGCAGGGTCAAGGATCTACTTAATACGGCATTAACACAACATCAAGCATATTCTCATAGCAGGGAGAGGCTCCATTCAACACCACGCCCCAGTCGGAGTTACACTAGGCATTGGGAGGAACCAGAAGTATCTAGCAGTGAACGCAGGCGACACCGTCACAGACAAAATAATCCGGCAGGCGCGGATGCACAAGCTCAGGATGTAAATCGGGTTAGACCGGCGGCAAACGACACCGGTTCACACAGCCACAGCAGAGACAGGAGTCACAACGAGTTCCTTTGGGGTGCAGTGCCTTATCCCCGCTTTACGGAGCGTGAAGCTGCCCAAGGATTTTAAAGGCCCACGTAAAGTGCCTAATTACACAGCAGATTTGGCTCCAGAAGCTTGGGTTGAGAGTTATGAGATGGCCATGGAGATGCTGGATGTGGATGAAGCAGCCTGCGCAAAATACTTTACCATGATGCTTGAAGGTACGGCCCGGACCTGGCTAAAGGGTTTACCCCCTAATTCTATCGGGTCATGGGGAGAGCTACGTCGTCAGTTTATCAAGAACTTCAAAGATACATGCAAGCAGCCGATGTCGATAGTAGATCTAGCAGCCTGTGTGCAAGGAGAACAGGAGTCTACAAGTGCATGGGTACATCGAGTGTCAGAGATCTTGCACTCTTTGAATGGTATCAATCCCAGTACGGCAATAGTGACATTAGAAAACAATTGCCGGTTTGAGTCTCTCATGTTAAAACTGGGACGGCTTAAACGGGATTGTAATGATATGGGAACTCTTATGAGCGCTCTAGTAAAATATGGGGATTCTGACAACACTAAGTATCCAGAAGCAGAGGGAGACAAAGCAGGAAAGGTCAACAAGCCTGGTAAACCGGCGCAGGTTAATCCAGCTGGTACCACACTACAACAGAAACCCCCATATAGCAACGCATCAATGCGTTGTTTTAGGTCTGTATAAGCGTTGCGATGGTCTACACCAACGGATTAATATTCATTGTTCACATTCCCCATAAGCCAAAAAAACACAAGCTATATATCAACCTGATACAACATGTAGCATCAACTGACACTAAGAAATAGATTAATAGATGATGGTCGTCTTGACTCTTAAACATAATCATATAACTCTCCTCTTCATCAAAATTGCATTTGTTGGAGGCCTTTTCTCCTGGCGTCTTGAAGGTGAGTTGTTTTGGTCTTCATTTGTCCATCCCAACTTCTTGAAAGATGAGCTGCATATCATCCCATCATAAGAATAGGGCTAGAAATTGCAACAACCATGTAAACATATCAGTTAGCATGAGGAAATCATGAGTTACAAAAGAATATCTACCATTGCAACAAAATTCAGAGATTAGTATTAATCATGTTCTCCTGATTGTAGCTTATGCAAATACTCCCTCTGTAAACTAATATAAGAGCGTTTAGATTACTAAAATTGTGATCTAAACGCTCTTATATTAGTTTACGGAGGGAGTGTTACCTAACAAAACACTACTTTTCGTAATATTCGATTATCATGACATTTTACGTATGCTGATAAGAGATCCATATCCAAATGAAACTGATAAATTAAGTTAATGGCTTGAGATATCACCTTATCAACTAATCAGAACATAAGCCACGATCTTCCTCACACAAACCACCAAGATCATTCCAATCAGGGATCTGCTTGTCAAATAGGGCTCCAATTTTTGAAGATCCATCTGTTCAAAAGCAAGCATCCCTCAGCCTCAAAAACCACAACTTGGGCCCCTAAAGACCAACCAAAATATTTATCAAGATGTATATGTTAAGAATATGGTCATCATGACAAAAAAATAGTCTACTTTCTGTCTAACTCAAATACATACGTACATAGTCAGGACATCAAATTCATTGTTGTTGCAAATGAGGTAATCATTGTCGATTAAGTTCTACGATGAAGTCTGCCATCATCGTAGTCTTCGCTGAAATTAATTGACTTTTCCCTTGGCCTTTCCACTATACTCCACATTGTGTAATTTATTATGTTAGCTCGTCACAAGGTATTTTTCCTGTCTTTGGAGATAACATCCCATGCTCCATAACTTGTAGTTCTATCAATGGTGCGTTTGTCATGTATATATAATGCACTGCTGTTACTGTAGCGAACTAGGCAGTTTTGAAACCTATAAACTCCGTATGGCGATCTAGAGCTACTACTTGAAATTATGCTAAACTGGGCCTGAATACATTTAGAAATCAACCAAACTAGCTGGGAATTCCCTCGTGGATAGTACTTACAGCATAGAATAGTACATGTTTCCACACGTTACATCTACCATTGAGAAATCAATCAGATATGCATGCGCCTAGTCACTAGCTAGGATTTGACGCGCAGAAATCAATCAGACAGACTAGCTAGAGACTACAACATAAACGTGTGGATAGGTACTACTATTACTTATTAGTACCTGGTGAGTATCCTGGGCGTACAAGAATTCAGTCATCTCACTGGGGTGGAACACCGATAGTAATTTGTAAAATATCCTCATGAGTTCCTTTGGCTAGATTTGGATGAAGCTATCTCCTATCATTATGGATCTCACACCTTCTGTGCCCTGCGAAGGAGAACAGAGCAGATTAGATGACGTAACATTGTTGAAGTGAACTGCAAGTATGATTGGCACTAATTAGTTGCCACTTGAGTAGACGACAGTAGTGCCGCAGGGGATGATTATTAGTAGTAATTGGTTAGCAATTAAGCAGATCCATAAAGCTACGAAAATATGAGGTTAGGTATGGACGAGGAAATTGCATCTCAGTGTGCAGCAGTTAACAATTCAATTGGTGAATTAGTTAAATTGTTAACAAGCAATCAGAGAAAGGGGCGACGGGGTAGAGGGTTGAGCGATACAGCAGCCTTAAGGTGGATTTACCATTGTTGGAAATAAACACGCTTGCTCCTATTCTAGCCGGCTCGGACTAGGACACAGTCACCGAATAGGTTACGTATAGGATTAGCTGCTAGCTAGTATATATATATGTAACCACCCCTTGTAATCTTTATACCGTGAGTTGCAAAGCAATAAAGAAACGCACGATACGTGCGTCTGGCCATCAGATCGATTCTTTGTGTTGTGCTGGTTACGTGAGAATAGCTAGATCGAGTGAAACGCTTCCGGCTATAAGTGCTCATACGTACTAGTACTAGTAGACGATCAGACAAAGGATTGATTACTAGCTGAAGGCTAGCTTTGTACTACGGTGCAACTCGGCGTAAAGCATCTCGTCGGGTCGAGCCGGCTTGGGGCAGAAACCAAGATAGTCAGCAAGTTCACTTCATCGTCGTTCGTCGTCGGTCGTATCGCCGTCGCCGGAAGTACTCGGCGTCGGGACTGGGCCAACAATTGGTATCTAGAGCTTGGTTGATCTTCTAGTAACGGGAGGTCATGTGGGACGACGAGAAGAACAAGCAGCTGGCGGAATACTCCGATGCGGCTAAAGTAATTGCTGCTCCGACGAGTTCATCGTACCCACAGTTTGATCGCGAGAACTTCGGGATCTGGAAGGCCCTTATGGAGTGTGGTCTCCGTGCCAACGAGCTATGGGACGCGGTGGATCCAGGAGGCGACGCGTATAAGAAGGAGGGAGCCGAGCACCGGAAGGATCGGCAGGCGGCGTCGGCGATTTACTCGGTGATGCCGATGGATGTCCTCCAGCACCTGATCGCCAAAGCAACGGCGAAGGAGGTGTGGGATACGCTGAAGCTCCAGTTCGAGGGACACACCCGCGTCAAGCAAGCAAATCTCCAAACTCTCCTAAGGAACTATGAGACTTTGGTCATGGGCAACGATGAGTCCGTGGACGCGTTCGCTTCACGGGTGGCAACTCTCGTCAATCGGATTCGCGCGCTCGGAGAAAACCTCACGGAGGCCTCGGTTGTCCGGCGGTTCTTGCGCGCAGCCCCTCCCCGGTACCTGCAAATTGTCACGGCGATCGAGCAGTGTGTCGATCTCGCGACTCTCTCCATCGACGATCTTGTCGGACGGTATAAAGCTCACGATGAGCGGATGCGGTACAGTCTTGGGGATGGGAGGAACGACGAGCTTGTGATGCTCACAAGGGCGCAGTGGGTCGCTTTGTCAAAGGAAACGCAAGGCGGGTCCACAAGCAGCAGCAAGAAGAAGGGGAAGCAGCGCTCGGCGAGAAAGAACTTCGCCGACTCGGACGACGAGGATGCGCCTGCACCACCGAGGAGAAAGTTTGACATCAAGAAAGTGAGGTGTTATAACTGTGGCCTCCTCGGTCACTTCAAGGCTGACTGCGAGGAAGAACCGAAGCAGAAGGCGCTCATAGCCCAGCAAGGAGATAATGGTGACATGATGTTGATGACTGAACTCGTGGACGAGGAGGATCTAGACTCTCAAGCATGGACTAAAGAAATTGTCGAGCTTGCGGAAGAAAAAATTTGCCATCATGATCGTGGTTCGGAAAACTGTGTCGAAGCTACAGATGCGGGGGGTGATTCCGAAACTTATGTCAGTGCTATGGATGTAAGTGCCAACTTTGCTGGATCGGATACAGCAATTGCCGCATGTGCTCGGCCATGGAGAAGCGGTCTTCGTACCACGCGTCCAGAAAAAGTAAAGGCGTACGTGACCCCGGAAGTCCACGAAGAAACAAAAGCTGGTGCTAGTACTGGTGCAAAGACAGAGACACATGTTGCAAGAGAAAACGCAGACATGGGTGACTTGACTGTTGAGGCTGGTGCATCAAGTACAAGTGCAGCTATGGTACAAACACATGGAGTTGATGGCCAAGGCGTGGCACTCCATGGCTCAGTGAACGGACAACCATGGAAGTCCAAAGGCAGCAGTTGCTGCAACCTAGCAAGCGGGATGGGATGCAACCCAGAAACAGAAAGCAGCAGCGCGGAAGGAGTCTTATGCGGAGGTGTGCCTGAAGGCCATGGAAGTGATGGGCTTGGCTCATTGACTGTAGGCACTGGCAATCTGGGCAGCAACAGCCTAAGCAGGCTACGAGACCCACCAAAGGGCACGCATGCATGCCCATATGCTAAGGATGAGCATGCATTAGGAGCCCCGTCGTGTGCATGCTTGTACGCAGGAACGGCAGCCATGTTGGCACCTGCATCGTCTCCGAAAGCACAGGAGAAAAGGACACCTTCACCTGCACCAATATATCTACAGCCGGTGTTACACCCATATCCGGAGAATACTCTTCGGACGATTGACCCGGTAAAGTTGAAAGGGAGGGAACGACGGTGTCTCGCAAGTGCCGAGGAATCGGCGGAATTTGTGGACGCAAATACGAAGGAGTGTTGGCGTCAGGCTATGGAAGAGGAGTTGAGGTCAATCCACGACAACAATGCATGGAAGCTTCTGGATCTTCCCAATAATGAAAAAGTAATGGATCTCAAGTGGGAATTTATGATCAAGAATGATGCCGATGGGTCCGTGAAGAACAAAGTGAGGCTAGTAGCCAAAGAGTACGTGCAAGAGGAAGGTGTGGACTTCGAAGAAGTGTTCGTTCTCATTGAAAGGATGGAATCGGTGAGACTACTCATCGCTCTCGCAGTTCAGGAATCATGGAAGATACATCACATGGATGTAAAATCCGCGTTTTTGAATGAGGAGTTAGAAGGAGATGTGTATGTGAATCAGTCACCGGGATTCATCAAAGAAGGAGAGGAACACAAGGTACTGAAGCTACACAAAGTCTTGTACGGACCACGACAAGGCTCTCGGGCGTGGAACATCAAACTTGATCAAGCGATGATTTCTCTTGGATTTGAGAAGGCCCCACTAGAGCATGCGATGTACAAGCGAGGTGAAGGAAGGGATCGTCTACTAGTTGGCATCTATGTCGACGGTCTGTTGATAACTGGAGCAGATGAAGAGGTGATTGCAAAGTTCAAGCTACAAATGAAGGAGCTTTTCAAGATGGATGATCTTGATATTTTGAGTTACTACCTCAGGATGGAGGAACATCAAAAGCCGGAGGGGATTACACTATGCCAGGAGGCATACGCAAGGAAGGTACTTGAAAGCTGTGGCATGAAAGATTGCAATCGCATTGTCGCTTCAATGAAACCTCGTTTTGAGCTAAGTAAGAAGAGCAAAGCACCCGCAGTTGATGCAATAGAGTATATTGCAGCGGCCGTTGTGGCGTGTCAAGGTGTGTGGCTAGCAAAGCCACATGGTGATCTCATGGATGAAGATCCGAAACAAGTGGTGCTCAATGTTGACAGTGAGTCTACAACTTTTCTACGCGAGGATCCAGTGCGACATGATAGAAGCAAGCACATTGATACGAGGTATCACTACATGAAGGACGGCGTGGAAGAAGGGAAGACGGAGGTCAACTATAATTGCACAGATGATCAGCTGGCGGACATGCTAACCAAGGCTTTGGATCGAGAGAAGTTCTTGAAGATGCAAAGAAGGATCGACGTTGGAGCTGTGATGTGACGACGTCGTGTTTAGGGGGGTGATTGTTGGAAATAAACACGCTTGCTCCTATTCTAGCCGGCTCGGACTAGGACACAGTCACCGAATAGGTTACGTATAGGATTAGCTGCTAGCTAGTATATATATATGTAACCACCCCTTGTAATCTTTATACCGTGAGTTGCAAAGCAATAAAGAAACGCACGATACGTGCGTCTGGCCATCAGATCGATTCTTTGTGTTGTGCTGGTTACGTGAGAATAGCTAGATCGAGTGAAACGCTTCCGGCTAGAAGTGCTCATACGTACTAGTACTAGTAGACGATCAGACAAAGGATTGATTACTAGCTGAAGGCTAGCTTTGTACTACGGTGCAACTCGGCGTAAAGCATCTCGTCGGGTTGAGCCGGCTTGGGGCAGAAACCAAGATAGTCAGCAAGTTCACTTCATCGTCGTTCGTCGTCGGTCGTATTGCCGTCGCCGGAAGTACTCGGCGTCGGTACTGGGCCAACAATTGGTATCTAGAGCTTGGTTGATCTTCTAGTAACGGGAGGTCATGTGGGACGACGAGAAGAACAAGCAGCTGGCGGAATACTCCGATGCGGCTAAAGTAATTGCTGCTCCGACGAGTTCATCGTACCCACGGTTTGATCGCGAGAACTTCGGGATCTGGAAGGCCCTTATGGAGTGTGGTCTCCGTGCCAACGAGCTATGGGACGCGGTGGATCCAGGAGGCGACGCGTATAAGAAGGAGGGAGCCGAGCACCGGAAGGATCGGCAGGCGGCGTCGGCGATTTACTCGGTGATGCCGATGGATGTCCTCCAGCACCTGATCGCCAAAGCAACGGCGAAGGAGGTGTGGGATACGCTGAAGCTCCAGTTCGAGGGACACACCCGCGTCAAGCAAGCAAATCTCCAAACTCTCCTAAGGAACTATGAGACTTTGGTCATGGGCGACGATGAGTCCGTGGACGCGTTCGCTTCACGGGTGGCAACTCTCGTCAATCGGATTCGCGCGCTCGGAGAAAACCTCACGGAGGCCTCGGTTGTCCGGCGGTTCTTGCGCGCAGCCCCTCCCCGGTACCTGCAAATTGTCACGGCGATCGAGCAGTGTGTCGATCTCGCGACTCTCTCCATCGACGATCTTGTCGGACGGTATAAAGCTCACGATGAGCGGATGCGGTACAGTCTTGGGGATGGGAGGAACGACGAGCTTGTGATGCTCACAAGGGCGCAGTGGGTCGCTTTGTCAAAGGAAACGCAAGGCGGGTCCACAAGCAGCAGCAAGAAGAAGGGGAAGCAGCGCTCGGCGAGAAAGAACTTCGCCGACTCGGACGACGAGGATGCGCCTGCACCACCGAGGAGAAAGTTTGACATCAGGAAAGTGAGGTGTTATAACTGTGGCCTCCTCGGTCACTTCAAGGCTGACTACGAGGAAGAACCGAAGCAGAAGGCGCTCATAGCCCAGCAAGGAGATAATGGTGACATGATGTTGATGACTGAACTCGTGGACGAGGAGGATCTAGACTCTCAAGCATGGACTAAAGAAATTGTCGAGCTTGCGGAAGAAAAAATTTGCCATCATGATCGTGGTTCGGAAAACTGTGTCGAAGCTACAGATGCGGGGGGTGATTCCGAAACTTATGTCAGTGCTATGGATGTAAGTGCCAACTTTGCTGGATCGGATACAGCAATTGCCGCATATGCTCGGCCATGGAGAAGCGGTCTTCGTACCACGCGTCCAGAAAAAGTAAAGGCGTACGTGACCCCGGAAGTCCACGAAGAAACAAAAGCTGGTGCTAGTACTGGTGCAAAGATAGAGACACATGTTGCAAGAGAAAACGCAGACATGGGTGACTTGACTGTTGAGGCTGGTGCATCAAGTACAAGTGCAGCTATGGTACAAACACATGGAGTTGATGGCCAAGGCGTGGCACTCCATGGCTCAGTGAACGGACAACCATGGAAGTCCAAAGGCAGCAGTTGCTGCAACCTAGCAAGCGGGATGGGATGCAACCCAGAAACAGAAAGCAGCAGCGCGGAAGGAGTCTCATGCGGAGGTGTGCCTGAAGGCCATGGAAGTGATGGGCTTGGCTCATTGACTGTAGGCACTGGCAATCTGGGCAGCAGCAGCCTAAGCAGGCTACGAGACCCACCAAAGGGCACGCATGCATGCCCATATGCTAAGGATGAGCATGCATTAGGAGCCCCGTCGTGTGCATGCTTGTACGCAGGAACGGCAGCCATGTTGGCACCTGCATCGTCTCCGAAAGCACAGGAGAAAAGGACACCTTCACCTGCACCAATATATCTACAGCCGGTGTTACACCCATATCCGGAGAATACTCTTCGGACGATTGACCCGGTAAAGTTGAAAGGGAGGGAACGACGGTGTCTCGCAAGTGCCGAGGAATCGGCGGAATTTGTGGACGCAAATACGAAGGAGTGTTGGCGTCAGGCTATGGAAGAGGAGTTGAGGTCAATCCACGACAACAATGCATGGAAGCTTGTGGATCTTCCCAATAATGAAAAAGTAATGGATCTCAAGTGGGAATTTATGATCAAGAATGATGCCGATGGGTCCGTGAAGAACAAAGTGAGGCTAGTAGCCAAAGAGTACGTGCAAGAGGAAGGTGTGGACTTCGAAGAAGTGTTCGTTCTCATTGAAAGGATGGAATCGGTGAGACTACTCATCGCTCTCGCAGTTCAGGAATCATGGAAGATACATCACATGGATGTAAAATCCGCATTTTTGAATGAGGAGTTAGAAGGAGATGTGTATGTGAATCAGTCACCGGGATTCATCAAAGAAGGAGAGGAACACAAGGTACTGAAGCTACACAAAGTCTTGTACGGACCACGACAAGGCTCTCGGGCGTGGAACATCAAACTTGATCAAGCGATGATTTCTCTTGGATTTGAGAAGGCCCCACTAGAGCATGCGATGTACAAGCGAGGTGAAGGAAGGGATCGTCTACTAGTTGGCATCTATGTCGACGGTCTGTTGATAACTGGAGCAGATGAAGAGGTGATTGCAAAGTTCAACCTACAAATGAAGGAGCTTTTCAAGATGGATGATCTTGATATTTTGAGTTACTACCTCAGGATGGAGGAATATCAAAAGCCGGAGGGGATTACACTATGCCAGGAGGCATACGCAAGGAAGGTACTTGAAAGCTGTGGCATGAAAGATTGCAATCGCATTGTCGCTTCAATGAAACCTCGTTTTGAGCTAAGTAAGAAGAGCAAAGCACCCGCAGTTGATGCAATAGAGTATATTGCAGCGGCCGTTGTGGCGTGTCAAGGTGTGTGGCTAGCAAAGCCACATGGTGATCTCATGGATGAAGATCCGAAACAAGTGGTGCTCAATGTTGACAGTGAGTCTACAACTTTTCTACGCGAGGATCCAGTGCGACATGATAGAAGCAAGCACATTGATACGAGGTATCACTACATGAAGGACGGCGTGGAAGAAGGGAAGACGGAGGTCAACTATAATTGCACAGATGATCAGCTGGCGGACATGCTAACCAAGGCTTTGGATCGAGAGAAATTCTTGAAGATGCAAAGAAGGATCGACGTTGGAGCTGTGATGTGACGACGTCGTGTTTAGGGGGGTGATTGTTGGAAATAAACACGCTTGCTCCTATTCTAGCCGGCTCGGACTAGGACACAGTCACCGAATAGGTTACGTATAGGATTAGCTGCTAGCTAGTATATATATATGTAACCACCCCTTGTAATCTTTATACCGTGAGTTGCAAAGCAATAAAGAAACGCACGATACGTGCGTCTGGCCATCAGATCGATTCTTTGTGTTGTGCTGGTTACGTGAGAATAGCTAGATCGAGTGAAACGCTTCCGGCTAGAAGTGCTCATACGTACTAGTACTAGTAGACGATCAGACAAAGGATTGATTACTAGCTGAAGGCTAGCTTTGTACTACGGTGCAACTCGGCGTAAAGCATCTCGTCGGGTCGAGCCGGCTTGGGGCAGAAACCAAGATAGTCAGCAAGTTCACTTCATCGTCGTTCGTCGTCGGTCGTATCGCCGTCGCCGGAAGTACTCGGCGTCGGGACTGGGCCAACAACCATGTCGGCGCCGGCGGTGCTGCCGGGAGGGAGGTAGGAGAAGCCGACTGCGAGGAGGCATCGGCGAGGTGGAGATACCTGAGCTGAACGGACGTGCCACGAGCGGTGCTGCTGGCCGGAGACCATTGAGGAGGCGATGTGGAGGGAGCTCGAACTTGACGTCGTCCCACATCGATGGTGGCCCACCACCGTGAACCTTACCGCTGCCGCATGATCCAGGAGAACGGATGGAGGTGGATTAGAATGACGGAGGCAGTGAAGGAATAGGTGGCGACCGACTTCCCCATGGTGCTTGTCTTCGTCTCCGGCGGCGCAAGGTAAACGAGCGGCGAGATAACGATGGGGAGGGGTTAGCCGGATGAAGAGGACAAACACCAGAGAGGCTAGATCCGGCGGGGAGGAGAGCCGTGAAGGCGCAAGCGGTGGCGGGTCAGATGAGATCGGCGGCTCTAGTATAGTGGGCGGTTGCAGGGAGAGAGCCGGCGGCGTTGTGGTCATGCGTTCGAGGGAATGAAGCTTAGGGTTTCATAGAGCTAGATTAATAAGTATTTGTTCTCCGTATATGATAACAGAAAATTTCCAAGATCCCGCCATGTCAAAACATCTCCCGCGGTGCGCTCATTTTTTAGGTATATATTGCGCGATGCCTTTTTTCGTTGGGGTAGCTGGCTATTGGAACCCACCTTTCCACCTCATGAGTTCCCACGTTACATTGTTAGTTTGACTGATCTGCTTGGTTCGAAAATTCTAGATGTACCACGTCACATTGTTCATCTCATCAAGTTTAACTAAATACTTCCTTCATTCACTGATGTTCTAACTTATTTATGATTCAGATTTATATACACATATTTTGGTGTGTTGTTCATTTATTTCAGTTCGTGCGTAATCTATACTAAAATATATCTAAAACATCTTATATTTGTGAACGGAGGGAGACATATTTAGGGTATCTCCAACGTGAATTCTTAAAATGTCTGCAAATGTCTGGACCAAGGTGTCCGGACGTAGTTTCTCTGCCCGCCTGCCTACCGGCTTTAAACAGGCGCAGAGGCTGGAAAACCCACTTCGACACCCCCGTTCGTTGCCCGCTAGTTATATGTGGTCGCGCACGGCACAATCCACACCACACCACATCCGCTTTTGCTCCTCCTCCGCACCACCTCCACTTCGAGATCTGTAGCGTGTTGTAGGGAGTGCCTCTCGACGGAGCAGAAGCACGAGGTGGCCGCCTTGCGGTCGGATGGTAGGCCTTTCATGTGCGACGGATAGAGCCTTGCATGCCAATGAGCTTGCCCGAGGTGAGCGATGGTGACCCGATGATGCCTGAGGTGAGCGATGGTGACCCGATGATGGGGGAGGCGTCCAATGACGAGGCAGCATCTGCACTGGTATATGCCGACCTCACCATGGATTAGGCGCATGCACACATCAACATCGTCATGTCGAAGGAGAAACCGGCACCGGTGTCGGTGTTTCGGGTGGCGCGTGAGGGCAAACTCTACAACCTCGCCCTCCTCAGGCACCACCAGATGGCGGAGGGCCAAATCAACGGCGAGTTGCGGGTGAAAGAGGCCATGACGGCATGGTAGCGGAGGCCCCCAAACTTGGTCGACTAGCACGATGCGCTCTGCAAGGCCGCACGTAGCGCTCATGTCGGCTGCAATGCGATCACGGCCATGGCAGACATGGAGGAGACGCTGGAGATCATGGATGGGAACGTCGACACCTCCGTGTCGTTCGCACCAGGTTGCAACGACCATGAGGCTGGACCGTCCATGTCGATCATGGACCTCGCCTCGACATGCGATGTCCACATGGTGAACTCTGGAAAGGGTAGGAAATGGCATGTCTCGTGTCCCATGTGGGCCTCTGTCGGCGACCCACGCCTTCACTTCCCGGGGCGCACGGCCGTTGATTTCGCTAGACAAGGGGAAGAACAGGATGTGGAACGCAGACGACTCCACCGACGAAGATTTAGACTACATTTTGAAAATTACACTAAATCGATAGCACGAAAAAGAGACACCCGCAAGCGCCCTTGTCATACAAGGCTCTGAAAAACACAATAGACAGTTGTCGATAGCAACGAGATCTATAAACGACAAAAGGAACATCCACTGAGAAATCACACCACGCAACACATGCTTGCAGTGTTCACCCAATGACCCAAAGGGTTGGAGAAAACCAGGCAATGCAAATTAAACAATAAACCTTTTGAAATACAAATTAAACATGTAAAATACTTGATGACCATTTTGAAATACACAACAAACACGTTTAAAATACACGATCAACTTTATTCTCAAATACATAATTCCTTTGAAATTTATGGACATTTGTCTAATTACACGATGAACAAATTTCGAATACACAGTAAACATTTTTTAAATACACTATGACTTTTTGATAACATATGAGGAGCATTATTGAAATACACTATGAACAATTGCCAAAATAGAGCATGTATAAGTTTAAAATAGATGATGAATATTTATCAAATACATGATAAACATTTTTTAATTGTATGATGACATTTTTAAAATTCAGAACGAAATTTTCCCAATTTTTTTTTAAAAAATTCCATGTTTTCCAAGAAGTGCGAACACTCTTCAAAATTACAAGAACAATTTTCACTACTTAATTTTGTAGACTTAGTAAAATAGAATTAGTTAATTAATTTTTTTATAAATAGATTCTTGATTTCATAAATTGTCGGATTTCAAGTGAACATACACATACAAGGTTCTTGTTAGACAAATATACACGTACAAGTAGCAACTTTTGTTACCATGCAAAAATAAGTACTCCCTCCGTTGCCAAATATAAGTCTTTGTAGCAATTCCACTATAGACCACATACGGATGTATATAGATGCATTTTAGAGTGTAGATTCACTCATTTTGCTTCGTATGTAGTCCATAGTGGAATCTCTACGAAGATTTATATTTAGGAACGGAGGGAGTAGCAACTTTTGTTTTGAGAATTTGTACAAAAATCATGGGCGGCCCGACTCGCTAGCCCCAGTGCGCATGTTCATGGGCCCGACTTTCTAAGGCCCAGCTGAGAACACATTGTCATTAATTTGAAATCTGAACATAAAACACGGGAGGCTCCTATCCGAGTTGGCTCCCTTCCCTCCTTTCTACCGGAAGGTTGTTGGTTCGAGTATCCTTTAGCATTTTTTTCTTTTCCAATCATGTAATATAATAAATACTAACATGCGACCTGCATACTGCATCTATATTATTATCTTATAAATAAAATGTTGCTCTATTTATCAAAATGGCAACGCACAACCTGCAACACAAAGTATTCGTTGTTGATCATACAACAAGCAACGTATAGAGTTCCCAACGCATATATGCGTGGCTATGGCAGATCCTTTACAACACATACTTAGGGCGTTGCAAATCATGTGTTGCTATAGGGGGGGTTCTTGTTGTAGTGCCAGTTTCTTAGGCAAGCGAAAAGCAGAGGGTGGCTCTGATTTCGTGGCCAATACCCAAGTTCAAGGGGGTTTTCAGCGCAATAAGGGCAAACCACCTCCACAAATCGGCATAGGGAACGTTAGCTGGGACCAGGAGTTAAGTCAGCCTTGTCCGAAGCATAGCACAAGGGAACGACCAGCAAAACACACTATAGGAGAATGCAAGCCTTTGATGGAAGCTGTAATGAGCCGCTTCAACTCTAACAATGGGCCTCCAAACGGCGGTTCAGGCCCGGGGTTTTATGGTCCGGGTCCCCAAGGGAACGGCTCCGGATCAGGATATCGTGGCAACAACAGTGGTTATAATAACCGAGGCAATAATCAGTATGGCCAAGGCGGTTATAATAACCAAGGCAATCAGCAGCGTGGTCAAGGTGGTTACAACAACCAACACAACCAACAGTAGGGCCAGGGTAATCATAATAATCAGGGCAGTCAGCAACATCAGCAGCAGCAGCAGCAGCAATCCGGGTATCAGAGTAATCCGAAGGAGTTGAGTAGTGGGCAGTATCATGTGTTTACCACGAGTTTGTGTAAACGGGATCAAAAAGTTTTGAAGTGGGCGGTCCACGCGGTTGAACCGGCGACGCCGCAATTCCTACGCTGGTCAGAGCAGCCCATCGTGTGGAGCAGGGAGGATCACCCGATGCGAGTTGATAATCCAGGCCACTTGGCCTTGGTCGTAGCACCACAGGTGGGTGGCTACAAGTTCACTAAAGTTCTTATGGATGGCGGCAGCAGCATCAATATCTTGTATTATGAGACTTTCCGTCGTATGGGCTTGATGGACAAAAAGCTAAGGCAGTCAAACACGGTGTTTCATGGGGTGGTACCAGGAAAATCGGCTTACCCAGTCGGGAAGATTGACCTAGAAGTTACCTTTGGAGATGAACATGATTCCAGGTCAGAGATGATAACTTTTGAAGTCGTCAAGATCCGGAGCCCTTATCATGCTCTGTTTGGGAGGACGGTTTATGCCAAGTTTATGGCCAGGCCGTGTTATGTTTACCTACAGCTCAAGATGCCGGGTCACAAAGGCACAATCACGGTTCATGGAAGTCGCAAGATTGCATTGGAGTGTGAAGAAGGAGACGCTGCTTACGCAGAGGCAGTGTGTGCTACAGAGGAGTTGAAGTTTTATAAGGATAATGTTGATCCGGCAGATATGACCCCGTTGAAGAAGCCGACTACGGAGAATGATCCGGCGTTGAAATTTAAATCGGCGGAGGAGACCAAACAAGTTGACTTTGTGCCAGGCGATTCATCCAAGCAGTTCACTATCAGCGCTAAGCTGGACCCCAAATAGGAAAGCGCGCTCATCGAGTTCATCCGTGAGAACCGGGATATCTTTGCGTGGAAACCTTCTGACATGCCAGGTATACCGAGGGAACTCGCTGAGCACAGTCTTAATATTGATCCGAAGTTTAAACCGGTCAAGCAGTATCTACGCCGTTTCAACGAAGAAAGACGCAAGGCTATAGGAGAAGAGGTGGCTAGGCTTTTGGCTGCAGGGTTCATAGTTGAAGTTTTTCACCCAGAGTGGTTGGCTAATCCGGTGCTGGTGTTAAAGAAGAATTGTGACGACCCCGGCTCGACCGTGTACTAATCATACACGCAAATGCACACGATCAAGCCTAAGGACTCACGTGAAGGAATCACAGCTCAACTCTAAAACATAAATAAATACATACAAGTTATATATTACAAGCCAGGGGCCTCGAGGGCTCGAATACATAACAAGTGTCTCACACATAGTCAGCGGAAGCGTTAGGTATCTGGGTACAGATACAGAACACAAGTACAGATAGGCCTCATACGAGGCGGGGCAAAAGAAAAAGCTACGATCGAAAAGGCGCAGGCCTCCTGCCTGGGACCTCCGATCCTACTCCTGGTCGTCGTCCGCCGGCTCCTCGTAGAAGTACTCGCCGGCCGGGTAGTAGTAGTAGCCAGCCTCGGGCTGGTAGTAGTAGTCGTCAACGGGGGCTGCGGGCACCATGGCTCCGTCGTCTGGTTTAACATGCGGGTAGGACAAAAGAGGAAGCAAAGCAACCGTGAGTACTCATCCAAAGTACTCAGCAAGACTTACATCAGATCTATACTAGCAATGCATTATTTTCAAAGGAGGCTTTATGTGGGTGGACTAGACTGCAGAAAGCCAGAGTAGAGAGGGGAAAAGCCTAGTCCTGACGAAGACTAGCATCTTCAGGGTCTTGCAGCAATTAGAAGGGAGCAGAGTAGTATATCATAATGTAAAGGGTTTATAGTCATATTAACTTCATATCTCAAGTCACCACTTCTAGTTGTACCGAAGTGGATACAACTCCGAGTGTCCGTTACCGTAGGACAGGCTATCGATAGATTGTTTCTTCCCTGCAGGGGTGCACCAAGTTACCCACCACGCTCGCTTAACTCCGGCCGGACACACCATCAGGTCGTGCCCGCACTCGGCTAAACAATACGACGCAACCCGACCGGATACCGCCAGAGAGGATCGAGCACGCTGGACTAATCCTATGCCCCCGGGGGTCATGGCCGTCGCCCCGGACACTCCTGCACGTTGCGTGGCCGTTCGGTAGCAGACCTAGCAACCCCTTATACAAGCGCAGTTGCATCCTAAGTCCAATCCGAACGGGCCGCTCAATCGCTGACGTCGTGACGACTCCGGCTGATGTATACGACGCAGAGCACCCACTCACACCCACGTGGTGGTTAGTGCTATCGGACCCGGAGGCCCCTCGGATCAAATATCCAAATCGCTTAGTGTATTGGGAGCGCGCGGTAACGAGCAGAGCCTACGATACTGTTGGCCCCGTCCTCCCGTCTCGAGGACTTGTGACAAGGACTGGGAAAGACCGGCCACGCCTCGTAGTTATCTCGCGGGTACCCTCACTGGTCACCCGACTCCACCGCTCACGCCTCAAAGGCACTCGCGGGTACCCCTCTGGGTCAACCCGCCTCCATCCAACATGTGTAGTAGTAACTTCAAAGTGTCATCAGACGCACGATACCTCTGGCCGCACGCCTTTGTTCCTGGCGACGTCCGGCCTCGGGGATCGATACGTGTTTAAACACGGTATGGTAATCCAGGGCATCCGTGTGGTTTTCATGCCGATGAGGAATCCGAGGAATCACCCTCGTTGGACCCCTAAACGACAAGTCCCGTTAAGGTGATACCGGAGGAATCACCCTCGGCGGTAATCACCATATTGGATGCACGACAAAGCTAAGTCGGAAGTGGGAAGAGGAATCACCCTCGGTAACCCACAACGAGCTAGCTATACTACAGGGACAACATCAGAAGTGAGTTCGGAGGTATCACCCTCGTCACCCGATGTTAACTCTGCGGAGTCGAGCATATTAGGGGGGGTGTGCGGTGATGTGAAGAAGGTCAGGGGAAGGGGCTCGATCGCTTGATCGAGGCAAGGGTACTATGCGAGGCAACTACGAGAGTGCGGGACCATAGCAGTGCTACCCAACCTATACTAAGCAGTTTATGAATAAAGACAGGTATCAACAGTTTAACAAAAACAGGCTATGCAACAGTAATAGGAGCAGTAGCAGTAGCAGCAATTCTAATGCAAGAATAAGAGAGAATAGACATAGGCGATATCGGAATGATCAAAGGGGGGGTTGCTTGCCTGGTTGCTCGGTGGCAAAAGCAAGGTCGTCGGAAGGGGAACCAATCACCGGGACAGCATCGGTCTCGGGATCTGCGTCAGCGCCGGACTCTACCGAGAGAGAAGAGGGGGGAGAAACAGATAAATACACAAAACATATGCAACACAGAGCGTGCTAAGCTAACGTGCAGTGCAGGGTTGCCTAAAAACATGTCTAAGTCATATTGGTTATTTTTAGGATTTATCTGGAATTATTTACCGGTGTATGTGCACTATTCATCTACCGGAAACAGGCTAAAAGTTGCGGGTTCACCTCCGTAGAGGGTCCCGACACGGAAACGGATAGTACGGTTAGAATCGTCTCGTCGTTCTGAGCAACTTTCATATAGAAAGTTTTTCGATCCGAGCTACGGTTTAAAAGTTATGAATTTTCGAAGTTTAAATGATTTTCTAGAATTATTTTAAATAACAGAAAAGAATTATTGCATCAGCATGACGTCAGCCAACGGCTGACCAGGTCAAACCTGACCTGTGGGTCCAGTGGGACCCACATGTCAGTCTCTGTTCTTTTAACAGTGGATTAAACTAACTAATTAGGTTAATTAGGGGGTGTGGGCCCCATATGTCAGTGACTTAACAGTTAACTAATTAACTTTTATTTATAAAAACGTTTTAATTAAATATCTGTGCGGTGGGGCCCGCGTGTCAGTGGGTCAGGACGCCCAGTCAGCGTAGTTGACCAGTCAACGTGGTCAACTGGGCCCGTGGGGGCCACTGGCAGTGACCCTGGGGGTGGCCCCAGGTCAGCCACGTCGGCCGGCCGGCGTTTAAACGCCGGCGAGCACGAAAACGCGGCGGCGCTCTTCGGGAGCTCGTCGGAAATCGCGTACGGGGGTCCGTTCGGGCCGTGGCTGGGCGCGTTCGAACGAGGAGGAAGTGCCGCATCTAGTGGTGGTCGCCGTTGGGCCGGAGGTGGCTGGAAACGGCGCCGGCGACGAGCTATGGCGGCGGTGGCTTCGGGTGCTCGTCGGAAACGGCGAAGCCGTGGGTGTTAGCTCGAGCTAGTGGCGTGGGGGTGATCTACGCGACGTGGTGAAGCTGTTGGACAAGCGCCCGTGACCATTTGGTCACCGGAACCTCGCCGGCGACGAGGTCCGCGGCGTTGCGTGCGGGCTCGAGCAGCACGACTGCTACGGGCTAGCCGGAGCGAGGAAAGAGAGTGGGGAGGGCGGTGGCTCACCGAGCGGCACACACGGTGGCCCTTGGGGGTTTAGTAGCAGCAGACGTCGCCGGAGACGGAGAAGACGCCGGAGGCCGCAGAGAAGGGGGGGCGACGACGTGTGGCGTCAGCGGTGCTCCCCAGCTCCTCCTGAGGGCTCCAGACGACGAGGTCGACCACGGCGAAGGCGATGGACAGCTCGACGGGGCGGGACGAGCTCGGTGGCCGCGAGGGCAGCGGTCGAACGGCGACGACGGCGCTCGGTGGCCGGATCTGAGAGGGAAGAGGAGCGAGGGAGGGAGTGGGCGAGCTCGGGGGAGAGGGGGGGAATGGATGAGGATGGCCAGGGGGGACGGCTCGGGCGCGGCCTTATCCCCTCCGGCGCCCTGTGGCGGCAGCTGTCGGTCGGGGCGCGGTGGCGAGCGCGGCGACCACGGCGGCGGTGACACGGGGAGGGAGCAGGTGAGGGAGGCGAGCTGGGCCGAGCTGGGCCACAGCAGGTAAGGCCTCCTGGCCCTTTTCCTTTGTTTAAATTTTCTGTTTACTTTTATTTCAACAGCAAAGAGAAAAAGGAAAAGGTAGGGCCATCAAAAGATGTTTGTAAAAAGTGTGAGTTGGTCAAAAAAATGAGGTTGCAATATTCCTCATCTCCAAAAATTGCTTTGGGCTAATTTGGATCATTTTTGAATTTTACAAAAATGAAAAGGCATATTAAAGTGCTGTATTGGCACTGTTTAAATGCCCTAGCCCATTAATGGGGTTGCTGGTGATGTTGTTTTTACCAGGAACAATGGTTTTGGAATATTTGCAACAACATGGACATTTTTCCAAAAATTTTGGAACAACTTCATTTTGCATTTGAATTTGAATTTGAATTTTCAGGGCAAATTTGAGTTGTTTTGATTAACCACTGTGATTAGCTTTGCTAATGAGCATGACATGGCATGATTAACATTATGACACAGTGATTAATACAAGGGGGTGTTACAAATTCTCCTCCTCTAAAAGAAATTCTCGTCCCGAGAATTTAGGAGGTAGAAGCAAAGAGGTCGGGGTATTCCGCCCGAAGGTTTTCCTCGCGTTCCCAAGTGGCTTCATCTTCAGTGTGATTCGACCACTGCACTTTCAGGAACTTAGTTGTCTTCTGGCGGGTCCGACGTTCAGTTTGATCGAGGATGCAGATCGGATGCTCCTTATAAGAAAGATCATCTTGAAGCTCGAGCATCTCGTGATCCACAGCACGATGCGGGGACTCCTTGAAAGATCGGCGAAGTTGCGACACATGGAACACATCGTGGATATGAGAGAATTGCGGAGGCAATTCCAGTTTATAAGCCACAAATCCACGTCTAGCAACCACAGGAAAGGGGCCAATGTAGCGTGGAGCTAACTTGCCCTTGATACCGAAACGGTGTGTGCCCTTCATAGGGGTGACACGAAGATAAACTTGATCACCTGGTTGATAAGTCAATCCCCATCGCTTGCGATCATAGTTGCTCTTCTGGCGGTCCTGAGCCGCCTTGAGATTCTCACGCACGATACGGACTTGCTCTTCGGCGTGTTGAATAATGTCCGGACCAATAACTTGTCGTTCCCCAGTTTCTGACCAGTTCAGAGGGGTTCGACACTTACGTCCGTACAGAACTTCAAAGGGAGCCATCTTCAAGCTTGCTTGATAGCTGTTGTTATACGAGAACTCGGCATATGGAAGAGATTCTTCCCATTTCTTACCGAATGATATAACACAAGCTCGCAGCATATCTTCAAGCACTTGATTGACTCGTTCTACTTGACCTTGGGACTGGGGGTGATAAGCTGAACTCCAGTTGATATGAGTTCCCAAAGCTTCTTGAAAACTTTCCCAGAACTTGGAAGTGAACAGGGTGCCACGGTCCGAACTGATCTCCTTCGGAATTCCGTGGAGTGAAACGATTCTGGAGATATACAATTCTGCTAACTGGCTAGCAGTGATAGTCTCCTTGACTGGCAGGAAGTGTGCAACCTTTGAGAGTTGGTCGACGACGACAAGAATGGCATCGTTACCCTTCTGGGACTTAGGAAATCCAGTAATGAAATCCATCTGCACCTTATCCCATTTCCACAGCGGAATAGGAAGAGGTTGCAGAAGTCCAGCAGGCTTCTGATGTTCTGCCTTCACGCGACGACAGACATCGCATTCAGCAACATAAAAAGCAATATCCCGCTTCATATTAGGCCACCAGTACCTTTGGCGGAGATCACGATACATCTTAGTACTACCAGGATGAATAGACAGCGGTGTATCATGTGCCTCCTTCATGACCTTGTCAGTCATTAGGTCGAAACGAGTTACCGCAATGCGGCCTCGGAAATACAAGGTTCCATCTTCGGATATTGAGAAATCCCTGTATTTCGGAAGATGCAGTTCCTGTTTCACAACTTCAACGTAAGCATCTTTGGTTTGCGCTACCTTGACAGCCTTCTCAAGATCCGGCTGTATCACAAGGTCATTAAGCGAACCATGTGGAACGATATGCAGATTCAGCTTGCGCAATTCCTCATAAAGACGAGGTTGAGCTCGCTTAACCTTGAGGTTGGTGCCGTATGACTTGCGACTCAAGGCATCGGCTATCACATTAGCCTTGCCAGGGGTATAAGAAATACCGCAGTCATATTCTGAAATAGTTTCCAACCATCGCTGTTGGCGGAGATTAAGATCCGGTTGAGTGAATAAATACTTCAAACTTTGGTGATCAGTATAAATCTCACACCGGTTACCGAGAAGGTAATGTCGCCATAACTTCAATGCAAAGATCACTGCAGCAAGTTCAAGATCATGCACTGGATAATTCTCTTCATGCGGACGTAATTGACGCGATGCATAAGCAACTACTCTTCGTTCTTGCATTAGGACACAGCCTAATCCTTGACGAGAGGCGTCACAATATATCACGAAGTCCTTGCGAGAATCTGGAGGAGCAAGCACTGGAGCAGAAACGAGCTTGTCCTTAAGAGCTTGAAAGCTTTCCTGGCATTTATCTGTCCACTCAAACTTAACGCCTTTGTGAAGCAGATTAGTCAGGGGCTTGGCAATCTTGGAAAAGTTCTCGACGAAGCGTCGACAATAGCTTGCAAGGCCGAGAAAACTTCTCACTTGCTTGACATTCTTCGGAGGAGTCCAGTCAAGAATAGCCTGAACCCGTTCTGGATTAACGGCAATGCCATCCTTGGAAATCACATGTCCAAGGTAGGTTACTTCAGAAAGCCAGAACTCGCATTTGGAAAACTTAGCATAAAGCTGATGCTCTCGCAGCCTCTCCAGAACAAGGCGAAGATGTTCGGCGTGTTCTTCCTTGTTCTTTGAGAATACCAGAATATCATCCAGATATACCACGACAAACTTGTCGAGGTAATCCATGAATATATAATTCATCAAGCGGGAGAAGGTAGCTGGAGCATTGGTCAGTCCAAAAGACATGACGGTGTACTCATAAGAGCCATAGCGAGTAACAAATGCAGTCTTTGGAATATCCTCTTCGCGAACACGGATCTGGTGATAACCCAACCTCAAGTCGAGTTTAGAAAACACCGATGATCCAGCCAGTTGATCATATAAGTCATTGATCCAAGGAAGCGGATATTTATTCTGGATGGTTGCCTGGTTGATAGGTCGGTAATCTTGTACCAGCCTATTCGTACCATCTTTCTTCTTGACGAAAAGCGACGGTGCTCCCCAGGCAGAGGAACTAGGACGGATGAAGCCCTTCTTGAGTGACTTATCGATTTCCTCCTTAAGCTCTAGGAGCTCATGCGGTGGCATCTTGTAAGGACGCTTCGCAATAGGAGTAGTACCCGGCTTCAAGTCAATAACAAATTCGACGGCTCGAGCAGGGGGTATTCCTGGAAGTTCTTCTGGGAAGACATCCGGGAAATCACATACAACTGGTATGTTCTCGAGCCCTTCAAGTGGTGAAGCATTCAATGCATTTAAGGCATAGATTTGAGCTTCGGCATTATGGGATACACGAGCGCGGCAATTCACGAGTTGATTCGAGGGGTGCCGAAGACGTACAGTCTTGGTGGCACAATCGATTTGGGCCTCGTGAGCCTCCAACCAATCCATACCCAGGATGAGGTCTATGCCGCAAGAATTCAGGACAATGGGGTGTGCCTGAAACTTCATTTCTTCTATCTCAACACTAACTTGAGGACAAAAGAGGGTAGATCGGCAAGGACCCGCGGAGGTTTGTATTTTTACTGGTTGGTGCAGTGTGTCAAATTCAATTTCATGCTTGAGTGCAAAAGGTTCAGAAATGAAAGAATCCGAAGCACCAGTATCGAACAAAACATTAGCAAATACTGAGTTGACAAGAAGTGTACCCATCACTGTGGCTGGCTGCTCTGGGTCTTCACTCAGATTGACGTGGTGAAGCTGACCACCACGAGCATACGAAGGCCTGATATTATTGTTGCGCTGTGGAGGAACTCCACGTCCACTGCCACGGCCAGCAGATGGAAGAGCCAGCTGACCCTGAGCCTGTGGACAGTCTCTGGCACGGTGACCCGGACGGCCACACTTGAAGCAGAGTCCACTCTCAGGACGGATAGCCGGCGCTCGAGGTGCTGGAGCTGCAGGCCTGTACTGCATTGGCGGTGGAGGAGGCAGACGAGGTGCAGCATAAGAAGGCCTGTATACAGGAGCGTTTGGACGATACATGCTCTGAGGAATCCATATGCGGCGCTTCTGAGAAGACGAGCCCGAAGATGAGCCCGACTCGCGAGAGCGTTTAAGAGCGTCCTTGTGTAACTTGAGTCCAGTTTCAACCTGAATGGCCTTGTTCACTAGAGTGGCGAAGTCCGGAAAGTCCAGTGCCACTAGAGCAAGCAGAATATCATGATGAAGTCCGCGCCTGAACTTCTCTTGGCGTCTAGCGTCAGTAGCAATATCCTCCTCAGCATAGCGGGACAGTTCCAGGAACTCCCGCTGATAAGCATCAACTGACTTGTTGCCCTGAATCAGGTTACGGAACTCCGTACGCTTGCGGTCGATAACCCCTTCCGGGATATACCGAGCACGGAAGGCAGTCTTGAAGTCTGCCCAGGTGATGACAGTTCCAGTAGGCACTGTGTTCCGGTGAGTGTCCCACCACTGGGCCGCCGGACCCTTCAGGAAATATGTCGCAAACTTGACATAGTTGTCAGGGGACACGGCGGCAGAATCCAGCTCAAAGAAGATATCACGCAGCCAATCATCGGCATCCAACGAGTTGGCGGCACTGCGAAATATCGTTGGATTGAGCCGCAGAAATTCTTGCAGAGTGATAGCGGCTGGCTGATGCTGAGCATTGGCGTTGGCCTGGGGTATCTGGTTGAGCATACCCTGCAGCACCTGACGCTGCATGTCAAGGGTCTGCATTACAGCAGCCATATATTCTGGCGGCGGAGGCGGAGGCGGAGGTGGAGGTGGATCTTCGTTACCAGCCATCCTGATAATTCCAACAGGGGTGGTTTAGAGACAAGGATACACGTTGCATGAATTCAACAATGAAGTAAATATGCACGACATAAGGGAAGTGCACTAATACCACATCATACACATCATGACATACGGGTTCGTACATAGCGTCGGTTACAAACGGGCAGCATAACGGCGCAAAATCAAAAACTAGACATAGTAGGCGGCGCGCAGACCGCGGTAAGGAAGTACACAACGAGACATAGCAAAGGCTACATCAACGTCGGAGAAAGGAACTGAAACGGGGTAGCTGCAAGTGCGGACGGCGGATCTCAACCGCAGAAGGATCCTGAGATCCATGTGCACTCTGATGCAGAACCCGGTATCGGTCGGGAATCAGAGGTCCACGAACTGGCGTGTGACCTCCAACCGCAGGCCACTCGACACCTGGAGGTGTATTGATCCTGCGCGGGCAAAGGATAGACTGAGGACGTGTCCCTGCTTGGACAGCCGGTATCAACTGCGTCAACGTCTGGTAGAGAACTGTCCGAGTGATAGATAACTCAACTGCCAGGGCCCGAGCAGTTCGATCCAGCGCCTGAGTGTGCTGAATCAGAACCTGCGGGTCATAACGTCGACTCTCGTACGGGGCACAGATAGCTGAGTAGTATCCAGTCTCATCTCCAGCAGGTGCATACGGAATGTACCGAAACTCAGAGGCATCCAAGCTATCTCTGTGCTCTCCTCGGAGGCGTGCGACAGCAGCGTAGGCAGCATCATGGACTGCCATCGCAACCGTCACGCCGCTACCGCGAAAGCGGTACAGCTCAGTGTCTGAGTCATCCTGCCGGTCATAGATACGAACTTCAGCATAATACTGCTCCTGGTTGAACTCGCGATACTCCTCGTAGACCATGTACTCGGGATACCAGCGGTAGCCCAGTCTGGTCAGGAGAGCGACTAGAATGGCCGGAAACCCAGGGGCATCTCGAGCCCAGGTGCGAAGCACAAGCTGAGTCTCCGGGCGAGGTGGAAACAGAGGATTCATCTGAAAGAAGAAGAATCAGACTTGTCAAGTCAATTATCATCAGGACTTGATAAGAAAGGTTAAACAAAGAAATGGAAAGGAAAGATTAACAGACTATTCAGGTCAATGATAAGAAACCGCACTGATATCCAGCTCTCCGGGTAGATGTGGAAACGAGAACCTAATGGAGTTAGTAAAACTTAACCCGAATAGACGAGAGAGAAGAGTCCCAGAGTATAGACGAGGAATAAAAGAAGCTACACCACCCAAGTGGCGACGTGGGCCCATAAGCCACACAGCCAAGTTAGTAAAACATTTTTGGACCTCTAGACTCAACTTCGGCCAAGGAGTTGGAAAGGGGGTTCCTACAGGCAGTCGGCTCTGATACCAACCTGTGACGACCCCGGCTCGACCGTGTACTAATCATACACGCAAATGCACACGATCAAGCCTAAGGACTCACGTGAAGGAATCACAGCTCAACTCTAAAACATAAATAAATACATACAAGTTATATATTACAAGCCAGGGGCCTCGAGGGCTCGAATACATAACAAGTGTCTCACACATAGTCAGCGGAAGCGTTAGGTATCTGGGTACAGATACAGAACACAAGTACAGATAGGCCTCATACGAGGCGGGGCAAAAGAAAAAGCTACGATCGAAAAGGCGCAGGCCTCCTGCCTGGGACCTCCGATCCTACTCCTGGTCGTCGTCCGCCGGCTCCTCGTAGAAGTACTCGCCGGCCGGGTAGTAGTAGTAGCCAGCCTCGGGCTGGTAGTAGTAGTCGTCAACGGGGGCTGCGGGCACCATGGCTCCATCGTCTGGTTTAACATGCGGGTAGGACAAAAGAGGAAGCAAAGCAACCGTGAGTACTCATCCAAAGTACTCAGCAAGACTTACATCAGATCTATACTAGCAATGCATTATTTTCAAAGGAGGCTTTATGTGGGTGGACTAGACTGCAGAAAGCCAGAGTAGAGAGGGGAAAAGCCTAGTCCTGACGAAGACTAGCATCTTCAGGGTCTTGCAGCAATTAGAAGGGAGCAGAGTAGTATATCATAATGTAAAGGGTTTATAGTCATATTAACTTCATATCTCAAGTCACCACTTCTAGTTGTACCGAAGTGGATACAACTCCGAGTGTCCGTTACCGTAGGACAGGCTATCGATAGATTGTTTCTTCCCTGCAGGGGTGCACCAAGTTACCCACCACGCTCGCTTAACTCCGGCCGGACACACCATCAGGTCGTGCCCGCCCTCGGCTAAACAATACGACGCAACCCGACCGGATACCGCCAGAGAGGATCGAGCACGCCGGACTAATCCTATGCCCCCGGGGGTCATGGCCGTCGCCCCGGACACTCCTGCATGTTGCGTGGCCGTTCGGTAGCAGACCTAGCAACCCCTTATACAAGCGCAGTTGCATCCTAAGTCCAATCCGAATGGGCCGCTCAATCGCTGACGTCGTGACGACTCCGGCTGATGTATACGACGCAGAGCACCCACTCACACCCACGTGGTGGTTAGTGCTATCGGACCCGGAGGCCCCTCGGATCAAATATCCAAATCGCTTAGTGTATTGGGAGCGCGCGGTAACGAGCAGAGCCTACGATACTGTTGGCCCCGTCGTCCCGTCTCGAGGACTTGTGACAAGGACTGGGAAAGACCGGCCACGCCTCGTAGTTATCTCGCGGGTACCCTCACTGGTCACCCGACTCCACCGCTCACGCCTCAAAGGCACTCGCGGGTACCCCTCTGGGTCAACCCGCCTCCATCCAACATGTGTAGTAGTAACTTCAAAGTGTCATCAGACGCACGATACCTCTGGCCGCACGCCTTTGTTCCTGGCGACGTCCGGCCTCGGGGATCGATACGTCTTTAAACACGGTATGGTAATCCAGGGCATCCGTGTGGTTTTCATGCCGATGAGGAATCCGAGGAATCACCCTCGTTGGACCCCTAAACGACAAGTCCCGTTAAGGTGATACCGGAGGAATCACCCTCGGCGGTAATCACCATAGCGGATGCACGACAAAGCTAAGTCGGAAGTGGGAAGAGGAATCACCCTCGGTAACCCACAACGAGCTAGCTATACTACAGGGACAACATCAGAAGTGAGTTCGGAGGTATCACCCTCGTCACCCGATGTTAACTCTGCGGAGTCGAGCATATTAGGGGGGGTGTGCGGTGATGTGAAGAAGGTCAGGGGAAGGGGCTCGATCGCTTGATCGAGGCAAGGGTACTATGCGAGGCAACTACGAGAGTGCGGGACCATAGCAGTGCTACCCAACCTATACTAAGCAGTTTATGAATAAAGACAGGTATCAACAGTTTAACAAAAACAGGCTATGCAACAGTAATAGGAGCAGTAGCAGTAGCAGCAATTCTAATGCAAGAATAAGAGAGAATAGACATAGGCGATATCGGAATGATCAAAGGGGGGGTTGCTTGCCTGGTTGCTCGGTGGCAAAAGCAAGGTCGTCGGAAGGGGAACCAATCACCGGGACAGCATCGGTCTCGGGATCTGCGTCAGCGCCGGACTCTACCGAGAGAGAAGAGGGGGGAGAAACAGATAAATACACAAAACATATGCAACACAGAGCGTGCTAAGCTAACGTGCAGTGCAGGGTTGCCTAAAAACATGTCTAAGTCATATTGGTTATTTTTAGGATTTATCTGGAATTATTTACCGGTGTATGTGCACTATTCATCTACCGGAAACAGGCTAAAAGTTGCGGGTTCACCTCCGTAGAGGGTCCCGACACGGAAACGGATAGTACGGTTAGAATCGTCTCGTCGTTCTGAGCAACTTTCATATAGAAAGTTTTTCGATCCGAGCTACGGTTTAAAAGTTATGAATTTTCGAAGTTTAAATGATTTTCTGGAATTATTTTAAATAACAGAAAAGAATTATTGCATCAGCATGACGTCAGCCAACGGCTGACCAGGTCAAACCTGACCTGTGGGTCCAGTGGGACCCACATGTCAGTCTCTGTTCTTTTAACAGTGGATTAAACTAACTAATTAGGTTAATTAGGGGGTGTGGGCCCCATATGTCAGTGACTTAACAGTTAACTAATTAACTTTTATTTATAAAAACGTTTTAATTAAATATCTGTGCGGTGGGGCCCGCGTGTCAGTGGGTCAGGACGCCCAGTCAGCGCAGTTGACCAGTCAACGTGGTCAACTGGGCCCGTGGGGGCCACTGGCAGTGACCCTGGGGGTGGCCCCAGGTCAGCCACGTCGGCCGGCCGGCGTTTAAACGCCGGCGAGCACGAAAACGCGGCGGCGCTCTTCGGGAGCTCGTCGGAAATCGCGTACGGGGGTCCGTTCGGGCCGTGGCTGGGCGCGTTCGAACGAGGAGGAAGTGCCGCATCTAGTGGTGGTCGCCGTTGGGCCGGAGGTGGCCGGAAACGGCGCCGGCGACGAGCTATGGCGGCGGTGGCTTCGGGTGCTCGTCGGAAACGGCGAAGCCGTGGGTGTTAGCTCGAGCTAGTGGCGTGGGGGTGATCTACGCGACGTGGTGAAGCTGTTGGACAAGCGCCCGTGACCATTTGGTCACCGGAACCTCGCCGGCGACGAGGTCCGCGGCGTTGCGTGCGGGCTCGAGCAGCGCGACTGCTACGGGCTAGCCGGAGCGAGGAAAGAGAGTGGGGAGGGCGGTGGCTCACCGAGCGGCACACACGGTGGCCCTTGGGGGTTTAGTAGCAGCAGACGTCGCCGGAGACGGAGAAGACGCCGGAGGCCGCAGAGAAGGGGGGGCGACGACGTGTGGCGTCAGCGGTGCTCCCCAGCTCCTCCTGAGGGCTCCAGACGACGAGGTCGACCACGGCGAAGGCGATGGACAGCTCGACGGGGCGGGACGAGCTCGGTGGCCGCGAGGGCAGCGGTCGAACGGCGACGACGGCGCTCGGTGGCCGGATCTGAGAGGGAAGAGGAGCGAGGGAGGGAGCGGGCGAGCTCGGGGGAGAGGGGGGGAATGGATGAGGATGGCCAGGGGGGACGGCTCGGGCGCGGCCTTATCCCCTCCGGCGCCCTGTGGCGGCAGCTGTCGGCCGGGGCGCGGTGGCGAGCGCGGCGACCACGGCGGCGGTGACACGGGGAGGGAGCAGGTGAGGGAGGCGAGCTGGGCCGAGCTGGGCCACAGCAGGTAAGGCCTCCTGGCCCTTTTCCTTTGTTTAAATTTTCTGTTTACTTTTATTTCAACAGCAAAGAGAAAAAGGAAAAGGTAGGGCCATCAAAAGATGTTTGTAAAAAGTGTGAGTTGGTCAAAAAAATGAGGTTGCAATATTCCTCATCTCCAAAAATTGCTTTGGGCTAATTTGGATCATTTTTGAATTTTACAAAAATGAAAAGGCATATTAAAGTGCTGTATTGGCACTGTTTAAATGCCCTAGCCCATTAATGGGGTTGCTGGTGATGTTGTTTTTACCAGGAACAATGGTTTTGGAATATTTGCAACAACATGGACATTTTTCCAAAATTTTTGGAACAACTTCATTTTGCATTTGAATTTGAATTTGAATTTTCAGGGCAAATTTGAGTTGTTTTGATTAACCACTGTGATTAGCTTTGCTAATGAGCATGACATGGCATGATTAACATTATGACACAGTGATTAATACAAGGGGGTGTTACAAGAATGGAAAGTGGAGAATGTGTGTGGACTACACAGACCTCAACAAAGCTTGTCCAACCGATCCTTTTGCTCTCCCTCGCATTGATCAGATCATTGATGCTACAGCGGGATGTGAGCGGCTAAGTTTTTTGGATGCATACTCAGGATATCACCAGATCAAGATGGCAGTTAAAGACCAGGAGAAGACAGCTTTCATAACTCCTTTTGGTGCTTTTTGCTATGTATCTATGCCTTTTGGGCTCAAGAGTGCCCAAGCAACTTATCAGCGTTACGTACAGAACTATCTTAAGGGGCAGATAGGGAGAAATGTTCATGCTTATGTGGATGATATCGTGGTGAAATCAAGAAAGGAGGAGACGCTGATAGAGGACCTCAAGGAGACCTTTGACAATCTTCGGGCCTATAAGATGATGCTTAATCCGGAGAAGTGTGCTTTTGGTGTTCCGGCAGGCAAGCTCCTTGGGTTTTTGGTGTCAAACAGAGGAATAGAAGCTAATCCAGAGAAAATCAAGGCAATCACGTCTTTGACTAAACCGGCTGGCATTAATGATGTTCAGCGTATCGCTGGCCGGATCACAGCATTGAGCCGGTTCATTAGCCGTTTGGGGGAGAAGGCGATTCCGCTTTATCAGATGCTGAGAAAGACGGATCGGTTTATATGGAGTAATGAGGCAAATACTGCGTTTGAAGATCTGAAGCGACAGCTAGCACGGCCGCCGGTCCTGGCTGCCCCTGTTGATAATGAGCCCTTGCTGTTATATGTCGCCGCCAACGCACGGGCAGTTAGTGTGGCAATCGTGGTTGAACGCAAGGAGGCAGGGAAGGAATATCCAGTTCAGCGTCCAGTCTATTACGTCAGTGATGTACTCATTGAATCTAAGCAGAGGTACCCACATTGGCAGAAGCTGGTGTATGGTGTGTTCATGGCAAACCGGAAGTTGAAGCATTATTTCCAAGGCCATCCAATAACTGTTGTTAGTTCAGCACCATTGGGGGATATAATCCAGAACAGGGAAGCTACGGGTAGAGTGGCGAAGTGGGCCATTGAGCTCAGCCCACATGAATTGAAATATGTGCCACGCACCGCTATCAAATCTCAGGCATTGGTGGATTTCATCAATGATTGGACAGAACTGCAAACACCAGAGGAGAAGCCGGATCTTACATACTGGACAATTCACTTTGACGGTTCAAGGCAGTTAGAAGGCTCGGGGGCTGGAGTTGTTTTAACTTCCCCGCGAGGTGACAAGTTTTGTTATGTCCTCCGTTTATTGTTTCCTTGTACTAATAATGCAGCAGAATATGAAGCATTACTTCATGGCTTGCGGATGGAAAAGGAGATGAACTTGAGCCGGGTCAAGTGCTTCGGCGATTCAGATTTGGTGGCACAGCAAGTATCAGGCAAGTGGGATTCAAGAGATCCTCTCATGGCAGCCTACAGACGAGAAGTGGAAACAGTTGCAGGATATTTCAAAGGGTATCAGGTGGACCACATAGACCGGCGAAGGAATGAAGCGGCCGATGCTTTAAGCCGGCTGGGTTCTCAGCGTAAACCGGTGCCACCGAATACTTTTTTGGATCAGCTACACAGTCCATCAGTTCAAGTACCGTCGGAGGAAGATTTAGCTGTTCCTGATCCGGAGGCACAGCTAGTTGCGGCTCTTCATGTTATTCCGGACTGGACACTACCTTATCTGGCGTATCTAAACCGGGGAGAGCTACCGGACGACGAGATCGAGGCACGACAGATAGTCTGGCGTTCCAAGTCCATGACAATTGCAAACGGGGAACTTTATCATCGCAGCGTTTCTGGAGCATTTCAGCGATGTGTATCAGCTGAGGAAGGTTGTGATATTCTTCGTGAGATCCATGAAGGGGATTGTGGTCATCATGCCGGTTCAAAATCCTTGGTGGCTAAAGCTTTTCGACATGGTTTCTATTGGTTAACAGCCCATGCTGATGCGGCGGATCTAGTCCGGAAGTGTGATGCTTGTCAGAAGTTTTCACGACGTGCTCTTGTTCCGGCACAAGAGCTCCGGATGATACCGATAACTTGGCCGTTCGCGACTTGGGGGCTTGATATGGTTGGACCCTTTAAGCGATCCCAAGATCAAAAGACTCATCTACTAGTGGTTGTGGATAAGTTTACAAAGTGGATTGAGGCAGAGCCTGTGAGCAAGTGTGATGCGGCAACAACAGTTAAATTCATCAAAAAGGTGATTTTCTGATTTGGTTTTCCACACAGCATCATCACAGACAATGGCACCAATTTATCTAAGGGTGAGATGGAAGAATTTTGTCAACGGGAACATATTCGCCTAGACGTATCTTCTGTGGCCCACCCTCAATCCAATGGTCAAGCTGAAAGAGCAAATCAGGAGATTTTACGAGGTATCAAGCCCCAGCTTATGACTCCTTTACAAAGAACATCGGGGTGCTGGGTTGAGGAGTTACCTTCTGTCCTTTGGAGTATCAATACTACGCCAAACCGGTCCACAGGTTACACACCTTTCTTTATGGTATATGGTGCTGAAGCGGTCCTTCCAAGTGATATCCGTCATGATTCGCCAAGAGTGACAGCCTATGTTGAAGCGGCCAACGAGCGGGCGAGACAAGACAGTTTGGACCGGCTGGATGAAGAACGTGATATAGCGGCAGCACGGTCTGTAATTTATCAACAGGACTTGCGCAGATATCACAGCCGCCGGATTAAGTCCAGGACGTTCCAGGAGGGAGACTTAGTACTCCGGCTCATCCAAGATCAAACAGATATGCACAAGCTATCCCCGCCTTGGGAAGGACCCTTGGTGGTCAGCAAGAATCTGCACAACGGTTCATATTACCTGGTGGACGTTCGAGAACGCAAGGATTCACGGACATCAGAAGAAGAGACAAAGAGGCCGTGGAACATTGCCCTCTTGCGGCCCTACTATACCTGAGCCATGAGCTCCACTGTATCCTATGTATATATTATCATTAAATGAATAAACCGGCACCCTCGGCAAACCGGGGGCTCGGCCTTTTTTCCAATACGAGTATCTTACGGTAACAACCATACATTTCTTATCATATGTCATATTTCAAAACAAGTCGATCGGTTTAAACTGATTTTGCAGGGCATATGTATTCTGGTGTAATATCTTACTGAAGAGCTTTCTATTCAAGCATAGGTCGTATCCGGACCAAAGAAGACATGGCATAAGGCCCTCTGGATGGTACCCGCATCCAGTGATTGGCTAAGTTTCATAAAAACCCTCTGGATGGTACCCGCATCCAGTGATTGGTTAAGTTTCATAAGGCCCTCTGGATGGTACCCGCATCCAGTGATTGGCTAAGTTCATAAGAACCCTCTGGATGGTACCCGCATCCAGTGATTGGCAAAGTTCTTCCTATGGTTGTACCCGAACCATAAAGGCCCTCTGGATGGTACCCGCATCCAGTGATTGGCAACGTTTTATATGGCCGGCAGGGGGCAGGATGGTACCCGCATTCTAGCTTAACCCCTGTTGGTCATATCCGGTTCCTATGGATGGTACCCGCATCCATCGACAGGCCCTCTGGATGGTACCCGCATCCATTGATTGGCTGAACCTTGCTTTGAGCCTGGAAGCTCGTAAAAAGCCTCGACTACATGGTTTTATTTGCAAACTTGCATTTCTGGTGTTTATGTTTTTATGGTTCTTTAATCCGAAGTGGGACAACTCAAGAGTTGACCACGTAAGTTCAAAAGTCTGGGTCATGAACGCCAGGATAAGTTCAAAAGTCTGGGTCATGAACACCAGCATAAGTTCAAAGTCTGGGTTATAAACACCAGCAAGAGTTAAAACGACGTTCAGCATAACCCGGAACAATCATCAGGCAGAAGCCAAGTTAGAAAGCCAAGAGCTTCAGCAGAATCATCAGGCAGAAACAAAGTAAGGAGCCAAGCATGATTTAAACCGGTGGCTTCAATAAAGACCCGGGATTATTATTGGGTCTATCAAAAGGCTCCCTTCAAAAAGGCAAAATTCGCCGGATTAAGAGTATCAAGCATACTTGATCTCAGGTATAAAGTTATTTCTGATATAAGCAGACACTTGTTTGATATATTGTGAGAACAATTTAATTTGTCTAGCGGTAAACCGCTAGGACATATTTTCAGTGTTATCTATGCAAGAACATATAATATGCAGAACAAACCATATCAGATCAGACTTAAATTGGCAACGTCAAAACAAAAAGTTGGAATATCCGGATCAAGATGAATGATGTTTTATACTATCCTATTACAAGGCATAGCAGGCCTGAACGGATTAAAGATTGTCCAGCAACATGAGACTACAACTACAAAGACATACTATGATCTATGCTTCTTCCTGCTGCGACGGCTGGGGATCAACTTGTTCCGGAGTCTCTTCATCTTCTTGAAGCGGCTGGAAGTCGGGGACGCACCAGTCGATTTTCGTGAAGGCACGAAAGTACATCTCTTCATTGATGAGTTCAGACGGATCAATATCTGGGGCGAAAGTATGAGGGCGCACTGGTGGGATTAGATTGACGGTATCATAAACCGGCCGATCCACCCGCTCATTCTGTAAATCATACCCCGGATGATACCTGGACAGGTCTGATTCGGCAGCAAGCTTGCTAGCGAGAGGACGCATCTCCTTTGTCAAGGCGTGGAGATCTTTTGCAGTAAAAGCTTATCCGTCTTCTTTAGTATTGGGATACCCATTCAAAGCTTCTTCCGGATCAAAGTCTGGAACCCACGCTTTCGCTCTGGTAAGCGCCATGAGGGAACCCGCTCGAGCAGCAGACTTCTTAACTTCTTCCAAGCGCACTGGCAAGATAGACAGTTTCTCTAATGTACCTTGGATGGTCGTAGGGGTCGGTTTATTGAAAGATGTTGCGCTTATGATCCTTTGAGCACCGGAATACAGCTGCTCGACCAAAGTATAACACACCTTGAGTTTTTTCCATAAATCATCCCCAAGATGGGTGACACAGCGCCCTGTATATGGTTATTACAGATTAAACCGGAACAGATTAAAGATTGCAAGGATAAACGCAGGAATACAGATTAAAATACTTACCGAAGACAGCAGAAGTCATCAGTTCTATTTGCCGCTTTAAACCGGTTAACTCTTCAGTCACCGGATTAAGGGCTTCCTCAGCATCCTTTGCCCTTTTCTCCAGATCTTTCTTCTGAACCTCAAAGGCGGTTCGCTCCTCTTCAAAGAATTTCTTCAGCTGTTCAGCAGTTTTCAAGCTCAACGCCAAGTCTTTCTTGGCCTTAGAAGCAGCAGATTCCGTTTCAGCAAGCCTATTCCGGAGTTCAGTAATTTCTTCAGCCCTCCGGTTCAAATCAGCCTGCAAGGAAAATCAAGTTGAATAAAAGCAAAAGTCAGATAAGTCTCAAGCACACAAACAAGTTGTCTACTTGACACTTGGGGGCTAATGGGCAGTTGAAGTATCAAATGGCAGCAATTTAAAGACAAGTCTCAAGCACACAAACAAGTTGTCTACTTGACACTTGGGGGCTAATGGATAGTTGAAGTATCAAAGGAAAATTCATACAAGTATCAAGCACATAACCAAGTTATCTATTTGATACTTGGGGGTAATGTAAGATCAGTTGTCCAAGGTATAAGTACCGATTCACCTTCTACGCGCAGCTAAACCGGAACTTGGGGGCTACTATGATATAGACAGAAGCATGTCAAAAGCAAAAATCAAAAGCAAAGGATTACCTCATACTTGTCCTTCATCATGTTAACCAAGCCCGCTTCATAATCTTGGCTGCTATGAAGCCGGTTCAAGTACCCGGAATAGAGCTCCTGGGCACTCATGTCGGCAAGGCTAGACAGCTCTGTACTCCATTTACCCCTTTCTTGATGCAACTTCTCTGCTTTTGCCGTATGTTTGGCTAGGACAATGGGCTCAGTAGGAGCAGTGTAAGCTCTGCCGGTTACTTGAACTTCCGGAGAAGCAGTTGTTGGTGGTGGGGTCGCAGTGTGAACCGGACTGGCAGGAGCCGGACTAGTCCGAGGAGAATTGGCCCGGGCAGGACTTGTCGGTTCACGGACGTTTTCAGTATGGGGATTCTCAGGTGCGGTGGTATGATCCATAGGAGCGGGATCTTCAAGCGGTGTTGTGGGCTCGCCTACTGGGGGGACGGTTGTATCCGGATCAACCGCTGGATCATCAGTAGCAGCCTCAGCAGTTGGTTTGTTGGCCTTTGCCTTTTTGCTGGATTTAGGTTTGCTGAAAGAAATTGGAAAAAGAAGTCAGAACTGTAAATCAAAGTGCAATCATAAACCGGATAAATTAAAAAGACTTACCCTGGGACAGTTTTCAGGGGTGGAAGTTGTGTGGCAGTTGATTCGCCGGAAGAAGATAAAGGAGTATCCTGATAATTAGGGTCAGACGGTTTAAGTGGTTTGCGTATAAGCCCGGCCTTGGGGTGAAGAAGAGTTGGAGAGAGTATAACCTCAGAGCGGCGCCTCCGAGCCGGAGTAAGAGAAATGCCAGATGATTCAACTGCAATGCCACTATGGTGGGTAGTCCGGCGAAGGGCTTCGTGTTGTTGTTTCTTCAAAATAAAATTGGGGTCCAGTTGAGCATAAGGGTGAGAAAACTGGTATTTCCGGACTGTCCGACGAATTTTTTGTGGAGGTGGTTCTGAATCTGAAGAAAGAATAGTTACCTCAATTTCCGCCGGTTTATCACCTTCAGCCAACTCCTGCGAAAAGTTACCGTTAAACACAAATATGGATAAAAAGTAAATAAGTCATAGCCGGGTTAATTCATACCTCGGAGTCCGGATCATCATCTTTAGCGTGTGAACCAGAAGCAGCAGCCGCCTTTCTCTTCTTGATAGCGAAAGCTTTCCGGCGTAGCTGTTTTCCGGCCTTTTCCTGAGGTTTCCTCTTCCAAAAAGGATCGTCAACCTGTTCAAAAGATGAAAGTAATTGAAAGAACGGTTTAAAGGAACGGATTACAAACATACGAAGGAAAGCAGGACTTACAGCAGGCAGCTTATTTTTCTTGTAGTATGGAGCCAATCCGATTTGGCTACATTCTTCTAAGGAGATATTGAGCATCTTCTTAGCAGATTCAATGACCTCCGATTCAGAAAGTTTGTCCTTGGAAAAACGTTGAGGATCATCCGGTTTACCAGAGTATTTACACATCAGATCCGGGCGTGGGCTCAGAGGAAGAATACTCCAAGAAAGCCAGCAG
This sequence comes from Secale cereale, assembly GCA_902687465.1. Classification (NCBI taxonomy): domain Eukaryota; kingdom Viridiplantae; phylum Streptophyta; class Magnoliopsida; order Poales; family Poaceae; genus Secale; species Secale cereale. Next base: position 92,704,584 of record LR738711.1, on the reverse strand, counting down.
CGCATAAAATCAACCCCGGTTAACCCATTGGCCGTAAAGGCCTTCAACTTGGTGAGTTGAGAAGCAAACCGGGGCCGCTCTGAAGAGCTGAGGCGCTGCGGCAAGGGGTGATCTTCAGGAAGACGATAGTCACGATAACCCGGCAGTGGGTTCTCTCCCTCAGGTGACGTATCAATACAATAAAACCAAGATTTATTCCATTCTTTGGGGTGTGTGTGGAGAGCGGCATGAGGAAAAACAGCATCTCTTCTCTTCTGAATACTGACCCCGCCTAGTTCTTGATGGCGTCCGCCGGTGAACTCAGTCCGCCGATTCAGATGAAAAAAAAATCCCGGAATAAGTCAACGGATGGCTCTTCTTGCAAGTACACCTCTGAGAAAACTTGAAAATCACAGATGTTGGAGACAGAATTGGGTCCTATATCCTGAGGGTGAAGCTGGAAAGCAGCAAGCACATCCCGAAAGAACTTTGAACCGGGAGGGGTAAAGCCTCGAGCGATGTGGTCGAAGAAGACAATAACTTCTCCCTCTTTGGGAGTAGGAGGGCATTCACCTCCTGGAGCCCGCCATTTTAAAACGGACTGAGGGCCTAAAGTGCCGATTGCAGTAGCATTAGCTAAATCTTCTTCCGTGATAACGGAAGGGACCCAGTTGCAGGAGACAAACTGTTTGGCCATAGCAACAGAAGAACAAGTGCTATAAGGGTATAGTGTAAACCCGGATTATTCGAGTACAGTGGCATAAACCGGAAAATATATGCAAGGATCACGCAACGGTCTAGACAAGGGACTAATGATATGGCTAAACCGGCAATAAACAGGGAACTGTGTTACTACCGGTTCATGACAACAAAAGAGAAAGAGCTAAATCGTCGCGTTCGTCATTGAATTTTTACAGAAGCAGCATATAATTGTTTAAACCGGAGAATACTTTACAGATCTACAAAGGTGAAGAAACAAGTTTTCGCAGACAGCTAAAGCAAAAGAGATCTGCGCACCCAGGAAAAGGAAAAGTAAATACAAGACTATTACAGGAAGAACTATAAGAATCTTATACAAAGCAGATGAATCTAAAGGACGAGATCTAAAGCATACAGCAGCGGAATAGAAGCAAGTCTTAAGGGCAAGATTTAAAGGCTGAAATTACTACGAACTTGGCGCCTACGATAAACAGACGAAGCTATCACTGAGGTTTAATGGCGGAGATGTGAGGAAGAACCCTAGAGCTATGGATCTACAGCGAGGAAGATGAAGTACCTGGAAGCGGCGGCGGAGTTTTCTCTGGTCGCACTCAGGTTGATGCAGCGGCCGGCGAAGACTTGAGCTCGACGGACGGCGGCGAAGGCTTGAGTTCGACAGACGACGATAGGGTCTTGAGCTCGGGCGACGGAGGAGGAAGAACTAACGGAAGGAAATAAAGAACAGAGGCAGCAGTATTTATAGAAGGGCAGAGTTGAAACGACAGGCGTGAGATTTGAGGAGGCAGAAGATTGGATAAAGATCCTCTGTCGCCTCGATTCTCGAGATGACCTTTAAATAAAGCCGATAGACAGCTGGGTGCATTAAATGCAGAAGTGATGTCACGGTCAAATTAAGTGATTTTCAAGAATGACGTCAGGGATGGTTTACAAAAATGAGAAGACACAAGAGGGAAGATTATGCAAGACTGGGAAGATTGATGTGAACAAGTTCAAATCATTCTGGGGCCTAATGTCAGGGATATTACTAGCAGGTATGAACCGGCTAGTGTAAACCGGTTTATGGTAATGTAATTGTGTAATTGTAGTATCCAGTAGAGGTTACGGCCCATGTATAGAGTTACAATTTGTAAACCGCCTGATCATGTAACTTGAGAGATAAGGAAGAAAGAGCAGAGACCGAGGCGGACACAAGTATGAGCCGGCCTCGGGACTCTGTAAACCGGACCGGGCATTGCCTCTATATAAAGGGACGACCCGGCGACGGTTCAGGGACAAGCAAGAAACAACCCGTCGAGACACAGGCAAGCGATTTGCTCCCTGTTCATCGACACCCAAGCAATACCAAACCAAACTAGACGTAGGCTTTTACCTTCCTCGAAGGGGCCGAACTAGTATAAACCCTCTGTGTCCTTTGTGTGCTTTTAACCCCTTCAAGCTAACCTGTGCGATTGTTCCATTATCAAGTCCGTTAAACCGGACATCTGCCGTGTTAATTCCACGACACATAGAGTCATATTTTGTTCTAGCTTCGAGTTGTAATCTTTGAGTTGTAAGTAAATAAAAGTGTGATGATCTTCATTATTAGACCATTGTCCCGTCTGAGGAAACAAAAAAAAGAGAGAAAGGCCAAATAAAAAAAAGATGGCCCCAAAAAAGGAGGGGGGCTAAAAAAAGCCCCTCAAAAAAATGAGAGAAAAAAGAGAAGGGACAATGTTACTATCCTTTTACCACACTTGTGCTTCATCATAGCACCATGTTCTTCATGATAGAGAGTCTCCTATGTTGTCACTTTCATATACTAGTGGGAATTTTCATTATAGAACTTGGCTTGTATATTCCAACGACAGGTTCCTCAAATGCCCTAGGTCTTCATGAGCAAGCAAGTTGATGCACACCCACTAGTTTTCTTTTTGAGCTTTCATACACTTATAGCTCTAGTGCATCTATTACATGGCAATCCCTACTCACTCACATTGATATCGATTGATGGACATCTCCATAGTCCATTGATTTGCCTAGTCGATGTGAGACTTTCTCCCTCCTTTTGTCTATCACCACCTTCTATTCCACCCATAGTGCTATGTCCATGGCTCACGCTCATGTATTGCGTGAAAGTTGAAAAAGTTTGAGAATACTAAAGTATGAAAGAATTGCTTGGCTAAAACCGGGGTTGTGCAAGATTTAAATACTTTGTGTGCTGAAGATGGAGCATAGCCCGACCATATGATTTTGTAGGGATAATTTTTTTTGGCCATGTTATTTTGAAAAGACATGATTGCTTTATTAGTATGCTTGAAGTATTATTGTCTTAATGTCAAATGATAGACTATTGCTTTGAATCACTCGTGTCTTAATATTCATGCCATGATTAGATTACATGATCAAGATTATGCTAGGTAGCTTTCCACATCAAAATTTATCTTTTTTATCATTTACCTACTCGAGGACGAGCAGGAATTAAACTTGGGGAAGCTGATACATCTCCGTCGTATCTATAATTTTTTATTGTTCCGTGCCAATATTCTACAACTTTCATATACTTTTGGCAACTTTTTATACTATTTTCTGGGACTAACATATTGATCCAGTGCCCAGTGCCAGTTCCTGTTTGTTGCATGTTTTTTGTTTCGCAGAATATCCATATCAAATGAAGTCCAAACGGGATAAAAATGGACGGAGATTTTTTTGGAATATATGTGAATTTTGGGAAGCGGAACCAACGTGAGACGGTGTCCGAGTGGCCCACGAGGGTGCGGGGCACTCCCTGGGCCCTCGTGGCCACTCCTTAAGGTGGTTGATTCCCTTATTTCTCCGCAAGAAAGCTAATATCCGGATAAAAACCGTGTCCAAAATTTAGCCCAATTACAGTTACGGATCACCGGGAATTAAAGAAACGGTGGAAGGCCAGAATCTGAGAACGCAGAAACAGAGAGAGACAGAGAGACAGATCCAATCTCGGAGGGGCTCTCGCCCCTCCCACGCCATGGAGACCATGGACCAGAGGGGAAACCCTTCTCCCATCTAGGGAGAAGGTCAAGGAAGAAGAAGAAGGAGGGGGGCTCTCTCCCCCTCGCTTCTGGTGGCATCGGAGTGCCGCCGGGGCCATCATCATCATTGCAATCTACACTAACAACTTCACCGCCGTCATCAGCAACTCTTTCCCCCTCTATGCAGCGGTGTAACCCCTCTTCTACCCGCTGTAATCTCTACTTAAACATGGTGCTCAATGTTATATATTATTTCCCAATGATGTATGGCTATCATATGATGTTTGAGTAGATTTGTTTTGTCCTATGGGTTAATTGATGATCGTGATTGGTTTGAGTTGCATGTTTTATTATTGGTGTTGTCCTATGGTGCTCTCCGTGTCGCGCAAGCGTGAGGGGTCCCCGATGTAGGGTTTGCAATATGTTTAGGATTTGCTTATGGTGGGTGGCGTGAGTGATAGAAGCACAGACCCCGAGTAAGTAGGTTGTTTACGTATGGGAATAAAGAGGACTTGCTACTTTAATGCTACTGTTGGGTTTTACCTTAATAATCTTTAGTAGTTGCGGATGCTTGTTAGAGTTCCAATCGTAAGTGCATATGATCCAAGAAGAGAAAGTATGTTAGCTTATGCCTCTCCCTCAAATAAGATTGCAATAGTGATTACCGGTCTAGTTATCGATTGCCTAGGGACAAATAACTTTCTCGTGACAAAAAGCTCTCTAATAAAACTAATTTAGTTGTGTCTTTATCTTAACAGCCCCTAGTTTTATTTGCGTGCTCTTTATATTCTTGCAAATCTATCCCACAAAAACCACAAAGTACTTCTAGTTTCATACTTGTTCTAGGTAAAGTAAACGTCAAGCGTGCGTAGAGTTGTATCGGTGGTCGATAGAACTTGAGGGAATATTTGTTATGCCTTTAGCTCCTCGTTGGGTTCGACACTCTTACTTATCGAAAGAGGCTACAACTGATCCCGTACACTTGTGGGTTATCAGCCCCTCGTAGCTCCACCGACATACTTCTTCATCTTATATATACTCATATACCCTGAAAACATCCGAGAGCACCACGAAACCCTATTTCCACCGCCGCAACCTTCTGTACCCGTGAGATCCCATCTTCGGGCCTGTTCCGGAGCTCCACCGGAGGGGGAATCGATCATGGAGGGCTTCTACATTAATACCATAGTCTCTCCGATGAGTTGTGAGTAGTTTACCACAGACCTTCGGGTCCATATTTATTAGCTAGATGGCTTCTTCTCTCTCTTTGGATCTCAATACAAAGTTCTCCTCGATCTTCTTGGAGATCTATTCGATGTAATTCTTTTTTTGGTGTGTTTGTCGAGATCCGATGAATTGTGGGTTTATGATCAAGATTATCTATAAACAATATTTGGTTCTTTTCTGAATTCTTATATGCATGATTACAATATCTTTGCAAGTCTCTTTGAATTATCAGTTTAGTTTGGTCTACTAGATTGATCTTTCTTGCAATGGGAGAAGTGTTTGGCTTTGGGTTCAATCTTGCGGTGTCCTTTCCCAGTGACAGCAGGGGCAGCAAGGCACGTATTGTATTGTTGCCATCGAGGATAAAAAGATGGGGTTTATATCATATTGCATGAGTTTATCCCTCTACATCATGTCATCTTGCTTAAGGCGTTACTCTGTTCTTATGAACTTAATACTCTAGATGCATGATGGATAGAGGTCAATGTGTGGAGTAATAGTAGTAGATGCAGAATCGTTTCGGTCTACTTGTCATGGACGTGATGCCTATATACATGAGCATGCCTAGATATTCTCATAATTATGCGCTTTTCTATCAATTGCTCGACAGTAATTTGTTCACCCACCGTAGAATTTGCTATCTTGAGAGAAGCCACTAGTGAAACCTATGATCCCCAGGTCTATCTTCCATCATATTAATCTTCAGTCAACTATTTATCTTTACTGTTCTTTTGTTTTGCAATCTTTACTTTCAATCTATACAACAAAAATACCCAAAATATTTATCTTATCATCTCTATCAGATCTCACTTTTGCAATTGGCCGTGGAGGGATTGACAACCCCTTTATCGCGTTGGTTGCAAGGTTCTTATTTGTTTGTGCAGGTACAAGGAACTTGTGTGTAGTCTCCTACTGGATTGATACCTTGGTTCTCAAAACTGAGGGAAATACTTACGCTGCTTTGCTGCATCACCCTTTCCTCTTCAAGGGAAAAACCAACGCATACTCAAGAGGCAGCAAGAAGGATTTCTGGCGCCGTTGCCGAGGAGACTTACACCAAGCCAAGTCAAGATTTGATCTCCTGTAAACTTGCCAATTTCTGGCGCCGTTGCCGGGGAGATCTACGCACAAGTTATATGCCAAGTACCCATCACAAACTCTTATCCCTCGCATTACATTATTTGCCATTTGCCTCTCGTTTTCCTCTCCTCCACTTCACCTTTGCTGTTTTATTTTCCCTCTTATTTGCTCCATGTGTTTTATCGTTTGCTTTGCTATCATGGCTAGCCCTTCTATCTTTATTAATACTCCTGAGAGTGAAGTTCTTAATTTTAAACAAAGGGAGGGAGAAAATCTAAAAGATGATTGGTATAGAATTTGCAATGCTCATAATAGATCTACTAGGAAGCTTTCCACTTTCGTGCTTCTTCGTAATTTTTATGTAGGCATCACTCCTTGGAATAGAAATATTCTTATTACCATTAAGGGAGGGAATTTCTTGGGTAGCTATACTTTTGACTCTTATAATGCTATGATAGATTTGTTTGGCCCACCACCTCTTTTGGTTAATGGAACTGTAGCGACCACGATCCAAATGGACCGAAGTCTCTGTGTTTCAGTGTCATCCCTGGATCGGTAATGCTGACACACACAGTACTTGAAGGATTTATAACAGAGTGTCAATCACACACTTATTACATCGAGTGTCTCCAAAAGAGAACTTACTACAAAAGTCTATGGCTTATGTCCATCTAACAAAATAACAGCGGAAGGCTTGGAAGATAAGTGAGTCCATCAACTCCAACGGCATAGCTGAGTGCATGACAAACGACCTAGAACGTCTTACTCCTCGTCTGAAAAGTCTGCAACGTAACATGTTGCAGCCCGAAACGGGTCAGCACATGGAATATGCTGGCAAGATAACACAGAAGATGCAAGTAACAGAAATAAAGGCTACACTATATGCATATTTGGCTTGTGGAGGCTCTAAGGTTAAAGTTTTTGCGTAAAGCCAATTTTTCCCTACAGCAAATGAATAAATTTTATTTTAACTCTCATGGTAGTTGAAACATCATTGAGAAGGTACCTCCAACTCAACCCCAATTAAAGTAATCATTAACCCAACAAGTAAATTTTAGAGTGATGAGATCAACCAATGATTCAAGTACCAGATACTCAAGATTGTCCATAACCGGGGACACGGCTAATCATGATCAGTTTGTATAGTCTGCAGAGGTTTGTGCACTTTTCCCACAAGACTCGATCGCCTCCGTTTAATTTCTCGCACTGCATGGTGTTTGAGAAACGGATGACCGAGATACAGTCTTTCAGAAGCATTTACTCTTTACCCCAGATGGACCCGTACACCTACTTTCCCCTACATCTGCTAGTCCACCACGAAAGAGCTCACACAACTTACTCATACTATGCCAGAGCCCATAATGGCATTGTAGCTGCACACGGAAGTTTCTAGCATGAATAGTTTTATGATCCCTTTGAGCCTAGGTGGCATTCCATAGGACAATCACACGGAAACCCTGGGATTTCCTAGGACAACACTGGATTCCCCAGGTGCCCTGCAACCAATCCACCCAGATGTGTATTCAAGTAGCCACCTTAAGTTGAACCATTAATTAACAACTCACATCTGTCATGGATTTCACTCAAACCCAAACCACGTCTACGAGCATAGCATGATGACCTAAGCATAGCGTAGAAGTAACTCCCAAGGGTTTGAAAATAATGCAGGTAATAGGTTATACCTCAAACTACTTCCCAGACCCACAAGTTAAGAGATCCTACTCATGCAATGTGTGAGGGTTTGATCTAATGCATAAAAACTGGGTAACAAAGGGGTATGATCAAAGTGTTACTTGCCTTGCTGATGATTCACAAAACCTAGAGACTCGTAGTAGCACGCTTCACAGTCCGGGTATTCTATCGCAAGCAAACAATAGCATACATAAGTAATCAAGCAATGCTGCACAAACAAAACTCCAAAAGAGAAGATCTAACCAGAAAGTTCAACTTAAGAACTCCGGTTTGCAAAAAGAAACAAATCGAAAGAAGCAACGAAACTCAAACTGCGAAAGAAACGAGGTCCGTTTACTAGTTTGATCTAGGGTCAAATTTTACAGTAGCAAAACTTTGTTCAAGTTGGTTAAACGGAAAGAGGGCGTCGAGACAAAGATCTGGGATTTTGAATAACCTGATTCCGACTCTCGAGTGAAAAGAATAATGAAAAACAAGATCAGGGCAGAAATCGCGATCGAAAATAATCGTGGATAAATACCCCGAAAAAGAAAACTGACCAACAGATTAACGAACGAACATTCGTTAACAGAGACTAAACAACGAACTCGTTTGTTAAAAAGAACGAACGGGCGAACGTTCGCAAAACAGCTAAAACGAAAAAATCGATCTAATCTAAAAAAACAAAACTAGGGTTTTGTCAAAAAAAAATGAGTCGGTTTCTTCTAGAAAACCGGGGCGGCGGGCGGCTACCTCGACGAACTCCGGCGACGGGTCTGGCATCGGCAACGGGCGCCGGCGGCTGGCTAGGCGGCTGAGGCATGCGGCGGCGGCGGCTCGCGGCGGGCAGCGGCGGCGGCGGCGCTAGGGTTCGGCGCGACGGGCGAAGCGGCGGGGCGGGGCGGTTGGGCGAGCTTATAAAGGCCCGGGCCAGGGGGAGTCCTGGCCGAACACGGCCCGAAGTCGGTTCGCCACTTTTTTTTAACACGAGTCCTGACGTACGAAAACTAACAAAAGAAATACTAAACGGGCTCCAAAAATTCCGAAATAAATTTTCACCGTCCTCTAATAATATTTAGGACAAAGTGAACATTTTTCCCGGACCTAAATGAAATTTTGAATAACACGTATTTTTCCTATGCAAATAAAATCGCAAATAAATCCGGAAAAAAAAACAAAAGTGATTTTAATATTTTTCCTCCAATATTTCTTTTATTTTGGAGAAGTCATATTATCTCCACTCATGCATTTTTATTTAGAAATATTGTTAGGAGAGAAAAATAATTAAAACCAACACTATCCTCCTACCGGTATTCGAGTAAACTCAAATACGAAAACGGTAGAATTCCCAACTCTCTCCGTAGGTCCTTGACTTGCTTAGAATTTTCGAGGATCGCCACGCACAAAATGCAAAGAAATATGCAATGCAGTATGATCTATGTATAACATTCCAAATTGAAAATTTGGGATGTTACAAACCTACCCCCTTAGAATGAATCTCGCCCTCGAGATTCGGCTTGGCTAGAGAACAGGTGTGCGTGGTCCTTGCATAGATCATCTTCTTGTTCCCAGGTGGCTTCTTCCTCGGTGTGGTGACTCCACTGAACTTTGCAAAACTTGATAACCTTACTGCGGGTGACTCTGCTTGAAAATTCGAGAATCTTAACAGGCTTCTCCTCGTAAGTCAGATCACTATCCAACTGAACTGCCTCCAGGGGTACTGTGTCTCTAAGCGGCCTCGTAAGTCAGATCACTATCCAACTGAACTGCCTCCAGGGGTACTGTGTCTCTAAGCGGGATATCGGCCATCTCCGCATGGCACTTCTTAAGCTGCGAAACATGAAACACATCGTGCACTCCTGACAATCCTTCGGGCAACTCAAACTTATAGGCAACCTCTCCCATGCGTTCCAAAACACGGTAAGGTCCCACTAATCTCGGGGCTAGCTTTCCCTTGACTCCGAAACGTTTAACTCCTCGCAGAGGCGATACTCTCAAGTATGCTCTGTCTCCAATTTCATAGGCTACTTCCTTACGCTTCGAGTCTGCATAACTCTTTTGCCTGGACTGAACTACCTTCAATCTATCCCGAATTAGCTTAACCTTCTCTTCAGACTCTTTGATCAAGTCTCGTCCAAACAACTGTCGGTCTCCAACTTCATCCCACATTAACGGTGTTCGGCATCTCCTCCCGTACAATGCTTCGAACGGTGCCATCTTCAAACTGGCCTGGTAACTGTTGTTGTACGAGAACTCGGCGTAGGGCAAATTGTCATCCCAACTAGATCCATAATCTAGCGCACAAGCTCTCAACATGTCCTCCAGAATCTGGTTGAATCTCTCGGTCTGTCCGTCGGTCTGCGGATGAAAAGCTGTGCTGAATTCCAGCCTCGTTCCTTAAGTTTGGTGTAGCTGATGCCAAAACTTTGAGGTGAACTGTGTTCCTCATCTGATACAATGGTCCTTGGAACTCCATGCAGACTTACGATCCTGGTCATGTATATCTTGGCCAACTTCGCACTTGTGTATGTGGTTTTCACGGGGATAAAGTGGGCTACCTTGGTCAAACGATCCACTACTACCCAGATTGAGTCATATCCTGCTTTGGTCCTGGGCAATCCGGTGATAAAATCCATGCCAAGCTTCTCCCACTTCCATTCGGGTATCGGCATAGGCTGTAGCAATCCTGCTGACTTCTGATGCTCTGCCTTTACTCTCTGGCATACATCACATACGGCCACATACTCGGCAATATCCTTCTTCATTCCCGTCCACCAGAAATGTTCCTTCAAATCCAAATACATCTTGGTGTTTCCGGGGTGTATCGAGTATGGTGAATCATGTGCTTCATGTAGTATCAACTTCCTGATCTCCGGGTTGTTGGGCACATAGATTCGATCCTCAAACCACAAGGTGTCGTGTTCATCTTCACGAAATCCTTTGGCTTTTCCTTCACTCATCCTCTTCTTTATCTCGGCAATCTCTTTGTCATCCTTCTGGGCTTCGCGTATCTTCCCCAGCAATGGTGACTGAACCTCCAATGTTGCGACAAAACCTCTAGGAACTATCTCCAAACGAAGCTCGCTGAGATCTTCTGCCAACTCCTGGGGCAATCCCCCTTTTACTAGGGTAATTGCATAACTCTTCCGGCTCAAAGCGTCTGCAACAACATTGGCCTTTCCTGGGTGATAGTGCAGCTTCATATCATAATCCTTTATAAGCTCCAACCATCTCCTCTGTCTGAGGTTCAGCTCCTTCTGAGTGAAAATGTACTTCAAACTCTTGTGATCCGTGTACACATCACAACGATTTCCAATAAGGAAACGTCTCCAGGTTTTGAGTGCGTGCACTACAGCTGCTAACTCTATATCGTGCGTCGCATAATTCAACTCGTGCGGTCGCAGTTGACGAGATGCATAGGAAACAACTCTTCCATCCTGCATAAGTACTCCTCCAAGTTCCTAAGTGGGAAGCGTCGCAGTACACTTGGAAATCCTTGCGTATATCCTGGCAATATCAGCACTGGGGCTGTCGTCAACCGTTTCTTCAACTCCTGGAAACTTTCTTCACACTCTTCAGTCCAATTGAACTTTGTCTCCTTCTTCAACAATGTCATCATTGGCTTAGCAATCTTGGAGAAATTTTCTATGAATCTTCGGTAGTATCCCGCGAGTCCAAGAAAACTGCGGATCTCTCCAACTGAAGTGGGTGCCAACCATTCAGTGACTGCCTGCACTTTGACGGGGTCCACTACTATACCTTCTCCTGATATAACATGCCCTAAGAATCCAACTTCCTTCAACCAAAACTCGCATTTGCTAAACTTGGCATACAACTGATGTTCTTTGAGCTTTTCCAGTACCAAACGCAAATGCTCCGCGCGTTCCTCCTCATTCTTCAAGTACACCTAAATATCATCAATGAATACCATGACAAACTTATCCAAGAACTCCATGAACACCTTGTTCATCAAACTCGTGAAATAGGCAGGGGCGTTAGTTAATCCAAATGACATAACCGTATACTCATATAGCCCGTACCTTATGGTGAAGGCTGTCTTAGGTATATCCTTCTCTCGGATCTTCAACTGGTGGTATCCAGATCGTAGATCGATCTTGGAGAATACTTTCGCTCCCTGGAGTTGGTAGAACAAATCATTGATCATCGGCAGCGGGTACTTATTCTTAATAGTCACTTCATTCAGTGCACGATAATCAACGACCATTCTTAAAGATCGATCCTTCTTCACGACCAAAAGCACTGGGCTCCCCAAGGTGATGAACTCCGGCGAATAAAACATTTCTCCAATAACTCCTTAATCTGCTTCTTGATCTCCTCCAGATCATTCGCTGGCATCTGATATGGTCTCTTCGATATAGGTCCGGTGCCAGGCAACAGCTCAATCAAAAACTCAATATCCCTATCCGGCGGCATGCCTGGTAACTCCTCTAGAAACACATCCGGGTAATCCTTTACTACCGGCACTTCCTCCTAAACAACTTCCATGAGAGAATGTACTTGTGTCCGTATAGGCGAATGCCTAGATACATACTTAATCCTTTTTCCCTCCGGGGTGGTAAGCAAAATAGACTTGCTGGCACAATCAATGTTCCCTCCATACATCGATAGCCAATCCATACCTAATATCACATCCAATCCTTGTGACTCCAAAACTATTAGGTCTGAGGGGAAAACATGTAGTCCAATGGTCAATGGCATCTGAAAACATCATTGATTTGCCATATATTCCGCTCCGGGTGAACTTACTGACATGGGGGCCATAAGGACTCTGGTGGGCAACTTATGTCTATTTACGAATCCCCTTGAAATGTATGAATGCGATGCACCAGTATCAAAAAGAACTACTGCGGTAAAAGACTTAACCAAAAATTTACCGATCACCGCATCTGGTTGTTCTTCAACTTCCTCCACAGTCACGTGGTTCACTTGTCCTTTGTTGAACGGGTTGGGCTTCTTCCCGGCGCTTCCATTGTCATTCCCATTCTTAGCTTCAGGGCACTCATTGGCATAATGTCCATTTTTCCCGCACTTGTAACAGGTGACGTGGCTTAAATCCTTCTTGGCGGGTGTGGATGGGGTAGAGCGATTCTGATTATTGTTTGCTCCATTCCCATTCCCGTTCTTGGAGCCATTGCGGTTGTGAGAACTTCCTCCAGTGTGGGTGTGGCTTCCATGGTTATGGGTGTATCCTCCCGAATTCGGAGTGAATCGGGGCTTCTGCTGGGCTTCAGAATTATTCCTTCCTTGTCCATACTTCCTCTTGCAACTCTCAATCTGCTGCTGCTTCCCTTCAATCATAAGAGCTTTATCTACCAACTCCTGGTAGTTGTTGAAGGTTGCCACCAACCACTGTACGCTCATCTCATCATTTAGCCCTTCCATAAATCTCTCCTGCTTAGCGGCATCTGTGGCCACATCATCTGGGGCATAACGAGATAGGGTACTAAACTCATCTACCTACTGAGCCACAGTACGATTTCCTTGGCGCAAGTTGCGAAACTCCTGCTTCTTCATGCTCATAGCTCCGGTTGAGACATGGGCAGTACGGAAATCTTGCTGAAACTGATCCCAAGTGACATTGGCTATAGGGAAAGTGGTTGTGTAATTCTCCCACCATGTTGCGGCTAGTCCAGACAACTGATGTGTGGCAAATCGCACCTTCTCAGCATCCGAGCAATTGGCGGTGGTCAAATCCCTTCCAATCTTGCGCAGCCAGTCATCAGCAACTATTGGTTCAATGCTGCTAGCAAACACTGGTGGTTACAACCTTAACAAATGTGTTAGGTTGTCCATGGGTGGTGGTGGTGGAGGGTTGTTGTGGTTCTGGTTGTTCTGAGTGTTCTGGAAAAGAAGTTGCATCAAAGTGTTCTGCTGCTGGATCAACTAAGTGAGCTCAGGGGGAAACTGAAATTCTGGCTCACGTCTCGGAGGCATCTGATGGTGTAGAGGGAAGAGATTAGAATAGAAATGAGGTCTAAGGGAAAAATCACTACCCATATGCACATGAGACAAACACAAACATATCACAATAAATTTCAAACAAGGGCTTAAAAAGATCTAATTAGCGTTACAAAAGTGCTCTAAGACTACTTGGTGGGGAAAGCTGCTAGTCATATGGTGGTCATCTAGAAATTTTGATCGGCGGAAGATTCCATGATGTCTGCTCCAGCTTCATCTTCATAGTCTTCGTCATCACTATCATCGGGGTCTGAATCCGTGTCATTGATGATGATGTAATCTTCAGAACAAATCTCCTTGGGTTCTTCTTCCTCTTCTTCTCCTCCTGGTGCTGGATCTCCCATGAATACTCCTAGCTTCCTTGTCAAATCATCATTCTTTTCCACTAGTATCAACATCTCCTCCTCGTATCCATCACGAGTAGACTTGAGTTCCTCTTCTAGCTCCAAGTTCCTAGTTAGTGCCTTCTTCAAATCTATCATCCCTGCGCACATCTGGTGTTCCTGTCGACGAATGTGCTGGTTTAACTCCTGGATGAACGCTGCAATGGACCTGTCCTTCCGGGTGCTGATCATGTCCCAACGCTCATCTTGGCGTCCAGAAATCTGGTAGATAGTGTCCTTCAGCTCCTGCTTGTAGACTTCTCTGATCCTTCCCATAGTGATGTGGGCTGCCATACTCTTGCCTAGGCTCCAGGTTGGTGCACCAAAAGAATACTCTATTGGCTCAGTGGATGGTGCGAAGGTTCTCCCGGGGATTTGAATTGATTGCTCCATCGCTCCTCTTCTGGTAAAGTGGCGGTGTAGGTCTCGGTAAAGCTTGGTATTCCTATGTTCAGGTACCTAGTGACTTCCTTCAAGTGTCGTCCAAAAGGTGTGTCTTCATTCGGTTGCGTGAACATGTTCCTTGGGTCCACCATCCTAAAGAAGTAGAAAATGGAGAGAAGTCAGAAATGAGTAGAGAAGAGTGACCTAGGGTTTATCTTAGTGGTCGTGTCCTACAGTCAGCGTGTGCTCTGATACCATCTTGTAGCGACCACGATCCAAATGGACCGAAGTCTCTGTGTTTCAGTGTCATCCCTGGATCGGTAATGCTGACACGCACAGTACTTGAAGGATTTATAACAGAGTGGCAATCACACACTTATTACATCGAGTGTCTCCAAAAGAGAACTTATTGCAAAAGTCTATGGCTTAAGGCCATCTAACAAAATAACAGCGGAAGGCTTAAAAGATAAGTGAGTCCATCAACTCCAACGGCATAGCTGAGTGCATGACAAACAACCTAGAACGTCTTACTCCTCATCTGAAAAGTCTGCAACGTAACATGTTGCAGCCCGAAATGGGTCAGCACATGGAATATGCTGGCAAGATAACACAGAAGATGCAAGTAACAGAAATAAAGGCTACACTATATGCATATTTGGCTGGTGGAGGCTCTAAGGTTAAAGTTTTTGCGTAAGGCTAATTCTCCCTACAACAAAGGAATAAATTTTATTTTAACTATCATGGTAGTTGAAACATCATTGAGAAGGTACCTCCAACTCAACCCCAATTAAAGTAATCATTAACCCAACAAGTAAATTTTAGAGTGATTAGATCAACCAATAATTCAAGTACCAGATACTCAAGATTGTCCATAACCGGGGACACGGCTAATCATGATCAGTTTGTATAGTCTGCAGAGGTTTGTGCACTTTTCCCACAAGACTCGATCGCCTCCGTTTAATTTCTCGCACTGCATTGTGTTTGAGAAACGGATGACCGAGACACAGTCTTTCAGAAGAATTTACTCTTTACCCCAGGTGGACCCGTACACCTACTTTACCCTACATCTGCTAGTCCACCACGAAAGAGCTCACACAACTTACTCATACTATGCCAGAGCCCATAATGGCATTGTGGCTGCACACGGAAGTTTCTAGCATGAATAGTTTTATGATCCCTTTGAGCCTGGGTTGCATTCCATAGGACAATCACACCGAAACCCCGGGATTTCCTAGGACAACACTGGATTCCCCAGGTACCCTGCAACCAATCCACCCAGATGTGTATTCAAGTAGCCACCTTAAGTTGAACCATTAATTAACAACTCACATCTGTCATGGATTTCACTCAAACCCAAACGACGTCTACGAGCATAGCATGATAACCTAAGCATAGCGTAGAAGTAACTCCCAAGGGTTTGAAAATAATGCAGGTAATAGGTTCTACGTCAAACTACTTCCCAGACCCACAAGTTAAGAGATCCTACTCATGCAATGTGTGAGGGTTTGATCTAATGCATAAAAACTGGGTAACAAAGGGGTATGATCAAAGTGTTACTTGCATTGCTGATGATTCGCAAAACCTAGAGACTCGTAGTAGCACGCTTCACAGTCCGGGTATTCTATCGCAAGCAAACACTAGCATATGTAAGTAATCAAGCAATGATGCACAAACAAAACTCCAAAAGAGAAGATCTAACCAGAAAGTTCAACTTAAAACTCCGGTTTGCAAAAAGAAACAAATCGAAAGAAGTAACGAAACTCAAACTGCGAAAGAAACGAGGTCCGTTTACTAGTTTGATCTACGGTCAAACTTTACAGTAGCAAAACTTTGTTCAAGTTGGTTAAAAGGAAAGAGGGCGTCGAGATGAAGATCTAGGATTTTGAATCACCTGATTCCGATTCTCGCACCAAAAGAAAAACGAAAAACAAGATCAGGGCACAAATCGCGATCAAAAATAATCGCGGATAAATACCCCGAAAAAGAAAACTGATGAACAGATTAACGAATGAACGTTCGTTAACAAAGACTAAACGACGAACTCGTTCGTTAAAAAGAACGAACGGGCGAACGTTCGCTAAACAGCTAAACCGAAAAAAAAACTATCTAATCTAAAAAAACAAAACTAGGGTTTTGTAAAAAAACGAGCCGGTTTCTACTAGAAAACCGGGGCGGCGGGTGGCTACCTCGACGAACTTTGGCGGCGGGCGGCGGGTCCGGCGGCGGCGCGATGGCGGCTGGCTGGGCGGCTGAGGCGTGCGGCGGCGGCGCGGCGGCGGCTGGCGGCGGCGCGGCGGCGGCTGGCGGCGGGCAGCGGCGACGGCGGCGCTAGGGTTCGTTGCAACGGGCGAAGCGGCGGGGCGGGGCGGCTGGGGCGGGGCGGCTGGGCCGGCTTATAAAGGCCCGGGCAAGGGGGAGTCCTGGCCGAACACGGCCCGAAGTCGGTTCGCCACTTCTTTTTAACACGAGTCCTGACGTACGAAAACTAACAAAAGAAATACTAAACGGACTCCACAAATTCCGAAATAAATTTTCACCGTCCTCTAAAAATATTTAGGACAAAGTGAACATTTTTCCCGGACCTAAATGAATTTTTGAAAAACGCGTATTTTTCCTATGCAAATAAAATCGCAAATAGATCCGGAAAAAAAAAACAAAAGTGATTTTAATAATTTTCCTCCAATATTTCTTTTATTTTGGAGAAGTCATATTATCTCCACTCATGTATTTTTATTTAGAAATATTTTTAGGAGAGAAAAATAATTAAAACCAACACTATCCTCGTACCGGTATTCGAGTAAACTCAAATACAAAAACGGTAGAATTCCCAACTCTCTCTGTAGGTCCTTGAGTTGCTTAGAATTTTCGAGGATCGCCACGCACAAAATGCAAAGAAATATGCAATGCAGTATGATCTATGTATAACATTCCAAATTGAAAATTTGGGATGTTACAGGAACTATCTTAACTTTACAACATGTAATGCAGAGGCTTGAAATTATTGTAAATAAAGTTGCCACTGCAGAATTGATTGAGAATTTGGATAAAAAGATCCATAACCAAATTACCCAAGATGGATCTAAGGTAGGAGTCACTCTGAATTTTTTAAGGAAAAGGAACCCATAGTTAATGAGAAAATAGATCGAGATTCCACTAGAATTGATAAGCTTGAGGATATTATTACCAATGTAGGGTCTGCTTTTTCTGTTGTGAGAAATACTTCGAACCCCTCTACTACCAAAATGGCCAAGTTTATGTATGTTCCTAAAAATAAAGGTGAAACTTCAAGTAAGGAAACTGCGGATCTCAAGTCAATATGTGTTCACCCCAACTTTCTTACCATCATTAGGGAACATTTTGCTACGAATGAATTTCTTGATTTCTTGCCTAGGAGTTTGATTATGAATGAAAAAAAGGAAACTCCTAAGGGTTATAAGTGTTCAATTGAAGACCTACCTACCAAAGATGGCAATACCTAGATCTATTCTTGTATCATGCCTAGCTAGGGGCGTTAAACTATAGCGCTTGTTGGGAGGCAACCCAATTTTATTTTCTTTGCTTTTACTTCTGTTTAGTAATAAATAATTCATCTAGCTTCTGGTTAGATGTGGTTTTGTGTTTTAATTAGTGTTTGTGCCAAGTAGAACCTTTGGGAAGACTTGGGTGAAGTCTTTGCGATCTTGCTGTAAAAAATAGAAACTTTTGCGCTCACGAGATTAGCTGCCATTTTTTTACTGGAGAGCGATTTTAAGTTGATTCTTTTTGCAGATGATTAATAGACAAATTCCTCACGTCCACCAAGTTATTTCAGAATTTTTAGAGTTACAGAAGTATTCGAAAGTTACAGATTGCTACAGACTGTTCTGTTTTTTGACAGATTATGTTTTCGTGTGTTGTTTGCTTATTTTGATGAATCTATGAGTAGTATCGGGGGGTATGAATCATAGAGAAGTTGGAATACAGTAGGTTTAACACCAATATAAGTAAATAATGAGTTCAATACAATACCTTAAAGTGGTGGTTTGTTTTCTTATACTAACGGAGCTCACGAGATTTTCTGTTAAGTTTTGTGTTGTGAAGTTTTCAAGTTTTTTGGTAAGGATTTGATGGACTATGGAATAAAGAGTGGAAAGAGCCTAAGCTTGGGGATGCCCAAGGCACCCCAAGGTAAAATTCAAGGACAACCAAAAGCCTAAGCTTGGGGATGCCCCGGGAAGGCATCCCCTCTTTCGTCTTCGTCTATCGGTAGCTTTACTTGAGACTATATTTTTATTCACCACATGATATGTGTTTTGCTTGGAGCGTCTTGTATAATTTGAGTCTTTGCTTTTTAGTTTACCACAATCATCCTTGCTGTACACATATTTTGGGAGAGACACACATGAATCGGAATTTACTAGAATACTCTATGTGCTTCACTTATATCTTTTGAGCAAGATAGTTTTGCTCTAGCGCTTCACTTATATCTTTTTAGAGCACGGCGGTGGTTTTATTTTGTAGAAATTATTGATCTCTCATGCTTCACTTATATTATTTTGAGAGTCCTTCAGAACAGCATGGTAATTTTCTTTGGTTATAAAATTAGTCCTAATATGATAGGCATCCAAGATGGGTATAATAAAAACTTTCATATAAAGTGCATAGAATACTATGAGAAGTTTGATACTTGATGATTGTTTTGAGATATGAGGATGGTGATATTAGAGTCATGCTAGTGGAGTAATTGTGAATTTGAGGAATACTTGTGTTAAAGTTGGTGATTCCCGTTGCATGCACGTATGGTGAACCGTCATGTGATGAAGTTGGAGCGTGATTTATTTATTGATTGTCATCCTTTGTGTGGAGGTCGGGATCGCGCGATGGTTAACTCCTACCAACCCTTCCCCTAGGAGCATGTGTTAAGTGCTTTGTTTTTATAACTTGTAGATTTTTGAAATAAGTATATGAGTTCTTTATGTTTAATGTTGAGTCCATGGATTATACGAACTCTCACCCTTCCACCATTGCTAGCCTCTCTAGTACCGCGCAACTTTCGCCGGTACCATAGACCCACCATATACCTTCCTCGAAACAGCCACCATACCTACCCGTTATGGCATTTCATAGCCATTCCGAGATATATTGCCATGCAACTTTCCACCGTTCTGTTTATTATGACATGCTTCATCATTGTCACATTGCCATGCATGATCGTGTAGTTGACATCGTATTTGTGGCAAGGCCACCATGCATAATTTTTCATAAATGTCACTCTTGATTCATTGCATATCCCGATACACCTCCGGAGGCATTCACATAGAGTCATATTTTGTTCTAGCTTCGAGTTGTAAGTAAATAAAAGTGTGATGATCTTCATTATTAGAGCATTGTCCCAGTCAGGAAAGGATGATGGAGACCATGACTTCCCCACAAGTTGGGATGAGCCTCCGGACGAAACAAAAAGAAAAAAAGAAAATAAAAGAGGCCATAAAAAAGAAAAAGAAAAATAAAAAAGGCCCACAAAAGAAAAGAAAAAAGAGAAAGAAAAAAATGAGAGAAAACGAGAGAAGGGACAATGCTACTAACCTTTTACCACACTTGTGCTTCAAAGTAGCATCATGATCTTCATGATAGAGAGTCTCTTGTTTTGTCACTTTCATATACTAGTGGGAATTTTCATTATAGAACTTGGCTTGTATATTCCAATGATGGGCTTCCTCAAAATGCCCTAGGTCTTCGTGAGCAAGCGAGTTGGATGCACACCCACGTAGTTTCTTTAGTTAAGCTTTCATACACTTATAGCTCTAGTGCATTCGTTGCATGGCAATCCCTACTCACTCACATTGATATCTATTGATGGGTGTCTCCATAGCCCATTGATACACCTAGTTGATGTGAGAATATCTTCCTCCTTTTTGTCTTCTCCACAACCAGCACTCTATTCCACCTATAGTGCTATATCCATGGTTCACGCTCATGTATTGCATGAAAGTTGAAAAGTTTGAAAAAATTAAAGTATGAAACAATTGCTTGGCTAAAACCGGGGTTGTGCATGATTTAAATATTTTGTTTGATGAAGATAGAGCATAGCCAGACTATATGATTTTGTAGGGATAGCTTTATTTGGCCATGTTATTTTGAGATGACATAATTGCTTAGTTAGTATGCTTGAAGTATTATTGTTCTTATGTCAATATTAAACTTTTGTCTTGAATCTTTCGGATCTGAACATTCATGCTACAATAAATAGAATTATGTTAGGTAGCATTCCACATCAAAAATTCTGTTTTTATCATTTACCTACTCGAGGACGAGCAGGAATTAATCTTGGGTATGCTTGATACGTCTCCAACGTATCTATAATTTTTGATTGTTCCATCCTATTATATTATCTGTTTTGGATGTTTAATGGGCTTTATTATACACTTTTATATTATTTTTGGGACTAACCTATTAACCCAAGGCCCAATGCAAATTGATGTTTTTTGCCTATTTCAGTGTTTCGCGGAAAAGAAATATCAAATGGAGTCCAAATGGAATGAAACCTTCGGTTGATCGTTTTTGGAACAAACGCAACCCAGAAGACTAGGAGTACACGTCAGGGAAGCCACGAGGTGGCCACGAGGCAAGGGGTGTGCCCCCAACCCTCGTGGGCCCCTCGTAACTCCACTGACATACTTCTTCATCCTATATATACTCATATACCCCGAAAACATCTGAAAGCACCACGAAACCCTATTTCCACCACCGCAACCTTCTGTCCCGTGAGATCCCATCTTGGGGCCTGTTCCGAAGCTCCACCGGAGGGGGAATCGATCACGGAGGGCTTCTACATCAACACCATAGCCTCTCCGATGAGTTGTGAGTAGTTTACCATAGACCTTCGGGTCCATAGTTATTAGCTAGATGGCTTCTTCTCTCTCTTGGGATCTCAATACAAAGTTCTCCTCGATCTTCTTGGAGATATATTTGATGTAATTCTTTTTGCGGTGTGTTTGTCGAGATCCGATGAATTGTGGGTTTATGATCAAGATTATCTATGAACAATATTTGGTTCTTTTCTGAATTCTTATATGCATGATTACAATATCTTTGCAAGTCTCTTGGGATATTAAGAGGTAGTCAACACAGAACTGGATCATCGACAGTACCGCACAAGCGGTATTACCGCTGCCCGGAGCGGTACTACCACTGCCTTGAGACAAATTAACAGAATAAACAAGGGTAGCACTCCATTGAAGCGAGAAAGGAAAAGAGGGTGCAGACATGAAAGTGTGTATGTGTTGATTCCACTCAAACCTTTTTGAAGCGGACGCCCACTTAATAGTACGATGTTCCTATGACTCAAGTCCACCAAAAATGAAACACAAGAAAAATAACCGTCTTAGCTTTATATCTCTGAAGGGCACGAATCGTGTTGTGCCATATGATAGATTCTCTGAAATGCTCAATGCACATGATTAGTCTACAAAAGCATTGTCATCAATCACTAAAACCACTAAGGGAGAAATATGCCCTAATAGACATGATGGCGCATGATAATACGTCTCCATCGTATCTACTTTTCCAAACTCGTTTGCCCTTCTTTTGGACTCTAATTTGCATGATTTGAATGGAACTAACCCAGATTGATGTTGTTTTCAGCAGAATTGCCATGGTGTTATTTTTTTGCAGAAATCAAAGTTCTTTGAATGACCTGAAAATGTACGGAGAATATTTTCAGAAAATATAAAAAATATTGGCGCAAAGAGTTACTAGGGGGGGGGGCAGAGGCCACAAGCCATAGGAGAGCGCCCCCTAGGGCGCGCCCCTAGCTTATGGGCCCCTTGGACCGTCTCCAACCTAACTCCAACTCTATATATTCCTATTTGTGGAGAAAAAATCAGAGAGAAAGATTCATCGCATTTTAAGATACGTAGCCGCCGTCACCTCTCGTTCTTCACCGGGAGGGCTGATCTAGAGTCCGTTCGGGGCTCCAGAAAGTGGAATCCGTCATCGTCGTCATCATCAACCTTCCTTCATCACCAATTTCATGATGCTCACTGCCGTGCGTGAGTAATTCCATCATAGGCTTGTTGGACGGTGATGGGTTGGATGAGATTTATCATGTAACCGAGTTAGTTTTGTTAGGGTTTGATGCCTAGTATCCACTATGTTCTAAGATTGATGTTGCTATGACTTTGCTATGCTTAATGCTTGTCACTATGGCCCGAGTGCCATGATTTCATATCTGAACCTATTATGTTTTCATGAATATATATGTGTTCTGATCCGGTCTTCCAAGTTGTAGACACCTATTACGTGTTATGATCCGCATACCCCAAGGTGACAATAATTGGTATTCTTTCCAGTGATTGCCCTAGTTTGAGGAGTTCATGTATTCACTAAGTGATAATGCTTTCTTTCGATTCTCTATTAAAAGGAGGCCTTAATATCCCTTAGTATCCATTAGTACCTTGCTGCCACGAGAGGGTAGGACAAAATATGTCATGCAAGTACTTTTCCATAAGCACGTATGACTATATATGGAATACATGCCTACAATTCACTATGTCATGGAACAATCAAAAATTATAGATACGTTGGAGACGTATCAAGCATCCCCAAGCTTAATTCCTGCTCGTCCTCGAGTAGGTAAATGATAAAGAAGGAATTTTTGATGTGGAATTCTAACCAATATAGTTTTTCAATGTAATTCTCTTAATTGTGGCATGAATGTTCAGATCTGAAAGATTCAAGATAAAAGTCTATATTGACATAAGAAATAATAATACTTCAAGCAATACTAACAAAGCAATCATGTCTTCTCAAAATACTATGGCTAAAGAAAGTTATCCCTACAAAATCATATAATCTGGCTATGCTCCCTCTTCATCACACAAAATATTCATATCATGCACAACCCCGATTTCAGCCAAGCATTTGTTTTCATACTCTATCTTTTCAAACCTTTCAACTTTCATGTAATACATGAGCGTGAGCCATGGATATAGCACTATGGGTGGAATAGAGGTGGTTGTGGAGAAGAAAAAAAGGAGGGAGATAGTCTCACATCGACTAGGCGTATCAACGGGCTATGGTGATGCCCATAAATAGATATCAATGTGAGTGAGTAGGGATTGCCATGCAACGGATGCACTAGAGCTAAATATGAATGAAATCTCAACAAAAGAAACTAGTGGGTGTGCATCCAACTTGCTTGCTCATGAAGACCTAGGGCATTTGAGGAAGCCCATCGTTGGAATATACAAGCCAAGTTCTATAATGAAAATTCCCACTAGTATATGAAAGTGACTAAACATGAGACTCTCTACAATGAAGGACATGGTGCTACTTTGAAGCACAAGTGTGGAAAAAGATAGTAGCAATTGTCCCTTTTTTCTTCTTTTTTTTTGGCCTTTCTTTTTTTCTTTTCTTTGGCCTTTTTTTTGCGGATGGGCTTTATAGATTCAGCCTTTCCTCCTATGGGACAATGCTCTAATAATGATGATCATCACACTTTCATTACAACATGAAATTAGAACTCGATACTACAACAACAAAGTATGACTCTATATGAATGCCTCCGTCGGTGTACTGGTATGTGCAATGAATCAAGAGTGACATGTATGAAAAGTTATGCATGGTGGCTTTGCCACAAATATGATGTCAACTACATGATCATGCATGGCACTATGACAATATGATGCGTGTCATATAAACGGAACGGTGGAAAGTTGCATGGTGGAAGGGTGAGAGTGTGTATAATCCATGGACTCAACATTAGTCATAAGAACTGATATACTTATTGCAAAAATTTATGAGTCATCAAAACAAAGAAATCAACGCATGCTCCTACGGGGAGGTTGGTAGGAGTTAACCATCGCGCGCCCCCGACCTCCACACAAAGGTTGGCACTCTACAAATACCCCATGCTCTAACTTCGTCACATAGCGGTTCACCATATGTGCATGATTCGGGAATCACTAACCTTAACACAAGTATTTCTCAATTTCATAATAACTCCACTAGCATGACTCTAATATCACTATCCTCATGTCTCAAAACAATTATCTGTGACATCCCCAGATCCTAACCTTGTCATCAAGCTAATTAACTTGCCAAGTCATCTCCATTTGCATTGCTTGTTCCTAGTGACTAAACAACTCAACTCAAATTCTTCTCTAAATTCCATTCAAATCCAAAGTGCAAATTGGGGTAGTTCAAAAAATTGCTGGAAAATTGTTCATCATCTAGCATTAAATTCAAAACAAATTGTTGTTAATTAAAACAACATCATTCCTATGCAAAGATGAACAGTAGTAATTAAAACAAATCAATTCCAGCATATTTAAATGCTGTTTCATTTTTGAAAATTCCAAATGAATTTCTCTGGTCATCAAAATATTTGTGGCATTGCCAAATATCGTTAGGGAATTATGTGACTTGGTTTCACATTTTTCAGAATGATTATTAATGCCCAAATAATTCTCTCCCTCTCTCAGTTATTTAAATAAAAGGAAAAAGCAGAGAAATAGGAAAAGGGCAGCCCATTTACCTGCGAATGGGCCGCGGCAGCAGTGGGAGGCCCAGCCCACCCCGGCCTCCTTCACCTGCTCCCCCCTCACCTGTCGGCCTCTCCGTGGCTGCGCGCTCGCCGGCCGGCCACCGGCCGCCACGGCGACAGGGCAGTTGGGGGAGGAGGATAAGGACCTCCCCCACGCCTCTCCCTCACCCCACTCCCTCTAGACACTCCCATTTTCCCCCTCGTCCTCTCTCTCGCTCCGGTTCGAGCTCGCCCGAACGGAGCCGCCGCCGTCCCCCGTCAGCTCCGCGGCCACCGGCGGCCCTGGGCCAGCTGGCTCTATCCACAAGCTCCGCGACGGTCGGCCCCTTCCTCTGGTGGTCTCAGGCGGAGCTGGAGGCCCCTGCAGGGCCGAATTCCTCTTCGTCCGCATCTCCGACCGCCGTGACAACTCCGGCGAGGTCCGCCACCATATGCTGCTCCTAAGCCCCTCGATGGCCTCCTTGCGCCGCTGCGGTGAGCTCCGCTCCTCCTCCCTCCTTCTGCCGCCTCTGTTAAGTCCTCAAAACGCCGTCGCCAGTACCACCCGAGTCCGGCCGCCGCCGACGTGCTCGCCGCCGTCGCTACGCGCCGCACTCGTCCGCGCCACCACCACCAATGGACGCGCTGCACTGCGGCCGTTCTAACGCACCTGGCCGCGCCCGTTTTGGCCCACCGTAGGCGAAAGCCGACGCCCGCCGGCGTTCGGCCGGCGCGAACGCGCTCGCCGGAGCTCAAACTCCGGCGGGACCCGCGAGTCAGGCCGATTAAGCACTATCCGGACGCCTAACAGGCACTGACCGGTGGGCCCATCTACTGTAGCTTTTACGTCAACTGCTAATTAACTGCCGTTGACTCTGTCACTGACCTAGAGGGCCCACAGTGCTAAATGACTTAGTTAATTATACTAACACAATATTAGTCTAACAGCCACTGTCGACTGGGCCCCACTGGACCCAGTTGACCAGTCAAAGGCTGACTAGGCTGGACCCAGTCAATGACATGTGGGTCCAGTGGGCCCCCTTTGACCAGTCAAGCCTCCAGTTGACTGCTGACTGGGCAGTCAACTAGGGCCCACTGTCAGCCACAGCAGCACTCTGCTGGGTACACTAGTGGGTACCCGTAGCATTTCTGGTTTAAAATAGTTCGAATTATTAATAAAGCAGAAAATCCAGAATATTGTTAAAACTTAGAAAATTCGTATCTTTTAATCCGTAGCTCGGATGGAAAAAGTTTGTACATGAAAGTTGCTCAGAATTTCGATACGAATCTAGATACGCCCTCCGTATTCCCGTCAGATGCCCCTAGCTAGATGAACATGGAACTTTCGGCCTGTTTTCGATAGATGAATAGTGCTCAACTTTAATAAAATAAATCCAAACAAATTCCTAAAATAGCTAAATGACTTAGACATGTCTTTAAGCAACCCTGCACTGCACCCAGTTGCCACTTGGCCCTGACACCACTAACCTGCAACCGTCCCCCTCCGGTAATCTGTTTGACACAGGTCCGGAACCGGGAATACTTCCGGATGGGTTCCCCTCCTCCGTTATCGGTAGCACTGCGTTAGAACGTCATGCCTTATGATTACTTTCGTTACTGTGTATTTATATTGTTTCCTCTCCCCCTTTCTTCCCGGTAGACCCCGAGACCGCCGACGGTGCCCTGGTGATCGACTACTTCACCACCGTTGTTCCTTTTCATTTGCCGAGCAACCAGGCAAGCAACCCCCCTTGAGCATTTCCGATATCGCCTATGTCTATTCTCTCTTATTCTTGCATTAGAATTGCTGCTACTGCTACTGCTCCTATTACTGTTGCATAGCCTGTTTTTGCTAAATTGTTGATACCTGCTTTTATTCATAAACTGCTTAGTATAGGTTGGGTAGCACTGCTTTGGACCCGCACTCTCGTAGTTGCCTCGCATAGTACCCTTGCCTCGATCAAGTGATCGAGCCCCTTCCCCTGACCTTCTTCACATCACCGCACAACCCCCCCTAATATGCTCGACTCCGCAGAGTTAACATCGGGTGACGAGGGTGATACCTCCGAACTCACTTCTGATGTTGTCCCTGTATTATAGCTAGCTCATTGTGGGTTACCGAGGGTGATTCCTCCTCCCACTTCCGACTTAGCTTTTGTCGTGCATCCGCTATGGTGAATACCGCCGAGGGTGATTCCTCCGGTACCACCTTATCGGGACTTGTCGTTTAGGAGTCCAACGAGGGTGATTCCTCGGATTCCTCATCGGCATAAAACCACACGGATGCCCTGGTTCACTGTACCGTGTTTAAAGACGTATCGATCCCCGAGGCCGGACGTCGCCAGGAACAAAGGCGTGCGGCCAGAGGTATCGTGCGTCTGATGACACTTTATGGTGACTACTACACATGTTGGATAGAGACGGGTTGACCCAGAGGGGTACCCGCGAGTGCCTTTGAGGCGTGAGCTGTGGAGTCGGGTGACCAGAGAGGGTACCCGCGAGATAACTACGAGGCGTGGCCGGTCTTTTCCAGTCCTTGTCACAAGTCCTCGAGACGGGACGACGGGGCCAACAGTATCGTAGGCTCTGCTCGTTGCCGCGCGCTCCCAAATCACTAAGCGATTTGGATATTTGATCCGAGGGGCCTCCGGGTCCGATAGCACTAACCACCACGTGGGTGTGAGTGGGTGCTCTGCGTCGTATACATCAGCCGGAGTCGTCACGACGTCAGCGATTGAGCGGGTTGTTCGGATTGGACTTAGGATGCAACTGCGCTTGTATAAGGGGTTGCTAGGTCTGCTACCGAACGGCCACGTAACGTGCAGGAGCGTCCGGGGCGATGGCTCAGACCCCTGGGGGCATAGGATTAGTCCGGCGTGCTCGATCCTCTCTGGCGGTATCCCGTCGGGTTGCGTCGTATTGTTTAGCCGAGGGCGGGCACGACCTGATGGTGTGTCCGGCCGGAGTTAAGCGAGCGTGGTGGGTAACTTGGTGCACCCCTGCAGGGAAGAAACAATCTATCGATAGCCTGTCCTACGGTAACGGACACTCGGAGTTGTATCCACTTCGGTACAACTAGAACTGGTGACTTGAGATATGAGATGATGATGCTGCAAACACTATACATTATTATGATGAAACTATTCTGCTCCCTTCTAATTGCTGCAAGACCCTGAAGATGCTAGTCTTCGTCAGGACTAGGCTTTTCCCCTCTCTACTCTGGCTTTCTGCAGTCTAGTCCACCCACATAAAGCCTCCTTTGAAAATAATGCATTGCTAGTATAGATCTGATGTAAGTCTTGCTGAGTACTTTGGATGAGTACTCACGGTTGCTTTGCTTCCTCTTTTGTCCTACCCGCATGATAAACCAGACGACGGAGCCATGGTGCCCGCAGCCCCTGTTGACGACTACTACTACCAGCCCGAGGCTGGCTACTACTACTACCCGGCCGGCGAGTACTACTGCGAGGAGCCGGCAGACGACGACCAGGAGTAGGATCGGAGGTCCCAGGCAGGAGGCCTGCGCCTTTTCGATCGTAGCTTTTATTTTGCCCCGCCTTTGTAAAAGGCCTATCTTCTGCTGTGTTGTATCTGTACCCAGATACCTAACGCTTCCGCTGACTATGTGTGAGACATCATGTTATGTATTCGAGCCCTCGAGGCCCTGGCTTGTAATATATGACTTGTATGTATTTATTTATGTTTTAGAGTTGTGTTGTGATTCCTTCACGTGAGTCCTTAGGCTTGATCGTGTGCATTTGCGTGTATGATTAGTGCACGATTAAGCCGGGGTCGTCACATTATCAAGCATCCAACATCTCATTCTATTCAATGCACTTGGTGTGAATTTTTTTTACTACATTGACATTGGATGTTTATCATGTGAAGACTAGTTTCTTTAGCCTAAACACTTTACCATGATGTTTTAATAGACTCTCAAATAGATATAAGTGAAGCATGAGAGTTCAACAATTTCTACAAAATATTACCACTACCATGCTCTAAAAGATATAAGTGAAGCACTAGAGCAAAAACTATTCAACTCAAAAGATATAAGTGAAGCACATATAGTGTTCTAATAATATCTAGCACATATTTAACGCTCTCAAATAGGTATGTCCAGCAAGGATGATTGTGGAAAACTAACAAGCAAAGACTCAAATTATACAAGACGCTCCAAGCAAAACACATATCATGTTGCGAATAAAAATATAGCTCCAAGTATAGTTACCGATGGATGAAGACGAAAGAGGGGATGCCTTCCCGGGGCATCCCCAAGCTTAGGCTTTTGATTATCTTGAATTTACTTGGGGTGGCATGGGCATCCCCAAGATTAGGCCCTTGCTACTCTTTTTTCCATAGTCCATCAAAGCAATACTCAAAACTTGAAAACTTCACAACACAAAACTAAGACAAAAATTCTCGTGAGCTCCGTTAGTATAAGAAAGCAAACCACTACTCAAAGGTACAGCAATGAATTCATTCTTTGTTTATATTGCTGTTAAACCTACTGTACTCCAACTTCTCTATGGTTCATATCCTCCAATACTACTCATAGATGCATCGGAATAAGCAAACAACACACGAAAAACAGAATCTGTCGAAGACAGAACAGTCTGTAGTAATCTGCAGGGTTCTCCTACTTCTGGAACTCCAAAAAATCAAACTAAATTGGTAAATTTGCGAAATTTGTCTACCAATCATATGCAAGAAGAATCAACTAAAAATCACGCTCCAGTAAAATCCCACGACTACTTTAGCAAGCGCTAACGATTCTGTTTTTCACAGCAAGATCATATAAACTTCACACAAGTCTTCCCAAAGGTTCTACTTGGCACAAACACTAAACAAAACATGAAACCACATCTAATCAGAGGCTAGATGCAATATTTATTCCCTTACAGCAACAAAAACAAAAAACAAAAAATTGGGTTGCCTCCCAACAAGCGCTATCGTCTTACGCCCCTAGCTAGACACGATACAAGATAGATCTAGGTATTGCCATCTTTGATCTTTACCCTTTTAATGGTGTCAAGCTCGAATCCGGGAGGTTCTTTACGTTTCCCTTCATATTTGGAAATCTTTAGATCTAAAGAATCCAACCGCTTATTACAAAGAGTAATCAACATATTCATGCGGTGGAGATTCCCACTAACACACTTTTAAGGGGTTCAAGAGATTTTTGTAATATTTTTGTTACTTCGCAAATTTTCTCAAAAACTTGCGTCCCTTCCGGGGTTGAATTTGACCCTTTTTGGGGAGGTAGTGTTCCCACTATCCCCTCTATAATTTCATGCGTCATACTAGGATCAACTTCGATAAAATTCCCTTTGGCAACGCAATCCAAGAGTTGTCTGTGAGACATATTCAACCCAACATAAATATTGTGAAGCAAGATTCTAAAATTCACCTCTAAGGTGCACTTATGATAAGATTCCATCATCCTAAACCAAGCATCTTTTAAGTTTTCTCCTTGCCTTTGCTTTAAGTGAAGTACTTCAAACTCGGGAGACAAAGGAGCGGATAAGGGACTAGCCATAATGACAAGCAAGCACACAGCAAGCGAACGATAAACACACGGTGGAAGAAGGCCAAATAAAATGGCAAGGTTGAAGTGGGGGAGAGGAAAACGAGAGGCAAAAAATGTAATGCGAAGGATAAGCGTTTGTGATAGGTACTTGGTATATGACTTTTGTGTAAGCCTCCCCGGCAACGGCGCGAGAAATTCTTCTTGCTACCTCTTGAGCTTGCGTTGTATTCCCTCAAAGAGGAAAGGGAGATGCAGCACAGTTGCGTAAGTATTTCCCTCAGTTTTTTGAGAACCAAGGTATCAATCTTGTAGGAGACCACGCGCCAATCCCTCGTACCTGCACAAACAAATAAGAACTTCGCAGCCAACGAGATAAGGGGTTGTCAATCCCTTTACGGTCACTTACGAGACTGAGATCTGATAGAGATGATAGTTTATTTTTGGTATTTTTGGTTTAATAAAACAGCAAATAAAAGCGGTAAAAGTAAAGTAGATGTAGATTGATATGTTGAGAATAGACCCGGGGGCCATAGTTTTCTCTAGTGGCTTCTCTCATGATAGCGATATTCTACGGCGGGTAAACAAATTACTGTCGAGCAATTGATAGAAAAGTGAATAATTATGAGACTATCTAGGCATGATCATTGTATATAGGCATCACGTCCGAGACAAGTAGACCAACTCCTGCCTGCATCTACTACTATTACTCCACACATCGACCGCTATCCAGCATGCATCTAGTGTATTGAGTTCATAAGAACAGAGTAACGCCTTAAGCAAGAGGACATGATGTAGAGGGAAAAACTCAAGCAATATGATGTAAACCCCATCTTTTATCCTCGATGGCAACAATACAATACGTGCCTTGCTGCCCCTACTGTCACTGGGAAAGGACACCGCAAGATTGAACCCAAAGCCAAGCACTTCTCCCAATGCAAGAACTATAGATCTAGTAGGTCAAACCAAACCGATAATATGAAGAGACTTGCAGGGATATTATGAGCACACATAAAAGTTCAGAGAAGAACCAAATATCTTTCATAGATAACCTTGATCATAAACTCACAATTCATCAGATCTCGACAAACACACCGCAAAAAGAGATTACATCGAATAGATCTCCTTGAAGACCGAGGAGAACTTTGTATTGAGATCCAGAGAGAGAGAAGAAGCCATCTAGATACTAGCTCTGGACCCGAAGGTCTGTCGTAAACTACTCACAACTCATGGTGAGGGCGATGATGATGATGATGAAGGCCTCCGTGATGGATCCCCCTTCGATGGAGCTCCGGAACAGGCTCCAAGATGGGATCTCCACGGGAACAGAAGCTACGGCGGTGGAATTAGGGTTTTCTCTCTGTTCACGGAGTTTTTGGGGTACGTGGACTTATATAGGAAGAAGGAGGGCACCAGGGGATGCTCGAGTGGGCCTCGAGGCAGGGGGCATGCCCTAGGAAGGGGGGCGCGCCCCCCACCCTCGAGGGCCACTCGAGGCTCCCCTAACGTGGTTCCCAAGTTCCTCTGGCGTGATTTTCTCCAAAAATATCTCTCGCGAAGGTTTCATTCCGTTTGGACTCCGTTTGATATTCCTTTTATGCAAAACCCTGAAATAGGCAAAAAAACAGCAATCTGGACTGGGCCTTTGGGTTAGTAGGTAAGTCCCAAAAATGATATAAAAGTGAATGATAAAGCCCATTAAACATCCAAGATTTCATAAATAATAGCATGGAACAATCAAAAATTATAGATACGTTGGAGACGTATCACATGTCGCGGTGCCTCCTAATGATCTAGCTCACTTGCGCCCATTCACTCGTCCAAAAGATTGTGGGGAGCATATTGTCTCTTTATACAAGAGAAGCTCAAGCATTCAACGCTCCAATTTTTAGCTGGTACTTTAAGAGGCCGATTAGTTTGTGATGAATGAAGATGAGGATCCTCGTGAGCTCTACCAGAGGTTGACAACCCTCGCGGTCTCTCCCCAAGATCATGGGAGCAAGGATACGGATGATAGTAGGATCAAGCGCAAGTTCCTCAAGGCCATCATGCCATTCAACAAGGCCATGTCCGCCGTGATCCATTAAAGCCCGGATTTCCACACATTGTACTCAAGCGATGTGTTGGATGAGTTTCTTGCAATGAACATCTTGAACAAGACCACCGATGACATCCTAGCTCGTGTCCAACGATCGAAGAAAGCATCTCCCAACCTTGCTTTGAAGACCAATGCAATTCCGGAAGTAGTAGAAGAAGAATAAGAATAATAAAAAGAAGAAGAAGAAGAGGAGGAGGAAGAAGAAAGTTGCTCCGAAGAACAAATATGCTTACCACGAGCACATGGCTCTTGCGTCAAGGCAATTTTGGGGCAACAAGAGAAACTCAAGGCCCAACTTCTGCAAGAACAACTCAAGTGGCTCCAAGGGCAAGCAACATGTGAGAACTTGCTACAATTGTGACAATGTGAGTCACTGTGACGCCCCCGTTTATAATCATGCACTAACCATACATGCATCATGCACAATCACAAATGGCGACTCACTTCAATATCACAACACAACTTTATGACAAAAATTAAACATAAAACTTTATATTACAAGCCAGTGTCATGAGGACCCATAATACATAGGTCATCAAAGCAAATATTATGTGAGTACAAACATAGTTAGACAAGTTTTGCCTTCAGAAGGCTAAAAACAACGACTCTAGATCAAAAGGCACAAGCCTCCTACCTGGGACCTCCGAACTACTCCCCGATGTCAAACTCCACGTAGAAATTATCGACGATAGAACCTGAATCCGGGACACTACTATTTGAGAGGAGCAACTGGGAAGAAGAAAAGGGGTGCAAAGCAACGGGGAGTACTCATCCGAAGTACTTGCAAGACGTACATCAGATCTATACTAGATATGCATCGGTATCAAAGGAATGTAGTAGTATATGTGGACTATAGTGCAAAAATGCCAGAATAAGAGGGGGAAGCTCATCCTATCGAAGACTAGATCTTGCAGCAATAGAATAGAGGAGAGCAGACCATCTTGCACCAAGGGAAGGAGTATGAGCGCATACGATACCAACTTGTAATTACCACAATAATAGAATACCCTGAGATCCTTCCTCGACTCCCTATGATATAAGAACCAAAAGCATTCCATATTTATATAGCAATGTATTTCATCAAGTATCTGCTTCCAGTTGTATAAGATCGGGTGTCCTATTACCATGGACACAACTATTCAAATAGTTTAACTTCCCTGCAGGGGTGCACCACATTACCCGGTACCCTCAATTACCTCTGATCGTACACACTATTTTGGGTAATGCCTGGCCTCGGCCAATCGACATGTCATAGTCCTACCTAGACTTCGCGGAGAGGTCCCCCGGTCTACAACCTAAGCACGAAGGGGTTGTTTGGCTACTCACCCCTAAGCACTCCGGGTCGTTGCGAGTAGGGTCGGGTCCAATCACCACCTTTGTCCTGAATGGCACCTGCACGTCCGTGCCACAATGTTGAACTGGATGTCTGGAAAAGCTTTCGGAAGAAACTGTACGACGCCGAGTGTCCCATATACCATTATCCCGCATGGCGGTTAGTGCGTTTAGGCCAGTGGCCAACTCAGATCAAATACCTAAACTCGTTATGATCCGGAGAACATTTTAAAGTATAAGAAAACATGTGTAGATATATGTAGAAAAAAAATCTAGCCGCGCAAATGCGCGGGTCACACTACTAGTTACATCCTATTTGTGGTGCATTTTTTGGTGTTAGTTATGTTCAATGTTCGTTTATGACCGTTTTCGTTTCTTGGTTGGTCGCTTCACAATCTATTTGCTAGCCTTCATTTGTACTAAGCAGGAATACTACTTGTGCATCCAACTCCTTAAACCAAAAGTTGTGCCAAATGAGTCCACCATACCTACCTATATGTGGTATTTCCATGCCGTTCCAAGTTAATTTGTGTGTGCCGACTCTAATTTTCAAAATTAATTTCCTTTTTGTGTTACTGTACCGCTCATGAAGCGGCAGGGGGTGGCCAATTTTTTCCATGCTAGATTTTTTATTCTCATGATGAGTGTTTATTCACTTGCCATTGCACAAGAGTGTGCTAGATAATAGGGATGCCCCGTCCCGGAATGCAAAATATACTATAATATATCCTCGGTATGTGTTGGTATGGAAGGCACCAGTGGATATGGCTAGTCATGGATTGTGAAAGAATGGTGGAAATGAAATAAACTTTACTTTCTATTTGGGAGCCACCTATAATTTCTCTAGAATGGAAGATATTGAGAATTCTCAATCGTTTTTGTTGATAGGAAAATCATGCCTCTAAAAGTAATTTTACCTCTCAAGTTAAGCTATGAGCTATGGCACCTCTACAAATTCCTACTTCCATCTGCGAAGGGCCTATCTATTTACTTTTGTGCAATTGAGTCTCCATATTCTCTTATAAAGCACCTACTAAGGAACACTATTGTCATACTTGAGCATTGGATGTAGTTAATATTTGGATGTGTTTCATGAGTGGATCAATGATTGAGCATAATGGGCTAGGGATAGCTTTCTTTAGCATTGATATTTTGAAAGACTTAGTTGCTTGTTGATATGCTTTAGTAGTGATGTATTCATGTCAAATTATAGACTATTGCTTTGAATCATTCAAGTCCAAATGTCCATGCAACAAAGAAAAGAATATATGATGAATATGTTAGGCAACATTCCACATCAAAAATTCTGTTTTTATCATATACCTAGTCGAGGACGAGCAGGAATTAAGGTTGGGGATGCTGATACTTCTCCAATGTATCTATAATTTTTTATTGTTCTATGTGGTTATATTATCAATCTTAGATGTTTTATATAAATTTACAAGCAACTTTATATCATTTTTTGGAACTAACCTATTAACTTAGTGCCCAGTGTCCGTCCTACCTCTTGAGCTTGTGTTGGTTTTTCCCTTGAAGATGAAAGGGTGATGAAGCAAAGTAGAGTAAGTATTTCCCTCAGTTTGAGAACCAAGGTATCGATCAAGTAGGAGAAAACACACAAATCGCAAAATACCTGCACAAACAATCAAACAAGTTGCACCCAATGCAATAAAGGGGTTGTCAATCCCTTGATAGTTATTTGCAAAAGTGAGATCCGATAGAGATAAATAAATTGTAAATTAAATATTTTTGGTAGTTTTGGTTTATAGATTGGAAAGTAAAAGATTGCAACATAGTACTCCCTCCGTCCCAAATTTCTTGTCTTAGATTTGTCTAAATACGGATGTATGAAGTCACGTTTTAGTATTAGGTACATCCATATCTAGACAAATCTAAGACAAGAATTTTGGGACGGAGGGAGTAGTTCGGAAACTTATAAGATGGAAAATAGACCCGGGGGCCATAGGTTTCCCTAGAGGCTTCTCTCAAAATAGCAAATATTACGGTGGGTAAACAAATTACTGCCAAGCAATTGATAGAAGAGCGCATAATTATAACGATATCTAAGGCAATGATCATGAATATAGGCATCACGTCCATGTCAAGTAGACCGACTCCTTCTTGCGTCTACTACTATTACTCCACAGATCGACCGAAACAATTCTGCATCTAGAGTATTAAGTCCATAAAGTACAGCATAATGCATTAAGTAAGATGGCGTGATGTAGCGGAATTAACTCAAGCAATATGATGAAAACCCGTCTTGTTATCCTCGATGGCAACAATACAATACGTGTCATGTCCCTTTCTGTCACTGGGATTGAGCACCGCAAGATTGAACCCAAAGCAAAGCACTTCTCCCATTGCAAGAAAAACCAATATAGTTGGCCAAACCAAACCGATAGTTCGAAGAGAATTACTAAGATATCAAATCATGCATATAAGAATTCAAAAAAATGATATTCATAGATAATCTGATCATAAATCCACAATTCATCGAATCTTGGCAAACACACCACAAAAGAATATTACATTGGATAGATCTCCAAGAACATCGAGGAGAACATGGTATTGAGCATAAAAGAGAGAGAAAAAGCCATCTAGCTACTAGCTATGGACTCGTAGATCTGTGTTAAACTACTCACACTTCATTAGAAGGGCAATGGTGTTGATGTAGATGCCCTCTGTGGTCGAATCCCCCTCCGGCAGAGTACCGGAAAAGGCCTCCAGATGGGATATCGTGGATACAGAAGGTTACGGCGGTGGAAAAGTGGTTTCTGGAATATATGTGAATATATAGGCGGAAGAAATAGGTCGGTGGAGCAACAGGGGGCCCACAAGGGTGGGGGTGCGCCCTACCCCCTAGGGCGCGCCCTCCGTCCTTGTGGCCGCCTTGTGGCTCCCCTGATGTGCACTCCAAGTCCTCTGGATGTCTTCTGGTCCAAGAAAAATCCTCGTAAAGTTTCGTTCCGTTCGGACTCCGTTTGATATTCCTTTTTTGCGAAACTCAAAAACAAGGAAAAAACATAAACTGGCACTGGGCTCTAGGTTAATAGGTTAGTCCCGAAAATAATATATAATAGCATATTAATGCATATAAAACATCCAAAACAAATAATATAATAGCATGGAACAATAAAAAATTATAGATACGTTGGAGACGTATCAAGCATCCCCAATCTTAATTCCTGCTCGTCCTCGAGTAGGTAAATGATAAAAATAGAATTTTTGATGTGGAATGCTACCTAAAATATTTAACAATGCAATATTCTTTATTGTGGCATGAATACTTAGATTCGTATGTTTTAAGAAAAAGTTTATGTTGACATGAGAACAATAATATTTCAAGCATACTAGACAATGTTGGGGATATCGCTTATCGGGAACTTATCGGTCGACCCACGATAAGGGGTAAATCGGCCAGTTTATCGGCATATCGGACGATTTATCGCCATATCGGCTGATTTATCGATCGATTTATCTTATCGGTCAGACAACGGTAAGCGATAAATCGGCCGATTTATCGGCATATCGGAAGATATCTTGAACAGTGATACTAGATAGTAAATCATTAAGCTTCAAAAATAACATGGCAAAAGAAAGTTATCCCTACAAAATCATATAGTCTTATTATGCTCCCTCTTCTCAACACAAGGTAATCATGCCCACACTGGTGTAAGCCAAGCAATTGGTTCATACTTTTTAACGCGCTTCAG
Source organism: Secale cereale (assembly GCA_902687465.1). Classification (NCBI taxonomy): domain Eukaryota; kingdom Viridiplantae; phylum Streptophyta; class Magnoliopsida; order Poales; family Poaceae; genus Secale; species Secale cereale. The sequence continues at coordinate 92,666,997 of LR738711.1, read as the reverse complement.
CCTTTTCAATTTTTCACGCAATATATGAGCGTGAGCCATGGATATAGCACTATGGATGGAATGGAAGGTGGTAATAGACAAAGGTGGGAAGAAATTCTCACATGAACTAGGCAAATCAATGGACTATGGAGATGTCCATCAATTGATATTAATGTGAGTGAGTAGGGATTTTCATGTAACCGATGCACTAGAGCTATAAGTGTATGAAAGCTCAAAAGGAAACTAATGGGTGTGCATCAACTTGCTTGCTCATGAAGACCTAGGGCATTTGAGGAAGCCCATTGTTGGAATATACAAGCCAAGTTCTATAACGAAAATTCCCACTAGTATATGAAAGTGACAACATAGGAGACTCTCTACCATGAAGAACATGGTGCTACTCTGAAGCACAAGTGTGGAAAAAGATAGTAACATTGTTCCTTCTCTCTTTTATCTCTCATTTTTTTTCTTTATTTTGGGCACTTTGGCCTCTCTTTTTTGGTAGGCTTCTTTGGCCTCTTTTATTTATTTGGGCTTCATTAGCCTCTTTTATTTTTGATAACCTCACATGGGACAATGTTCTAATAATAATGATCATCACACTTTTATTTACTTACAACTCAATATTACAACTCGATACTAGAACAAATATATGACTCTATATGAATGCCTCCGGCAGTGTACCGGGATGTGCAATGATCAAGAGTGACATGTATAAAAAATGAACAGTGGCCTTGCCACAAATACTATGTCGACTACATGATCATGCAAAGCAATATGACAATGATGGTGCGTGTCATAATAAACGAAACGGTGGAGTTACATGGCAATATATCTCGGAATGGCTATGGAAATGCAATAACAGGTAGGTATGATGGCTGTTTTGAGGAAGGGTATAAGGTGGTTTGATGCACCGGCAAAAGTTGCGCGGCATTAGAGTGGCTAGCAAGGTGGAAGGGTGAGAGTGCGTATAATCCATTGACTCAACATTAGTCATTAAGAACTCACATATTTATTGCAAAAAGGTTTATTAGCCCTCGAGGCAAAGTACTACTACGCATGCTCCTAGGGGGGAGGTTGGTAGGAGTTAACCATTGCGCGCCCCCGACCTTCACGCAAATGTAAATGATCAAGACACAAGCGCTTCAATTCCGTTACACAGTTAGGAGACCATACGTGCATGCTATGGGAATCATGAACCTTAATACAATTATTTCCTCAACCCTACAATTTACTACTAGCATGATTGTAATATTACCATCCTCATATCTCAAAACAATCATACTTTTTATATGGAAGTTTTTATTATATCTCCTTTCAATGTCTATCATATTAAGACTAAATTCATAACCCAAGAAAATTACCATGCTGTTTTAGATACTCTCAAAATAATACAAGTGAAGCAAGAGAGTTCAACAATTTCTATAAAATAAAACCACCGCCGTGCTCTAAAAAGATATAAGTGAAGCACTATAGCAAAATTGCCTAGCTCAAAAGATATAAGTGAAGCACATAGAGTATTCTAATAAATCATGATTGAAGCATGTCCGTCTCAAAAGGTGATGATGGGCCTCTAACCCCTCGTTGGTTACCCCAAGTGGAAGGTGAAAGATGCAGTGTTGTGGAAGTGTTTTCCCTTAGCAAAGATGCCAAGGATCGAATCCCCAGAGACTCCTAGGTTCAACAAGTAGGTGTCAACTGCTAACGGCGCCAGATATTAGCAATCAACGTGGACCTGCACACAGATACAAATAACTTTGCTCCCAACGAGTACAGAGAGGTTGTCAATCCCTCCGGCCTTGTAGTTCACAAAGGATTAAACGCAAATGATAGTAGTGATAGATAGTATTTGCAATAGTAAATAATAGTGAAAAGTAAATAGCGGATGTGATCAATGATGGTATTATGGACTGGAGTCACATGATGTTCACTAGTGATGTCTCTCTCCCAAAAGACGATAAAACAGCTATGTGAGGTAAACGAATTACAGTTGGGCAATTGACAGGACCAGAACGCAAACCAATGCTGACTACATTGCAAGAAAGGTTGAGGTTCAAAGCATGGGCGGTACGCCAAAGTAAGTAGACCGAAATCCATCAATATCTAGTACTAATCATCCACCTTGAGATATCTATCCAGAACATCTCGCTGGTATTAAGTTGCGAGCCCCACCCATAGTGTAAACTCAAAGCAACAGACAACTGCATTAAAAGAACTTTGCGTAAAGTAAACAATCCTTGCACCCGCGGGCACAAGCACCGTTGTTTTCCCCCTTGTGGCAACAGCACATCCCCTAGACTCATGTTTCTGTCACTCAAGCTAGTCATCGAGGGGCATGAACCCACAATCAAGCATAACGTTCCCTCTTGGAGTCACTACGTATTACTCGGCCAAAGCAATAAATAACAACGGAGAACATGCAAGAATTACTTATGAACATAAATATAAAAGAGGTAGATCAAATATATTACTCAATCACAATTTGAACATAATCTTATAATCCATCGGATCCCAGCAAACTCATCATAGCAACAGCATAAGGATTACATATGTGCCTCGATCATGTAGGGCAGCTCACGAGGACTAATTAGTGAAGCACAAGAACGGGAGGAGAACATCACATAGCTACTGGTCATGGACTCATGGTCCAAGGGAGACTACTCACAACTCATCCGGAGGCGTCCATGGTGGTGGAGAAGCTCCCGGTGGTGATCCTCCCCTCCGGCAGGGTGCCGGGAAGAGTTCTCCTGGTGCTCCCGATCTTGGAAGCGGCGGTGGCGGCGGAACAGAGATGAGATCGCGAAAAAGAGTTCCTATCTCGAGGGTTTCGAGGGACGCTCTAAATATATGCCAAAGGGGGCACCAGACGGGCTTCGGGGGGCCCAGGCGCCCCCCCCCCCCGGCGTGGCCCAGGGGGGCGCGCCGCCAGGGCGCCTGGAGCCCTGGTGCCCCCCCCCCCCGGCTGTACTTCGGGCGCAGGGTAGGTTCCGGAACGCTGAATTTTTATATAATTTTTCTGGATTTTTCCTGACATTTCTCGTAATGTGAAAACCTGAAATACAAAATCAGCCGAAAACAGAAACTGGCACCGGGGTGCACTGGATTAGTAGGTTAGTCCAAATATGATCAAAAGTGTATGGAAGTGTATGAATATCATAGCAATATCACCCAAAAGTGGCATGGAGAAAGCAGAAATTATAGATACGTTTTGGACGTATCAACATCCCCAAGCTTAATTCCTGCTCGTCCTCGAGTAGGTAAATGATAACAAGAATAATTTCTGTGGTGACATGCTATTAACCATATAGGACTTTTTATAGTCATATGACAAAAGCTTACTTAGACAATGATTCTACAGTAATTAAGTTGCCTCATGAGAAAATCACAAATGACTGAAAGTTTTATAATATGAAACTGAAACATCAAAACGATTTGCAATGAACATGATGTGCAAATATGATAAAGTGATATCTAGCTTGCCCCCTTTAGTGATGCAAAACATAAATGCAAGGGAACCTTCAAGGTTTAAGTGATGACTAGATACAATGATTTCAAAATAAACGATATCACAATCATGCAAAAGTCAATGCTACTTTGGGACAATGCACATTACACTCAGAATGACAATCATGCTCTCAGTAGTTGGTGCTTTTTAAAAGAAGGTGGAGACTCAACATAAAAGTAAAAGAATGGTTATGTGCTAGAGCTTTTTATTTTAAAAACATAGAAGCAATTTTGTCAACGGTAGTAGTACTTCATATGTGTCATGCATAAGACATCCTATAAGTTGCAAGCCTCATGCATCGAATACCACTAGTGCTCGCACCTTGTCCTAATTAGCTCAGATTTCCATGGGTTATCATTGCATTACATATGTTTCAACCAAGTGTCACAAAGGGGTACCTCTATGCCACATGTACAAAGGTCCAAGGAGATAAATCGCATTTGATTTCTCGTTTTTGATAGATCTCAACTTAAGGACATCCATACCGGGACAACATAGAAAATAGATGATGGACTCCTCTTTAATGAATAAGCATATTCTCATAAGAGATTGAGGATTAAGTCCAAGCTAAAACTTCCACCATGATACATGGCTTTGGTTGGCAGCCCAATGTTCTTCTCTAACAATATGCATACTTATTCAACCCACGGCAAATCACCCTTACTTCAGACAAGACGAACATGCATAGCAACTCACATGATATTCAACAAAAGTGTAACAGTTGATAGCGTCCCCATAAACATGGTTACCGCTCAGCAAGCAACTTATAAGAAATAAGATACATAGGCAACATATTCTTTACCACAATAGTTTTTAAGCTACTTTCCCATGAGCTATGTATTGCAAAAATTGAAGGTTTTAAAGGTAGCACATGTAAATTACTTGGAGTGGCGGTGAAATACCACATATAGGTAGATATGGTGGACTCATATGGCATAACTGGTTTAAAAGGATATGGATGCACAAGCAGTCAGTCCGCTTAGTACAGGTGGAGGTTAGCAAAAGACTGGGAGCGACCAACTAAGAGAGCAATGACGGTCATAATCATGCAGAGCGACAAAGCAACATTGAATCAGGCATGGTAGTTATATCGCTACTCAGAAATAAAAGATCATCACGGCTTGACAGACTTTCTTTACAGTCTTAAATATGCGTGAGCATACGCCAAGTCAATCAAAATAAATTCTCGAAGGAAGATATTACTAAACCATACCACATCATAGGCAAACAAATCAAGTTGGTACTCCAATAACACATTGGGAATCCCCCAGCTATTTGAGACTAACCATAAGAAAACCTGAACTACTAAGCGCCATTATGCACGTAGCATCTTTATCATAGACATATTAACCAATGCAACGGAAGCAAACTCTCTTAATAAGGTGAGCATGGTAATTAAAGAGAGTTCAAGCAACCAACTAAACAAAAGCTCTTTGAAAAGATAAGCATGAATACTAAGAGCAGAGCACGATAGTAGCTATTAAAAGACAAAGAACACACACAGCAAAGATAGACATGAAAATTCTATGTTATGTTCTAGGTAGAAGTGGAGCGTGTTTCTCTCCCACATAAAGAAAGCTGAGTTCCGACTCGTTATGAAAAACTAAAAAGAAAACTAAAAGGAAGACGCTCCAAGCATAGCACATAACACATGAAGTGATAAAAATATAGCGGAACGAAAGACGAACTGATAATGTTGATGGAGAAGGGGATGCACGGGGGCATCCCCAAGCTTAGACGCTTGAGTCTCCTTGAATATTACTTGGGGGTGCACGGGGGCATCCCCAAGCTTGAGCGCTTGACACTCCTGAATCTTTTTATCATCTTCCCTCGCACACTTGAAAACTCCCTTCATACATAACTCATCATAATCTGATTAGCGAGGTTAGTACCCTTAATAAAATAATTGTTCCTTGCTGGAAATAAAGATATTCTTGAAGTTCTACCGTTTCTCAAGATTGCCAAAAGGTTTTTGCAAAGAAAAAGCAAGCTCTTGATTTGCAAACTGAAGGAAAGGCAAAACAGGACAGAATCTGTGAAAAACAGAACAGCAGGTAGTAAATGATTTGTTCGGGGTACTTCTGCAACTCAAATAAAAAAAACTCAGGACATATGCACGAAAGACAATTATATAGAGAACGCTGTCGAAAAAATTCAGACCAAAAAGATGATCTGGTGATTTTATACGAATATTTCTATCCAAGGACAGAATCTGTTTCCTGGACAGCACCTCACAACTTTTGAACTTTCTAGCAATCAGAGGCTATACTTGGCACAAATATGAAAAGCAAAGATACAATGATGATGCTACAGTAGTAAACAACATCAAGACACAACAAAAGCAAAATATAAAAATTTATTCATGTGGGCTGCCTCCCAAAAGCGCTTTCTTTTATGCCTTTAAGTTAGGCATAATGCATGGAGGAATCAATAACCATCATAATAATCGGAGTTATAAATTGATTCATATGGTTCCTCAACAAGTTCACTCTTGTTCCTTCTAGGAAAAGGGTACACACCTTTTGCCTTTCCGCGCAAGCGGATTTGTCCCTTACCTATATCAATGAAGCCTTTTACCGCTCGGAGGAAGTCCCTTCCAAGCACTATATTTCCTTGGTTTGGCTCCATGATGAAGAAATCAACCATTGCAATCCCTTTAAGGAATTTGACTGGCACATCTTTTATTCTTCCCTGGATTTCAGAAATATCTCCATTAGTGTGTTCATGATAAGATGATAATCTATCCATGTTAAATTTTAAAGAATCATGAACAATTTTTGGCATAGTAGAAACCATGGATCCAATATCACAATAAGCAAGGAAGTCTTGATTAGAGATGCTAATCCTAACAAGAGGCTCCCAGTCATTATCTATTTCCAAAATATCTCTCTTATTGGGTTTGGGTTTCTCTTCCTTCATTAAGTCTAGAGCATCCATTCTCTTTTCAATAGTAGCAAGTCTATCTATGACAGTATCAAAATTATGATCATAAACAAAGTAACTAGATAGACCATGTATAATTTCAAGAGCTCTAGCTTCATCACACTCTAGGAAATCTCCCTCGGCTATAATATCAAGAGAGTGTTTACACCATTTAAAAAGACCCTGGTAAAAATTCCTAAGCACAATTTTTATAGGTATCCAAGGCATAATTCTCCTATGTGCATGAGAAATTTTGTCCCATGCCTTCTTCATATTTTCTCCATCCCTTTGATGGAAATCTAGAACTTCTGTCCCTCAAAGCACCATATCCTAACATGTTTAGCTAAACTGATAGGACTACTAACAGGAAGGTAAAATAAAAAAAATTGTAATTTTTTTGATAAAGGATACTAAAGCAAAAACTGAAAGGTAAACTAACAAGACTAAAAAGCAAAGGTAAAAGATAGCATGCAACTCCCCTATCCTGAAGAGTGGAGTCCCCGGCAACGGCGCCAGAAAATACTCCTTGATGGGCCTCTAACCCCTCGTTGGTTACCCCAAGTGGAAGGTGAAAGATGCAGTGTTGTGAAAGTGTTTTCCCTTAGCAAAGATGCCAAGGATCGAATCCCCAGAGACTCCTAGGTTCAACAAGTAGGTGTCAACTGCTAACGGCGCCAGATATTAGCAATCAACGTGGACCTGCACACAGATACAAATAACTTTGCTCCCAACGAGTACAGAGAGGTTGTCAATCCCTCCGGCCTTGTAGTTCACAAAGGATTAAACGCAAATGATAATAGTGATAGATAGTGTTTGCAATAGTAAATAATAGCGAAAAGTAAATAGCGGATGTGATCAATGATGGTATTATGGACCGGAGTCACATGATGTTCACTAGTGATGTCTCTCTCCCAAAAGACGATAAAACAGCTATGTGAGGTAAACGAATTACAGCTGGGCAATTGACAGGACCACGAACGCAAACCAATGCTGACTACATTGCAAGAAAGGTTGAGGTTCAAAGCATGGGCGGTACGCCAAAGTAAGTAGACCGAAATCCATCAATGTCTACTACTAATCATCCACCTTGAGATATCTATCCAGAACATCTCGCTGGTATTAAGTTGCGAGCCCCACCCATAGTGTAAACTCAAAGCAACAGACAACTGCATTAAAAGAACTTTGCGTAAAGTAAACAATCCTTGCACCCGCGGGCACAAGCACCGTTGTTTTCCCCCTTGTGGCAATAGCACATCCCCTAGACTCATGTTTCTGTCACTCAAGCTAGTCATCGAGGGGCATGAACCCACAATCAAGCATAACGTTCCCTCTTGGAGTCACTACGTATTACTCGGCCAAAGCAATAAATAACAACGGAGAACATGCAAGAATTACTTATGAACATAAATATAAAAGAGGTAGATCAAATATATTACTCAATCACAATCTGAACATAATCTCATAATCCATCGGATCCCAGCAAACTCATCATAGCAACAGCATAAGGATTACATATGTGCCTCGATCATGTAGGGCAGCTCACGAGGACTAATTAGTGAAGCACAAGAACGGGAGGAGAACATCACATAGCTACTGGTCATGGACTCATGGTCCAAGGGAGACTACTCACAACTCATCCGGGAGGCGTCCATGGTGGTGGAGAAGCTCCTGGTGGTGATCCTCCCCTCCGGCAGGGTGCCGGGAAGAGTTCTCCTGGTGCTCCCAATCTTGGAAGCGGCGGCGGCGGCGGAATAGAGATGAGATCGCGAAAAAGAGTTCCTATCTCGAGGGTTTCGAGGGACGCTCTAAATATATGCCAAAGGGGGGCACCAGACGGGCTTCGGGGGGCCCAGGTGCCCCCCCGGCGGGGCCCAGGGGGGCGCGCCGCCAGGGCGCCTGGAGCCCTGGTGCCCCCCCC
>LR738711.1:92617100-92658663 GCA_902687465.1 Secale cereale | reverse complement strand
CCCCCCCCCGGCTGTACTTCGGGCGCAGGGTAGGTTCCGGAACGCTGATTTTTTATATAATTTTTCTGGATTTTTCCTGACAGTTCTCGTAACGTGAAAACCTGAAATACAAAATCAGCCAAAAACAGAAACTGGCACCGGGGTGCACTGGATTAGTAGGTTAGTCCAAATATGATCAAAAGTGTATGGAAGTGTATGAATATCATAGCAATATCACCCAAAAGTGGCATGGAGCAAGCAGAAATTATAGATACGTTTTGGACGTATCAGGTGTGTACAGCAAGGATGATTGTGTCAAACTAAAAAGCAAAGACTCATATCATACAAGATGCTCCAAGCAAAACACATATCATGTAGTGAATAAAATATAGCCTCAAGTAAAATTACCGATAGATGACGACGAAAGAGGGGATGCCTTCCCGGGGCATCCCCAAGCTTAGGCTCTTGGCTGTCCTTGTATATTAACTTGGGGTGCCTTGGGCATCCCCAAGCTTAGGCTCTTGCCACTCATTATTCCATAGTCCATCAAATCCTTACCCAAAACTTGAAAACTTCACAACACAAAACTCAACAGAAATCTCGTGAGCCCCGTTAGTAAAACAAAGCAAATAACCACTCAAGGTACTCTTGTGATCTTGTTCTTATTTTATAATCCCTCCGTCCCAAAATAAGTGACTCAAAAGTGACTCAACTTTGTACTAAAGTTAGTACAAAGTTGAGTCATTTTTGAGTCACTTATTTTGGGATGGAGGGAGTACTGGTGTAATGTCTATTGTATTCCAACTTTTCCATGGTTCATACCTCCCGATACTAGCCATAGATTCATCAAAATAAGCAATCAACACATAGAAAACAGAATCTGTCAAAAACAGAACAGTCTGTAGCAATCTGAAAACTTCTCATACTTCTATAACTCTACAAATTCTGAAAATTTAGGACGACGTGGGGAATTTGTATATCAATTTCGTGTAAAAATTTCATAAGGTTTTCAAGTTCCAGCGAATTATTGAATTTTTTTGCACTATGAACAAAAGTTTTTGTTTTTCAGCAAAATCAAATCAATGATCACCGAAAGCCATCCCTAAGGTCTTACTTGGCTCAAACACTAATTAAAACACCAAAACACAATTACTACAGAAGTAATAATGTGTGATTACACAAGAACAGAAAGAAAAAGGCAAAAATAAATTTTATTCATTGGGTTGCCTCCCAACAAGCTCTTTCTTTACAGCCATTAAGACCGGCTTGGATTTCAGTGATGCTCACATGAAAGATAAGAATTCAAGCACAAATAGAGCAACATAAAACACATGACAAACACATCTAAGTCTATCATACTTCTTATGCAAAGGCATTTTGTAAGAAAATAAATTAGTAAGACAAGTGAAAACTAGCATATGCAAGGAAGAAGAAAGAAACAATAGCAATCTCAACATAACGAGAGGTAATTTAGTAACATGAAAGTTCCTACAACCATATTTTCCTCTCTCATAATAATTGCATGTAGGATGATGTTCAAATTCAACAATATAGCTATCACATAAAATTTATCTACATGACTCATATGTATGAAAAGTTGACACTCATTCGAAATAGTGGAATTAACATAGAACAAAGTCATTGCTTCTCCAAGCTCACTTTTATCAAAAATTTCATAAGATTGATCAATATACAAAGTAGTAGGATTAAAAGTTGACATTCTTTCAAACCCACTTTCAATATTATGGCAAGCATTATTATAAATCTCATATTCACCCTGGGGTTTAAATAAATTTTCAAGATCGTAAGAATCATCACCCCAATCATGATCATTGCAACAAGTAGTAGGCATAGCAAAATAAGCATCCCCAAGCTTAGGGTTTTGCATGTCATTAGCACAATTGACATTAATAGAATTTATAATAAAATCATTGCAATCATGCTTTTCATTCAAGGAGCTATCGCGAATTACTTTATAATTTTCTTCTTTCAACACTTCATCATAATTTTTGAAATCACGAATTTCAAGCAAAACCTCATAAAGATAATCTAGTGCATGCAACTCACTAGCAATTAGTTCATCATGATTGGATCCCTTAAAAAGATTATCTGCCGGCGTTCTGGGAATGGGGGTACCCAGACTTGCCTGCCTGTGGCCCAGGGCGTTGCTCATCCAGCGGCCTGGTGCGGCCCAACCTCTTCAGCCACCACTCAAGACCCTCATGAGGGGCCTAGCCTCGCGAGGCGAACGACGCAAGACCTCCCCTAGGGCGGCCTCACTAGGCTGGCTCCTGAGGAGCGGAGATATCAAGGCCAGGGGCACCTCGCGAGGCCCTCGTGACATGAGCAATGACAACCAAGGCCAGGCGGGCGCCGGCGGGCGCAGGGTGCCAGTTTCCTCGTTGGTGCTAAAGGGGCAAGCGCAGGCGAGGAGTCCCGAGGCATCAGGCAAAGGTTTCCATATCGGTGCAACAAGACCAAGACCGGCAGGGCGGTAGAGCATAGGTCATCGCGGAGCCCACGGCGGCGTCACCACTAGAGCCTTTGGCAGGCGAAGACCACCTTTTGTCAGGGTAGCTTGTACTAGCTGTCCCCCTTCAAATTTGGTCGTTGCGGGATCCCTTCCCGCTCAATATTTGGGGAGAGTACCCGGGCCTCTATAATTAGGACCAGCCACCACCATTGAGATCATCTCGCCTTGAGTTGATCAGATAGAAGGCCACACACCCACAAGCTCACCCGAGCACAAGAACACCTCTCCTCAGGAGGCTGTTCTTCCCATGTACTCATCCTTCCTCAGCCTACAAGGCAATCCACCATACCACACTGGATTAGGGTATTACACCACAACGGTGGCCCGAACCAGTATAAACCTTGTGTCTCTTGTTCTTTGGGTCTGACGAGCAAGGCTTAGGAATCGGCGCGTAGACGAGCTCCGGTGGAAGGAGAGATCTTCGTGCGCACCCCAGTGTTCGAACAACAAGGGTTTTGCCGGAACCCAAGATCCGGCATTTGGCGCACCAGGTAGGGGGTGCGCCGGATCTTTTCTTCCATTGTTCGGTTTGGTAGTCCCGATGGCCGACGACCAGGGGGCTCACGCCGACCGCTGGGCAGCCTGGCCCACGCGGGCAGCGCCATCCCCCCATGGAGGCCTCAACCCCGCACTTCCGGCGGCCCCCGCACCGCCGGGCGCCGCCGGCTGCGGGCGGCGTGGGCCTGCAACCTCCGCCTCGGCATCACAGCACACGCGCTCCGCGGCGCGATCTTCGAACCACGCCGCGGCAACAGCACCCTACATCCGATGGGAGGAGGCGAATACGAGGGCGGCGCTCATCGTGGCGCGAGAGATATTACGATGCTGGCTGGACGAGGGTGGCCGCGACGTACTGCTGGAACGCGTCGCCAAACTACTGAGCTGCGCTTGCAGGGCCGCACCACCGTTATGTTCCTCACCCCCGCCCTAGGTCGCGGGCGAGGCACCGGTGAGGTCCCGACAGGCACGCGCATCCCCTGGGGCGATGGGGAGACCTGAGGACACCAACAGGAGCGCTGGCGCCATCCTTCCGACCGTAGCAACTTCGTCACAGGCGGGAGCAAGCTCTAGCGGCCCCTCACAAGGGTACGCCGGAGTACAACTCAGCAGCCGCCAAGGCCAGGTGCCGCAGCTGGAGGCTTAAGGCGTGGGGCACTCAGGCGGCGCCCCCGATGGGGCGGCCGATGAAGCTTATGTGCCCCACATGGTGGACCTGATGTACGTGTTCGGGGAAGGCCCCAATTCCTTCCTCGGGCCATGATGGAACGGCGGGACGCTCGAGGAGGAGGACTACCACGAATCACCCAGGGGCTCCGTTGACCCCTTCAGCGACGACGACATAGAGCAGCAGGTATCACAGCAGTAGGCATGCGTTAACAATGGACTGAAGGTGAATCAGACCACTGCGATGGTCGGAGACCCGAGAGCAGCCGCTCCGCCCTCGACCGGAGCAGAACGCTGGGGGCTTCCCATGGAGGGCTTGGAGCCACGGCCTCCCCCGCGACGCATGGAGCAGGGAAGTATGCGAAAGTAGGTCCTCTGTCGGGGCGAGCATCACCAAGCCTCCCCCCGGCAGAGGGCCCGTAGTCGCCAAGGGCGCCGCTGGCGTCCCCCTTGCCTCCTTGGTCCTGTCCTGGTTTCCCGTCACCCCAATGGAGGTCGGGGGTGGCGCAAGGCGGGGCCCTCATCTGGCAATATGAAGTAAGGTTCATGCCTGTGAAGGTCTCCGCTCGTGACACTCTCACGTAATAATGAGTGGGGCTGTTGTGATGCCCCCGATTTGACCGTAGACTAATCATGCACGCAAATGTGTACGACCAAGATCAAGGACTCACTAGAAGATATCACAACACAACTCTAGACACTAATAAAATAATACAAGCTTTATATTACAAGCCAGGGGCCTCAAGGGCTCGAATACATAAGCTCGAATACACAAGAGTTAGCGGAAGCAACAATATCTAAGTACAGACATAAGTTAAACAAGTTTGCCTTAAGAAGGCTAGCACAAAACATCAACGATCGAAAAGGCAAGGCCTCCTGCCTGGGACCTCCTAACTACTCCTAGTCGTCGGCGGTCTTCACGTAGTAGTAGCCTCCATCGGGGTAGCAGCAGTCGTCAAATGTGGCATCTGGCTCCTGGACTCCACTATCTGGTTGCATCAACCGGCAAGAAGAAAGAAGGGGGGAAAGGGGGAGCAAAGCAACCGTGAGTACTCATCCAAATTACTCGCAAGCAAGGATCTACACTACATATGCATCGGTATCAATGAAAAGGGATAGTATCTGTGGACTAAGCTGCAGAATGCCAGAATAAGAGGGGGAGAAGCTAGTCCTATCGAAGACTAGCATCTTCTCGAAAAACCACCAATCTTGCAGCAGTAGAAGAGAGTACAGAATAACATATTATAATTATTAAGCATGTTGTAGCAATAACGCCCAGAGATCCTTCCTCGACTCCCTGCGAGGAAGCAATCCCGGAGCCACATATCCATTCATGTCTCAGTATCCAGTTCTAGTTGTATCGATCGGGATACAACTCCAAGTGTCCGTTACCGTAGGACAGGCTATCGATAGAAGTTTTCTTCCCTGCAGGGGTGCACCAACTTACGCACCACGCTTGCTTAACTCCGACCAGACACACCATCAGGTCATGCCCGCCCTTGGCCAAACAATACACCGCAACCCGACCTAGGCTTAATAGAGAGGTCATGCACGCCGGACTAAACCCTATGCCCCCAGGGGTCATGGGCCAATCGCCCCGGGAACTCCTGCACGTTGCGTGGGCGGCCGGTGAGCAGACCTGGCTACCTCCTTAAAAAGGTAGGTGCTTAACCAGTCCAACCCGGCGCGCGCCGCTCAGTCGCAATGACGTCAGTTAAGCTTCGGCTGATGCATACGACGCAGAACGCCCATACTATGCCCACGTGATGGTTAGCGCTATCAGGCCAGAGGCCCCTTGGATCAAATATCCAAACCGTTTAGTGTCTTGGGAATGCGGTAACGAGCAGAGACTCACGAAAGATGTGACCCCGTCGCCCCGTCTCGAGGACTTGCGGCAAGGGCTAAGAATGCACGGACACGCCTCGTATTCAACTCTCGGGTACCCTCTAGGTCAACCCGTCTCCACATCACTCGCCGGTACCCCTCAGGGTCGACCCGCCTTTCCAAGTATCAGTTGTAAAGTCATAGTAACCAAAGTAACTGTGTGTCTAACACCAAAGGGAAACCTGAGGAAATCACCCTCGATGGAATTCCACCTGATGTTTATCGTCAAGGTGAACGAAAGAGGAGTCACCCTCGAGGTCCACTCTTGAGGAGTTGCACGACAGTGTCGTTATCGGGAGTGGAGAAAGAGGAATCACCCTCGATGACCATAACCGATGAACTAACCTACAAGGTTAACATCAGAAGTGTTGATGAGGTGTCACCCTCGGCACTCGATAGTAACCTAGTATCGTCGAGCAACTAAGGGGGAAGTGATGTGCGGTGCTGGGGCCTGGTCTTCAATCCCGTTGATCGGGCCTTCTGATAATCCAGCAGGGCAGACATGACAAAGTGGGGCTCACTGGTGGATCTCTAACCAGCCTATACTAAGCAGTTTAGTATAAACATGTAAGGTATGAAAGCAGGTATCAACAACAGGCTACGCATCAGAATAGGATCATACAAAAGGCAGTAGCAGTTCTAATGCAAGCATAAGAGAGAAGGGAATGGGCAATATCGGAATGATCAAAGGGGGTTGGCTTGCCTGGTTGCTCTGGCAAGAAGGAGGGGTCGTCAACACCGTTGTCGATCACCGGGGCAGCATCAGTCTCGCGGTCTACCGGAGACAAGAGGGGGAAGAAACAATAAATACAAAGCATACCAATGCAACAAAGAAGCACGACAAGTCAACACGCAGTGCTAGGGTGTTCTAACGCGGTGGTACACGATACCGGCGAAGGGGGTAACATCTGGGAAAGTCTCCCCGATGTTGTGTTTTCGGACAGATGAATCGGAGGGGGAAAGTTACAGGTTCACTATGCTAGGGATGTGTGGCGAACTAACGGACCGCTTATTCGGATTCGTCTCGCCGTTCTGAGCGATTTTCATATATAAAACATTTTCATCCGAGTTACAGATTATTTTATATGATTTTCTAAAGTTTTAAACATTTTCTGGAATTTATTTAAATCAACATTATCCAGAATAGTATGTGATGACGTCATCATGATGTCAAGGTGATGTCAGCGGTCAGCTGACTTAGTCAAACTGACGGGTGGGACCCGTCTGTCATAGGTACAGCTTAACTAACAGATCTAAAAACACTAACCTAGCTCATTAGGCTAATTAAGCACTATTAATTGTTCATTAATTAACTATTTAATTAATTAACCAATTAATTAAATTTATATTTATTTATTTAAAAAACATTTCTTTTTCCTTTTATTTTTTCGTTTTTTAAGGGGAAAGGGCCCCACTGCTCAGTGGCCCATTAGGCCATTGGAGCGGGCGGTTAACGGGGCGGGCACGGGTGCCTGGGCGTGGGCGCCCGAGCGAGCGCTCGCCCGCATGGCGGGACGAGGCCGTCGGGGCGCCGACAGGGCGCCGGTAGCCGGCGAGGGGGAGGAGGGCCGGCCAGCGGCGCAACCGAGCCGGCCACGCAGTAGGGGGCGAGCGGGCGCGGCCTTGGCGTCGTGGGGGGGGTGGGCGGGCCCGAGCAGCGGCGGGGCGGCAGGCGGCTGCAGCCGCAGCTTGAAGCAGCGGAAGGCGGCGGTGGTCAACAGGAGTGCGGCAGCGGCCGGAGCGGCCAGCGCTGCGAGGCGCAGGCACGGCAGGGCGGTGCGGCGAGGCCCGGCGGGGGCGGGTGGTGCGGCGAGGCCCGGCGGGGGCAGGCGGCGCCGAAGCGGCCAGCAGGGGCGGGGCTGCGGGAGGAGGAGCTGCCGGGGCGGTAGAGGCGAGCGAAGCGAGTGGCTGTCGCGGCGCGGACGGGAGGCGAGGTGAGGCAGGGCGAGCGCGCTCTGGGTGGCCGTGCGGTACGTGGGCACGCGCTGGCCGCGTACAGGCGCGGTGGCCGTTCTGCGGGGCAGAGCACGACGCGAGCTGAAGCAACAACGACGGTGGCGTTGATGGGCCTCGAACCCCTCGTTGGTTACCCCAAGTGGAAGGTGTAAGATGCAGTATGTAGAAGTGTTTTCCCTTAGCAAAGATGCCAAGGATCGAATCCCCAGAGACTCCTAGGTTCAACAAGTAGGTGTCAATTGCTAACGGCGCAATTAGCAATCAACGTGGACCTGCACACAGATACAAATAACTTTGCTCCCAACGAGTACAGAGAGGTTGTCAATCCCTCCGGCCTTGTAGTTCACAAAGGGTTAAAAGCAATATGATAGTAGTGATAGATAATGTTTTGCAATAGTAAATAAATAGCGAAAAGTAAATAGCGGGTGTGATCAATGATGGTAATATGGACCGGAGTCTCATGATGTTCACTAGTGATGTCTCTCTCCCAAAAGATGATAAAACAGCTATGTGAGGTAAACAAATTACAGCTGGGCAATTGACAGGACCACGAACGCAAACCAATGCTGATTACATTGCAGAAAGGTTGAGGTTCAAAGCATGGGCGGTACGCCAAAATAAGTAGACCGAAATCCATCAATATCTACTACTAATCATCCACCTTGAGATATCTATCCAGAACATCTCGCTGGTATTAAGTTGCGAGTCCCACCCATAGTGTAAACTCAATGCAACAGACAACTGCATTAAAAGAACTTTGCATAAAGTAAACAATCCTTGCACCCGCGGGCACAAGCACCGTTGTTTTCCCCCTTGTGGCAACAGCACATCCCCTAGACTCATGTTTCTGTCACTCAAGCTAGTCATCGAGGGGCATGAACCCACAATCGAGCATAACGTTCCCTCTTGGAGTCACTACGTATTACTTGGCCAAAGCAATAAATAACAACGGAGAACATGCAAGAATTACTTATGAACATAAATATAAAAGAGGTAGATCAAATATATTACTCAAGATCAATCTGAACATAATCCCATAATCCATCGGGTCCCAGCAAACTCAACATAGCAACAGCATAAGGATTACATAGGTGCCTCGATCATGTAGGGCAGCTCACGAGGACTAATTAGTGAAGCACAAGAACGGGAGGAGAACATCACATAGCTACTGGTCATGGACTCATGGTCCAAGGGAGACTACTCACGAGTCATCCGGGAGGCGTCCATGGTGGTGGAGAAGCTCCCGGTGGTGATCCTCCCCTCCGGCAGGGTGCCTGGAAGAGTTCTCCTGGTGCTCCCGATCTTGGAAGCGGCGGCGGCGGCGAAACAGAGATGGGATCGCGAAAAGAGTTCCTGTTCTGAGGGTTTCGGAGGACGCTTTAAATATATGCCAAAGGGGAGCATCGGGGAAGCTTCGGGGGGCCCAGGCGCCCCCCCGGCGCGGCCCAGGGGGGGCGCGCCGCCAGGGCGCCTGGAGCCCTGGTGCCCCCCCCCCCCCCAGGCTGCCCTTCGGACGCAAGGTTGTTTCCGAAACGTTGAGTTTTTATATAATTTTTCTGGATTTTTCTGGGCAGTTCTCGTAACGTGAAAACCTGAAATACAAAAACAGCCAAAAATAGAAACTGGCACTGGGGTGCACTGGATTAGTAAGTTAGTCCAAATATGATCAAAAGTGTATGGAAGTGTATGAATATCGTAGCAATATCACCCAAAAGTGGCATGGAGCAAGCAGAAATTATAGATACGTTTTGGACGTATCAACATCCCCAAGCTTAATTCCTGCTCGTCCTCGAGTAGGTAAATGATAACAAGAATAATTTCTGTGGTGACATGCTATTAACCATGTAGGACTTCTTCATAGTCATATGACAAAAGCTTATGAGACAATGATTCTATAGTAATTAAGTTGCCTCAAGAGAAAATCACAAATGACTAAAAGTTTTACAACATGACATTGAAGCATCAAATAGATTTGCAATGAACATGATGTGCAAATATGACAAAGTGATATCTAGCTTGCCCCCTTTAGTGAAGCAAAACATAAATGCAGGGGCACCTTCAAGGTTTAAGTGATGACTAGATACAATGATTTCAGAAATAACGATATCACACTCATGCAAAAGACAATGCTACTTTGGGACAATGCACATTACACTCAGAATGACAATCATGCTCTCAGTAGTTGGTGCTTTTAAAAGAAGGTGGAGACTCAACATAAAAGTAAAAGATGGTTATGACTTTTTATTTTGAAAACATGGAAGCAATTTTGTCAACGGTAGTAGTACTTCATATGTGTCGTGTATAAGACCTCCTATAAGTTGCAAGCCTCATGCATCGAATACCAATAGTGCTCGCTCCTTGTCCTAATTAGCTCGGATTTCCATGGGTTATCATGGCATTACATATGTTTCAACCAAGTGTCACAAAGGGGTACCTCTATGCCACCTGTACAAAGGTCCAAGGAGATAAATCGCATTTGATTTCTCGTTTTTGATAGATCTCAACTTGAGGACATCCATACCGGGACAACATAGAAAATAGATGATGGACTCCTCTTTAATGCATAAGCAAATTCTCATAAGAGATTGAGGATTAAGTCCAAGCTAAAACTTCCACCATGATGCATGGCTTTGGTTGGCGGCCCAATGTTCTTCTCTAACAATATGCATATTCATTCAACCCACGGCAAATCACCCTTACTTTAGACAAGACGAACATGCATAGCAACTCACATGATATTCAACAAAAGTGTGACAGTTGATGGCGTCCCCAGAAACATGGTTACCGCTCAGCAAGCAACTTATAAGAAATAAGATACATAAGCAACATATTCTTTACCACAATAGTTTTTAAGCTACTTTCCCATGAGCTATGTATTGCAAGGTTAGTCTGCTTAGTACAGGTGGAGGTTAGCAAAAGACTGGGAGCGACCAACTAAGAGAGCAATGACGGTCATAATCATGCAGAGCGACAAAGCAATATTAAATCAGGCATGGTAGTTATATCGCTACTCAGAAATAAAAGATCATCAAGGCTTGACAGACTTTCTTTACAGTCTTAAATATGCGTGAGCATACGCCAAGTCAATCAAAATAAATTCTCGAAGGAAGATATTACTAAACCATACCACATCATTGGCAAACAAATCAAGTTGGTATTCCAATAACACATTGGGAATCCCCCAGCTATTTGAGATTAACCATAAGAAAACCTGAACTACTAAGCACCATTATGCACGTAGCATATTTATCATAGACATATTAACCAATGCAACGGAAGCAAACTCTCTTAATAAGGTGAGCATGATAATTAAAGAGAGTTCAAGCAACCAACTAAACAAAAGCTCTTCGAAAAGATAAGCATGAATACTAAGAGCAGAGCATGATAGTAGCTATTAAAAGACAAAGAACACACACAGCAAAGATAGATATGAAAATTATATGTTATGTTCTAGGTAGAAGTGGAGCGTGTTCCTCTCCCACATAAAGCAATGCTGGGTTCCGACTCGTTATGAAAAACTAAAAAGAAAACTAAAAGCAAGACGCTCCAAGTATAACACATAACACATGAAGTGATAAAAATATAGCGAAACGAAAGACGAACTGATAATGTTGATGGAGAAGGGGATGCATGGGGGCATCCCCAAGCTTAGACGCTTGAGTCTCCTTGGATATTTCTTGGGGGTGCACGGGGGCATCCCCAAGCTTGAGCGCTTGACACTCCTGAATCTTTTTATCATCTTCCCTCGCACACTTGAAAACTCCCTTCATACATAACTCATCATAATCTGATTAGCGAGGTTAGTACCCTTAATAAAATAATTGTACCTTGCTGTAAATAAAGATATTCTTGAAGTCCTACTGTTTCTCAAGATTGCCAAAAGGTTTTTGCAAAGAAAAAGGAAGCTCTTGATTTGCAAAATGAAGGAAAGGCAAAACAGGACAGAATCTGTGAAAAACAGAACAGCAGGTAGTAATTGATCTGTTCGGGATACTTCTGCAACTCAAATAAAAAAACTCAGAACAGACGCACGAAAGACAATTATATAGAGAACGCTGTAGAAAAAATTCAGACGAAAAAGATGATCTGGTGATTTTATACGAATTTTTCTATCCAAGGACAGAATCTGTTTTCTGGACAGCACCTCACAACTTTTGAACTTTCTAGCAATCAGAGGCTATACTTGGCACAAATATGAAAAGCAAAGATACAATGATGATGCTACAGCAGTAAACAACATCAAGACACAACAAAAGCAAAAAAAATTATTCATGTGGGCTGCCTCCCAAAAGCGCTTTATTTTATGCCTTTAAGCTAGGCATAATGCATAGATCAAGTTTTATCAAGAGTAAAAGAATAGCTAGCCCGTACAACGGACTCAAAAGGTAACTTGATCTTCTTTCGAGGGAAGTGTTCCATCCCTTTCTTGAGAGGAAACTGAAATTTTATATTACCCTCTTTCATGTCAATGATAGCACCAACGGTGCGTAAAAAGGGACGTCCCAAAATAATTGGACATGAAGGATCACATTCAATATCCATAATAGTGAAATCAACGGGAACATAATTATCATTAACAACGATAAGAATATCGTCGATCCTCCCCAAAGGTTTCTTTATGGAAGAATCAACGAGACGAACACCAAAAGAACAAGAATCATAAGGTTTCAATTTAAGCATATCATATATTCTTTTGGGCATAACAGTGGTACTAGCTCCAACATCACATAATGCATAACAAGAGAAGTCATTCAATTTAATTTTTATCATAGGATCCCAACCATCTTCTAGCTTTCTAGGTATGGAGGCTTCTACTCTAAGTTTCTCCTCCCTAGCTTTGATGAGAGCATTAGTGATATGCTCTGTGAAGGCAAGATTAAGCGTGCTAGTGCGGGGGTCTCTAGACATCTTGTGAAGGAAATCAATAACTTCGGTAAGAGTGCAATTATCAAAGTCAAGGTCACGAGCATCAAGTAAAGTGGTAGTGGTGTCCTCTAGATTCACATGTTTGGTAGTTTCTATAGTCATAGCATCACCATTAATAGGTCCATTGGGACCAGGAGTACATTGGGTGCTAAGAGTGTGGATATCATCAACAACTTTAATAGTAGCAACAGTGTGGTGGGTAGGAAGGCTCTTAATTCTATCCTCTTCCTCCCTTTCTCTAGCCCATCTTTCTTTAAGTTTAGCCATCATCCTAATATTTTCATTAATTTGCACTTGAGTAGCATTAATAGGGATGACTTCCCTCTCCTTAAGAGGAGAAGTTTCAATTTTTAGCAATTTTACCTCATTGGCTAAATGGCCTACCTTAAAAGAAAGATCATCTAGTTTATGTAGTTTTTCTTCTACACTCTTATTAAAGGCTTTTTGGGTAGTGATGAAATCTTTAAGCATAATCTCTAGTTCAGTAGTGGAGTTCTTGGCATTAGGATAAGTATTGTTGTTCCCATAAGAATTAGAGGGGAATGGTCTAGGATTGTTACCAAAGTTACTCCTATAAGCATTGTTGTTAAAATTGTTTCTAGAATAAAATTCACATCTACTTGTTCTTGAGCAATCAAAGAATTTAAAGGAACATCACGAGGATCAACAGTAGATTGCTTCGAAAGTAGAGACATAATCAAGTCAACTTTTTCATTTAAGGAGGAAATCTCCTCGACGGAGTTTACCTTCCTACCTGTTGGAGCGCGTTCGGTGTGCCATTGAGAATAGTTGGTCATCATCTCATCGAGAAGTTCTGTGGCAGCACCAAGTGTAGTTGACATAAAAGTTCCTCCCGCGGCTGAATCTAACAAGTTCCGCGAGGTGAAGTTCAAGCCTGCATAAAAAGTTTGGATAACCATCCAAGTAGTCAAACCATGAGTAGGGCAGTTCTTGATAAGAGATTTCATACGTTCCCAAGCTTGGGCAACGTGTTCATTATCCAATTGTTTAAAATTCATTATATTACTTCTAAGTTGGATAATTTTAGCAGGTGGATAGTATTTTCCAATAAAAGCATCTTTGCACTTGTCCCATGAATCTATGATATTTCTAGGCAAAGACTGAAACCAAATTTTAGCTCCTCCTCTCAAGGAGAAAAGAAAAAGCTTAAGCTTAACAATATTACCATCTATTTCTTGGTACTTTTGCATATCACAAAGTTCAACAAAGTTGTTTAAGTGTAAAGCAGCATCATCTCCAGCACCGGAGAATTGATCTTTCATGACTAAGTTCAGTAAAGCAGGTTTAATTTCATATGAAGGTGCTGAAGTGGCAGGTGTAGTGATAGGTGTGCTGATAAAGTCATCGTTGTTGTGACTAGTGAAGTCACACAACTTGGTGTTCTCGGTGGAACCCATAGTAGCAAGCAAGCAAGATAACTATTTTTTGTGATTTTTGATAAAAGATACTAAAGCAAAAACTGAAAGGTAAACTAACAAGACTAAAAACAAAGGTAAAAGATAGCGTGCAACTCCCCTATCCTGAAGAGTGGAGTCCCCGGCAACGGCGCCAGAAAATACTCCTTGATGGGCCTCGAACCCCTCGTTGGTTACCCCAAGTGGAAGGTGTAAGATGCAGTATGTAGAAGTGTTTTCCCTTAGCAAAGATGCCAAGGATCGAATCCCTAGAGACTCCTAGGTTCAACAAGTAGGTGTCAATTGCTAACGGCGCAATTAGCAATCAACGTGGACCTGCACACAGATACAAATAACTTTGCTCCCAACGAGTACAGAGAGGTTGTCAATCCCTCCGGCCTTGTAGTTCACAAAGGGTTAAAAGCAATATGATAGTAGTGATAGATAATGTTTTGCAATAGTAAATAAATAGCGAAAAGTAAATAGCGGGTGTGATCAATGATGGTAATATGGACCGGAGTCTCATGATGTTCACTAGTGATGTCTCTCTCCCAAAAGACGATAAAACAGCTATGTGAGGTAAACAAATTACAGCTGGGCAATTGACAGGACCACGAACGCAAACCAATGTTGATTACATTGCAGAAAGGTTGAGGTTCAAAGCATGGGCGGTACGCCAAAATAAGTAGACCGAAATCCATCAATATCTACTACTAATCATCCACCTTGAGATATCTATCCAGAACATCTCGCTGGTATTAAGTTGCGAGTCCCACCCATAGTGTAAACTCAATGCAACAGACAACTGCATTAAAAGAACTTTGTGTAAAGTAAACAATCCTTGCACCCGCAGGCACAAGCACCGTTGTTTTCCCCCTTGTGGCAACAGCACATCCCCTAGACTCATGTTTCTGTCACTCAAGCTAGTCATCGAGGGGCATGAACCCACAATCGAGCATAACGTTCCCTCTTGGAGTCACTACGTATTACTTGGCCAAAGCAATAAATAACAACGGAGAACATGCAAGAATTACTTATGAACATAAATATAAAAGAGGTAGATCAAATATATTACTCAAGATCAATCTGAACATAATCCCATAATCCATCGGATGCCAGCAAACTCAACATAGCAACAGCATAAGGATTACATAGGTGCCTCGATCATGTAGGGCAGCTCACGAGGACTAATTAGTGAAGCACAAGAACGGGAGGAGAACATCACATAGCTACTGGTCATGGACTCATAGTCCAAGGGAGACTACTCACGAGTCATCCGGGAGGCGTCCATGGTGGTGGAGAAGCTCCCGGTGGTGATCCTCCCCTCCGGCAGGGTGCCGGGAAGAGTTCTCCTGGTGCTCCCGATCTTGGAAGCGGCGGCGGCGGCGAAACAGAGATGGGATCGCGAAAAGAGTTCCTGTTCTGAGGGTTTCGGAGGACGCTTTAAATATATGCCAAAGGGGAGCATCGGGGAAGCTTCGGGGGGCCTAGGCGCCCCCCGGCGCGGCCCAGGGGGGCGGCGCCAGGGCGCCTGGAGCCCTGGTGCCCCCCCCCCAGGCTGCCCTTCGGACGCAGGGTAGTTTCCGAAACGCTGATTTTTTATATAATTTTTCTGGATTTTTCTGGGCAGTTCTCGTAACGTGAAAACCTGAAATACAAAAATAGCCGAAAACAGAAACTGGCACTGGGGTGCACTGGATTAGTAAGTTAGTCCAAATATGATCAAAAGTGTATGGAAGTGTATGAATATCATAGCAATATCACCCAAAAGTGGCATGGAGCAAGCAGAAATTATAGATACGTTTTGGACGTATCAGGCGTGACGTGACACGGGGAAGGAGACGCACGGGAAAGAGAGGGGTTCGATGGAGAGCTCACATCGGTGACGAGGTGCTACTCGGTGAAGCCGGAGCGGGTCGAACGACGGCGGATCGAAGCGGCGGCCAGAGCTTGAAGAAGAACATGATGTAGGCGATGTAGGGTCTTGGCTTGACCAAGTGGGCGAGGAAGACGTAGCAGACGACGGGGGTGCTCCCAGACTCTGTCCCACGACACGGGGAGGACGGGGAGCGTGCGAACAACATCGGCCATGGCGGGGAACATCGGGCGATGCGCCTGGGAGAGAGGGAAACGGCGCGAGGTAGGAGGGAACTGGGGCTAGGGTTTCCGGGGCAGTGCGGGGCGATGCTCTTAACCTCCAGGGAGGATCGCGGGATGGCCGGCGCGTGTCCGAGGCGCCATGGATGGCCTCCACGATCCCCCTCTACTTCCTGTAGTGGGAGGAAGGGGGAAAAGGCGTTGTTGGGCTAGGCTGTGCACTGTAGCAATGGGCTACAAGTGCACAGTGGTAGTTAGGCTTCTTTCTTTTCTTTTTGTTTTACTATTCCACTACTTAGTTGCATTTAGTTAGTGCACCAATGACTTTTGGAACAAGTGGAACTTGCCAAAACAAATATTATGCAATATTTTGCACTGCCACAAAAGGTTTGGTGGCATGACAATTTAAGTTGAATGCCATTATGAATTTAAATGTGATGGATGGTTGTTGATGGGTCATTCAAAAATTAGCTAGGGCATTTTGGAGTTCCAAATAATGTCTGTTATATTTTTATAATAGCTCTGGGAATTTTTGTGATATTAAGAGCATTTTTTTTGCTGTTTGGATAAACAATATTTTGACTTTAAATTTAAATTTGTGGTTGAAATATTTCTTAATTGTTTTTCTTAGGGGCATAATGATCATGACTTGGCACCACTAGAGTGGAGTTACTGTAGCATGATTCTCTGGGTGTTACAAATCTCCTCCACTACAAGAAATCTCGTCCCGAGATTTAAGGGGTGGAGTAAGGGGGAAAGACTCATGAAGGACGGAGCTCAACACAAGATAGTTATCTGGGGACTATCTCAGTGAACATAGCAAAGAGGCATCTCTCGAGTTGAAATTCAAGAAAGCCATCGAGAGCAATGTAATGAGGTGCAATTAGAAGCTTCAACCGGGTAAGCAATCATTCGTTGCATGAAACAGAGGTTGAAATGAGTTCAGAGCAATGGGAATAAGTATTGCGTATGATGCCAAACTAGATCACTAGGAATGTGGCTCGTGATTCCCATACGAAGCCAAGTGCGAGGAACATCTTTGGCAACAAAGGTATACAAGAGAGTCAAGTTTCGATCATGTGGAACTGTGAGTTATGGGCCCACCATGTGGGTTAAAAGTAGAAAGGGCGATGATAGCAAGGTATGTCAGAGCATAGACTGTCAGTTAGGTTGGCAACAACGTTGGTACTAAGGGCGAGGGACGAAGAGAACCATTTTTCTGCTCGCTGAAATGAGGCGGACCAATAGGCAAAGTTCTCGTCCATCTGTGGTTACCAGAATGTTATCAACAATAGTAACAGGGTCTTACTGACAGAGTTGTACACCAAGGTGTTTACATAAGCAGAAAATTATTACTGCTTAGATTATATGTAGACCAAAGAAAGGTTAAACAAACAAATGGAAAGGAAAATGTGTTTAAACATAATGAATAGGAGTAAATCATCCCCGAGATTAAGCAGGGCATGATATACATGTCAGCAGATCAAAGTCATGACCACATTGATAAAAGGGGTAAGAAGAATTATGATATGTACCCACACAACTATGTTGGATAGTTAATTAAAAACATTTAGCATTGCGCTTACCATGTTCTTGTGGATCTTCGGAGTAACATAGACATGCTTCGAGATAGCACCGGCATGATCATTGTGTATTGACCCGATTTTTGAATACACAATGGATCCATCAGGAACAACTTATAGAATAAGTCTTACATTTTCAGCAAGGAAAAGATGAGGATGTGGCCGACGGGTTCAGCTGCAAACCATCGTCATGTCAAAAAGGATGTAATTCCAAAATTATATGAACCAGTTTGTGTTGGGGCGAAGGCATAAATGTTGTCGATGATAACACTAATAATCTAGGGGCAAGGATGGTATTTCCCATGATGAATTCGATTCACAACTTGGAAGAAGGCAAATCATTGTTGATGGTGATCACGACACATTTGTCGAGAGATTTCATTAGGATGTAATCGATCGGTGATGACATCAAGTCAAATGATGGAGCGAAAGGTTATTGAAACCACTAGTACAATACAAACTTGAAATCAAGCTAGTTGTTCAAGGCGAAATGATATGCTGAGGAAGATCGGCGTAAGCTTAGCTCATTGCCAAAATTGTGCTCCATGAAGAAGGACCAGGTAGCACAGTTAAAAGATGCACGATAATGATATAGCCGAAGAGGCTAGATATAACTTGAAGAATTAATAAACTCATAAGCAATGGAGATTACTTAGAGCTACTGAATCGTGCGGAATGGATTCAATTATCGGGGTCCCTGAGTGTCAAACATCTCAGAGCCCGAGGAAAATTGCAATCAGTGAAAATGTAACACATAATGAAGAACTCATAAGAAGTATTATGGTTATGTGACATTATCAAGATACCACGAGGTAATACTCGAAGGTAGAACATAATAGAGGTTGGACAGGTGCATTAACCTGCAGAGGAGAAGTGGTTTAACTTGTCCGAGAAATTGTATTTAAAGGAGAGCTTGTCAGAACCATGATTGCAAAAGGCCAAATCCCTGATATAAGATGAATTTATATCAAGGGGATAATCAATTTTAAGAGAAGCCTTAATGATAAGATCTACATCATGTTCATGGGCATGAACAGAAAGTTCAAGGTTGACTCCCACTTCTTCAATGCATAAGCTTTCATTCACTGCTCTATTAAAAATGAATTGATTGCGAATACTTGCCTGGTGAATTACCAGAGGAGTATGAACCTTGGACAACTTTCGAGTTCGCACAGATTAAGGAAGGCATAAGTTCAACCCATCGGGGCATCTTAGACTCATACTACGCAACTTCAGGAGCAAATTATACAAGCTCGAAAGCATAGCATGGTTGAGAAAGTAGATGATATATTTTACCCAAGGCATTATATATCATGGCAGAACTCACAAGGTATTAGAATAAAAAGGACGATGTCGGAAAAAATCCAACAAAGCATCCAGTGGTCTACAATGGATCTGATGTGAGCATCGGTACTCAACCAGAAGAAGAAAGAATGCAAGGATATCAGCTTATATAAACAACTGACTATTTCAAAACTCAAATGCAAAAGGAATTATGATTTCCAAATCAAGGGTTCAGAAGCAAATGCTCTGATTAAGGATGGGTAAGTTGAAATGACTTAGGGGTGCAATCTACGACAATTTGGTTGGTCGAGAACTAGCTCATATTCGGAATGACGTCTGAGCTGGAAGAATGAATTCTAGTTTGGCTGATGATTGCGAGTATTTGCAACCTATTGAATCAATAAGATCAGAAAGTCAATCACAAAGGATTTTAATGAATATTGATATACATATGCAATTAACCATAATGCAAGCAGGTAAAACTTCCCAGAGCAATAGGTTGCTGAGGATTTCGGGAGATTGGATAGCGTCTCAAAGATCTTTGTGAAACGCGTGAACAACTTGGGATGAACGAATCCCCAGTAAGTGTGAGGAATTATTCATACATGTATTCATGCGGAAAAGGAGCCGCAAGGCAGCAGGCACCAAGGATTCTCGAAATATCCGAAGTATTTTAGGGTATCTTGTAATAACAAGAACAATTGAAATGAAGGTATGGACGATAAGTGTATGCAGCTATCCTTAGGGATTTATCGGTGATATGGAATTGTAACGGTGAAGGGACAAAGTCTTGAGAGAACATCGTAGAGTATCTTCGGAATCTTCTGGTGCAGTAGGCCATCATCTTAAAAGAAGGGCTCTCCGGGAGAAAGTATTTACGAGAACCTAGAGTTAGAGTCACCAAAACCTTTTAACCCGAAGAGAAGAGATGTCAGAATCCCAGAGTATAGACGAGGAATAAAAGATCCTAATACCACCCAATTGGCAACATGGCCCCGTAAGCCACACAGCCAAGTTAGTAAATCGGTTTTTCAAAGACTAGACTCAACTTCGGCCAAGGAGTTGGAAAGGGGGTTTCCACAGGCAGTCGGCTCTGATACCAACTTGTGACACCCCTGATTTGACCGTACACTAATCATGCACGCAAATGTGTACGACCAAGATCAGGGACTCACTGGAAGATATCACAACACAACTCTAGACACAAATAAAATAATACAAGCTTTATATTACAAGCCAGGGGCCTCGAGGGCTCGAATACATAAGCTCGAATACACAAGAGTCGGCGGAAGAAACAATATCTTAGTACAGACATAAGTTAAACAAGTTTGCCTTAAGAAGGCTAGCACAAAACATCAACGATCGAAAAGGCAAGGCCTCCTGCCTGGGACCTCCTAACTACTCGTGGTCGTCGGCGGTCTTCACGTAGTAGTAGCCTCCATCGGGGTAGCAGCAGTCGTCAAATGTGGCATCTGGCTCCTGGACTCCACTATCTGGTTGCATCAACCAGCAAGAAGAAAGAAGGGGAGAAAGGGGCAGCAAATCAACCGCGAGTACTCATCTGAAGTACTCGCAAGCAAGGATCTACACTACATATGCATCGGTATCAATGAAAAGGGATAGTATCTGTGGACTAAGCTGCAGAATGCCAGAATAAGAGGGGGAGAAGCTAGTCCTATCGAAGACTAGCATCTTCTGGAAACCACCAATCTTGCAGCAGTAGAAGAGAGTACAGAATAACATATTATAATTATTAAGCATGTTGTAGCAATAACGCCCAGAGATCCTTCCTCGACTCCCTGTGAGGAAGCAATCCCAGAGCCACATATCCATTCATGTCTCAGTATCCAGTTCTAGTTGTATCGATCGGGATACAACTCCAAGTGTCCGTTACCGTAGGACAGGCTATCGATAGATGTTCTCTTCCCTGCAGGGGTGCACCAACTTACCCACCACGCTTGCTTAACTCCGGCCGGACACACCATCGGGTCATGCCCGCCCTCGGCCAAACAATACGTCGCAACCCGACCTAGGCTTAATAGAGAGGTCATGCACGCCGGACTAAACCCTATGCCCCCAGGGGTCATGGGCCAATCGCCCCGGGAACTCCTGCACGTTGCGTGGGCGGCCGGTGAGCATACCTGGCTACCTCCTTAAAAAGGTAGGTGCTTAACCAGTCCAACCCGGCGCGCACCGCTCAGTCGCAATGACGTCAGTTAAGCTTCGGCTGATGCATACGACGCAGAACGCCCATACTATGCCCACGTGATGGTTAGCGCTATCAGGCCAGAGGCCCCTTGGATCAAATATCCAAACCGTTTAGTTCTTGGGAATGCGGTAACGAGCAGAGACTCACGAAAGATGTGACCCCGTCGCCCCGTCTCGAGGACTTGCGGCAAGGGCTAAGAATGCCCGGCCACGCCTCGTATTAAACTCTCGGGTACCCTCCAGGTCAACCCGTCTCCACATCACTCGCCGGTACCCCTCAGGGTCGACCCGCCTTTCCAAGTATCAGTTGTAAAGTCATAGTAACCAAAGTAACTATGTGTCTAACACCAAAGGGAAGCCTGAGGAAATCACCCTCGATAGAATTCCACATGATGTTTATCATCAAGGTGAACGAAAGAGGAGTCACCCTCGAGGTCCACTCTTGAGGAGTTGCACGACAATGTCGTTATCGGGAGTCGAGAAAGAGGAATCACCCTCGATGACCATAACCGATGAATTACCTACAAGGTTAACATCAGAAGTGCGGATGAGGTGTCACCCTCAGCACTCGATAGTAACCCAGTATTGTCGAGCAACTAAGGGGGAAGTGATGTGCGGTGTCAGGCCTGGTCTTCGATCCCGTTGATCGGGTCTTCTGATAATCCAGCGGGGCAGACAGGACAAAGTGGGGGGTCACTAGTGGATCTCTAACCAACCTATACTAAGCGGTTTAGTATAAACATGTAAGGTATGAAAGCAGGTATCAACAACAGGCTATGCATCAGAATAGGATCGTACAAAAGGCATTAGCAGTTCTAATGAAAGCATAAGAGAGAAGGGAATGGGCGATATCGGAATGATTAAAGGGGGTTGGCTTGCTTGGTTGCTCTGGAAAGAAGGAGGGGTCGTCAACATCGTTGTCGATCACCGGGGCAGCATCAGTCTCGCGGTCTACCGGAGAGAAGAGGGGGAAGAAACAATAAATACAAAGCATACCAATGCAACAAAGAAGCACGACAAGTCAACACGCGGTGCTAGGGTGTTCTAATGCGATGGTACACGATACCGGCGAAGGGGGGTAATATCTGGGAAAGTCTCCCCGATGTTTTGTTTTTTCGGACAGATGAATCGGAGGGGGAAAGTTACAGGTTCACTATGCTAGGGACGTGTGGCGAATGAACGGATCGCGTATTCGGATTCATCTCGTCGTTCTGATATATTTTCATATATAAAACATTTTTCATCCGAGTTACAAATTATTTTATATGATTTTCTAAAGTTTTAAACATTTTCTGGAATTTATTTAATTAATTTAAATCAACATTATCCAGAATAGTATGTGATGACGTCAGCATGATGTCAGGGTGATGTCAGTGGTCAGGTGACTTAGTCAAACTGATGGGTGGGACCCGTCAGTCATAGGTACAGCTTAACTAACAGATTTAAAAAAAACTAACCTAGCTCATTAGGCTAATTAAGCACTGTTAATTGTTTGTTAATTAACTATTTAATTAATTAACCAATTAATTAATTAAATTTATACTTATTTATTTAAAAACATTTCTTTTTCCTTTTATTTTATTTTTTTAAGGGGAAAGGGCCCCACTGCTCAGTGGCCCATTAGGCCACTGGAGCGGGCGGTTAACGTTGCGGGCACGGGTGCCTGGGCATGGGCGCCCGAGCGAGCGCTCGCCCGCACGACGGGACGAGGCCGCCGGGGCGCCGACTGGGCGCCGGTAGCCGGCAAGGGCGATGAGGGCCGGCCAGCGGCGCGACCGGGCCGGCCACGCGGTAGGGGGCGAGCGGGCGCGGCCTTGGCGTCGCGGGGAGGCGGGCCCGAGCAGCGGCGGGGCGGCGGGCGGCTGTAGCCGTAGCTTGAAGCAGCAGAAGGCGCCGGTGGTCAACAGCAATGAGGCAGCGTCCGGCGCGGCAGGGCGGTGCGGCGAGGCCCGGCAGGGGCGGGCGGCGCCCCAGCGGCTAGCAGGGGCGGGGCTGCGGGAGGAGGAGCTGCCGGGACGGCAGAGGCGAGCGAAGCGAGCGGCTGTCGCGGCGCGGATGCGAGGCGAGGTGAGGCAGGGCGAGCGTGCTCTGGGTGGCCGTGCGGTGCGTGGGTGCGCGGTGGCCGTTCTACGGGGCAGAGCACGACGCGGGCTGAAGCAACGACGACGGTGGCGTGACGTGACACGGAGAAGGAGACGCACGGGGAAGAGAGGGGTTCGATGGAGAGCTCACATCGGTGACGAGGAGCAACTCGGTGAAGCCGGCGCGGGTTGAACGATGGCGGATCGAAGCGGCTTTGAGCGGCAGCCAGAGCTTGAAGAAGAAGATGATGTAGGCTATGTAAGGTCCTGGCTTGACACAGTGGGCGAGGAAGGCGTAGCAGACGACGGCGGTGCTCCCAGACTCGGTCCCACGACGCGGGGAGGACGGGGAGCGTGCGAACAACATTGGCCATGGCGGGGAACATCGGGCGATGCGCGTGGGAGAGAGGGAAACGGCGCGAGGAAGGAGGGAACTGGGGCTAGGGTTTCCGAGGCAGTGCGGGGCGGTGCTCTTAACCTCCAGGGAGGGCCGCGAGATGGCCGGCGCGTGGCCGGGGCGCCATGGATGGCCTCCATGATCCCCCTCTGCTTCCTGTAGCGGGAGGAAGGGGAAAAAGGCATTGTTGGGCTGGGCTGGGCACTATAGCAATGGGCTACAAGTGCACAGTGGTAGTTAGGCTTCTTTATTTTCTTTCTGTTTTACTATTCCACTACTTAGTTGCATTTAGTTAGTGCACCAATGACTTTTGGAACAAGTGGAACTTGCCAAAACAAATATTATGCAATATTTTGCACTGCCACAAATGGTTTGGTGGCATGACAATTTAAGTTGAATGCCGTTATGAATTTAAATGTGATGGATGGTTGTTGATGGGTCATTCAAAAATTAGCTAGGGCATTTTGGAGTTCCAAATAATGTCGATTATATTTTTATAATAGCTCTGGGAATTTCTATGATATTAAGAGCATTTTTTTTTGCTATTTGGATAAACAATATTTTGACTTTAAATTTAAATTTGAGGTTGAAATATTTCTTAATTGTTTTTCTTAGGGGCATAATGATCATGACTTGGCACCACTAGAGTGGAGTTATTGTAGCATGATTCTCGGGGTGTTACAGCTCTACACGCCCCGGAGTCTCTGGAGAGCCGCCCTCGGGCCTCGGGGGCTCCCTCCCACGTCCTAGTGGCAGCACTTAGCTCCGCGCTGGTGAGAAGACTTGAAGACTAGATAGGTGCCGGACGCGGCTATTTGCTTTCCTCGCCTTTCTTTGTAACTGGACTCACCGCGTTTTCTTTGAATTGAATTTGAAGTCTTGCTCGTTGCCAAAATGGGAGGGGAGTTTTTATCGATTCTTGCTGAATTTTTCCGCCTGAGGCTGTCTCGAAGATCTTACCTCGAGCCCTCTGGCTTGGAGACTAGTAGGCTTGTCCCACTCGGCGAACCCATGTGACCTCGGCAGGACCCCCTTGGGGAAAGAGCCTACACGCCGCAAAATTGCCGCGTAGGCATCCTGCCGTGGCCAACGGAACACCCCTGGCAAAGTAGTACAAGCTCAACCAGACACATCACTCGTCGCGCCGTTTGAGTCGCTCTCATGTACACTACGAGCGCTGTCGCTGGCCACGTCTTCACCATCGTCAACTGCGCCGCCTTCGTGTGCAGCGACCACGGCCTCGTCTTCATCGGTGGCAAAGGCCCTGACTAGAGCATCCACATGGTCATCCACCCAGTGCGCCAGGTTGTCCCGGATGACCCCAGGCACTGGGGCGATAGCAGCGTCGAAGTCAAAGTCAGGGTCAATGTTCTGGAGGTAGCTGAAGACCCGGGAGAACGCGCGCCCAAGGAGGCTTCGTCTCTTTTCTTAAACAAGACAGCGGGCCGTCGCGGCCCAGCTCTCCAGGCGCGTCACAATCTCGGTAAAGAAGACAAGATGGCTAGTGTAATCCTCCGTGTGGGGATGAGGGGCGTTCTCCTCGCAGATGGCCCCCAGCGCCCAGTTGGCCTTCACCCGGAGACCCTGGAGCATGGGGGCATGCTCATGCCGCAGCAGTAGTCGACGGCAAGCATCGTCCTTGCTCTGTTGCACGAAAGTTGTGGCATCATCAACTTGTCGCTGGAGTAAGGCCAAGTCGGCCTACGCGGAGTCCAGCCCAGCCTGGGCAGAAGACTGTGCTGCCGCGGCGGCCCTCTCGCGCTGCTCTACTTCTTCCAGCTTCGCCCTGAGGGCAACAGTCCTCCCATCAGCCTCCGCCTGTTGGAGCTCCAACCTCAAGTCGCACTCCTTGTCAAGGTCTGCGCGGGCCTTCACCACCGTCTGGTCAATTTCCTCCTGGACTCTGGCCTCGCGAGCGGAGACAGCGTCTTCGGCCAGGGTCGCGTGGCACTCCCTCACCTCCACCCGCTCGAGTTCAAGGCTGCGCTCCATGGCTTCTAACATCAGCGCCTCCTCACCTGCAAGATCTCCGCCTCTTCGGAGGGTGTCCCCCTCATCAACGCCAGGCTAGTGCATCTAACCTCGTGGGAAACCTCGCGCCAGAGGTGGCGCATCAGCTGAGGGCACCCAGGATTGGCGGGGAGCTCGGGACCGCAGGGGCCTGCTTCTCCGGAGATTTCGTCGCCTTGACAGGAGGGGCCTTGAGAAATCGCGGTCAGGAGGGAAGGCAGCACTCAAGGAATTACAATGATAAGCTACTTACTCGTCTATGGTAATGTACTTCCTCTACTTCAACGGCCGGAAGGCGTCATCGCTCCAGCTCGGAGACCCCTTCCTCTTGCGGAGAGCTTCGAAGTTCAGCCGGCGCCGGCCGAAGTCCCGGAAGCGGTCGGCAACATTAGGCGTGACCAGGGCGGCTCTGGAGGAGGTGCCCCCAGGAGCGCTAGGCCGGGCGGGGCCCCTGCCCCCGCCTCGGGGCGACACGAAGGGGCCGCAGGGGCTACGACCTTAGGAGCATCAGGTAGCACCTGCACCTCAGCCGTCCTTCCTGGGCGGCTCTCCTGAGCCCCAGGGGACGGCGCCTCAGGAGCGTCAGGAGACGCCAACGTCGGAGTAGCAGCGTGATAACCCACAAGTGTAGGGGATCAGTTGTATCCTCTTTCGATAAGTAAGAGTGTCGAAGCCAACGAGGAGCTAAAGGCAGAATAAATATTCCCTCAAGTTCTATCGACCATCGATACAACTCTACGCACGCTTGACGTTTACTTTACCTGGAACAAGTATGAAACTAGAAGCACTTTGTAGGTGTTTTTGGACAGGTTTGCAAGAAAATAAAGAGCACGCAAATATAAACTAGGGGTTGTTAAGATAAAGACACAATAAAGCTAGTGATAGCGAGTGTGGAAAAGTGGTGGAAGGAGTTGTGAAATTTCCCCTAAGCAATTGACTACGTTACTAGACCGATAGCAAGTTTTATGTGGGAGAGGCCACTGCTAGCATGTCATACCTTACTTGGAATTCTATGCACTTATGATTGGAACTATTAGCAAGCATCCGCAACTACTAACGTTCATTAAGGTAAAACCTAACCATAGCATTAAGATATATTGGTCCCCCTTCAATCCCGTATGCATCAATTTCTACGCTAGGTTGAAGCTTCTGTCACTCTTGCCCTCCAATACGTAGTCCGATCAACATACAACTAACCCTATGGTGTGATCCACGCGCGCGCTCATATGATGGGCACCAAAGGACAGCAACATAACCACAAGCAATTTAAATCAATCTTAGCAATTCATCAATCACCGATAGGACATAGATAATCGACTTAGACATCATAGGATGGCAACACATCATTGGATAATAATATGAAGCATAAAGCACCATGTTCAAGTAGAGGGTACAGCGGGTTGCGGGAGAGTGGACCGCTGTAGATAGATGGGGGGAGGTGATGGAGATGTTGGTGAAGATGACGGAGGTGTTGGTGTAGATCGCCGTCACACGATGATGGCCCCGGTCGCACTCCGGTGCCACCGGAAGCGAGGAGGAGAGAGCCCCCCTCCTTCTTCTTCTTCCTTGACCTTCCCCCTAGATGGAAGAAGGGTTTCCCCTCTAGTCCATGGCCTCCATGGCGGCGGAGGGGCAAGAGCCCCTCCAAGATTGGATCTGTCTCTCTGTCTCTCTCTGTTTCTGCGTTCCCAAATTATGTCCCTTCACCGTTTCTTATATTCCCGGAGATCCGTAACTCCGATTAGGCTGATATTTTGACACGATTTTTATCCGGATATTAGCTTTCTTGCGGCGAAAGAAGGGCATCAACCGCCTTATGGTGTGGCCACGAGGGACCTGGGCGCGCCCTGGGCAGGGCGGCGCGCCCCCTGCCTCGTGGCCCACTCGGGCATCGTCTGGTGTTGGTTCGCTTCCCAAAATTCACATATATTCCAAAAAAATCTCCATCTATTTTTATTCCGTTTGGACTCCGTTTGATATGGATATTCTGCAAAACAAAAAACATGCAACAAACAGGAACTGGCACTGGGCACTGGATCAATATGTTAGTCCCAGAAAATAGTATAAAAAGTTTCCAAAAGTATATGAAAGTTGTAGAATATTGGCATGGAACAATCAAAAATTATAGATACGACAGAGACGTATCAGCATCCCCAAGCTTAATTCCTGCTCGTCCTTGAGTCAGTAAATGATGAAAAGGATAATTTTTGATGTGGAATGCTACCTAGCATAATCTTGATCATGTAATCTAATCATGGCATGAATATTAAGACACGAGTGATTCAAAGCAATAGTCTATCATTTGACATTAAGACAATAATACTTCAAGCACAATAATAAAGCAATCATGTCTTTTCAAAATAACATGGCCAAAAAAAGTTATCCCTACAAAATCATATGGTCTGGCTATGCTCCATCTTCACCACACAAAGTATTTAAATCATGCACAACCCCGGTTTTAGCCAAGCAATTGTTTCATACTTTAGTATTCTCAAACTTTTTCGACTTTCACGCAATACATGAGCGTGAGCCATGGACATAGCACTATGGGTGGAATAGAAGGTGGTGATAGACAAAAGGTGGGAGAAAGTCTCACATCAACTAGGCAAATCAATGGACTATGGAGATGTCCATCAATCGATATCAATGTGAGTGAGTAGGGATTGCCATGTAACGTATGCACTAGAGCTATAAGTGTATGAAAGCTCAAAAAGAAAACTAGTGTGTGTGCATCAACTTGCTTGCTCATGAAGACCTAGGGCATTTGAGGAAGCCCGTCGTTGGAATATACAAGCCAAGTTCTATAATGAAAATTCCCACTAGTATATGGAAGTGACAAAACAAGAGACTCTCTATTATGAAGATCATGGTGCTACTTTGAAGCACAAGTGTGGAAAAGGATAGTAGCATTGTCCCTTCTCTCTTTTCTCTCATTTTTTTGTTTTTTTGGAGGGGCTTTCTCTTTTTTTTTCTTTTTTTTAGCCCCTCTCTATTTTTATAGGCCATCTTTTGTTTTGGCCTTTCCTCACATGGGACAATGCTCTAATAATGAAGATCATCACACTTTTATTTACTTACAACTCAAAGATTACAACTCAAAGCTAGAACAAAATATGACTCTATGTGAATGCCTCCGGCGGTGTACCGGGATGTGCAATGATCTAGCGTAGCAATGACATCAAAAAACAGACAAGCCATGGAAACATCATGCTAGCTATCTTACGATCATGCAAGGCAATATGACAATGATGGTGCGTGTCATAATAAACGGAATGGTGGAGTTACATGGCAATATATCTCGGAATGGCTATGGAAATGCCATAATAGGTAGGTATCGTGGCTGTTTTGAGGAAGGTATATGATGGGTGTATGGTACCGGCGAAAGTTGCGCGGTACAAGAGGGGCTAGCAATGGTGGAAGGGTGAGAGTGCATATAATCCATGGACTCAACATTAGTCATAAAGAACTCACATACTTATTGCAAAAATTCAGCCATCAAAACCAAGTACTACATGCATGCTCCTAGGGGGGAGGTCGGTAGGAGTTAACCATCGCGCGCCCCCGACCTCCACACAAAGGATGACACTCAATAAATAAATCATGCTCCAACTTCATCACATAACGGTTCACCATACGTGCATGCTACGGGAATCACAAACCTCAACACAAGTATTTCTACAATCCACAACTACCCACTAGTATGACTCTAATATCACCATCTTTATATCGCAAAACTATTGCAAGGAATCAAACATATCATATTCAGCGATCTACAAGTTTCACTACAAGAAATATGTCAACTTATGACCTTCTGTTAGTGACCCTGGAAGAATTGGTCATAGATCTATGACCATTTCAGACCAATTGGTCAAAAGCTGTTCGGGGGGCTCCAAACCCTAAACTATAACGACCATTTTGGTCAGAAAGGTCATAATTTCCTTACACGAAATGGTCATAAAGCAGATAGCACTGGTTCGCTGCCTTATTTCTAGCTGATCATGACCAATATAGATTGTCATAACCTTGTAAATTGTGGTGGGTTGTTATGACTAGGCGCCACCTCATCAGTTTTGCCTATGTGTCATGTCCATGTGGCAGTTTTTGCCCTATGTTGTGAAGCAACCTATATTTCTGTCATTCCCAAAATTCCCGAAAAAATCTCATAAATTCTTCGGGTCATATCTTCGTCAAATATGTAAAAAACCTTCCTTGCCTAGTTCAAAAATAATTCAAAAATATTCATTTTCCTATTCTATTCAAAAAAACACTTTGTGAAGGAAGTACCACTTTGGCATGTCCAAATGGTATCCATTTTCTACAGTGCTTTGCTATGCCCAAATAACTATCCTCCACCAAATGCCAGCTCAATCCATTCATTATTTTGAGCCCAGCTTCAACATTCGTATTTATGTCCAGTGTGGTACTTTGCAAAGCAAGTACCACCTAGACTCCTTCTTTTGAGCTGAAAATTTGTGAAGATGGTCTTCTTAGTAACTGATCATCCTCAACCAAAACTCAAGCCCATTATCCATGTGCATTTCCCGTACCGCTAATCAAACACTTGGCTGCTAATTCATGTTTGAGCATCGATCGATCTCCTCGTGAGAATCTTATGTTGTAATTTTCTTCCTAGCACCTACCTGGGGAGTTCCCAACCCACTAGACATGCCTAGGCCCTCCAGAACACATGGCAACGCCACAATCACGCGGTGACCACGCGGCGGGCATGCGAGTTTACGCGCTCTAGAGTTGGGGCCCTCGACCACCGCCCAAACCTCGACGTATCGCCACCAAACCATGTATTTATGATTAAATAGGTACTTATGTAACTAGAAATGATTTTTGGAAAAAATAAATAGCAAACTATGAGGCAGCTGCAGTTCAAATTTGACCCGCTTCCAGCTGAATCGGCGGGAATTTGTCTTTTTCACGAGAGGTGGATCAAAACTTTTTACACCAAACCATTTTGTCAATTGTGCATTAAATATGTCCTAATATTTTAGAAAATTGATTTGGTCCAATTTTGCTACAATTATTTGGGAGGTCCTTCACAAAAAACCTCCTTTTGGGCACTCGAAAAATGGAAAATGATTTTTTCGTCCAAAGAAAATGAAAACTTCCTTAGGCAAAATTGTTTGCCATTCCAAGATGCACCCTTGTGCACAATATGAGATCATTTGAACAAACTATGCCATGAATGTGGCCATAGGATTGATCATTTGGCTTGAAAGCCATGAATCTTCACGCGTGATAGCTCATTTCCGAGAACACTTTTTTAAAAGAATTGCCGTATTACAAGTTTGTTATTTTTCCTGGTAACTTGGTCATATATAATGACACAATGTGAAGGTTTTCCAACTTTTTGATTTTTTTTTTTGAATTTTTTATGCCCGTTTCAAAATGCGGTCAAAACGGCGGGAATGACCGTTCCTAGCTAGTGGTTGAATCTTGGTATTTTTTTGGTGTTTCTCTGATTAAATAGATACTTATGTACCTAGAAATGATTTTTGTAAAAAATAAAGAGCAAACTACAAGGCAGCTGCAGTTCAAATTTGACCCACTTCCAGCTGAATCGGCCGAGATTTGTCTTTTTCACGAGAGGTGGATCAAAACTTTTTACACCCAACCATTTAGTCAATTATGCATTAAATATGGCCTATTATTTTATAAAAATGATTTGGTCCAATTTTGCAACAATTATTTGGGAGGTCCTTCACAAAAAAACCTCCTTTTGGGCACTCGAAAAATGGAAAATGAATTTTTCGTCCAAAGAAAATGAAAACTTCCTTAGGCAACATTGTTTGTCACTCCAATATGCACCTTTGTGCACAATATGAGATCATTTG
Source organism: Secale cereale (assembly GCA_902687465.1). Taxonomy (NCBI): domain Eukaryota; kingdom Viridiplantae; phylum Streptophyta; class Magnoliopsida; order Poales; family Poaceae; genus Secale; species Secale cereale. The sequence continues at coordinate 92,627,300 of LR738711.1, read as the reverse complement.
AACAAACTATGCCATGAATGTGGCCATAAGATTGATCATTTGGCTTGAAAGCCATGAATCTTCACGCTTGATAGCTCGTTTCTGAGAACACTTTTAAAAATAATTACCGTATTACAAGTTTGTTATTTTTCTTGGTAACTTGGTCATATATAATGACACAATGCGAAGGTTTTCCAACTTTTTGATTTTTTTTTGAATTTTTTATGCCCGTTTCAAAATGCGGTCGAAACGGCGGGAATGACCTTCCTAGCTAGTGGTTGAATCTTGGTATTTTTTTGGTGTTTCTTTGATTAAATAGATACTTATGTACCTAGAAATTATTTTTGTAAAAATAAAGAGCAAACTACAAGGCAGCTACAGTTCAAATTTGACCCACTTCCAACAGAATCGGCCGAAATTTGTCTTTTTCATGAGAGGTGGATCAAAACTTTTTACACCCAACCATTTAGTCAATTGTGCATTAAATGTGGCCTATTATTTTATAAAAATGATTTGGTCCAATTTTGCAACAATTATTTGGGAGGTCCTTCACAAAAAAAACCTCCTTTTGGGCACTCGAAAAATGGAAAATGAATTTTTCGTCCAAAGAAAATGAAAACTTCCTTAGGCAACATTGTTTGCCATTCCAATATGCACCTTTGTGCACAATATGAGATCATTTGAATAAACTATGCCATGAATGTGGCCATAAGATTGATCATTTGGCTTGAAAGCCATGAATCTTCACGCTTGATAGCTCGTTTCTGAGAACACTTTTTAAAAATAATTGCCGTATTACAAGTTTATAATTTTTCCTGGTAACTTGGCCACATATAATGACACAATGCGAAGGTTTTCCAATTTTTTGATTTTTTTTTGAATTTTTTATGCCCGTTTCAAAATGCGGTCAAAACGGCGGGAATAACCGTTCCTAGCTAGTGGTTGAATCTTGGACACACAATCATCTGGTTATTGGACATAAATATGGTCTAATATTATTAAAAATAAAATGTTACCATTTTGTAATAAATATTTGATAGGTTCTTTACATTGATGAAAAATATATAAGAGAACTAAAGAAGACACACAAGTATGTGCGCTTAATTCTCATTGGTAGAGATGTTTGTGCCATGGATCGATGACATGGCACATATCCATCCATCCATCTATCTCCTCATCCCACATCCATCCATCCATCCACCTATCCATTCCCCACCGCAAACTCTCTCTGTCTCCACCCCACCGCAAACCCCTCTCTGTCTCCACCCCTCCCCCCTTCCAGATCGCCGCCGCCACCTCCCCATCAGCTCCACCGGCGAGCCCTTCCTCACCGCATCCATGGCCTCCATGCGCCCTTCCTCACCGCATCGCCACCCAGACCCCCTCACTTCCCCACCGCATCGCCACCCCAAGCCCCCTCCCTTCCCTAACCCTATACCCGTACCTCAACCTGCGCCACAACCCGTCGGATCCCCCTTCTCCGTGGCGGCGTGCCTCCTTTCCCGAGTTCGCCAAGGACAGCGTCCGCCTCGTCAAGCGCTGCCACAAGCCTGACCGCAAGGGTAAGGACGCTCTCGCTCGCTCTCCTCGTTCTGGATCCGGTTTGTTTTCCTCTTTCGCCAGATCTGATGCTGATTTGGCGCGCAGAATTCACCAAGGTGGCGGCGTAGACGGCGATCGGGTTCATCGTCATGGGATTCGCCGGCTTCTTCGTCAAACTCATCTTCATCCCCATCAACAACATCATCGTCGGGCACAGCTTCTCTGATCTCGTCCGCGTCTCTGATCTCGTCCACGTCTTTGATCTCGTCCGCGTCTCTGATCTCGTCCACGACCACGACGGAAGCCTCCTCTGCTCGCTGGTAATTTATGTAGGATTTTATGACTAACCATGTGAATGACCAATTCCTGTCAACTCTCTAAATAGATATAAGTGACGCAAGAGAGTTTTAATTCTTTCTACAAAAGTTATGCCCACGCTCTAATAAATATAAGTAAAGCAAAATAGCATTCTACAAATGGCGGTTTCCTAGGTGAGGAGAAACAGGCAATCCAAACTTCAAATGATATAAGTGAAGCACATGAAGCATTCTATAAAGCCATACTCAAAAGATATAAGTGAAGTGCAAAGAGCATTCTATAAATCAACCAAGGACTATCTCATACCAGCATGGTGCATAAAATAAAAGGTGAAAACTAAATGCAAAAGACGCTCCAAGATCTGCACATATTACATGAATGAAACGAATCCAAGAACATACCGATACTTGTTGAAGAAAGAGGGGATGCCTTCCGGGGCATCCCCAAGCTTAGACGCTTGAGTCTCCTTGATTATTTACTTGGGGTGCCTTGGGCATCCCCAAGCTTGAGCTCTTGCCTCTCCTTCTTCTCCTCACATCGAGACCTCCTCGATCTTCGAACACTTCATCCACACAAAACTTCAACAGAAAACTCGGTAAGATTCGTTAGTATAATAAAGCAAACCACTACTCTAAGTACTGTTGCAAACCAATTCATATTTTGTTTATGCATTGTAGCTACTGTAATATAACTTTTACATGTCTTAATCCACTGATATAAATTGATAGTTTCATCAAAACAAGCAAACTATGCATCAAAAACAGAATCTGTCTAAAACAGAACAGTCTGTAACAATCTGAACATTCATCATACTTATGATACTTGAAAAATTCTGCCAAAATTAGGAAACATAAACAATTTGTATAGAAAGACAGTGCAAAAAGTTTCAGAACCATTTGACGTTCCAGCATAAAATGTAAAATCGCGCACTACAGCCAAAGTTTCTGTCCTGCGCCGCACAAACCAACAAGCATTGTAAACATCCTAAAGGAAAACCTTGGCACATTATTTTTATAATACAATGGAATTTTACAAGGGGATAATTATTTTTGTTGAAAAGTTTATGTAATTAAGATTCTCAAAGTTTCCATGGGCATGAACAAAGTTCAAGGACGTCCCCCACTTTCACAATGCTCGTCTATCTCACTTTCACTTTTCTTTTTGAAAAGTTTTGGGTTCCCCTCTTTATTTATTTTTTGTTTTTAAACTATATGAAAGCACACAACAAAAATAAATGACTCTCTAAAACTTCCGGGTTGTCTCCCTGGCAGCACTTTCTTTAAAGCCATTAAGCTAGGCATATAGCACTACTAGGAAAAGACCTACTAATGGCGCACCTATTTTGGCCATTAATGACGCATTAGTGGTGTGCCATTAGTGCCACGCCATTAGTATCTGGTATACTAATGGCGCACCACAGATGCGCCATTAGTATATACCACGGTGCGCCATTAGTATGCCTCCCAGGGGGGCATATATACCCAGGTGCTTTGGCATACTAATGGCGCACTCTTGCCTGATGCGCCATTAGTAACTTTGGCATACTAATGGTGCACTGTTGGTTGATGTGCCATTAGTATCCTTTGGCATACTAATGGCGCACTGTGATGTGATGCGCCATTAGTATGAATATTAGGGTTTTTATTTATTTTTTAATTTTCTGTTTTTTGCACAGGTTACAAAATGTATTATTGGACAGAATATAGACAGCACCAGCACACAGCACACAGCAACAACAGATTCATCGAATACAATAGAAGATTAGTCTCTGAATACAATTCATCATATTAGTCTTCGAATACAATTCATCATATTAGTCTCCGAATTCAAAAGACCGAACAAAGATAGAACATTATATTACAAGTCTCGAGACCGCGAGTAGCGAGTTTGTCTTCACATTACAAGTCGATATCGATCATCTAAACTACCATCACATAGAAGAGAGCTGCGGTCATCACGATGAGCATCATCACGATGAAACTCGTCTTCATTCGGTTCCTCCAACGCTCCCTCCCCTCTCCCGCTAGATAGCGGGCGTATCTAGATTCCGCCTCGGCCCTAGTGGTGTACCCTTTGTAACTGTTACCGCTGAATCGGTGAACCTGTCTCCGACACTCCTCCCAGTCGTCGTAGACTCCGGGAACCTTACCCTTGTACACGACATACGACGGCATCGCTATGCACTAGCCAAACGAAACGTTAGTACCAATTCACAGACAATACACAAGCAATATATAAGTATGCAACAGAACGATCGGAAGAGAAAAGCAAGACATTAATAGCATCGATTACATCTAAGTTGAACGATTGTCGAAACCAAAGAGACATACTACAAGTTCATTAAAGTTTAATTACAACATGAGCCAATCGATGTTTCAGAACTAGACACAGCATCACTACTTTCGACTCGACTCAAGGGACCGGAGCGTGGATGAAGCCGCCGTCTATCGTGGGAGTCATGAAATCGCGGGCGTTGTCAGCCTGCATTTGTAGCATTGTGTCGATGTCACTGTTGGACGGTTGATTTCTGAGGTAGAACTGCCCCGAGGTACGAAGGACATCTTCATGGATGATTTCCGCAAACTCCTACTGGATGCGAAAGAATTCTTGTCTGATGTCCACGTCCTGGATTGCCGACACGCTCGCGGCCCAATCTTTGAGTTTACTCGGTAACAGAAGTTGATGATGGTCCCGTACGATCGCCCGCATGTGATGGATGGCGTAATAGGCACCCTTCTGACCGCCAGGAGGCTGCTTGACGCAGCAGAACGTCGTATTGTGGGAGAACACGTGCTTGCCGTACTTACGAATAGGCCTGGTGAAGGTGCCTCCAGATTTGGCGTAGCCGGGGAGAACATCATCAAGAACATTCTTGACATTTGTGTAGTCTACCTTCGACTGACGGTCCGAGTCGAAATACGCGGCCATGGAATATTTGGGGCTTAGGAGGATGAGTGTGCAATGTGTGTCACTGCACAAAACACGGAATGTTAAAAGAAAAACGATCGAAATCTAAGAATTCATATGTTCCGGGGCGGTTGAGGGGAGGACTTACTTGGGAAAATAAGGCACGAGGAAGTTATCCTTATCTCGGTTTGCCAAAATGACGCCTTCGAGGTAAGAACTCGCGACTTGCCGGTCCCCAGCGCTGCCCAAGATCTTGGCACGCATGTAGAAGGGGTCGACTATCACGATGTCCAGGGTCTTGTCGCGAATGATCCGCATCTCCATACTCAGCGAAAATAGCCGAACGAAGGTGTAGTGCAGCGGATGAAGGTTCAACATAGCGGAGATGTCATCAAACCACAGGACGATCGTACCCCCGATGGAGTTATCCACAAAGCCCTTGCCCTCTGGCACCTTGGCCGCGAAAACCGGGTATGCCACATCCTTCTCTCTGAGACGCCGCTTCTCCAAAGAAAGAACACTGTCATGCAGACTCCGCATAGCACCGGTTGCAGCATTGAGCATATTACTCGGTAGCATCGCCCTACCCGCCACATGCACCCTCCTCATTACATCCTCAGGTGAAGGTGGCCCGTCCTGAGCACGGATCGTACTCGGTGCCGGCTGGCTCGCACCCTTGTTAGTCTTTCTTTTCCGTGCCTTCTTCTTCTCCTGTAATGGGACCGAGTTCTGCTCACAGACCGCCTTCTTGAGTGTGTTGGGGCTGATAATATTTCGCACCTCGCCTATCTGAGTCTCGGTGAAGTCGGCAGCTGGAGGTGTCTCCTGAGAACTGAACGGCAGACGACGCCTATTGCAACTTGGTTTCTCCGCGGTACCAGCTAGATCGCGCACATCTTTTGTAGGGTTGGGTTCTTGAGAAGGAGGCCCCATGAAGTCTCCACCGTACCCATGATCGGCAAATTATTGATCGACGTTGGCAAATGTATCATCGTCGTTGTTCGGATCCTGTGCCATATGCATGTTTGGATCCAGTGGCATAGGGATGTCCGGCACCGTTGCGGCGGTCTTGCCATGGGGCCGACTTGGCGCCGGCACGACTGTCGGTGTTGTCTTTGGGGTGGTGTCCCCCGCCCCCAAACGAATCTGGCTCTTCGGCCAAAGCAGGGGCCAGCTCAGGCAAGCGCTGAGGGTCATCACGTCATCTTCGTCGGCCCCGGCGGGTCGAATCAGAGGTAACAACTCGTCGCAGCCTGGCAGCACCCGAACCAGTTGAACCCTATACAAGTTGGGTGGCATCCTAGTACCGTGGAACACGGGGTTGCCCGGTTGAACGATTTTGCCCTTGGCGACATCGACCAACTCGTTGTTCACAAAGTGCAGGAGAGTGCACGAAACGTCGGCGGCGCCCTGCGAAAACATGTAGGGCGTCAGGGATGCCCAGTCAAAGGCAAGGAGATGAAGTCCTCGGCCGAGAGAGGCTTAATTAGTTACCATGATGATGGCGTCGAGCTCGGCTAATGTCGAGGCACCACCAATGGCGGGCGTGCAGTTGATGGAGGGGCCGCTTGCTGCAGAGGTGCCGGCCGGCCGGCGTACACCCGGGTGCATTAAGCTCCCGTGCCGGCGTCGGAGACACCAATGCCGCCTCCGCCGGAGACACCAATGGCCCCACCATCGTGTTCTGCGAGTTGCTGGCCGTGAAGCTGGGAATCGGGGGCGGCCCCTGTTGGCCGCCCGCAATCCACGTCTGCAACCCCTCAATCAAGGTAGGCACAATGGCGGTGATCGTGGCTCCCAGTTGTTGTTGCACTTGCTCTTGGACAATCTCCGGAATCCGCACCACTTGTGCCTTGAGTTCTTGAACCTCGCGCGACTGGCTTTCCGAGCTGGTCTTTTTCTCCTTTCGCCCACCAGCGTTATAGTATGACGACCATTTTGTGGACAAGCCTTTGCCGGCCACACGACCAGCTGACGACGGCTTACTGAGCTTATCCTTTTTCTTCATTACATTCAACGCCCTATTTAGAGTGGTGTCCCAAGGGTTGCTCTTAGTCGACCCCGCGCTACTGCTTTCAGTCGCCTACGGAAGGAATGTGAACCATTAGAAATTTGGCTTCATTAATTAGAATGCAACCATATGGAGATAATTACGCGGGGGTGTATTCCTTACCAGAACAAGCTCAAGCACCCTGGTCTTCGGATCCGTGGTAAGCTCCTTTGTTTTTCGGTCCTTCTTGTACCGGGCCCTGACAAAGTTCCTGGTCTGCTTGTCACCGTATTTATCGAAGAGGGGCGGTAGGCCTTGCTCGGCACGGTCCGCCTCCTCCTTGTCTCATATAGGCTCCGCCACTCTGTAACCGTCGGGACCGAGTGTGTGTTCCCCTAAGTTCAGCTCCCGCATTTCTTTCCCACACTGACTTGATTCGGAGGTTGCGGCGCTCGAGCACTTGATCTTGAAGTCGTTGTAGTCATCTTCGGTGATCGAAGGATTTTTCTCCTTGATCTTCTCATAACTATCACCTTTGTCCATCATTCTCTTCACCGTGCTTTTCCAAGTAGACAGGGTCGTGCTCATCTTCGTGAGGGCGGCATTGTTCACTTTATTCCCTTTGAGGCTTGTGTTTTCAAATTCAGCGGGGAACTTGTATCGTTCGTGCAGCTTCGTGAAGAGGAGGTTGCGCAAATTCCCTCGGTCAGGATGCCTCAGGTTCTCGGTGTTGATTGAGACGGTGCTCCGGAGAATGCACCCGAGCTGAAGCGAGTACCCCTTGACTATTCGATCGGGCGCCGTTGGATTCCCGTCGGAGTCCACTTCAGTAAATTCCTCCTTGACGGTGCGGAGCACGGTCGGGCGCCGGTCCTTCCGTTGCCTCTTTGGTTGGCTGCCATCTGTGCGTGCGCTGCCATCATCAGTGGTGGCATCCTCAGAGGCACCATCAGTGGTGTCATCCCCGACGGCACCATCACTGGGGTCATCCTCGGCGACACCATCAGTGGTAGTGTCAGGATCGGTGGGGAAGGCGGCGTCCTCATACAAGTGATGTTGTTCCTCCATCTCCTGGGACAGCTCCCAGAATGCCTTGCCGCCTGAACCCCCGGCCTCATCGTTGTTGGCCATGTTTCTCACTAAATAGGAAAAAAGTTTGGTCAAAAAGTTGGTTATTGTCAAGGAACAAGATCATGGTCTCATCATTTAGGGTTTCTCGACACCGAGGCATCCTAAAAGCTAAGCTTTTATCATTGAGGGTTTTTCGACGCCGAGGCACCCTAAAAGCCTAAGCTTTCATCATTTAGGTTTTTATCGACACCGAGGCACCCTAAAAGCCAAGGTTTTATAATTTATGGTTTGTCGACACCGAGGCATCCTAAAAGCTAAGCTGGGAAGGAGAATTCTAAGTTGGGCCTAATCACTTGGCTCTATTGCCGCCTATGGTTTAATGCAGCAAGAATAAAGGGGCAGTTGATCCTACTTAATTAACTACTAAGATACCCCGGCCCATGCATTAGTCACAAGTACCCCATATGTCCTATGTTTAGCAAAGTCATGCTAAAATTCACGGAAAATTTCAGCATGACCTTTGCTAAAAATAGGACATATGGAGTACCCGAATTTGCCGGAACGGAAGATAATCAACATTCCAGCAAACTCAAGGGCCTCTCGGGGTACCTGCAAAATCATCACGACACGATGGTCGGAGACAAAACCCAGCAGTGCAAAGTGGGGAAATCTGCCATGTCTAAACATGGATATTTCCAGTAGCTGATTGGACCAGTGAAGCTATAAGATGTTACAGTACAAACAAATTAAGGCAGCAGCAATAAGACAAGCACATGTATAGCTTGCAAAATCATATATTTCCAGTTTGCATAGGCTTGAGCATATCATTGCAAATTGGCAGAATAGAATAAAAGCGCACAGATACCTAGTGTATTTTTAATCTTAAACATACAACTAGCTGACAGACATACCCTATCTACTTTGCTAGCTCAGCCCAATGGCTCCATCATGGTCATTTTTGGCACAACAGTTTGTTCAAATGTACAATAACTACTAGTGCTCTCCATTACTGCAAGCTACCAGCAACAATATGAGGCCATGTTTCTTTAAGAAATATCAATCGGTGGATCTTCCAACAGGGCAAGTGATCCTACTAACCAGAGGAGCGACAAGTCAGTAATAAAATGGACTTGCTAAAAGAGCATATCCTGCAGGCAACAGTGAATAATTCAGATACTAATAGCGGCGGTAAGCACACATAAGTAGATCAACAGTAGCAACTATGGAGCAGCTTTAGTGCTTCTGGTTTGTACACAACATTTCAGGTAACGATGACATTATATATCTGCGGCTAAACTTAACACCCTATTAGGATTTGATGTTCGCAATATCTCACTATCATTAATATCGATGCCTGTAGTGTTCCAAAATATACAGAGCACACATAGTTCCATTCCTATTCAGCATCTGAACATTTTAGTAGCTGGAGTTGGAAAATATGACAGAGAGTGAACTTAATTAATTAACAAAAGACCTACCAGCCTACATTATCATAGATGACTGAAATCTGCTGAAACTTGTTTGGAGGAGTACTTGTAACGTACATGATTACATTAAATTATATCTTGAAACCTGGCTATCACTGCTAGTAGACCCAAAAAAGCTAGATTGTGTAAAATAGTTGTAAACAAACATGATTAAAGGGGGGAAGAGTTTTGAGCAAAGTTTGGAAGAAGAAGAAGCAGCAAGTCCACAGTGAAAACTAATTCCACACAAGTCAGATAAGATACAGCATATATAGATGAGGGATGTTTGTTGAGCAAATTAATTTTTTTTTCTGTGGATAAAATGGTGTCTGTCTGTAATGTTGTCCCTCCCAGGCATCAGTGGGTAGGATAGGGGTGAAAGTAGTAATGGTATTCATTGTACTAGAGTGTATGACCGATACATACATACTGAATAAGGCGGATATATGTATGCATGTACTCTGTTAAAGATGAATGATGAAGCAATTCTTGTGGAGAAAATAAAGAAAGAAATGCTGCCTAACTATCTAAGAAAACAAATGGCATGTCTATGTTAGTGGAGATGAATGGTGTACTTATCTGAATTAAATTCTAGAGGCTACAGGGCTAGAGTCAAAACTAAGCAATGCTACCTTCCCTTCATTCCTTCCCCAATACAAAATCAAAATCAAAATCAAAATCAAAACCTTTTGTTACTAATAAATGGGGTACAGTAGTAAGTAATTTGTGTTGGTGGTTGCGGTTGCAGCGGGAGGGGATCAAATCAAGTATAGATAGAGTAAAGTAAAGAAGAGCAAACCTGATAGACATAGAGATGAGGTGGAGATGGCCGGAGAAGAAATCGACCCGACGGCGGCGGCGGTGTCGCGGGCGTCGAAGGGGTCGGGGTCGGGGTCGAAGAGGCGGTGGCGGCGGTGTCGAAGAGGC
>LR738711.1:92595308-92615626 GCA_902687465.1 Secale cereale | reverse complement strand
GGGTGGATGTGGAGAGGGAGGCGGCGGGGTACGTGGGGGGGGCGCGTGGGCAGCGGCGGCGGCGGCGCGGTGAAGACGCGGCGGCGGCGCGGCGGGGGGGAGGAAGAGGTGGAGGATCTGGCGAGGGAGGGACGAGGGAGGGACAAGGGAGGAGTACTAGCTATAGGGGGGAGAATACTAATGGCGCACCCCCTTGCGGTGCGCCATTAGAAATTTTTTTTTTCTGATAGCAATGGCGCACGAGTGGGACGGTGCGCCATAAGTAATTTTTTTAGATAGCAATGGCGCACCAGCCAGCGATGCGCCATAAGTAATTATTTTTTATAAAAACATTAATAATTTTTTTATTTGATAATATTTATGAATATTAAAAAATATCATGAATATGAATATGAATATGAATATGAAACAGTAATAAATTTTTATAAAAACAGTAATAAATTTTTTTTAAATATCATCAGATTTTTTTATTTGAAAATATTTATGAATATAAAAAATATCATCAAATTTGTTATTTGAAAATACCATCAAATTTGTTATTTGAAAATATAATCAAATTTGTTTTTTGAAAATATAATCAATTTTTTTTTAATTGCATTCATTTGTGACGGTGGAGCGGGGGAGGGTGCGGGGGTCGTCGCCGGTGGTGGAGCGGGGGAGGGTGCGGGGGGTGCTCGGCGGCGAGGGGGATCTGGCAAGGGGAATCTGGCGAGGGGGGATAACGATCGAGATGGAGGGGGATCGAGATCGAGTGTTCTCATGAATTCAAAAAGTGCCCATGAAATTTAAAAATATTCATGATAGTTCAAAAAGTGCCCATGAAATACAATCGAGAAATGAAGATTACAATTTAAATACAATCGATCTTAGCTAGCTAGCTATCTGTTCACAATCTTCTTGCCCTTCTTTTTCGCAAATGGAGTTCTTCTGTGGAACGGATGTCCTTTAGGTAGGGTGGTCCTGCTTCTTCTTGTGGTGTATGCTGCTACTTCATCATCATCGTCATGTTCGATCTTCGGGTCGCCGTACTTGTCGAAGTCTTGCTCACTGGCTACTCCATCCATTTCGATGATCTTCCTTTTGCCTCTCCTCACGACAACACGACTGGGCTTTGACGGGTCGGTAATGAAGAAGCATTGGTCAACTTGGGAAGCCAGTACCCATGGCTCATTTTTCGCGGTGACGTTTGCGCCCGCGGTGTTGGATTTGGCTTCGGGTATAACCATGGTGGTGAAATACCGGTCTTCTTTTAGGACGCTCTTGGCCCATCTGACACGGAACATCGGGACCTTCTCTCCAGCGTAGCTCAGCTCCCAGATCTCCTCGATCCTTCCGTAGTATCTGTCCTTATCGTTACCGGTGTAGGATTCCATCGTTACCCCGGAGTTCTGATAACCATCGCTCTTCATGTCCTTGGCCTCGGTGTAGAATGTGTAGCCATTGATATCGTACGCCTCATAGGTCATCAGGTTGTGCTCGGTGCCCTGTGACAAGGCGAATATGAGTTGTTCTTCCGCGGAAGAATCCTCATGTAAAGGGTACGACAGAAGCTTCTGCTTGAACCAACGCGTGAAACATGAGTTGTGCTGTTTGATTATATCTCCGTCCGTCCTCTGTTGGCCTCGGTCATTGTACGTCTTCTCAATAAAGGTTTTGTGCTCTACCACCCAAGGATCGACCACGTCTATGTGTTGTAGCGCGACTAGGTTTGCTCTTTCAAAGTCAGCGAGTCGACCCTCGAAGTCGACATGCATTTTGCGGCGACCCTCACGGTGACCCCATCCAGCGAGCCTGCCGAGGTGCCTGTTGACGGGCAGACCAACGGGGTTCTCGATGCCTAGATAATTCGTGCAGTAGGAGATGCACTCTTCGGTCAGAAAGCCCCTGGCTATGCTTCCCTCTGGACGTGACATGTTGCGAACGTATCCTTTGATGACACCATTCATCCTTTCGAACGGCATCATGCTGTGCAGGAACGTCGGCCCGAGTTGGATGATATCGTCCACGATATGGACCAGCAGATGCACCATAACGTCGAAGAATGTGGGCGGGAAGTACATCTCAAGCTCGCATAGTATCACCACGATCTCTTCATGTAGCCTTCTGAGTTGCCTCACGCCAACCGACTTCCGAGAGATGACGTCGAAAAAGTTGCATAGGCCAAATAGCATTTCACGGACGTGCGCGTCCATGATCCCACGGATTGCAACTGGAAGTATCTACGTCATCAGCACGTGACAGTCATGAGACTTCATCCCGCTGAACTTCTGCTTCGCTGGGTCTAGGTATCTTGTTATCTTCCCCGCGTAACCGTAAGGAAGTTTTACTCCTACGAGGCAGGTGAAAAACTGCTCGATCTCCTCGTGACTTAGAGTGAAGCACGAGGGAGGGTAGTCATTTCCGGTCTTCTTGGCCTTTTTGCCTTTGCGATGACTTTTCGTGTCCTACTTCGCCTCATCATCATCATCATCATTAGCGTGAAGCTCCTGCCTGATGCCCATTGATTTCAAGTCTGCCCTTGCTTTTGGCCCATCTTTGGTCCTCTCTGGCATGTTGAGCAGGGTACCAAGCAGACTCTCGCACACGTTCTTCGTGATATGCATGACATCAAGGCTGTGAGGCACACGGTGGATCTTCCAGTACGGCAAGTCCCAGAAAACAGACCTCGTTTTCTATACCTTCAGCAGCGGCTCTGGCGCCTTTCGCTTCTTTCCCGGCTTTGGCGCCTTTTGCTTCTTTCCCGGCAGTGGGCAATCTTTCCAATTTTTCAACAGCTCGTCTATTTCCTCGCCTCTCCTCGTACGCGGGCATCCTCGGGGTTCGGTTTCACCATCGAACAGATCCTTGCCTTTTCTCCACAGGTCATCGTCGTGAAGCCACCTTCGATGTCCCATGAACACGGTTTTCGAAGACCCGGGATCTCTATCTAGCTGGCGATACGTTGTGTCATCCATGCACCTGACGCATCCAGAAAATCCGTGGACCACCTGCGCCGCGACATATCCGTAACCGAGATAGTCGTGCACCGTCGTGAGCAGTGCGGCTCTCATAGGGAAATATTCTTTCTCTGCGGCGTCCCATGTATTGGCTGGCGTTTTCCACAGTGTGTCTAGCTCCTCTTTCAGCAGCCCCAGATATAGATTGATGACGTTCCCTGGTTGTTTCGGTCCTTCAATTAGCATACTCATGTGAATGTACTTCCTCTTCATGCACAACCAGGGGGAAGGTTGTACATCCACACAAACACAGGCCAGGTGCTATGTGTGCTTCTCTGGCTGCCAAACGGATTGACTCCATCGGTGCTCGCGCCCAGCACGATGTTCCTTGGATCGTTCCCAAATTCTAGGTCTTCGAAGTTCAACGCTTGCCACTGGCTCGCATCCTTAGGGTGACTCAGCATCTTGTCTTTTTTCTCTATCTCCGGATCATTTGCGTCATCTTCTCGCTTCTTCTCCTCCCTATCCGCGTGCCAACGCATGAGCTTTGCTACCTTAGGTTCCGCGAAATACCGCTGCAGACGAGGAGTGATCGGAAAGTACCACACCACTTTTCGAGGAGCTTTCTTCCTCTTCTTGTATCGAGTGACGCCGCACACCGGACATACGGTAGACTCCGCGTGCTCGTCCCGATAAATGATGCAATTGTTCATGCACACATGGTATTTCACGTGCGGTAAATCCAGAGGACACATGATTTTCTTCGCCTCCTCGAAACTGGTCGGGCACTTGTTCCCCTTGGGAAGACGTTCGTGCCAGAATGACAGGTTCTCGTCGAAGCATGCGTCGGTCATTTTGTGTTTTACCTTCATCTCCAGAGCCATGAGCGTTACTTTCAAGCGGGTATCCTCGGGCCTGCATCCTTCATACAATGGAGTAACCGCGTCTATCTCCAATTGATCCATCTTGGCTTTCTCTCGGGCGGCAGCTCTTGCGTTATCCGTCTGCTTGAGAAGCAGCTCTTGAATATGAGGGTCCTGCACCCAGCCCATCGATGGTCCAGCGTCGTCTGCTCCGTCGGCATCATCATCTTCATGATCATGCCCGTCGTCTGCTCCGGCATCTTCCTCATCATCATGTCCTGCATCTTCTACATGATGACTGTGCACGTGTACAGCATCACCGTCGTGATCATCTCCTGGAGATTCTTCGTCTTCTCGCCCGCCCGAGCCGCGGTGGTTGTCTTGCTTCCCTTCCTCATTTCTTGCCCGGCCCCCATGGACGACTTCGTAGTCATCTTCATCACCTTGCCACCGATAGCCATCCATGAAACCACGCAAGAGCAGGTGGTCCCGCACCTGCCCGGAATCCGGGTCCGCAATAAGGCTCCTCAGCTTGCATCTTCGACACGGACATCTTATCTCCGTCTCGTTCTTTTGAAGCATCTCGGCCTTCGCGGAGCTCAAAAACCTATTCACAATGCCTTTGGTCATCGTTCGGACCATGGTCGCATGTGGGGTAGAGCAAAACGATATTTTAGAACCAAGAAAAAATTTGGCATGACTTTCCCTAAAAATAGGACCAAAAAGAATGCTTAATGCCAAAATTCTCGCCGAAACGGAAATGAATCAACATTCCGGCAAAATATTGGCAACTATCGCATTTCAAATACCGGTACACCTGCAAACACAAACACATATGCAACACCACAAACATATGCAACACCACGAACATACATAGATCTAGCTAGGCCATAAAAAGTGCATGTGCACATTGTTGTAGGGAGAACAACATAAATATAGCTTCCCCCCTTACTTACCTATCAAAGAAAGGTAATTTAACCACTTAATTTGAATGAATCTATGGTGGAAATGAGGTGACAAAGAGGAGGCACCCGAGACAAGATGTGGAGGAAGAGATGGAGAGAATGAAGTGGGGAGAAAGTGAGTGGGTAGGAGTGGCTGTCCAAAATATCTTGTTGGTGCCCACTTACTAATGGCGCACCACCATCAAATGCGCCATTAGTAACCCAGGTTACTAATGGCGCACCTGCTGGTGGTGCGCCATTAGTAGTTTTGCAAAAAAAAACATACTAATGGCGCACTGTGGAACAGTGCGCCATTAGTAGTTTTGCAAAAAAAGAATAAAAAATATAATAAAAAAAACAACAGTAGTGGCGCACTGTGTGACTGGTGCGCCATTACTAGTTACAACTAGTAATGGCGCACTGTGTCTGGATGCGCCATTAGTATGTTTGGAAAAGGAAAAAAATTTGATACTAATGGCGCACCCTGAGCCAGGTGCGCCATTAGTGTATTCAACTATAATGGCGTACCAGCAGGTGGTGCGTCATTAGTATATACTAATGGCGCACCGCATGTCTGGTGCGCCATTAGTGTCAATCCCATCTATAGCCCTTTTTCTAGTAGTGTAGTGCTCAAGTGATGGATCCACCCGGATCCCAAGGTATATCAAAGCCAACTTTAATTAACAATGATTTGGCATTTAGTAGTGAGCACAAAGTGATATGTGCCATGCAAAAACGAATTCTAACTCTCTTCCTATGCACAGGCATGTCATACAAGAACAATTCATGCACATCAAGTAAAGGCCAATGCATAGTATAGGCAGTTTCTTGCAATTTTATCATGTTGGAAACATAGAGAGGCGGAGATGTAGTTCCTCTCTCATAATAATTGCAAGTAGGAGCAGCAAGCACATGCATATTATATTCATCCAAAACATCATGTGCAACGGTAAAATACAACCCATCAATATAATCCTTAATAAGTGCAAACTTCTCCAATATAGTGTAGTTTGGAGAATTCAAAAAGATAATAGGACTATCATGTGTGGGTGCAATAGCAACTATCTCATGTTTAACATAAGGAACTATAGCAAGTTCATATCCATAAGCATAATTCATATTGGCATCTTGGCCACAAAGATAGCAAGCATCATCAACAAGGGATATTTCACAAGAATCCAAGGGATCATAGCAATCATCCTTCGGTAAGCACGAAGGGAAATTAAACAATGTATGAGTTTAAGAGTTGCTCTCATTAGAAGGTGGGCACGGGTAGTTAATCCGCTCTTCCTCCTTTTGTTCTTCGCTCTCCTCCTCATCTTTTTCATCCAATGAGCTCACAATGTCATTAATTTCTTCTTCCATAGACTCCTGGAAAATATTAGTATCTTCTTGGACAGCGGAGGAGTCCTCAATATATGGTTTAACATAGGCATTAGAAGCATAATTATCATAACAATATTTAAATATGGCAAAAATTTCAGATTTGTAAAGAGTAGCATCATACTTTTCAATCAAAGAAGCAATTTCATAAGCACCCTTAAAAGCAACAAATTCTTCAATTTGTTGAACATCATAGTAACTATAAACACCCTTAGCATATGAAGATACGATTCCATTATCACTAAACTCACATTGGTAGGGAAGGTGTTTCTTAGGGTCTTCAGAACAACAAGTAAAATCATATATTTCACATAAATTCCAAGCATAGCATTGCAAACGATGAATTTGATCTAGTAAAAGTTCCCCTTTTTCAGATATGCGGTGTCGCACATAACAAGCATGCTCATCTAAAGATTTTCCCTCAACTAAGCTAGTTGGGGTTTCAGCCCGGGAACATAGGGATCGAACATGATCCAAGTAAAAAGCTTCAGGGGTGTGATAGATTTTGAGTGGTTCTTCAACCATTGGTTCAGAAAGTACCACTATTTTTTTGGTATTTTGCGTTTCCTACCCATAACTAATGATAGAAAACAACTTAGAACAGAAAATTAAAACTACTTAGTGATAAAGCAAACAAGCACACACGAGAATATTCACCCCATGCTATTGCTCCCCGGCAACGGCGCCAGAAAAAGGTCTTGATAACCCACAAGTGTAGGGGATCAGTTGTAGCCTCTTTCGATAAGTAAGAGTGTCGAACCCAACGAGGAGCAAAAGGAAGAATAAATATTCCCTCAAGTTCTATCGACCACCGATACAACTCTATGCACGCTTGTTCTTTACTTTACCTAGAACAAGTATGAAACTAGAAGCACTTTGTAGGTGTTTTTGGATAGGTTTGGAAGAAAATAAAGAGCACGCAAATATAAACTAGGGGCTGTTAAGATAAAGACACAATAAAGCTAGTGATAGCGAGTGTGGAAAAGTGGTGGTAGGAGTTGCGAAATTGCCCCTAAGCAATTGACTACGTTACTAGACCGATAGCAAGTTTTATGTGGGAGAGGCCACTGCTAGCATGTCATCCCTTACTTGGAATTCTGTGCACTTATGATTGGAACTATTAGCAAGCATCCGCAACTACTAACGTTCATTAAGGTAAAACCCAACCATAGCATTAAGATATATTGGTCCCCCATCAATCTCGTATGCATCAATTTCTACGCTAGGTTGAAGCTTCTGTCACTCTTGCCCTCTGATACGTAGTCCTATCAACATACAACTAACCCTATGGTGTGATCCACGCACGCGCTCATATGATGGGCACCAAAGGACAGCAACATAACCACAAGCAATTTAAACCAATCATAGCAATTCACCAATCACCGGTAGGACAACGATAATCTACTTAGACATCATAGGATGGCAACACATCATTGGATATTAATATAAAGCATAAAGCACCATGTTCAAGTAGAGGGTACAGCGGGTTGCGGGAGAGTGGACCGATGTAGATAGATGGGGGAAGGTGATGGAGATGTTGGTGAAGATGACGGAGGTGTTGGTGTAGATCGCCGTCACACGATGATGGCCCCGGTGGCACTCCGGTGCCACTGGAAGCGAGGCGGAGAGAGCCCCCCTCCTTCTTCTTTATCCTTGACCTTCTCCCTAGATGGAAGAAGGGTTTCCCCTCTGGTCCATGGCCTCAATGGCGGCGGAGGGGTGAGAGCCCCTCCGAGATTGGATCATCTGTCTCTCTGTCTCTCTCTGTTTCTGCGTTCCCAAATTCTGTCCCTTCACCGTTTCTTATATTCCCGGAGATCCGTAACTCCGATTGGGCTGATTTTTTGATACAATTTTTATCCGGATATTAGCTTTCTTTCGGCGAAAGAAGAGAATCAACCGCCTTACGGTGTAGCCACGAGGGCCCTGGGCACGCCCTGGGCAGGGGGCGCGCCCCCTGCCTCGTGGCCCACTCGGGCATCGTCTGGTGTCGGTTCCGCTTCCCAAAATTCACATATATTCCAAAAAAAACTCCGTCCGTTTTTATTCCGTTTGGACTCCGTTTGATATGGATATTTTGTGAAACAAAAAACATGCAACAAACAAGAACTAGCACTGGGCACTGGATCAATATGTTAGTACCAAAAAATAGTATAAAAAGTTGCCAAAAGTATATGAAAGTTGTAGAATATTGGCATGGAACAATCAAAAATTATAGATACGACAGAGACGTATCACTGCGCCACCAGCATTCAGCAGCGACAAGGGAGCCACGCAGATGGGGTTCGCACGAGACCCGACAAGGCCGGACGGACGAAGCCCCCATTCGTCGAAGGAGGGCATCTGCCTCACGAACTCCACCTTGTTTGAGCAGCAGTACAGAAGATAACCTTCCTCCAGTAGGCGGGCAGGCATTGGGTCGCCTGTCAAGAGCTCAAGCACCGTGCGCCATACCTCGCGAGGAAGAGCAGGCGCTTAGAGCCTCATGCGGTCCTCGTAGCCAGAGAAGGCCCACATCGGCCGAGAGTGGCGCTGAAGCGGGGCGATGCGGCGCTGGATGAATTCCTTCACCACCATGGGCGCTGTCACCCCAAGCCTCTACAGCCTGGTCAGCCGGAGCCAGACGGTAGCAAGCTTCCGGTCAATGAGCCTCTCATGTTTCCATCTGGGGCTCGGGGCGGCTGTAATCCGTGGTGGGAGCAGCAGGGGCTGCGCACCCCGACATCGACGAACACCCACTGCCTCCTGAAGCCGCCGCCAACCGTCGAAAGGTCGAAGTCAATGCCCGAGCCGGCCATTGCCACGATGGCCTAGAAGGACACGCATCCGGAGCACTGGAGCGCATCCGTCAGATGCAACGAGAAGAAGTGGCGGAGCAAGGCCACGGAAGGGGCAATGCCCACCATGGCTTCACAGACAAAGGCGAAAACAGCGAGGAGGACGATGGATTGAGGATCAAGATGCAGCACTAATCTGGTAGTGCGAGAGTACCGCGTTGAAGAAATCGGAAAAGGAAGGGATCAGGCCTGCCCAGAGGGCGTGAAGGTGGAGGGGGGCCTCGGTGGCCGACCTGTCAATTCCGGCGCGGGAAGCGGGCCAAGCCACCGTCGCTCCCCACTCATTGGAATCGGCAGCGAGTGTCGAGCGCACCTTATCCATCATCTCTTCGTTGATCACCACTGACCGCTCGGTGGCGGGCTCAAAGGCCGGTGCCGAGGGGGTCAAGGTGCAAGACTCCGCCCCCTATTCCTTCTCTCAGCTGGAGGCCATGGTGGCGGAAGGAGTTGGTGTCGGATCAAGCCAGAGGAAGAGATCGAGAAGATGAGGAAGCCGCCGGGCGCGCTACTGGCAAAGGAGGTGGAGTCGAGCAAGTAGCAGTGGCCGTCTAGCCGGGCGAGAATCGAGGCTGTATGGGGAAGTGGAGGTGCCCACGTCCCGTCAATTGCCACGCGTCAATCAAGGTTGCAGGCTTTTGGGGCCCATGGCGCAACGCACTTGGCCCTTGGCTTCGCCGCGAAGCCAAACCCGAGCGCACCTTCGGCCCAGGGGCTACTGTCGGCTTTTTGGGAATGAGGGTACCTGTAACACCTCAAAAATTTTGGTTTGGTTTTTACCAAATGCTTTATTTGATTTAAAGGAGGTTATTTAAATTTTTTTTTAAAGGACTCTTCTTCTCAAATTTTGGTTATGGCAAAACCTTTTATGAGTTTTTCTCAACATTGATTCTGGTCTTGAGGGTTTTTCAACTTGTGTTGGTTCAAAAACAATTACTTTTGGATCATTATACTACTTCTTTTGTTAAAGAGATTTTCCTTTAAATCCTTGGATTTGTCCCTACCTATTCAAAAAAAATACTCCCTTGCCATGACCTATGTGGATACTTACTTCCAAAACCTTCTTCCCTATCTTGGGTCAAGCTAAGCATCATTTCCAGCAAGTTTCAACTTCTTCTAGATTTTATTTCTATTTATTTAAACCACAATATATTTTTCTGTCATTTATTTGGACCCTAGTGGTTTACAAAGGAACTACTAAATTCCTTTTGAATCTTTGCTCCAAATAAATTCCTAGGGCTAGTCCTTAGTACCCTCAACTCATATCCATCAAGACCTACTGGTCTTCAGTTCAAAATTTTCAAAATATACTTGCTGCAAGTTTGGAGCAGATTTGTCATTTTTGGTGAAATTCATTCTTTCTTCCTTCCAAAAATTCTGAGGAAATTCATACAGCCCCCAGATGCATCAAGAGACCACCTCACCAAGTCCCAGCTCAAGGAAAATTCTCCACATGCATCAAACATTTCATCAAGCACCTTTCATGCACTGTTACTGTTGAGTTTCAGTAATTCAGTATTGAGCTTCAGTCTTCAGTGTCGATTTCTTCAGTCACCGTCGCCGAACTCGCCAGTTACTCGCTTGGCCTCTTGCGCCCTGTTCCTTCTTCTTATCCGTGCGCCGCTTGGTTGGTTGGCTGGATGTGGGCGTCGGTGCTGAGCTGTCCCGTCGTCTCCGGCGAGTGCAGCGGCGACAGTACCGCCCGTGGCGGCCAACAGGGATGAGCCCTGCAACACGGCGCCGCTCCGCACCGTCCAAGCCACCGGTGGCCTCCGCGTGTCCCTCTTCTCCCTCAGAGCGCGCTGCAGAACCGTCGCCGTGGCCTGAGTAGCGCAGAGCGCGCTCTCTGCCGCCGACGAGCCCGTGAAGCGCCGTTCCGTTGAAACAGCGGAGCAAGCCGGTTACGATCAAACTTAGGCATGGAATGGAGCCAGTGGACCGCACTGAAGATGCCCAGCCACCTAAACTACCTGTCCGACCCCTACCTCGCCGTAATCCCTCGCCGGAGATAATCCGTCCGCGGCACCTCCCTCGCCCGCCTATAAATAGGGCTCCAGAGACGTTGTGAAGCCACCGCGCCACCCACACCTCACCTCAGCCTCGCCAAAACCACTCAGGGGGCCTCGGAAGGGTCTTCTTCCCCGACTCCGGCCGCCCCGATCCGCTTCGGGCTCCGGCAAGTTCCGCTCTGGTGAGAGCACCTCCGCTCCCCAAAATCGATCAGCAGCCTCCTAGTCCACCACCTGGTCTAACCCAAGCTTTAATTCGTAGTCAGAAGCCCCGTCCGGTGAGATCCACCATCGCCCGACGCCGCCGTCCGTCGTCGAGGAAGTCGCCGTCGTTGTGGTGCCTCCCTTCGGTCACTTCCACCACCCACCGACGCGGAAGAGCCTCCTGAGCACGCCGGTACCTCCCCCTCCCTCTGCCTCGCAGTAGTTCGTCGCCGGCGATCACCGCAGGCCTCTGGCGCCGGCGACTCTGTTCCCCTCTTTTAAACCTGACACGCGGGCCCCCCCTGTCAGCTTTCTCTTTTTATTCGAACCGTTTTCTGAAAACGCCTTCGGGCAAAGTGCGCTTTCCTTTTGGTTCGGCGTATTTTCATCCGAAATGTTTTCTGTTTATTCAAACTAACCCCTGGATAGTTTCTGTTTCATTACAGACTAGTCCCTGGGTCTGTTTTCTTTATAACTTTTAAACTAAAAGGGATTTTTAGTTGATTCTTTTTCTGTCATCTGTATAATTCTGCCTAGTTTTTTTATCATATTTATTTGAAAAATATTTGGAACACTTTTTGCGCATGCCCGTATTTACGTAGTATTCGGTTTCTTTTTATACCGTAGATACCGACGGAGGTGACGGAGCCGCAAACTTCGCCGAACTAGACTCCGACTACTCCGAACCAGGCAAGCATGTTTGAACTTTTGATATGATGAGTGGTTTTCATGTTTGCTTGAGAGGCTTTCCTTATGGCATGTTTATATAAGCATTGTTGAATGTTATATTTCATGCATGGTAAGTTGCAAGTGAGATACAAACTTGATGAGACCGTGATATGGAAAAAAACAACCTAGTCATGTTGTGGCATGATAGGTTGCAAGCTGGTATTGTTGGAGCATGCCAGTTCCTTAACAACTGTTTAACTCCGGTGTCAACGTGGATCAAGTCTCGATCCCGTTCAAATTTTCTTTTCGTACTGCCACATGTTTTCTTCAAAGAATACGGTTTAGTAAGTTGCAAACCTCTTTCTCAGTACACACCAAATAGAGAGGCCGTGATGAAGGTTCCATGGCCCTGGATTAAAGCCGTCATCCGGTCAGGGGGCATGGGTGTTTCCGGTTGGGACCGAGAGGGGGGCACCCCTTAGAGCGCGCGAATATAAATTTGATCCCATGCTATTCGAGGAGTGTCCTCCCCGCCTCAGGAGTTTTTCTTGAACGTTGCATAGGGTGATTCCTAGCAACGGAATGTGAAATGGGTGTGTACTGGTTAGATGTGTTTTCT
This sequence comes from Secale cereale, assembly GCA_902687465.1. Lineage (NCBI taxonomy): Eukaryota > Viridiplantae > Streptophyta > Magnoliopsida > Poales > Poaceae > Secale > Secale cereale. Next base: position 92,603,165 of record LR738711.1, on the reverse strand, counting down.
TCTGAAATATCGTGAACGGAACTAGTCCTTAGTGACTACTGAAATCCGTTGGCTGTGGTATAGTACAAACTCTGCAGAGTCAAAATCATTCGCATAACCAAGTCCTTGGTCGAGGATGTTGGTTAGCTGGTCCGTGTCAGTCTCAGTGTCAGGGTAAACCCGGTTGAATAATACTTCTGTGAATGGACTAACCTGTTTACTTTTGTGTGCTGAGTATTCCTTAGGATGGTACTACCTCCAGGAACTACTCGAATTTTTCTTTGTTGATATAAGCCCTTTATGTGACGTCGCTCAGACGTCCGACTGTGGCATTACTGTTATTTACTTTTGATATAAGCCCTTTATGTGATGTCGCTCAGACGTCCGACTGTGGCATTCTTGTTATTTACTTTTGATATAAGCCCTTTATGTGATGTCGCTCAGACGTCCGACTGTGGCATTCTTGTTATTTACTTTTGATATAAGCCCTTTCTGTGATGTCGCCCAGACGTCCGACTGTGGCAATCTTGTTATTTATTTTTGATATAAGCCCTTTCTGCGGTGTCGCCCCGACGCCCGACTGCGGCATGTTTATTCTATTTTACCTTTCGAGGCGTCGCTTCAGACACCCGATCGGTTTTCAACTATTTATTTATATTGCAGTGCTAATTGAATTACTCACGTGTGCATTATTGCTCGTGTGCATCATGTTTGCATTTGTTATATCTTAAGTCCAAACTGTCTTGCGAGTACATTCAAAGTACTCACCTGGCTTGTTGATTTGGCCAGATGTTGACGAAGGCGATCTTATGGATGAAGAGTTCGATAGCGAGTCCGACGCCTAGAGGAGTCCCAGTCAGTCACTTGCGATCCTGGAATCGGTCACTTGTATTATATTCGCTTCCGCCACCATAAATAAATCATCGAGCCTCACTCCGACGCTTGATGAGTGTAAGATATTGGAGTCACGCCACCCACATCACTGTGATATATCCACTACCACTATGTCCACAAGTTAGTAGTTATGCCACCATTTCCCTTTGTGACATTTCCGCCTTTATGTGTAATATTGGCGTGCTTGTAATAAATTGTTGAGCAGCCTCAGCTCAACCCTGTTTAATATTTAGTACTTCTGGATTTTCTGTGTCAAGGATTTGTCTGCCAGTATGGAGGTTTTCTCTATACTAGTTTGATAAAAGGGGCGATTTTTCAATAAGTGTTTTATTGGAAAACCAGTCCTGACAACCTTGGTATCAGAGCCAGGCTGACTGTAGGAAGCCATTAGGTGCGCTCGCTAATCGGTTATTAGCGTAATAAGTGCTATTTTAGCAATTGGCTAATAGTAGCAATTTTTCTGTTAGTCATCATAAATTTATGATTTGACTATCTGGAATTTTTGTCTACTTTTGTAGATGGCTGGCCGCGACTGTGAATCGCAGGTGTTCGCCAATGTGCCTGAGGGGTTTATCAAGCTCCTCGCTTTCATCACCAAGATCGCGATCGGGCCATCGACTCGTCCGGAGTACACGCTCTACGAGCACAGGCTCAGCGACAACGTGTCTATGCACCAGGCTGCGGTGCAATTCAAGGGAGGACGTTCAGTATCACGCCACCTCCGATTTGTCGGGAGGGCCATGCCTACGGAGAGGCATGCCATGCAGATGGCTGCCCGTGAGGCAATAGCTCGTCTCCGGGATGCCCTTCCTTCAATGAAGGCTCGTCGCTACCGTTACCTCCCATGCCACGTGCCATACACTTGTCACTATGCATTTGCTTGCACTAGGGGAGAGCGAGATGATGCTATTGAGATGCTTGTTGAGTATCTCAAGGCGCTTGAGGCAGCCTTTGATAACCTCGTGGACGACTATGTGGCTGCCCGTATGGACTCAGTTCAGGGCTGTGTTGCCAACAGGAGGGAACTACTCCATACAGCACCACCACTGTCATATATTTCGTCCTCAGCATCCTATGCACCTGCCATCCGAGCCACCGCTCGCCGCCTACCTACCACTGAGGAGTTTGACCAGGTCATTGCCCCTACCCCAGTTCGTGCTGCACCACCTACCACACCCGTTTCAGCCGCACAACCCAGCACTCTGCGCCTAGAACCTATTAGTGAGGAAGAAGTTGAGTCCCCAGCGGCACTGGGACTTACCCTCGGTAGGCCAAAGGAAATATTTACCATCTCCGACTGAGTGCGCCGAGCAAGCCGTGTGTTGTACCTGCTTGTATGATATGTTTATATGTATATAGGCTTGATGAGAAGTAGTTTGTGTGCGCATCATGTAGGAACTCGGAGAAGTGCACTAGCCTAAATAACATGTCAGGAGTGTGTACGCGCATCCTGAGTGAGATATTGTATAATTACATCTTGCTTGTAAGATACTAAGCGGTCCTTCTCCATGCGCAATCAAGTATTTTCTTGAAAAGTCTTGGGAGTTTTAAAATTTCCTGCCCTTGCAAAATTATTTATTTTTGTTACTCGGTTTTGTTTTTCTCATGAGTTTGCAAAATACCCCAGAGTGGAAAATGCATCGTCCCTGGACTCGTTCCATGCCAAGCCCGCCGGAAGAAAATTTTGGTACCCGGACCGGTAACAATTTCACACAGGGGCAGTCAAGTCAGCAAGACAGTGAAACCGCATTTTCTCAAGTATGCCGCCTTTATGAGCAGAGTCAGCAGCAACATCAAGAAATGATGAACCATATTATCAACATGAGAAATCAGCGCGAACCATATCAGCAGCATTCCAAATTGGCTGAACTACAAAAGACACGTCCCCCAACTTTCTCTCACACTGATAAACCTCTTGAGGCTGATGATTGGCTTCGAGACATCGAGAGGAAATTAATTATTGCACAATGTTCAGACCATGAGAAAGTACTGTATGCACCTCACTACCTTACAGGAGCAGCTGCGTCATGGTGGGAAAATTTCCTACACATGCATCCCAATGAAAACAACATCACCTGGGAGGAGTTTAAGGAAAATTTTCGTGGGGCACACATTCCCAGAAGTATTATGAAGATTAAGAAGAGAGAGTTTGATGACCTCAAGCAGAGAAGCATGTCAGTAACTGAGTACAATAGCCAGTTTACTCAACTATCTCGTTATGCCAACGAAGAACGTATGACTGAAAATAAAAAGATGGAAAAATTTCTGGACGGTCTGGCACCAGCACTTAAATGCCAACTGGTCGTACACACATTTCCAGATTTCAAGACTCTTGTGGACAAAGCAATTACCTTGGAGAATGAACGCCGCAGCTTGGAGGATTTTCGCAAGCGCAAGCGGGACAAGACTTCTCAATCCCGCAACAACCGGAACAAGACCGATTTTCGGAAAAATGAGGCAAACAAATCCGCAACCAGTGTTCCACGCTCAAACAAGAATTTTCATGCAAGGGATAAAGATTTTACGTATCACCCAGGCGTTACTTGCTTCGCTTGTGGAGAAGAAGGGCACTACGCCAAGCAATGCCCAAAGCCAAGAAACTCGGCCCCCAAGACAAACAATGGCGGGAATAATTCAGCTCCAAAGCGTAACAACTTCAATCCCAGCAACAATCACAAGAAGGGTCACGTGAACCATGTGACCAAGGAAGAAGCGCAAAATGCTCCGGATATCGTACTCGGTACGTTTCCTGTCAACACAATACCTGCCACGGTTTTGTTTGATTCTGGAGCTTCTCATTCGTTCATTTCAAAGAAATTTGCTTTGCAACATGGTTTTCCGATTCTTCCCTTGGAAAATTCTCTGACCATCAAGTCCCCCGGGATTAAGCAAATCACCCAAAGTTATTGCCGAGGTGTGGTCATTGAGCTTGAAGGATTAAAGTTTCAAGCAAACCTCATTGTATTGGAAAATAAGGGACTGGATGTTATCCTAGGAATGGACTGGTTAACCACCAACAAGGGATTTATTGACTGTTTCAATCGGACTGTGATCCTCACTCATCACCACGGGAAGACAGTAAAAATTACAGCCCAAGAAAGACCAGTATCATTGCGACCTAGATTGAACAAGGTGGATATTTCAGAATTAAACAAAGTTCCAGTGGTATGTGAGTTTCCGGATGTATTTCCTGAAGAGCTACCAGGCATGCCACCAGACCGAGAGATAGAATTCATTATTGAACTGGCACCTGGAACCACTCCCATTTACAAGAAACCTTATAGAATGGCACCGTCCGAGTTGGTGGAATTGAAGAAGCAAATAAAAGAATTACTGGACAAAGGATTTATCCGGGCCAGCTCCTCACCTTGGGGTTCGCCAGTATTATTTGCCAAGAAAAAGGATGGGACCCTGAGATTATGTATAGACTATCGAGCACTCAACATGGTTACAATCAAAAACAAATATCCGATGCCACGGATAAATGATTTATTTGACCAGCTTGCACAAGCCAAGGTTTTCTCCAAGATTGATTTGAGGTCGGGATATCATCAATTAAAAGTACGGACAGAAGATATTCCTAAAACAGCATTCACTTCCAGATACGGGTTATATGAATTTACAGTGATGCCGTTTGGACTGACGAACGCCCCCGCGTATTTTGTTCACCTCATGAACAAAGTGTTCATGAAATTTATGGACAAATTTGTTGTGGTGTTCATTGATGATATTTTGGTATATTCCAAAACACCAGAAGAACATGCTGAACATCTCAGAATTGTGCTGGGAGAATTAAGGAAGCATCAATTATACGCCAAATTCAGTAAATGTGAGTTTTGGCTAAAACAGGTTGGTTTTTTGGGCCACGTATTAACCCAAGAAGGCGTTGCCGTGGACCCAGAAAAAGTTAAGGCCGTACTCGACTGGAGACCACCAGCCAACGTAACCGAAGTACGAAGCTTTCTGGGAATGGCTGGATATTACAGAAGATTTATTGAGGGATTCTCCACCATAGCAAAACCTATGACACAGCTACTCAAGAAAGATAAGAAATTTGTGTGGACTGAAGATTGTGAGAAAAGTTTTCAGGAACTCAAAAAGAGATTAACAACAGCACCAGTATTGGTCATACCAGACATACACAAAAATTTTGAAGTATATTGCGACGCATCCCGGAAGGGCCTCGGATGCGTATTAATGCAAGAAGGCAAAGTAGTCGCATATGCCTCCAGGCAACTGCGAAAGCATGAAGAAAACTATCCCACTCATGACTTGGAATTAGCAGCAGTTATTCATGCACTCAAAGAATGGAGGCACTTTTTGCTTGGAAATCGTTGTGAAATATATACAGACCATAAAAGCCTCAGATATATTTTCACACAACCAGAACTCAATTTGCGACAACGACGCTGGTTGGAATTAGTAAAAGACTATGATGTTGGTATTCATTACCACCCAGGAAAGGCAAATGTAGTGGCAGATGCTCTCAGCCGCAACCCAAGCTCAAGCAACGACAGTGCACAAAACTTGAGACCTGAATTTCAGAAGGAGTTTGCCAAACTCAACATGGTGTTGGTCACGGAAGGCTCTATATCAAATTTAGAAATACAACCCACCCTAATGGAACAAATTAAGAAAGCCCAGCATGGACACCCCAGCATCGAAGGCATAAAAAGAAAAGTGAATCTGGGCAAAGCCTCGGAATTTGTCGTGGACAGTGAGGGAATACTATGGTACAGGGACAGGCTTTGCGTGCCAAATATAGAAGACCTCAAACAACAAATTTTGACCGAAGGCCATACCGCTCCATATTCCATCCACCCCGGAGGAACAAAAATGTACAAAGACATTCAGGAAAGATTTTGGTGGCACGGTATGAAGAGGGATATAGCCACATTCATTGCCTGTTGTGATTCATGTCAGCGCATTAAAGCCGAGCACCAAAAACCAGCAGGGCTATTACAGCCAAACAAGATACCTGAATGGAAATGGGACGAGATTGGAATGGATTTCATTGTCGGACTACCTCGGTCACAACACGGAAATGATGCCATATGGGTCATCACAGATAGGTTGACCAAGGTGGCACATTTTATTCCGGTAAAGACAACCCACACCACTCAGAAGCTAGCCAAGCTTTACCTCGCCCGTATTGTTTGTCTACATGGAGTCCCAAAGACCATAATATCCGACAGAGGCACTCAATTCATCTCTAAATTTTGGGATCATTTGCAACAAGCTCTGGGAACTCAACTGGTATTCAGCACGGCATATCATCCCCAGACTGGAGGACAGACTGAACGTGTAAACCAAATCCTGGAAGACATGCTAAGAGCATGTGTTCTCACTTATGGAACCAGTTGGGAAGAAAGTTTACCTTATGCCGAGTTCGCATATAACAACAGTTACCAATCCAGCCTACAGATGGCACCTTTTGAAGCCTTGTATGGGCGAAGATGCCGTACCCCATTAAATTGGTCGGAAACAGGAGATAGCCGTATCTTCGGCCCAGACATGCTCAAAGAAGCTGAGGAGAAGGTTAAATTAATCAGGGACCAACTCAAGACAGCCCAGAGCCGACAAAAGAGTTATTATGACCAAAAACATCGTGAAGTCAGTTTTGAACCCGGTGAATATGTGTATCTAAGAGTATCCCCTATGCGGGGCCTTCAACGATTCAAGATTAAAGGAAAGCTAGCACCACGTTTTATTGGACCTTTCCGGGTGACTGCACGAAGAGGCACAGTAGCCTACCAGCTAGACCTGCCAAGAGAACTGTCCGACGTCCATGACGTGTTCCACATATCACAATTGAGAAAATGTGTAAGCAACCCAGAGAAGCGTGTATCTCATGAGAGCATTGACGTGCAACCGGATCTCACCTACAGAGAACATCCAGTAAAAATAATAGAAGAGTCTGAAAGAAGAACCCGCCAAAAGACAACTAAGTTCTTCAAGGTTCAGTGGAGCAACCACACCGAAGATGAAGCGACTTGGGAAAGAGAGGATTTTCTTCAGGCAGAGTACCCACACTTATTTAAGGATCAGCTGAAATCTCGGGGACGAGATTTTTCCTAAGGGGGTGGGTGTTGTAACACCTCAAAAATTTTGGTTTGGTTTTTACCAAATGCTTTATTTGATTTAAAGGAGGTTATTTAAAATTTTTTTAAAGGACTCTTCTTCTCAAATTTTGGTTATGGCAAAACCTTTTATGAGTTTTTCTCAACATTGATTCTGGTCTTGAGGGTTTTTCAACTTGTGTTGGTTCAAAAACAATTACTTTTGGATCATTATACTACTTCTTTTGTTAAAGAGATTTTCCTTTAAATCCTTGGATTTGTCCCTACCTATTCAAAAAAAATACTCCCTTGCCATGACCTATGTGGATACTTACTTCCAAAACCTTCTTCCCTATCTTGGGTCAAGCTAAGCATCATTTCCAGCAAGTTTCAACTTCTTCTAGATTTTATTTCTATTTATTTAAACCACAATATATTTTTCTGTCATTTATTTGGACCCTAGTGGTTTACAAAGGAACTACTAAATTCCTTTTGAATCTTTGCTCCAAATAAATTCCTAGGGCTAGTCCTTAGTACCCTCAACTCATATCCATCAAGACCTACTGGTCTTCAGTTCAAAATTTTCAAAATATACTTGCTGCAAGTTTGGAGCAGATTTGTCATTTTTGGTGAAATTCATTCTTTCTTCCTTCCAAAAATTCTGAGGAAATTCATACAGCCCCCAGATGCATCAAGAGACCACCTCACCAAGTCCCAGCTCAAGGAAAATTCTCCACATGCATCAAACATTTCATCAAGCACCTTTCATGCACTGTTACTGTTGAGTTTCAGTAATTCAGTATTGAGCTTCAGTCTTCAGTGTCGATTTCTTCAGTCACCGTCGCCGAACTCGCCAGTTACTCGCTTGGCCTCTTGCGCCCTGTTCCTTCTTCTTATCCGTGCGCCGCTTGGTTGGTTGGCTGGA
>LR738711.1:92552659-92593145 GCA_902687465.1 Secale cereale | reverse complement strand
CGGCATGTTTATTCTATTTTACCTTTCGAGGCGTCGCTTCAGACACCCGATCGGTTTTCAACTATTTATTTATATTGCAGTGCTAATTGAATTACTCACGTGTGCATTATTGCTCGTGTGCATCATGTTTGCATTTGTTATATCTTAAGTCCAAACTGTCTTGCGAGTACATTCAAAGTACTCACCTGGCTTGTTGATTTGGCCAGATGTTGACGAAGGCGATCTTATGGATGAAGAGTTCGATAGCGAGTCCGACGCCTAGAGGAGTCCCAGTCAGTCACTTGCGATCCTGGAATCGGTCACTTGTATTATATTCGCTTCCGCCACCATAAATAAATCATCGAGCCTCACTCCGACGCTTGATGAGTGTAAGATATTGGAGTCACGCCACCCACATCACTGTGATATATCCACTACCACTATGTCCACAAGTTAGTAGTTATGCCACCATTTCCCTTTGTGACATTTCCGCCTTTATGTGTAATATTGGCGTGCTTGTAATAAATTGTTGAGCAGCCTCAGCTCAACCCTGTTTAATATTTAGTACTTCTGGATTTTCTGTGTCAAGGATTTGTCTGCCAGTATGGAGGTTTTCTCTATACTAGTTTGATAAAAGGGGCGATTTTTCAATAAGTGTTTTATTGGAAAACCGGTCCTGACAGTACCCAGACATACCTTCCTGCGGCCTAGGGTGTGGCTCATCCAACGGCCTGGTGCGGCCCAACCTCTTCAGCAACCACTCAAGACCCTCACGAGGGGCCGAGCCACACGAGGCGGACGACGCAAGACCTCCCCTGGGGTGGCCTCACTAGGCTGACTCCTGAGGAGCGGAAATATCATGGCAAGGGGCACCTCGCGAGGCCCTCGTGACGTGAGCAATGACGACCAAGGCCAGGCGGGCGCCAGCGAGCGCAGGGTGCCAGTTTTCTCTTTGGTGCTAAAGGGGCAGTCGCAGGCGAGGAGTCCTGAGGCATCAGGCAAAGGTTTCCATATCGGTGCAACAAGACCAAGACCAGCAGGATGGCAGAGCGAAGGTCATCGTGGAGCCCATGGCGGCGTCACCACCAGAGCCTTTGGCAGGCGAAGACCGCCTTTTGTTAGGATAGCTTGTACTAGCTGCCCCCTTCAAATTTGGCTGTTGTGGGATCCCTTCCCCGCTCAATATTTGGGGAGAGGACCCGGGCCTCTATAAATAGGACCAGTCACCACCATTGAGATCATCTCGCCTTGAGTTGATCAGATAGAAGGCCACACACACCCACAAGCTCACCCGAGAACAAGAACACCTCTCCTCAGGAGGCAGTTCTTCCCATGTACTAGTCCTGCCTCAGCCAACAAGGCAATCCACCACACCACACTGGATTAGGGTATTACACCACAACGGTGGCCCAAACCAGTATAAACCTTGTGTCTCTTGTTCTTTGGGTCTGGCGAGCTAGGCTTAGGAATTGGCGCGTATACGAGCTAGGGCGGAAGGAGAGATCTTCGTGCACACCCCAGTGTTTGAACCACAAGGGTTTTGCCGCAAGCCAAGATCCGACATTATCAAGTGGTTGAGGATCCATAAACTTTGTTTATGATTTTCAATAAACACACAATTATACCAAGAAAATGAGCAAACAATCCAAGTAAGACATAAGGGCAAACGAACAATACGAACGAAAGAAAGATGAATAAAAAGGCAAATCTTTTCGAAAATCATTTTAGAAGTGGGGGAGAGGAAAACGAGAGACGAATGGAAAATAAGTTAAAATGCAACAGATGAGTGTTTTATGAAGGGTACTTGGTATGTCTTGACTTGACGTAGATATCAACGGCACCAGAGATTGGCGAGTTGACTGAAGACACATCTTGACTCTTGACTTGGCGTAGATCTCCCTGGCAACGGTGCCAGAAATTCTTCCTTCTACCTCTTGAGCCTGTGTTGGTTTTTCCCTTGAAGAGGAAAGAGTGATGCAGCAAAGTAGAGTAAGTATTTCCCTCAGTTTGAGAACCAAGGTATCAATCCAGTAGGAGACAACACACAAATCGCCAAATACCTTCAAAAACAATCAGACAACTTGCACCCAACACAATAAATGGGTTGTCAATCCCTTCACAGTTATTTGCAAAAGTGAGATCTGATAGAGATAAATAAACTATAAAGTAAATATTTTTGGTATTTTTGGTTTATAGATTGGAAAGTAAAAGATTGCAAAATAGTAGGTCGAATGCTTATAAGATGGAAAATTGAACTGGGGCCATATGTTTTACTAGAGGCTTCTCTCAAGATAGCAAATATTACGGTGGGTAAACAAATTACTGCGAAGCAATTGATTAAAGAGCGCATAATTATGACGATATCTAAGGCAATGATCATGAATATAGGCATCACGTCCATGTCAAGTAGACTGTCTCCTACCTGCATCTACTACTATTACTCCACACATCGACCGAAACGACTCTGCATCTGGAGTATTAAGTCCATAAAGAACAGACTAACGCATTAAGTAATATGAATGATGTAGCGGAATTAACTCAAGCAATATGATGAAAACCGTATCTTGTTATCCTCGATGGAAACAATACAATACGTGTTATGTACCTTTCTGTCACTGGGATTGAGCACCGCAAGATTGAACCCAAAGCAAAGCACTTCTCCCATTGCAAGAAAAACCAATATAATTGGCCAAACCAAACCGATAGTTCGAAGAGAATTACTAAGATATCAAATCATGCATATAAGAATTCAGAAAAAGACTCAAATAGTATTCACAGATAATCTGATCATAAATCCACAATTCAGCGGATCTTGGCAAACACACAGAAAAATAATATTACATCCGATAGATCTCCAGGAACATCGAGGAGAACATGGTATTGAGCATCAAAGAGAGAGAAGAAGCCATCTAGCTACTAGCTATGGAACTGTAGGTCTATGGTAAACTACTCGCACTTCATCGGAAGGGCAATGGTGTTGACGTAGATGCCCTCCGTGGTCGAATCCCCCTCCAGCAGAGTACCGAAAAAGGCCTCCAGATGGGATCTCATGGATACAGAAGGTTACGGTGGTGGAAAAGTGGTTTCGATGCCTCCTCTAGGGTTTCTCGAATATATGTGAATATATAGGCGGAAGAAATAGTTCGATGGAGCAACAGGGGGCCCACAAGGGTGGGGGCGTGCCCTCCGTCCTTGTGGCCGCCTCGTGGCTCCCGTGACATGCACTCCAAGTCCTCTGGATGTCTTCTGGTCCAAGAAAAATCCTCGTAAAGTTTCATTTCGTTTGGACTGCGTTTGATATTCCTTTTCTACGAAACTCAAAAAAAGCAAAAAAAAATAGAAACTGGCACTGGCACTAGGCTCTAGGTTAGTCCCAAAAATAATATAAAATAGCATATTAATCAATATAAAACATCCAAAACATATAATATAATAGCATGGAACAATAAAAAATTATAGATACATTGGAGACGTATCAGTTAGTTCCTATTTTTGCTTTTTTTTACTTTGCGAAATATGTGTACTAAACAAAGTCCAAATGCCACGAACCTTTTTGGATATTTCTTATGGTGACAAGAGACTCTAGAAGCTTCGAGGGGCAGCCAGATGGTGGAAGGGGGGACCACTAGGCACCAGGGCATGCCAGAGGCCCCAGGTGTGCCCTGGTGGGTAGTGGGGCCCACAAGCACCTTCTTGATCTACCTCCGACTCTATAAATACTATAAGATCCCAAAAACCTTAGCAGACAAAATACGTTTTCTATCACGGGAAGTTCCAGAACCACGAGATCCAATCTAGAGGCCTTTTCCGGCACTCTGCCGGAGGGGGTAACGATCACGGAGGGGTTCTTCATCGTCCTTGCTACCCCTTCGATAATGCGTGATTAGTTTACCACAGACCTATGGGTTCGTAGTTAGTAGCTAGATGGCTTCTTATCCCTTTTTGATCTCCAATACAATGTTCTCATTGATGTTCTTGGTGATCTATTTGATGTAATGACTTTTTGACGTGTTTATTGGGATCCGATGAATTGTGAGTTTATGATCAGATCTATCCATGAATATTATTTGACTTTTTTATGAACTCTTTTATGCATGATTTGTGTAGCCTCGTATTTCTTCTCTGATTTATTGATTTAGTTTGTCCCACTAGATTGATTTTTCTTGCCATGGGAAGAGGTGCTTTGTGATGGGTTTGATCTTGCGGTGCTCAATCTCACTGATAGAAGGAGACATGACACGCATGTATCATTGCTATTAAGGGTAGCAAGATGGAGTTTATTCATACGTGATTTTAGCTTGTCTACATCATGTCATCTTGCTTAAGGCATTACTCTGTTCTTTCATGAACTTAATACACTAAATGTATGTTGGATAGTGGTTGTTGTGTGGAGTAATAATAGTAGATGAAGTCAGGAGTCAGTCTACTAATCTTGGATGTGATGCCTAAATGCATAATCATTGCCTTGGATATCGCCATAATTATTTGCTTTTCTATCAATTTCCCAACAGTAATTTGTTTACCACCATATGCTATTTTCTTGAGAGAAGCCTCTAGTGAAATCTACGACCCCAAGTCTATTTTGTATCATATTAAAACCAAAAATACCTTTCTGAAATTTTCCTTTATTTATTTTATTTCATATTTTAGTTAGGTATATTCATCAAAACCCATAAAATTTAATGTTGCTCATAATCGTTGAGGGGTTGACAACCCCTCTACGCGTTGGGTTGCAAGTATTTGTTATTTGTGTGCAGGTGATGTTTACATAGTGTTGCTTGGTCCTCCTACTGGATTGATAACCTTGGTTTAACTAAGGGAAATACTTATCTCTACTGCACTGCATCATCCCCTTCTCTTTGGGAAAATCCCAATGCAGCTCACAAGTAGCAACGCCTACTACTATTACTCCACTTCTGAGAGTGCTTCTATGCTTGCCTCTCTAGGTATTAAGTTCATAACAAACAGAGTAATTCTTTAAGCACGATGACATAATGTAGAGAAAATAAGACCAAGCAATATGATCTAACCCCGTCATTTTGCCCTTAGTAGCAACAATACAAATACAGGCCTCACTACCTCTTCTGTCATGAGGTGAGGGCACCGCAAGATTGAACCTACTACTATGCTCCACTTCCACTGAAGATATACTCACCAACTTGGCCAAAGACAACTCATAGATTGGAAAGCATTACATAGCTATAATAATCACACATAATAAAGTTCAGAAAAGACTCAATTACTTCAATGAATCTGATCATAAACCCACAATTCATCGAATTCCACCAAACGCACCGCAAAAGATTACGTCGAATTGATCTCCAAAGAGAACATTGTATTGAAGATCAAAGAGAGAGAGAGAGAGAGAGAGAGAGAGAGAGAGAGAGAGAGAGAGAGAGAGAGGGAGAGAGCCATCTAGCTACTACTATGGACCCATAAGTCCTGTGGGGAACTACCCATGCATCATCATGGAGGAAGCAAGGTTGATGAAGATGGCCTTCGTGATCGATTCTCCCTCCAGTAGAGTACCGACGGAGGCCTCCAGATGTGATTGCGGAAGAATAGAGGCTTATTGAGGTGATAAAATTGTTTTAGGCCTCGCTCTAGGGGTTTCGGAGTATTTGGTAATTTATAGCGCTGGAATTAGGTTAGACGAAGCCATGAGGGGCCCACAAGGGGGCATGGCACACCTACCCCCAGGGCGCCTGTGCTACCTTGTCGCCTCCCCGTCTGTCGTCTGGACTCTCCCTGAAGCTTCTAGGGTCCCTCCTGGTCCAGAAAAAATTGTCAAAAAGTTTCATCGCATTTGGACTTCATTTGGTAGGGATTTCCTGTAAAACCAAAAACATGCAGAAAACTACAACTGACACTACGCATTGGATTAACAGTTTAGTTCCCAAAAATGATATAAATGACATATCAAGCATACAAGATTGATAATATAATAGCATGAAACAATAAAAAATTATAGATACATCGGATACATATGATAGAGGTTGCTGGGTTGGCGGCGGTGATTGCACACAGCAATCTGGGGAGGGGTTGTGCTCCCAACACTGCACACAGGACAGAGAGCAGCGCTGATATGACCAGCGGTCAGTAGGGGATAGAGGGCGGTAGCGTCGGTCATCGCAAGAAGGGGTGGGCCTATCAGATCGACCCAGAGAGCGACTCGGTGCGTGGTTGGAGTGGTAGGAGTGGTCGGAGTTTCCCGGGCAGGCCCCTATAGCTGCCATCGCAGATCCTCCTCCCGACGATGTGCATCCGAAGAGGGGCGGCGCTGGTCAGTGAAGACAAGGGGTACGAGCTCGGTGCAGGAGGCGGCTGGTGCTAGAAGAGGATTAGTCTAAACCCGGGCAAACGTCGGGCTGGGTTGGGTTTTGGGTCGGGCTTGTAAAAGCCTGACCTTCATTTCTCAAGCTCAAGCCCAGCCTAAAACCCGAAATACTCCATATTTTGAAGCCCGAGCTCGGCCCAAAATCAAGCTCGAAGCCCGAAAGCCCGGCCTGAAAGCTGCTTTTTAGTGTATGTGCGTGCAAGCCCGGCCAGAAACCCAAAAGCCCGACCCAAAATACAGAAAAAATGAAGCCTGAGCCCAACCTGAAGTATCTTTCGGGCTACAAAAGAAGGCCCGAGCCCGACCCGATTGTCAAGCCCGGCCCAGCATGGATCGGGTTGTCCATGCTCGGGTTTAGATTGGGTGAACCCTTGGGGAGCCAGATCGAGTCGATCCTAAGATGCGTGCGCAAGCGGTCCCGATCACTCGGAGCCGCGTAGCGCTAGCAGGGAGGACCAGGCCCGACAGTCCATTCAAGGCCCAAGGTGAGGGCCCACTAGCCGACCCATCAGCTGCACGACCCATCACATGGCAGCCCAACCCCACGAGGCAGGGACATGCATGATGGTTTCTCCTCCCCGCGTGACTGCAGCGGCCGCCGCTGGCGGCCGAAGCCATGGAGGAGTGTGGCGCGAAAGGGCTCACCGGTGCCTGGGTCAATCAGGGATGACATCAGGGCAGCGATGAACGGCCTAAATGGTGATTTTTATCAACACCGGGTAGCTGGGCGAGCAATCCAGGAGGAACGGGAGGCGTGAGGGAGCGCCGACAGAGAGATACGATGATAGGAGGTGCAGGCGTGAGGAGACACGCGCTTGGCCACGATCAGCATGTCCAATGACTCCCCAACAACCAGGACGACGACGCCGCCGCCCATCACCACACAAGGCGGAGCCTTTCCCCTTCGGGTTGCAAGCAGAGCTCAACAGGCAGGAGCACGCGGTCGGCAGAACCCTCACCCATGGGGGTTGAGCAATCGGCGGTAGTTTAGGCCACTTGCTTCAGGGAGAACGGAGGCAGGATGACATCGCAACGCTCGATGGGGAGTCTGGCAGCTTTGTCCACATCTTTGGCGATATCCTCCCAAACAACACGCGACAATGGGGTTGGGGATGGAGCAACGGAGGGGGAGGTAACTACGGGGATGTGGGTGAGCAGATCTGGGGCTGCCGGCATCGGCGTCGGTGAGCGGAGGCGGCCGGGCCATGCCGTCACCCACCCTACCGCTAGAGAGGGGGTTTTAGAACTCCATCTCCTTGCATTCAAGCATTGTACAAGTTGCAAGAATAGGGCATTAGCTGAGCTATGGTGGAAACGTATACGTTGTTGCTTGTCCAGGAGGTCGAGACGTCAAGCTATGATCTTTCTCCTAATGGGGTTTTGTTTAGGAAAGTATACATGAACTTTAGTTCTTCTTCTGTTGATTATTTCCCTTGGGCTTGAAATAAGGCTGGAGACGTTTTACCGGAGAGCTGCTATACGGCGCGAATCACCTGGGCCGGCCCACTAGCTCTCCTCCGCAGAATGAAAAATCGCAAAAACAAAAAGAGCGCTAACCAGGAACCGAACCCGCGAACAGCTGTAGATGCGTAGCGCGTGCTCACCACTGCGACACACGAGCTACTATGACAAAATATGCAGCGCTAGCCTTAAAGAACCTAAACGAGACCATAGGCACTATAGTAACTGAGATTTATTGCATACAGTTACAAATTAAAACTTCTATTAAAATTTCAAGCGTAAAAAGGAAAAACTTTTTGAAACGCAAACATTATTTGGGAACAGAATAGAAACTAAAACCAAGTAGGAACAAAAAATTGAATACGAGAATATTTTCTAAATTATGAACTACTTTTCATAAACGCAGTGTTGGAAATATGCCCTAGAGGCAATAATAAAGTATTATTATTATATTTCCTTGTTCATGATAATTGTCTGTTATTCATGCTTGAATTGTATTGTACGGAAACAGCGATACATGTGTGAATACATAGACCACAACATGTCCCTGGTAAGCCTCTAGTTACTAGCTCGTTGATCAACAGATGGTCACGGTTTCCAGACCATGGACATTGGATGTCATTGATAATGGGATCACATCATTAGGAGAATGATGTGATGGACAAGACCCAATCCTGAGCCTAGCACGAGATCGTATAGTTCGTAATGCATAAGCTTTTCTAGTGTCAAGTATTTATTCCTTAGACCATGAGGTTGTACAACTCCCGAATACCGTAGGAATACTTTGGGTGTGCCAAACATCACAACGTAACTGGGTGGCTATAAAGGTACGCAACGGGTATCTCCGAAGGTGTCTGTTGAGTTGGTACGAACCGAGACTGGGATATTATCACTCCGTACGACGGAGAGGTACCTCTGGGCCCTCTCGGTAATACATCATCATAATGAGCTCAAAGTGACTAAGGAGTTAGTCACGGGATAATGGATTACGGAACGAGTAAAGAGACTTTCCATGACGAGATTGAACAAGGTATCGGGCATACCGACGATCGAATCTCGGGCAAGTACCGTACCGATAGACAAAGGGAATAACATACGGGATTGAGTGAGTCCTTGACACAGTGGTTCATCCGATGAGATCATCGAGGAACACGTGGGAACCAACATGGGTATCTAGATCCCGCTGTTGGTTATTGACCGGAGAGTCGTCTCGGTCATGTCTGCGTGTCTCCCGAACCCGTAGGGTCTACACACTTAAGGTTCGGTGACGCTAGGGTTGTAGAGATACATGCACATGGAAACCAGAATGTTGTTCGGAGTCCCAGATGAGATCTCGGACGTCACGAGGAGTTCCGGAATGGTCCGGAGGTAAAGAATGATATATAGGAAGTCCAGTTTCGGCCATCGGGTGAATTCCGGGGGTCACCGGGAGTGTCCCGGGACCACCGGAAGGGTCCCGGGGGTCCATCGGGTGGGGCCACCCATCCCGGTGGGTCCCATAGGCCGCAAGGGGGAAGGGGCCAGCCCCTGGTGGGCTGGCGCACCACATGGGCCCCCCCTCCATGCGCCTAGGGTTGAAACCCTAGGGGGAGGGGGCGCCCCCTATGCCTTGGGGGGCAAGTCTTCCCCCCTGGCCGCCGCCCCCCTTGGAGATCTGATCTCCCTAGGGCCGGCGCCCCCCCTGGCCCCTATATATAGTGGGGGGAGAGGGCAGCCGCACCCCAAGCCTCTGGCGCCTCTCCCCCCTCCCGTCACACTTCCATCTCCTCTCGCAGGGCGCCGGCGAAGCCCTGCAGGTTTTCCTGTTGCATCCACCACCACGCCGTCGTGCTGCTGGATCTCCGACAACCTCTCCTCCGCCCTTGCTGGATCAAGAAGGAGGAGACGTCTCTGTACCGTACGTGTGTTGAACGTGGAGGTGCCGTCCGTTTGGCGCTGGGATCATCGGGGACGAGGATCACGAAGAGTACGACTACTTCATCCACGTTCCTTCGAACGCTTCCGCTCGCGATCTACAAAAGGGTATGTAGATGGACTCCATTATGCTCGTTGCTAGATGACTCCTTAGATTGATCTTGGTGAAGCGTAGGAAAATTTTTGAATTATGCTACGTTCCCCAACAGTGGTATCAGAGCTAGGTATTTGCGTAGCATCTTGCACGAGTAGAACACAAACAAGTTGTGGGCGTTGAGTTTGCTCAATTTTCTTACCGTTACTAGTCTAATCTTGATTCGGCAGCATCGTGGGATGAAGCGGCCCGGACCGACCTTACACGTACGCTTACGTGAGACTGGTTCCACCGACAGACATGCACTAGATGCATAAGGTGGCTGGCAAGTGTCTGTCTCTCCCACTTTAGTCGGATCGGATTCGATGAACAGGGTCCTTATGAAGGGTAAATAGAAATTGACAAATCATGTTGTGGTTTTGGCGTAGGTAAGAAACGTTCTTGCTAGAAAACCTATAGAAGCCACGTAAAAACTTGCAACAACAATTAGAGGTCGTCTAACTTGTTCTTGCAGCATGTGCTATGTGATGTGGTATGGCCAAGAAGATGTGATGAATGATATATGTGATGTATGAGATTGATCATGTTCTTGTAATAGGGAATCACGACTTGCATGTCGATGAAATTGACAACCGGCATGAGCCATAGGAGTTGTCTTAATTATTGCATGACCTGCGTGTCACTAAATAACGCCATGTAATTACTTTACTTTATTGCTAAGCGTTAGCCATAGTAGTAGAAGTAATAGTTGGCGTGACGACTTCATGAAGACACGATGATGGAGATCATGATGATGGAGATCATGGTGTCGAGCCGATGACAAAGATGATCATGGTGCCCCGAAGATGGAGATCGAAGGAGCAAGATGATATTGGCCATATCATGTCACTTTATTTGATTGCATGTGATGTTTATCATGTTTATGCATCTTGTTTACTTAGAACGACGGTAGTAAATAAGATGATCTCTCACTAAAAATTTCAAGAATTGCGTTCCCCCTAACTGTGCACCATTGCTAAGGATCGTTGTTCCGAAGCACCACGTGATGATCGGGTGTGATAGGTTCTAACGTTCGCATACAGCGGGTGTAAGCCAGATTTACACACGCAATACACTTAGGGTTCACTTGACGAGCCTAGCATGTGCAGACATGGCCTCGGAACACGAAAGACCGAAAGGTCGAACATGAGTCGTATAGAAGATACGATCAACATGAAGATGTTCACCGTTGATGACTAGTCCGTCTCACGTGATGATCGGACACGGGCTAGTCGATTCGGATCATGTATCACTTAGATGACTAGAGAGATGTCAATCTGAGTGGGAGTTCATTAAAATTTGATTAGATGAACTTAATTATCATGAACTTAGTCTAAATTCTTTACAATATGTCTTGTAGATCAAATGGCCAACGCTCATGTCACCCTCAACTTCAACGCGTTCCTAGAGAAATCCAAGCTGAAAGACGATGGTAGCAACTATACGGACTGGGTCCGTAACCTGAGGATCATCCTCATAGCTGCCAAGAAAACTTATGTCCTAGAAGCATCGCTAGGTGACGCTCCCGCCCCGGCAAACCAAGATGTTATGAACGCTTGGCAGTCGCATTGTGATGATTACTCCCTGGTTCAGTGCAGCATGCTCTACAGCTTAGAATCGGGGCTCCAAAAGCGTTTTGAGCACCACGGGGCATATGAGATGTTCCAAGAGCTGAAAATGGTTTTCCAGGCTCATGCCCGAGTTGAGAGATATGATGTCTCCAACGCATTCTACAGCTGTAAGATGGAGGAAAACAGTTCTGTCAGTGAGCACATACTCAAGATTTCTGGGTTGCACAACCGCTTGTCTCAGTTGGGAATGAATCTCCCAGACGAAGCGGTCGTTGACAGAATCCTCCAGTCGCTCCCACCTAGCTACAAGAGCTTCGTGTTGAACTTCAATATGCAAGGGGTGGAGAAGTCCATTCCCGAGGTGTATTCAATGCTGAAATCAACGGAGGTGGAGATCAAGAAAGAGCATCAAGTGTTGATGGTCAATAAAACCACTAAGTTCAAGAAGGGCAAGGGTAAGAAGAACTTCAAGAAGGACGGCAAGGGAGTTGCCGCGCCCGGTAAGCCAGTTGCCGGGAAGAAGCCAAAGTATGGACCCAAGCCTGAGACTGAGTGCTTTTATTGCAAGGGAACGGGTCACTGGAAGCGGAACTGCCCCAAATACTTAGCGGACAAGAAGGCCGGCAACTTCAAAGGTATATATGATATACATGTTATTGATGTGTACCTTACCAGCGCTCGTAGTAGCTCCTGGGTATTTGATACCGGTGCAGTTGCTCATATTTGTAACTCAAAGCAGGAGCTGCGGAATAAACGGAGACTGGCGAAGGACGAGGTGACGATGCGCGTCGGGAATGGTTCCAAGGTCGATGTGATCGTCGTCGGCACGCTGCCTCTACATCTACCCTCGGGATTAGTTTTAAACCTTAATAATTGTTATTTAGTACCAGCTTTGAGCATGAACATTGTATCTGGATCTCGTTTGATGCGAGATGGCTACTCATTTAAATCCGAGAATAATGGTTGTTCTATTTATTTGAGAGATATGTTTTATGGTCATGCCCCGCTGGTCAATGGTTTATTTTTGATGAATCTCGATCGTGATGATACACATATTCATAGTGTGAATGCCAAAAGATGTAAAGTTGACAATGATAGTCCCACATACTTGTGGCATTGCCGCCTTGGTCATATTGGTGTCAAACGTATGAAGAAGTTTCATGCAGATGGACTTCTGGAGTCTCTTGATTATGAATCATTTGACACGTGCGAACCATGCCTCTTGGGCAAAATGACCAAGACTCCGTTCTCTGGAACAATGGAGCGAGCAACCAACTTATTGGAAATCATACATACCGATGTGTGCGGTCCAATGAGTGTTGAGGCTCGCGGAGGCTATCGTTATGTTCTCACCCTCACAGATGACTTGAGTAGATATGGGTATATCTACTTGATGAAGCACAAGTGTGAGACCTTTGAAAAGTTCAAGGAATTTCAGAATGAGGTTGAGAATCAACGTGACAGAAAAATAAAGTTCTTGCGATCGGATCGTGGGGGTGAATATTTGAGTCATGAATTTGGCACGCACCTTAGGAACTGTGGAATTGTTCCACAATTGACACCGCCCAGAACACCTCAGCGTAACGGTGTGTCCGAACATCGAAATCGTACCCTGTTGGACATGGTGCGATCTATGACGTCTCTCACCGACTTACCGCTATCTTTTTGGGGTTATGCTTTAGAGACTGCCGCATTCACTTTAAATAGGGCTCCGTCGAAATCCGTTGAGACGACACCATATGAACTTTGGTTTGGCAAGAAACCTAAGCTGTCGTTTCTAAAAGTTTGGTGTTGCGATGCTTATGTCAAGAAACTTCAACCTGAGAAGCTCGAACCCAAATCGGAACAATGCGTCTTCATAGGATACCCAAAGGAAACGATTGGGTACACCTCTACCACAGATCCGAAGGCAAGGTCTTTGTTGCCAAGAATGGATCCTTTCTGGAGAAAGAGTTTCTCTCGAAAGAAGTGAGTGGGAGGAAAGTAGAACTTTATGAGGTGACAGTCACCCCTCCCGAACCGGAAAGTAGTGCAGCGCAGGAAATTGTTCCTGAGGTGCCTGCACCGACAAGGGAGGAAGTTAATGATGATGATCATGAAGATACAGATCAAGTTACTACTGAACTTCGAAGATCCACAAGGACACGTTCCGCACCAGAGTGGTACGGCAACCCTGTCATGGAAATCATGTTGTTAGACAACGGTGAACCTTCGAACTATGAAGAAGCGATGGCGGGCCCGGATTCCAATAAATGGCTTGGAGCCATGAAATCTGAGATAGAATCCATGTATGAAAACAAAGTATGGACTTTGGTGGACTTGCCCGATGATAGGCATGCCATATAAAATAAATGGATATTTAAGAAGAAGACAGACGCGGATGGTAATGTGACCATCTATAAGGCTCGGCTTGTCGCTAACGGTTATCGACAAGTTCAAGGGATTGACTACGACGAGACTTTCTCTCCCGTAGCGATGCTAAAGTCCGTCCGAATCATGTTAGCAATTGCCGCATTCTATGATTATGAGATATGGCAAATGGAAGTCAAAACGGCATTCCTTAATGGCTTCCTCAAGGAAGAGCTGTATATGATGCAGCCGGAAGGTTTTGTCGATCCAGAGAATGCTAACAAGGTATGCAAGCTCCAGCGCTCGATATACGGGCTGGTGCAAGCATCTCGGAGTTGGAATATTCGCTTTAATGATGTGATCAAAGCGTTTGGCTTTATACAGGCTTGGGGAGAAGCCTGTATTTACAAGAAAGTGAGTGGGAGCTCTGTAGCATTTCTCATATTATATGTGGATGACATATTGCTGATGGGAAATGATATAGAATTCTTGGAGAGCATAAAGGCCTACTTGAATAAGAGTTTTTCAATGAAGGACCTTGGAGAAGCTGCTTACATATTAGGCATCAAAATCTATAGAGATAGATCAAGACGCCTCATTGGTCTTTCGCAAAGCACATACCTTGACAAGATATTGAAGAAGTTCGATATGGATCAGTCCAAGAAGGGGTTCTTGCCTGTTTTGCAAGGTATGAGATTGAGAAAGACTCAGTCACCGACCACGGCAGAAGATAGAGAAAAGATGAGTGTCATTCCCTATGCCTCAGCCATAGGTTCTATCATGTATGCCATGCTGTGTACCAGACCTGATGTGAACCTTGCCATAAGTTTGGCAGGGAGGTACCAAAGTGATCCCGGTATGGAACACTGGACAGCGGTCAAGAACATCCTGAAGTACCTGAAAAGGACTAAGGATATGTTTCTCGTTTATGGAGGTGACGAAGAGCTCGTCGTAAAGGGTTACGTCGATGCTAGCTTTGACACAGATCTGGATGACTCAAAGTCACAAACTGGATACGTGTATATTTTGAATGGTGGAGCAGTCAGCTGGTGCAGTTGCAAGCAGAGCGTCGTGGCGCATTCTACATGTGAAGCGGAGTACATAGCTGCTTGTGAAGCAGCGCAAGAAGGAGTCTGGATGAAGGAGTTCATCACCGACCTAGGAGTCATTCCAAGCGCGTCAAGCCAGATGACTCTCTTCTATGACAACACTGGAGCTATTGCCATTACCAAGGAGCCCAGGTTTCACAAGAAGACCAAGCACATCAAGCGCCGTTTCAACTCCATCCGGAATTATGTTCAAGACGGAGACATAGATATTTGTAAAGTGCATACGGATCTGAATGTCGCAGACCCGTTGACTAAACCTCTTCCACGGGCAAAACATGATCAACACCAGAACTCTATGGGTGTTCAATTCATCACAATGTAACTAGATTATTGACTCTAGTGCAAGTGGGAGACTGTTGGAAATATGCCCTAGAGGCAATAATAAAAGTATTATTATTATATTTCCTTGTTCATGATAAATGTTTGTTATTCATGCTTGAATTGTATTGTACGGAAACAGCGATACATGTGTGAATACATAGACCACAACATGTCCCTGGTAAGCCTCTAGTTACTAGCTCGTTGATCAACAGATGGTCACGGTTTCCTGACCATGGACATTGGATGTCATTGATAACGGGATCACATCATTAGGAGAATGATGTGATGGACAAGACCCAATCCTGAGCCTAGCACGAGATCGTATAGTTCGTAATGCATAAGCTTTTCTAGTGTCAAGTATTTATTCCTTAGACCATGAGGTTGTACAACTCCCGGATACCGTAGGAATACTTTGGGTGTGCCCAATGTCACAACGTAACTGGGTGGCTATAAAGGTACGCAACGGGTATCTCCGAAGGTGTCTGTTGAGTTGGTACGAACCGAGACTGGGATATTGTCACTCCGTATGACGGAGAGGTACCTCTGGGCCCTCTCGGTAATACATCATCATAATGAGCTCAAAGTGACTAAGGAGTTAGTCACGAGATGATGGATTACGGAACGAGTAAAGAGACTTGCCATGACGAGATTG
The DNA here is from genome assembly GCA_902687465.1 of Secale cereale. Taxonomy (NCBI): domain Eukaryota; kingdom Viridiplantae; phylum Streptophyta; class Magnoliopsida; order Poales; family Poaceae; genus Secale; species Secale cereale. The sequence continues at coordinate 92,577,319 of LR738711.1, read as the reverse complement.
AACAAGGTATCGGGCATACCGACGATCGAATCTCGGGCAAGTACTGTACCGATAGACAAAGGGAATAACATACGGGATTGAATGAATCCTTGACACAGTGGTTCATCCGATGAGATCATCGAGGAACACGTGGGAACCAACATGGGTATCCAGATCCCGCTGTTGGTTATTGACCGGAGAGTCGTCTCGGTCATGTCTGCGTGTCTCCCGAACCCGTAGGGTCTACACACTTAAGGTTCGATGACGCTAGGGTTGTAGAGATACATGCACATGGAAACCCGAATGTTGTTCGGAGTCTCGGATGAGATCCCGGATGTCACGAGGAGTTCCGGAATGGTCCGGAGGTAAAGAATGATATATAGGAAGTCCAGTTTGGGCCATCGGGTGAATTCTGGGGGTCACCAGGAGTGTCCCGGGACCACCGGAAGGGTCCCGGGGTCCACCGGGTGGGGCCACCCATCCCGGTGGGTCCCATAGGCCGCAAGGGGGAAGGGGCCATCCCCTGGTGGGCTGGCGCACCACATGGGCCCCCCTCCATGCGCCTAGGGTTGAAACCCTAGGGGGAGGGGGCGCCCCCTATGCCTTGGGGGGCAAGTCTTCCCCCCTGGCCGCCGCCCCCCTTGGAGATCTGATCTCCCTAGGGCCGGCGCCCCCCTGGCCCCTATATATAGTGGGGGGAGAGGGCAGCCGCACCCCAAGCCTCTGGCGCCTCTCCCCCCTCCCGTCACACTTCCATCTCCTCTCGCAGGGCGCCGGCGAAGCCCTGCAGGTTTTCCTGTTGCATCCACCACCACGCCGTCGTGCTGCTGGATCTCCGACAACCTCTCCTCCGCCCTTGCTGGATCAAGAAGGAGGAGACGTTGTTGTACCGTACGTGTGTTGAACGCGGAGGTGCCGTCCGTTCGGCGCTGGGATCATCGGTGACGAGGATCACGAAGAGTACGACTACTTCATCCACGTTCCTTCGAACGCTTCCGCTCGCGATCTACAAAAGGGTATGTAGATGCACTCCATTATGCTCGTTGCTAGATGACTCCTTAGATTGATCTTGGTGAAGCGTAGGAATTTTTTTGAATTATGCTACGTTCCCCAACACGCAGAACATCATGTCCAAAACAAAATAAAAAACTAAAACTAAACTTCGAAAAACTTGACCATATTTTGAATTTGTGAACTAATTTCAAAAACATGACATTTTTTGAAAAAAAATTGAAACTATGGCTTTTTTAGAATACATGAACAAATTTGGAAAACAAGAACATTTTTTGAAATTCTAAATATTTTAGAATTTGCGAACAAAAATTAAACATGCGAACACATTTTGAATTGATCAACAAATTTTGAAAAATGAACATTTTTTGAATATGTGAACAAATTTAGAAAACGAAAATATGTTTTTGAATTTGCAAACAAATTTGCAAAATGGGAATAAGTTTTGAAATTCCAGAACATTTTTGAATTTGAGAACAAAATTAGGAAACAGGAACATTTTTTATGAAATTCCCAAACAAAAAAATTTTGTGAACAAAATTTAAATATGTAAGCATTTTTTGAATTTGTGAACAAATGTTTGAAAATGGGAACTTTTTTGGAAACAAATATTTTTTTGGTTTGTAACAAAATTTAAAAGGATGAACATTTCTTGATTTATCTGGCATTTTCTGAAACAAAGCGAACATTTTTTGATTTACCAAACATTTTCTGAAACAAGCGAACAAATTTTAAAATTACTTTATAACAATTTATGAACAATATGTAAAAGAGGGATTATTTTTTTTGGAAAATGAACAAATTTAGTAAGAGGCGAACAATTTTTGAGAAAGGGAAAAGGTGAAAAAAAAATAGATCTGTGGACAATTTGTGAGAAAGGGAACAAATACTCTAAATGCGAACATTTTAAAAAATAAGAATAAGAAAAAAAATATTTGTAAAAAAAATTTGAAAACGACAAAAAAATTAAATTTATGAACAAAATTTGAAAACAGGAACATTTCTAAAATTTTCGAACATTTTCGGTGAATTTCAAAGAAAATCTTCAGAAACCATAGTTTATTTAGAAATTACAAGCATTTTTTCAAATTAGCATACATTTTTCAAAACTGTGAACGTAATTTTTAGATAGGAAGAACATTTTGAATTCGAAATAACATTTGAAATTTCCAAACAATTTTTGAAAAAAATAAAATAAACTTGAAAACGGAAAAAAGGAAACGAAAAGGGAACAAAAGAAAAAGGAAACAGTAAAAAAGAGAAACTAAAATCAGGAGGAAAAAAAAGGCTCCAAACTGGAACGAACGAACTGGTCGAATGGGCCGGCCCAGTAGCTTCGCTGGTGCCCTTCCGTCTGTGCGATGCGGCGACAATTTGCCGCAACGCGCGGCAAATAGGGATTTCCGCTTTAAGCGCCCGATCAGGGTACTGGCGCTCGCAGCTGCACCTGATGGGCCAGCCCAAAAACAACGAAGTGCAGCGAAAAAACCTCGAAAATGTTTCATCAGCCAGGAATCGAGCTCACGCCGTTTAGCTCGTAAGAAAGGTGGATAACCACTACGGCCTGTAACCACTTTTGAATCAAATCAGCGCGATATTACAAAACAGTATAACTCAGCCATCTAGGAGGCTTCACGGCGCTTTGACGTGGATGGCCGTCCGATCAGACTCATCAACGCTTTAGATCGTGCGTTCCTCCAACTCACGCCACGAGGCCTTTTCACTTTGCAGCACCGAGCGCGCCAGCAGTTCCAACATTGACGGGCTGCTGCTCCGCAAATCTACTTCGAGGCCTTCTCAGAAATTGGGCCGAGACAACTTCACGACCCACGTACGAGATCTCGCTCTCGACTGGGCCTTCCATCCACTTTGCGGTCGTAAGCAATCTCGAACCCTAATCCCAACTCTGGCAATAGCAGCAGAGGCTAGAAGCACTGAGATGGCCGACGGGAACAACGACGTTCACAAGAACGGCTCTAGAAATGGTGCGTGACGTGCTTGGTGATCGATGATGAAGAGCAGCTTCGACAGCTGCGCCAACAATCCTACCTTCACGGTGACGGACTTTTGCCCCCCTTTCTACCATGGGGCTTCCTAGCTCATCCTCCCTGTTTACAGTGAGGCGATTGCATTAGCGATGGTGGGCGAGAGAATACGATCCGCAGTCATGGAGTCTACATCCGAAAGGCCACCATGATGACCAAATCACGCAGGCCATGTACACATTCCTTGGCGGCTTGACTTTTCTTGATTTCTTACCAGTTCCTAAATTTCGCCACGTACGTGTTCCTAAAAGTGCATATATTTTTCATTTTCCATACTTGCACGGTGCTAATCTCCATGATTTCTATAATTTTTATCTCAAGATGAACGAGCGCGGCAATGCGCGCCTTTATGTTCTAGTCTTTAACAACAAAATGTAGCGCGCTATTTACGGCACATACTTATTACGAAAACGTGAACTTTTTTGAAAAAGAAGTGAACGAAATTTGAAAGTTCACAGATTTAGGAAAATCACGAATTAGAAAAAGTTCATGCACTCAAAAGAGTTCACAGATTTTGAAAAAGGGTTCATTGATGTTGAAAAAAAGTTCATCGATTTTCAAAAAGGTTCACAAATTTTAAAAAAGTTCATCGATTTGTAAAAAAGGTTCATAGATTCTAAAAAAAGTTCACAAATTCGAAAAAATGTTCACCAACTTTGAAAATAGTTCATTGATTTTCAAAAAGAGTTCACAAATTCAGAAAAAGTTCATCAATTTTGAAAAAATTCATCAATTCTCGAAAAAGTTCACAAATTTGGAAAAAAACAGTACATCGATTTTGAAAATTATCAACGACTTGGAAAAGGTTCACAGATTTAAGAGAAACTAAAAAATACTCCCTCCGGTCCTTTTTAGTTTGCATATAAGATTTGACTGAAGTCAAATGTTGTAAAGTTTGACCGACTTTATAGAAAAAATATAAACATTCACAATGTGAAATCATTATCATTAGATGCGTCGTGACTCAAATTTTCATACTCTACAACTTTAGCATTGTAGATGTTGATATTTTTTCATATAAGTATGGTCAAATTTTACGAAGTTTGACTTCAGACAATTCCTATATGCAGAGTAAAAAGGACCGGAGGGAGTAAAAATAAATGGAAGAGAAAGGAAAAAGGAAACAAGAAGAACAATACAAGAGGCTTAAAAGGAAGAAGTTATCAAAAGTGTTGTTGTGGCCTGGTGGCTACTACTTCTCCGTCCCATAATGTAAGGCGTTTTTTTACCCATAATGTAAGACGTTTTTTGACACTACACTAGAGTAAAAAAAACGCCTTACATTATGGGACGGAGGGAGTACTTGTCAACTACTTCAGCGAGATCGTGGGTTCGAATCACCTTGAACGCACCTTCATTTTAACTTTTTTTTGCTTTTTTAGCAAGAAAAAACTAAGCTAAACGGGCCGGCCCAGCTCGTGCGGAGGGTGTGTGCCGCTTTGCGTTTAACACATTAACGGGCGCAACGGGCGCCAAATAGGAAACGCCGTTTTAGCGTTGCATGGATCAAAGATGGTGCTTGTACCCAAGGCCGCATGGCCGGGTCTGGCCCTTACCTTCTCCCAAGTTTTCGGGCCAACGATTCTACTCGGCATGTTGATTAATGGACTGAAATGGTTCAAGCTAAAAAATTCCTTCCAGTTGGGTCAGGCTGTATGACCCAGGAAAAACATCATTTTATGTCCTAAAAATTGAAACATATCATTTTCTCAAAGAAAACGGGAAAAATACCGGCCCGAGACCAACTCAGTTTAAATGTTTTTCTGAAAAGGTTTCCCTCCAAAAAGTTCCCCTAAACACTATGGAATTCCTAGATTTTTTGTATAATTATTAAGCAGAAAATAAAAATATAGCAGGAAATAACAATCTTTGTTTTTTTAGGGAAAATTTGATATATCCATCATCAATCATGGCGGTACAACGAATACAAGAAATAATAAAATTACATCCGTATATGTAGACCACCTAGCGATGACTACAAACACTGAATCGAGCAGAAGGCACCGTCATCACCCCTCTCTCGTAGGAATAGGGAAAAACTTGTTGTAGTATACAGTCGTGAAGTTGTCATGCTAAGACCCCATAGGACCAACACATCAGAACAGCAAACGACGCCGATGAAGAAAATTGTAGATCGGAAAAATCCAACCTGAAGACACACCAACGTGGATGGACAAAACCCGTGAATTGTAAATAAACATCTTTTGTTATTTTATACAAATCACCGTGAATCGTGTGATGTCTCCTTTGCTTCCTCTCCGCCCGGCTCTGGCCTAATGGGAGACAATTTAGCTTTGTTGGGTGTCTGTCGTGTGCAACTGTGCATCTTCCACACCGTGGCAATTCGAAGTGTTGGCGGTGTTGCCATAGCCGTTTCATTTCCCAGGTCAAAGATGGGCAACATTGTCCAAGGGGGTGGTGCTGAGTTGAAGCCTCGTGGTAGGATTTGGACCCAATTGCAATCAAAGTTCCATGTTTAGCATCATTTTTTGTAATATGCAGGGTCCATATTGTAATTTCTTATTTCTTTTGAGTCGTTGCATCAGATGTTTAAAACGGAGTATTTAATAATGCAACTCTGGTTTGACCCTTTGATATTTCATTAGTCAATTGAGTCTAATGATCCTTATCGGAAAAAAAAATTAAGTCTAAAGATAAGCAAACGTTAATGCAACTCCAACTATAGATGATAGTAAGACAATAATTAGGTTCCTCAGATATTACATCAATGTACGACAAGAAGATAAGGATAAGTGTTGATTAACCTCCCCCCCTAATCCTCCCAAGAACCACTATATATACTACGAACACCATCACATGAAACACAAGCATCCATAGACGAGAAATACAACACATTAGCCATGGCACATGACAGGAACAACACATGGTTTTTGCGCCTAGCCGTAGCTTTTCTGTTCATGTCGGTTTTCCTGTCTTCCTGCAATGCAGAGGGTATACACTACTTCTCACTCCTTCCGTCCACGAATATAAGATTTTTTTTTCTAAATCAGATGTGCATAAACATGTTTTAGTGTGTTTGTTTAGTCATTTCAGTCCCTATGTAGTTCATATTGAAATATCCAAAATATAGTATATCTCACGGAGGGGTTACTACATGATGCTCTTCATTCCTAACTCTTTCTTTCATATGGAACAAACACATACTAATTATTCGTCCCTTTTGTGTGTGCGTATGTGCATGCGTGCGCATGCAGACAACGGCTACTATCCCAACAGATACTGCGTAGAGGAGTGGAGTTGTAGCAAGCCTGTGGGAGACGACGACCAGCTCAGGTGCCGAAAATTCTGTGTAAGCAAAGGCTACAACTTCCTCAAGAGCTATTGCGAGCACGACCCCTACCCGGAGTGTTGTTGCCATAAGTGATCTGAATTCTGTGACTTTGGGGTGATTTGTGGATGATGATGCTTGTCATTTGTTACTTAGAAAGCTATAGCTATTTGTGTGTGTGTGTGTGTGTGTGTGTGTGTGTGTGTGTGTGTGTGTGTGTGTGTGTGTGTGTGTGTGTGTGTTCATCTCATCCCAATGTTATCATTGGAGCAATTCATCATGATTGTCTATGCAATAAAGATAATTAGTTTCTGTCACGACCACCGTGACTCGATGCACAACAGGAAAGAAGAAGAAGAAGAAAGTGCCAAAAGTAGCCTGGGCTTGCTGGGCCATGGACGTTGAGATGGCAACATCAAAAGCTCAAACCGAAGCCTGAAGTGTTAGCCTGTACTTAAACCGAGTGGAAGAGAGAGCGGCAACAGAAAAGGATCCGAACAAACATGTATCTCGAGCAATGGTGCAACTATGGGGTGTTTGCGGGTGTTTTGCGGGGCTAGTGTGAGCTGTGATGATTGGTAATTAGGGAAAGCGGGCCCCACTAAAATTCGGGCGGGGCAGTAGGGCAGGGGGCTAGTCAACCAATAATGCTAGGGGAGCTCCTAGGGGGCGCCTTAAGCATCGGCTAGGAGATCCGACGCCTACGCGCCCTGCAAGTTGGGCCGCCCACAAAATGCATCGACCAGCGAACTCGCTCGGAAAAACCCGAAAAAACAACTGCTACAAGGATACAAACTTAGGACGTTTGTGTAATGAACAAGCTCGCTAACCACTGGAGCTACCGGCCTTGAGTGATTTGTAACAACCTGAAATGCCTAATAACACTATTGCAGCCCTATTTGTTGCACATAACCATGTACTGTATCACTTACATTGGGGGGGGGGGGTGGAATCGTGATAATAAAAAGTTCATGAATTTCGAAGAAAGTTCATCATTTTTGAAGAAAAGTTGACAAACTTGAAAAAATATCATTTATTTTCAAAAGGTGTTCATCAAATTTGAAAAAAACATAGAATTTGGAAAAAAAAGTTCACCCATTTTGAAAAAAGTACATCAATATTGAAAAAAATGTTCATGGATTTCCAAAAACAAAATCTGCAAAATTGAATTTTTTCCATGAATTTGAAAAAAGTTCATCAAATTTAGATAAAAAGTAAGTTGAATATGAAAAAAAGTTCATTGAATAAAAAGGTTCATTAAATCTACAAAATGTTCGCCGAATTTCAAAAAAGTTCATCAATTTGAAGAAAAAGTTCATGAAATAATAGGAAAATCATTGAGCCGGGAGAGGAAGAAAAAGAAAAAACATAAAGGAAAAAGGAAAAAGGAAAAAAGGAAAGTTGAACTAAGAAAAGAAGTAAAATGATGTTAGTGATCACGTTGGGCAAGGTGGCGTGATGCTTACTGCTTGCTGCTTGATGGCTTGGAGTAGAGGTCGCTAGTTTGAGACTTCGTGGGAGCGCTCCTTTCTTGCTTTCAAATAGGATCTGCCACTCGACCTGCGTAATCTAATTATGCAAACCTCCGTTCTGTCTTTATCTTTTTTAGGGGTAAAACATAATTTATTGATCATTGACCATAGTATGTGGAATACAATTTGCATGAGGATCAACTAGCTAAAGATGGCATTTGATATCTACTACATAACTTATTCTTGTAGACTCGTGTTGGATCTACTAGCGCAGAGTTTTGTAGGATAGTAGCAATTTTTCCTCAACTGTATGACCTAAGATTTATCAATCTATGGGAGACGTAGGATGAAGATGGTCTCTCTCAAACAATCCTGCAATCAAAGAGAAGAAATCTCTTGTGTCCCCAACACAACCAATACAATGGTAAATTGCATAGGTGCACTAGTTCAGTGAAGAATGGTGATACAAGCGTAGTATGGATAATAAATATAGGTTTTTGTAATCTGAAAATATTAAAACAACAAGGTAGCAAGTAGTAAAAGTGCGCAAAACAGTATTGCAATGCTTGAAAACTGGGCTTAGTGTTCATACTTTCGCTAGTGCAATCTCTCAATAATTATAACATAATTGGATCATATAACAATTCCTTAAGATGCAACAAAGAATCACTTCAAAGTTCCTATCACGGAGAATATAAGATGAAATTGTTTGTAAGGTACAAAACCACCTCAAAGTTATTATTTCTGATCAATTTATTGGGCTATTTCTATAAGTGTCACAAACAACCCTAGAGTTTGTACTAAAATAACATCATATGACACGCATCATCAACCCTAATATCACCTAGATACTCCAATGTCACCACAAGTATCCGTGGGTCAATTATACGATGTGCATCACATAATTTCAGATTCATAATATCCAATCCAACACAAATAACTTCAAAGGGTACCCCCAAGATTTCTATCGGAGAAAGGAATATGAAAACGCGTATCAACCCCTACGCATAGATTATGATAGACGCAAAGGTATCCCATCTTTCGATGAGATTGTGGCTATCGTTTTCGGAGAAGTAGACTTCGACGATCCGACTACGAACATGCGAGGATGTCGCGCCTTAGCAATCGCTAAACCAACTCCGAGAGGTTATTAACCACGCTGGAGCACGATCAACCTGACCACGAGGGTCTATTTCCTGCAAACAAATGAAGAACAAGCAAGAAACTAAGATTGCAATATGGATATTGCAAATATAATAGGAAAGCTTTATTGATCAAGGTGGGGTTCTGTGACGTCTTTGTCTGGTCATTGAACACAAACGAAGTACGTGAAGTTGCAGCTATGACGAACTTTAATCTAAACAAAATCCAAAGTCTAAACGATGCCCTAATGGCTGTATATGTGGAGAAAGAGAGGGGGAATTTCGTGGCCCCTTGGAGAAGGGGTCCGAAACCAACCCTAACTCTGTTTTTCCCACACATACGGACTCTAAAAATAGCCTATACTTTAGTATTTCGAAATTACATGGGCCTGACACAAAAATAAGGTGATGCAGCACCTAAAATAAGCTATGGACGAAATTTATGAAGGGGTATCTTGAATATTTAGTACATGTCCTTGGAAGTCATCACGGTGGTTTCAAAGTACTCAAATACGCACTAGAAACGCTGTTTTAGATCCCTTGGCGCGCGCCTTCATCTCCATGCTTGATCCTACTCCAGTGTTCATCCCTCTTGTATATGCTAGGCCCTTCATTAGTAATCAACACAAATGTATCCAATTTAGGCAGCGTCATATTCTCATGAACAATAGAATCGTTACCAAGAAATGAAGTACCTAGTAATTCAATTGGCATGCACGAGCTCTCGTAATTGGTCCAGTATGAATAATACTAGGGGCAGTGGGTGTAACAATGGTATTGATGTCCTCATCATCCTCCCCTTCTTGAAATGAAGTCGTCGTCGATAGAAGCTCATCATCCTCACCCAAATAAGGCTTCAAATCTACAATGTTAAAAGTGGGACTAGCCCCAAAATCTACAGGCAGCTCAAGTTTATATGCATTATCATTTATTTTCTCTAAGACCTTAAAAGAACCATCAACACGTGGCATTAGCTTTGACTTGCGCAAATTAGGAAACCTACCCTTACGCAAATGGAACCAACCAAGATCTCCAGGTGCAAAGACAACACATTTTCTACCTTTATCTCCGGTAAGTTTATATTTAGCATTCATAAGCTCAATGTTTTCCTTAGTTAACTCATGCATTTTTAAGATCAATTCAACACGTTGTTTAGCATCAAAATTAACCTTCTCCGAAGATGGAAGAGGCAACAAATCAATAGTTACACAAGGTAAGAAACCATACACAATTTCAAAAGGGCACATCTTAGTAGTAGAATGCAGTGAATGATTATAAGCAAATTCAATATGAGGCCAGCATTCTTCCCACATTTTCTTGTTATTCTTCAAAACAACCATAAGCATAGTATACAAAGTTCTATTAACTACTTCAGCTTGTCCATCAGTTTGGGGTGACATGTAGTACTAAAAAGCAGTTTAGTCCCCAACTTAGCCCATAAACATCTCCAAAAGTGGCTAAGAAATTTAGTATCACGATCTGAAACAATAGTATTTGACACACCATGCAAGCGAATAATTTTACGAAAGAAAAAATCAGCAACATTAGTAGCATCATCGCTTTTATGACATGGTATGAAGCGTGCTATTTTTGAAAATCTATGTACGACAACAAATATGCTATCCCTCCCCTTCTTTGTTCGAGGTAAACCCAAACAAAGTCCATAGATATATCTTCCCAAGGAACACTAGGTACAGGCAAAGGCATATATAAACCATGAGGATTCAGTCATGACTTAGCTTTTTGACATGTACTGCAGCGAGCAACAAAACACTCAACATCCCGTCTCGTCTTTGGCCAAAAGAAATGTGTAGCAAGTACGTCCTCCGTCTTCTTCACGCCAAAGTGTCCCATTAAACCTCATCCATGGGCCTCCTCCAACAACAAAAGACGAACGGAGCTAGCTGGAATGCATAGCTTGTTAGCACGATACACAAATCCATCATTAATGATGAACTTGTTCCAAGTTCTCCCTTTTTACAATTCTGCAATACATCTTTAAACTCAACATCATGCACATATTGATCTTTGATGGTCTCCAAACCAAATATTTTAAAGTCAAGTTATGAAAGCATAGTATAACGACAAGACAATGCATCAGCAATAACATTTTCTTTATCCTTCTTGTGTTTAATTACATAAGGGAAAGTCTCAATGAATTCAACCCATTTAGCATGTCTACGGTTCAATTTAGCTTGACTTTTAATATGTTTCAAAGATTCATGATCAGAATGTATTACAAATTCTTTGGGCCATAAATAATGTTGCTATGTTTCTAAAGTCCGAACAAGAGCATATAATTTCTTATCATAAGTAGAATACTTCAGACTAGGCCCACTCAATTTTTCAGAAAAGTATGCAACAGGTTTACCATCTTGTAGTAACACATCTCTTAACCGAATTCCACTAGCATCACATTCAAGCTCAAAAGTTTTATTAAAATAAGGAAGTTGGAGTAATGGAGCATGTGTCAACTTATCTTTCAATACCATGAAGGCTTCTTCCTGTGCAGTACCCCAAACAAAAGGCACATCCTTCTTTGTAAACTCATCGAGAGGTGCAGCAATGGTGCTGAAATCTCTCACAAAACGCCTATAGAAACCAGCGAGTCCAAGAAAACTCCGCACTAGTGTGACCGTTTTGGGCTGCAGCCAACTCCCAATAGCTTCAATCTTGGCTTTATCAATTTTAATTTCCTATGGAGTAACAACATAGCCAAGAAAAGATACTCGGTCGGTGCAAAAGGTGTAGTTACCAAGGTTACCAAACAAACGTGCATCACGTAGAGCAATAAAAACAACACGTAAATGTTCCAAATATTCCTCCAAAGATCTGCTATAAATCAGTATATCATCAAAATAAACTACCACAAATCATCCAATGAAAGCACGTAAAACTTCATTCATTAATCTCATGAAAATACTAGGTGGATTAGTTAACCCAAAAGGCATGACTAACCACTCATATAATCTAAACTTAGTTTTAAATGTTGTTTTCCATTCATCTCCCAGTTTCATACGAATTTGATGGTATCCACTACGCAAATCAACTTTGGAGAAAATAGTGCTCTCGTCACATGTTTACTTCCTGGTAGATGTTGCGCGATACAGTGATACTTAAACGGCGCAGATGGCCTGGGCGCGGCTCGCTCCTCCTCCTAGACGGACCCCGTGCGGCTCGTGCTCCGCCACTGGCCTGGAGCGGGTGAGGTGTGGAAGCGGAGGATGAAGAGGAGGGGAGGGGCGAATGAGCCGAGGGGAGGGAGGTCTTTTGTATGTAGCGGCGTGCGGACAAGGGAGGGGCGTTTTCGTCAATCAAGAGGTAAAAAGACGACGGGCAACGGAAGCGGGAAGCGGGGGCGCGCTGACTCGACTCGACGAGCAACCAAAATTTCCACCTTTTCTTTCCGAGTTTGCACTTTGAGGCGCCGCCTTGCTTTTCCCGACCCTTTTTTACGACTGTGGTGAATGATTTCCTATGATATTTCTCTCTCTGCGTTCTTCTTTTATCGTGTTTCTTTCCTATTATATCATGTTTACCGTTGTGGTCTGGCGTGTAGGCGTAAAAAGAGATACCGTGTGTTGCTGGCGTGAAATGAGTGAGACGAAATATGATGATTGCAGAAGATGATGACGGGTAAAAAAGGAAAGAAACAGACACATGTGACGAGAGCGACAATGACACCTTGCCTTCATCGGAGTTGGGGGCGGAGTCGAAGGATATGATGCCGGCCAACCGATGGATCGTGCGTTGTTGCACTTTAGTCAGCTGGAAGGCCTTGGCTTGGGTCACCGCATCCGCCGTCGCCTCGCGCTCCGACTGCTCGATGGCGAGCCGGTACACCTTGGCATACTGTGACGGATACGCCGCACATTGGTCTCCGTCGTGGTGAGCGACCGGTGAAGGACCTGTGTGAGGAGATGGTCATCTGGATCTAATGGCTTCTCGCCCCTCGTTGGTTACCCCAAGTGGAAGGTTTGAGATGCAGTGTAGCGGAAGTTTTCCCTTGGCAAAGATACCAAGGATCGATTTCCCCTGAGACTCCCAGTTTCAACAAGAAGGTGTCAACTGCTAACGGCGCCAGATATTAGCAATCAACGTGGACCTGCACACAGATACAAATAACTTTGCTCCCAACGAGTACAGAGAGGTTGTCAATCCCTCCGGCCTTGTCGTTTACAAAGGATCAAACGCAAGTGATAATAGTGATATGTATTGCTGCAAATAGTAAGTAAAAGCGGAAAGTAAATAGCGGATGTGATCAGTGATGGTAATATGGACCGGGGTCCCATGATGTTCACTAGTGATGTCTCTCTCCCAAAAGACGATAAAACAGCTATGTGAGGTAAACGAATTACAGCTGGGCAATTGACAGAATTATGTGCGCAAACCAATGCTAACTATGTTACAAGAAAGGTAGAGGTTCAAAGCATGGGCGGTACGCCAAGGCAAGTAGATCGAAATCCATCTGCATCTACTACTAATCATCCACCTTGAGATATCTATCCAGAACATCTCGCTGGTATTAAGTTGCGAGTCCCACCCATAGTGTAAACTCAAAGCAACAGACAACTGCATTAAAAGAACTTTGCGTAAAGTAAACAATCCTTGCACCCGCGGGCACAAGCACCATTGTTTTCCCCCTTGTGGCAACAACACATCCCCTAGACTCATGTTTCTGTCACTCAAGCTAGTCATCCAGGGGCATGAACCCACAATCAAGCATAACGTTCCCTCTTGGAGTCACTACCTACTACTTGGCCAAAGCAATAAATAACAACGGAGAACATGCAAGAATTACTTACGAACATAAATATAAAAGAGGTAGATCAAATATATTACTCAAACACAATCTGAACATAATCTCACAATCCACCGGATCCCAGCAAACTCAACATAGCAACAGCATAAGGATTACATATGTGCCTCGATCATGTAGGGCAGCTCACGAGGTCTAATTAGTGAAGCACAAGAAGGGGAGGAGAACATCAGATAGCTACTGGTCATGGACCCATGCTCCAAGGGAGACTACTCACAACTCATCCGGGAGGCGTCCATGGTGGTGGAGAGGCTCCCGGTGGTGATCCTCCCCTCCGGCAGGGTGCCGGGAAGAGTTCTCCTGGTGCTCCCGATCTTGGAAGCGCGGCGGCGGCGGAACAGAAATGAGATCGCGAAAAAGGGTTCCCGTCTCGAGGGTTTCGGGACGCGTGTTAAATATATGCCAAAGGGGGGCATCAGCGGAGGCCCGGGGGGCCCAGGCGCCTGATACGTCCAAAGCGTATCTATAATTTCTGCTTGCTCCATGCCACTTTTGGGTGATATTGCTATGATATTCATACACTTCCATACACTTTTGATCGTATTTGGACTAACCTACTAATCCAGTGCACCCCGGTGCCAGTTTCTGTTTTCGGCTGATTTTGTATTTCAGGTTTTCACGTTACGAGAACTGCCAGGAAAAATCCAGAAAAATTATATAAAAAATCAGCGTTCCGGAACCGACCTTGCGCCCGAAGTACAGCCGGGGGGGGCACCAGGGCTCGGGGCGCCCTGTGGGCGCCCCCCCCCCCCTGGGCCGCGCCGGGGGGGGCGCCTGGGCCCCCCGAAGCCCGTCCGGTGCTCCCCTTTGGCATATATTTAGAGGGTCCCTCGAAACCCTCAGAATAGAAACTCTTTTCGTGATCCCATCTCTGTTCCTCCGCCGCCGCCGCTTCCAAGATCGGGAGCACTAGGAGAACTCTTCCCGGCACCCTGCCGGAGGGGAGGATCACCACCGGGAGCTTCTCCACCACCATGGACGCCTCCCGGATGACTCGTGAGTAGTCTCCCTTGGACCATGTGTCCATGACCAGTAGCTATGTGATGTTCTCCTCCCGTTCTTGTGCTTCACTAATTAGTCCTCGTGAGCTGCCCTACATGATCGAGGCACATATGTAATCCTTATGCTGTTGCTATGATGAGTTTGCTGGGATCCGATGGATTATGAGATTATGTTCAGATTGATCTTGAGTAATATATTTGATTCACCTCTTTTATATTTATGTTCATAAGTAATTCTTGCATGTTCTCCGTTGTTATTTATTGCTTTGGCCAAGTAATACGTAGTGACTCCAAGAGCAAAGTTATTTGTATCTGTGTGCAGGTCCACGTTGATTGCTAATTGCGCCGTTAGCAGTTGACACCTACTTGTTGAACCTAGGAGTCTCTGGGGATTCGATCCTTGGCATCTTTGCTAAGGGAAAACACTTCCACAACACTGCATCTTTCACCTTCCACTTGGGGTAACCAACGAGGGGTTAGAGGCCCATCAAGGAGTATTTTCTGGCGCCGTTGCCGGGGACTCCACTCTTCAGGATAGGGGAGTTGCATGCTATCTTTTACCTTTGCTTTTTAGTCTTGTTATTTTACCTTTCAGTTTTTGCTTTAGTACCTTTTTTATCGAAAATCACAAAAATAGTTATCTCGTTCTTTAGTTATCATTATTTTGGGTCCTTTTGTCTTTGATGAGGCAGAAGTTCTCACCTTTAAACAAAGAGGTGGGGAAAGTTTGAAAGATGCTTGGTATATAATTAATGATTCACAAAAAAGAGCCACCAAGAAGCAACCTACTACTATCTTGCTTAGAAATTTTTATGTTGGAATCACTTCTTGGAATAGGTTTATTCTAGATACTTCTATCAATGGGAATTTCCTAGAGGCCCTAGTTTGGGAGTCTCTTAGTATTATTGAAAATCTTGTTGGGAATCTCCCTGTTGTTAGCATTCGAGAGGACATCACCCTAGCTCACATTATGAAAAAACTTGAAAAAATAGAGCTAGAGATGCCAAGCATTAATAAAATAAATGAGTTGGATCGTAAGATCCAAGGGAATTTGAATAGACTTGATAGCTCCATGCATAATTTTTTTAAAATTTTGGAGACCGTCAAATTCCATGACTTGGACTCTTCTAGGATAGATAAGATTGAGGAAATATTTGATACCCTAGGAATTCCCTTCTCCTCGATCAAAACCAAAAAGGTAGAAACTCCGGCAAAGAGGGAGCCTAAGTTCGTTCACGTTCCAAAGGCTCCCCATTCTAAAAGTAATCCATCTATTGCCAAAGGGGTTGAAACTGTAAAGGCCTTGGAAGAAACACCTGTCTTTGATGAATTTATAAATGAATCTTCCCTTGACTTTTATCCTTTTGGTCTTCTACCTAGAAGTATCTCTATGAGGCCTTTATTTGAGAGTCCTCTTAAGACTAGTTGTATTATTGAAGAGCTTTTTGATGATCTTGATGATGGTTCAATTGATACAACTTGATATATATATGCATTATGCCTAGCTTAAAGGCATAAAAGAAAGCGCTTTTGGGAGGCAGCCCACATGAATAATTTTCTTGCTTTTGTTGAGCCTTGATGTTGTTTACTACTGTAGCATCATCATTGTATCTTTACTTTTCATATTTGTGCCAAGTATAGCCTCTGATTGCTAGAAAGTTCAAAAGTTGTGAGGTGCTGTCCAGGAAACAGATTCTGTCCTTGGATAGAAAAATTCGTATAACATCACCAGTCATCTTTTTGGTCTGAATTTTTTCGACAGCGTTCTCTATATAATTGTCTTTCGTGCGTATGTTCTGAGTATTTTGATTTGAGTTGCAGAAGTATCCCGAACAGATCAATTACTACCTGCTGTTCTGTTTTTCACAGATTCTGTCCTGTTTTGCCTTTCCTTCAGTTTGCAAACCAAGAGCTTGCTTTTTCTTTGCAAAAACCTTTTGGCAATCTTGATAAACAGTAGAACTTCAAGAATATCTTTATTTCCAGCAAGGTATAATTATTTTATTAAGGGTACTAACCTCGCTAATCAGATTATGATGAGTTGTGTATGAAGGGAGTTTTCAAGTGTGCGAGGGAAGATGATAAAAAGATTCAGGAGTGTCAAGCGCTCAAGCTTGGGGATGCCCCCGTGCACCCCCAAGAAATATTCAAGGAGACTCAAGCGTCTAAGCTTGGGGATGCCCCCGTGCATCCCCTTCTCCGTCAACATTATCATTTCGTCTTTCGTTCCGCTATATTTTTTTATCACTTCATGTGTTATCTGCTATGCTTGGAGCGTCTTGTTTTTAGTTTTCTTTTTAGTTTTTCATAACGAGTCGGAACTCAGCATTCCTTTATGTGGGAGAGAAACACGCTCCACTTCTACCTAGAGCATAACATAGAATTTTCATATCTATCTTTGATGTGTGTGTTCTTTGTCTTTTAATAGCTACTATCATGCTCTGCTCTTAGTATTCATGCTTATCCTTTCCAAGAGCTTTTGTTTAGTTGGTTGCTTGAACTCTCTTTAATTACCATGCTCACCTTATTAAGAGAGTTTGCTTCCGTTGCATTGGTTAATATGTCTATGATAAGGATGCTACGTGTATAATGGTGCTTAGTAGTTCAGGTTTCTTATGGTTAGTCTCAAATAGCTGGGGGATTCCCAATGTGTTATTGGAATACCAACATGATTTGTTTGCCTATGATGTGGTATGGTTTAGTAATATCTTCCTTCGAGAATTTATTTTGATTGACTTGGCGTATGCTCACGCATATTTAAGACTGTAAAGAAAGTCTGTCAAGCCTTGATGATCTTTTATTTCTGAGTAGCGATATAACTACCATGCCTGATTCAATGTTGCTTTGTCGCTCTGCATGATTATGACCGTCATTGCTCTCTTAGTTGGTCGCTCCCAGTCTTTTGCTAACCTCCACCTGTACTAAGCGGAATGACTGCTTGTGCATCCACATCCTTTTAAACCAGTTATGCCATACGAGTCCACCATACCTACCTATATGTGGTATTCACCGCCACTCTAAATAATTTACATGTGCTACCTTTAAAACCTTCAATCTTTGCAATATATAGCTCATGGGAAAGTGGCTTAAAAACTATTGTGGTAAAGAATATGTTGCTTATGTATCTTATTTCTTATAAGTTGCTTGCTGAGCGGTAAGCATGTTTTTGGGGACGCCATCAACTGTCACACTTTTGTTGAATATCATGTGAGTTGCTATGCATGTTCGCCTTGTCTGAAGTAAGGGTGATTTGCCGTGGGTTGAATAAGTATGCATATTGTTAGAGAAGAACATTGGACCGCCAACCAAAGCCATGTATCATGGTGGAAGTTTTAGCTTGGACCTTAATCCTCAATCTCTTATGAGAATATGCTTATGCATTAAAGAGGAGTCCATCATCTATTCTCTATGTTGTCCCGGTATGGATGTCCTCAAGTTGAGATCTATCAAAAACGAGAAATCAAATGCGATTTATCTCCTTGGACCTTTGTACATGTGGCATAGAGGTACCCCATTGTGACACTTGGTTGAAACATATGTAATGCAATGATAACCCATGGAAATCCGAGCTAATTAGGACAAGGTGCGAGCACTATTGGTATTCGATGCATGAGGCTTGCAACTTATAGGATGTCTTATGCATGACACATATGAAGTACTACTACCGTTGACAAAATTGCTTCTATAAAAAGCTCTAGCACATAACCATTCTTTTACTTTTATGTTGAGTCTCCATCTTCTTTTAAAAGCACCAACTACTGAGAGCATGATTGTCATTCTGAGTGTAATGTGCATTGTCCCAAAGTAGCATTGTCTTTTGCATGATTGTGATATCGTTTATTTTGAAATCATTGTATCTAGTCATCACTTAAACCTTGAGGGTGCCCCTGCATTTATGTTTTGCATCACTAAAGGGGGCAAGCTAGATATCACTTTATCATATTTGCACATCATGTTCATTGCAAATCTTTTTGATGCTTCAGTTTCATATTGTAAAACTTTCAGTCATTTGTGATTTTCTCATGAGGCAACTTAATTACTATAGAATCATTGTCTCAGTAAGCTTTTGTCATATGACTATGAAAAGTCCTATATGGTTAATAGCATGTCACCACAGAAATTATTCTTGTTATCATTTACCTACTCGAGGACGAGCAGGAATTAAGCTTGGGGATGTTGATACGTCCAAAATGTATCTATAATTTCTGCTTGCTCCATGCCACTTTTGGGTGATATTGCTATGATATTCATACACTTCCATACACTTTTGATCATATTTGGACTAACCTACTAATCCAGTGCACCCCTATAATGCCCAGGATGGGACTATATCTCCTACGTGTCGAGGCACGACTTAAAGATATAAGCCCATCCTAGAATGATCTCAAGTTTGGTATCTTTGCACGACTCATGTAAAAGAGGGATTAAATTGCAAAAGGAGATAGTTGGCTTACACTCGCCACTTCACACAAGACAATACATAAGCAATACATCATTCAAAAGATCACAACCCATCTAAGGGTGAAGAACCAAAAGAAAGATACCAAAACAACATAAAACCACAGGTCCGGATCGAATCCTAGTAGAAACCACTACTGATCGTCGAAACGTCACAAACAAACAGCCATACTCTTCATCGAGCTCCCAGTGAAGAACTGATCCAACTCTTGCATCAAACTCGACTGAACCTGCATCTGGTGTGGTGAAGTAACTGTGAGCCACAGAGGACTCAGCAATCCCGTTCCCGGGTAACATGACTATTTAAGCCTTGGGTGAGGAACAAGGCTGGAGAAAGAATAAGAGGTGAAGGAAAAACAAGAGTCTGCAGCAGCAACTAGCACTAGCTTACGTAAAGAGAGCAAGAAGAGAAGTGCCTCGGTCGAGAGATGATCACGAAGTGATCCTAACTAAAGCACGCCAAACATAACCCCACCGTGTTCATCTCCCGAAACCCTTTCGGAAAATGACAGTCACGGTACACACGCTGGTAGTGTATTAGAACAATGTGTCAAGTTATCTACAACCGGATATTAACAAGCTCCCATCTGCCACATAACCACGGGCACGGCTTTCGAAAGTTCATAACCCTGCAGGGGTGTTCCAACTTGGCCCATGACAAGCCCACGATCCGCGGAGTCGCAACTCCAAAGGTGGGAAGACCCGAGTATTCTCGGAATCCCGTGCTCAAGATACTCCGAACTAAGGTAAGGCTAGTCCAGCAAATCCTCCCGGCGTGTCGACACCCTGATAGGTAGCCGCGCGTATCTAGTCTCAGGACACGACCGGATGGGCGATTCTACAGGTTTTTACCAAACCTCGAGTTTCCTCGTGGTGGCCCCGCAGACTCCCCGTTTCGGACCAACACTCATGTGGAGCACTGGCCCGGGGTTGTTGATTAAGAAAGAGGGTTTGCAAGACCCTATGCAAGTTTTATTAGTTATTAGGCGAATAGTACCAAATGTTGGGACTTGCTGGAAAAGACTTAGCACTTAGCGGTTTATCAAGGGGGTCCCATACACCCCAACCGTGTTAGGAACGCATAATCAAGGAACATAACACCGGTTTATACGGTTCCTAACGGCATGAGTGGAACAAATCACCAAGCAAAAGGCTTAGCCTTCCACCCTTGCCAATATATAGATGATTTCATTTTAAGCATTTATATAGTGTGATATAACCCAACCAAACTTCAACATGAAGCAAGCATCTTCAATCTTCACCTGCAACTAACAATGCTATAAGAGGGGCTGAGCGAGCCTACGTATAGCCAATCAAAGGTTTGCATAGGTAGGGTGGTTAAACAGGATCATGGTTACAATAGGAGGCTGACAGGAAAAACATGGGCATCGAGGCAATATACTAAAGAGCGATACTCTAGCAATAGGCAAAGATAGTAATGGTATCCGGGTTCGGTCATCTTGCCTGGGATTCCACAAGGGAGAAGAACGGTTCCATGAAGAAGACGGAGCAACATAGACGAGAGAATCCTCACAACTCCGGAACGAAACCGAAGCTATCAAGAGAAGCAAACCGGAAAGAAACAAGCAACACGGTAAACACACAAGCATAAACAAGGCATACGATGCACATCCAAATATGATGCATGTCCGGTTTAAATATGCATGGCATGGCAAAGTGCACAAACAACACTACAAGTTAAGTGGAGCTCAATATGCAACGAGTTGCATATTGACGAAACACCACATTTTATTTATTTAGTTGACTCTCGTTTATTTACAAGACAAGATTAAATGTTGGTTAACATGGCAAGAGGTGAAGCATAATAAAACTACACTATTAAGACATTTTAAATGGGGCCGGAAAATAACAACAACAATTCCGGAAAATCCCCATGAGCATGTTTAATAATTATAAGCAAACAACAATTCACACATATTAATGTTGTTAACATGATGCGGATGACATGATCAAGTTTATGCAATTTTATTAAAAGTTGACATGAAGAAGATATGAAGTATATGTCACCGTGGTGGAAGGAAAGGGTGCCACGGCAACGATCCGAAAATGATGCACGCAACATCTCGGTTCCGGTAACTCGTTGAGAGTCCAGTGCAAAAGGAAAGATGGCGTGAGCGAGTCAAACGAGATGAAAGATGGGGCGATCCCGTCACCGGGTTCCCACGAGTCGGCGACGAGGCAACCGAGGAGCACGAAAAAAGAACGAAACGGGCACGATGCACACAAGGACAAACATTTCATACAACACAAGCATTCACAAGCGTCATCGTCTCGGGGTTATACCTTCGAAGCGTTCTTTTCGGGGCGGTTCGAGATCGTAGTGGAAGTAGTTGTACATGGCCGTAGAGGAAGTAGTGGTTCACGTTCATCGGTAGGGGT
Source organism: Secale cereale (assembly GCA_902687465.1). Lineage (NCBI taxonomy): Eukaryota > Viridiplantae > Streptophyta > Magnoliopsida > Poales > Poaceae > Secale > Secale cereale. The sequence continues at coordinate 92,555,703 of LR738711.1, read as the reverse complement.
ACTTGTCGAGTCGGTCGTCGTGGTACTTGGGGGTTCTCGTTCTCGCGACGGTAGTGGTACTTGACGTATCGCCGTATGTAGACGAACTTGGGCATCGGAGAGGTACTTGAGGGTTCCGATGGCTCCGGGCGTCGGTAGTGGTACTTGTTCACGAAGTCGTTCTCGTTCGTAGATGTTCACTTCTCCGAAGCGGTACTTGTCATCGTGGTACTTGTCGGTCCGGTCTTGGCGACGAAGGGGTACTTGGCGTCGGTCTCGTACACGGTTCGTAGACGTTCGGGGCCGTAGATGTACTTGCCAAACTCGGTTCTTGCGACGATCTTGCCGGTCTTGGCGACGGTGGTAGTAGAGGAAGTAGTGGTTCATGACGTTCGGAGACCGGTCTTGCCTGCGGTGCACTTGACGAAAAACAACAGCAACACAAACAAAACACAGCAGTCTCGGGGTTCTGCAAACAGGTGAACGACGCCCCTGCAGCAGACTAGGCGGCACCGGTGGCCGGAGTAGAGGCGAGGCAGCGCCTCGGCGGCTGCAGGCGTCGAGGAAGGCACGCTTGGTAGTTGTTGCTGGTCACCGGTAGGGCTCGCCGGAGCTGCGGCTGGAGACGAGGTAGAGGCAGAGGTGCGTCCGCTGCGGTGCTGCTGCAGCCTTGGCGCAGGAGGGAGGCCATGGCTGGCGCGGCGACGGCCGAAGGAGGAGAGGAGGGAGCGGGCTCGGCGCTGGAGGGGACGAGGTGGAGGGGCGCCATGGCGCGGCTTGAGGGAGCGAGGGCTGCGAGAGGAGGCGCTGCCTTGGCGCGCGGAGGAGGACCCGATGGCGAGAGAGGCCGGGGCGGTCGGGCGCTGTCTCCTGGAGAGGAGGGGGCGCGGCGGGCTGGAGGAAACCGAGGCGCGGCGCTGCTGGTCGGAGGAGGGAGGCCGCGGCTGGAGGTCCAGCGGAGGGGAGGCCTAGAGGCGAGGCGCAGAGAAGGCCCGCTCGCTGCTGTCGAGGAGGGACGCCGGCGAAAGAAGATGGGGACGAGGGGTCGAGGCCTCTGGTGCGTGGAGGAGATCGAGGCGCAGGGCGCTGCTCGTGCTCGAGGGAGAGCAAGGGGAAACGAGGGAGGAGGGAGCGGGGTCGGGCGAGAGGAGAGACTGGCGGCGGGGAAGAGGGACGAGAGGGAGATGGTGCGATCGGTCGCTGGAGTCGGGCTAGGGTTGGAGGAGTTGGGCCAATGGGCCGGCCTGGGAGGGAAGGCTGAGGCATGGAAGTTGGGTTGGAGGCCCAAGCATCACAAAGAGGCCCTAAAAAAACAAGCAGTCTACAAAACCTGATGAAGAAACGAAAAAAAAGGACAGGGGTAAAGGAGAAGGTTTTGCTAAGATAAAAATATCCCTAGGAACCTGGAATTGTGGGATATTTTAATAAAATGCTTTGGCAATTTTTAGAGACTACAATTTTATGCGAGTTCGGAAATAACTCAACTTGCATAATTCTTTAGGCCAACCAAAGCACTTCCAAGAGACATGAAAATTGGAGGAGGTGGGGGTCGAGGCGAGCGGAACAAATATATAAAGGAAGCTAGTGATCATGTTTGAACAGGGAAAAAGTCACTCGCGAATAAAAGGGTAGAAAGAAAAAGAGCAAGATGATCAAGCATGGTTGTGGGGGTCAAAACTTGGAGTGAAACAGACATGGGGAAAATTATGCAAGTGTGTTGCGGTTAATTCCAAACAAATGGAATATTTATTTATAATAGCTCCATAATATTAGGAGGATATGTTATAAAGAGAAGTCATCCTTCCCTCGATTTAAATGGACCGAAGGTCCACACAATTTATTTAGGTTGAGATGCAAAGATAAATATGACATGATGGCATGATGACATGATGCAATGCAAAAATAAAATAACACAAGCACAAAAGAAACACACGGGGAACCCGGAACATCTGGGATCTTCTGGAATCTTCTGGAATCTTTTGGGACGTCGGTCTTTGGGCGTCACAACCCCGGTGCCAGTTTCTGTTTTCGGCTGATTTTGTATTTCAAGTTTTCACGTTACGAGAACTGCCAGGAAAAATCCAGAAAAATTATATAAAAAATCAGCGTTCCGGAACCGACCTTGCGCCCGAAGTACAGCCGGGGGGGGGCACCGGGGCTCGGGGCGCCCTGTGGGCGCGCCCCCCCCCTGGGCCGCGCCGGGGGGGGCGCCTGGGCCCCCCGAAGCCCGTCCGGTGCTCCCCTTTGGCATATATTTAGAGGGTCCCTCGAAACCCTCAGAATAGAAACTCTTTTCGCGATCCCATCTCTGTTCCGCCGCCGCCGCCGCTTCCAAGATCGGGAGCACCAGGAGAACTCTTCCCGGCACCCTGCCGGAGGGGAGGATCACCATCGGGAGCTTCTCCACCACCATGGACGCCTCCCGGATGACTCGTGAGTAGTCTCCCTTGGACCATGAGTCCATGACCAGTAACTATGTGATGTTCTCCTCCCGTTCTTGTGCTTCACTAATTAGTCCTCGTGAGCTGCCCTACATGATCGAGGCACATATGTAATCCTTATGTTGTTGCTATGATGAGTTTGTTGGGATCCGATGGATTATGAGATTATGTTCAGATTGATCTTGAGTAATATATTTGATTCACCTCTTTTATATTTATGTTCATAAGTAATTCTTGCATGTTCTCCGTTGTTATTTATTGCTTTGGCCAAGTAATACGTAGTGACTCCAAGAGGGAACGTTATGCTTGATTGTGGGTTCATGCCCCTCGATGACTAGCTTGAGTGACAGAAACATGAGTCTAGGGGATGTGTTGTTGCCACAAGGGGGAAAACAACGGTGCTTGTGCCCGCGGGTGCAAGGATTGTTTACTTTACGCAAAGTTCTTTTAATGCAGTTGTCTGTTGCTTTGAGTTTACACTATGGGTGGGGCTCGCAACTTAATACCAGCGAGATGTTCTGGATAGATATCTCAAGGTGGATGATTAGTAGTAGATATTGATGGATTTCGGTCTACTTACTTTGGCATACCGCCCATGCTTTGAACCTCAACCTTTCTTGCAAT
>LR738711.1:92505231-92552649 GCA_902687465.1 Secale cereale | reverse complement strand
ATTGCTAATTGCGCCGTTAGCAGTTGACACCTACTTGTTGAACCTAGGATTCTCTAGGGATTCGATCCTTGGCCTCTTTGCTAAGGGAAAACACTTCCACAACACTGCATCTTTCACCTTCCATTTGGGGTAACCAACGAGGGGTTAGAGGCCCATCAGCCCCCCCCCCCCGGCGCGGCCAGGGGGGCGCCACCAGGGCGCCTGGAGCCCTGGTGGCCCCCCCCGGCTCTACTTTGGCTACCGGGAAGCTTCTGGAACGCTGATTTTTTATATAATTTTTCCGGGATTTTTCGGGCAGTTCTCGTAATGGGAAAACCTGAAATACAAAAACAGCAGAAAACAGAAACTAGCACTGGGGTGCACTGAGTTAATAGGTTAGTCCAAATATGATCAAAAGTGTATGGAAGTGTATAAATATCATAGCAATATCACCCAAAAGAGGCATGGAGCAAGCAGAAATTATAGATACGTTTTGGACGTATCAACATCCCCAAGCTTAATTCCTGCTCGTCCTCGAGTAGGTAAATGATAACAAGAATAATTTCTGTGGTGACATGCTATTAACCATATAGGACTTTTTCATAGTCACATGACAAAAGCTTACTGAGACAATGAATCTGTAGTAATTAAGTTGCCTCATGAGAAAATCACGAAGAACCGAAAGTTTTACAATATGATACTGAAACATCAAATAGATTTGTAATGAGCATGGTGTGCAAATATGATAAAGTGATATCTCGCTTGCCCCCTTTAGTGAAGCAAAACATAAATGCAGGGGCACCTCCAAGGTTTAAGTGATGACTAGATACAATGATTTCAAAATAAACGATATCATAATCATGCAAAAGACAATGCTACTTTGGGACAATGCACATTACACTCAGAATGACAATCATGCTCTCAGTAGTTGGTGCTTTAAAAGAAGGTGGAGACTCTCGAACCGTGGCTTTTGTTGGCAAGGTTGAAAACCCGTGGTCGGAAACAAAGACAAAACATGTACTAGAGCTCTTGGTTTTAAAAACAGAGGTAATAATTATTATTATTATTTTGAATATGCATGTTTCGTCAACGAATGCTAGCAGATAACTCAATTACTTCTTGAGATGGACAAGTTTCGAGGAACGGCTCCCGAATGAGGACGATCACATCCTCTTAATCTCCTTTGTTTATCACTGCCAAAGTTTTCTGATTTCTCATGAACAAAGCGTGAAGGAGGGTTTGTTTGTTATATTAATTTTGAGCCGGGCGCACTCTTTGCCAGTTCCTTCTCGTATTATGGGTTTGCACATTATACATGCAATCCCGGGGTGAAGCTTGTCCAACTTAAAAAGATCATGAATTAACTACTACTTCCTCATGAGCTAAAACAGAGGCACAAAATAGAAATGCATTTTTTGAATAATTTCGAGATGGCACATGAAAGTCTTCGTTAGGAATGGCAGGTAAATACCATGTATAGGAAGGTATGGTGGACTCATATAGCATAACTGGTTTAATAGATTTTGGATGCACAAGCAGTCAGTCCGCTTAGTACAGGCGAAGGTTAGCAAAAGACTGGGAGCGACCAACTAAGAGAGCAATGATGGTCATAATCATGCAGAGCAACAAAGCAACATTGAATCAGGCATGGAAGTTATATCGCTACTCAGAAATAAAAGATCATCAAGGCTTGACAGACTTTCTTTACAGTCTTAAATATGCGTGAGCATACGCCAAGTCAATCAAAATAAATTCTTGAAGGAAGATATTACTAAACCATACCACATCATAGGCAAACAAATCATGTTGGTACTCCAATAACACATTGGGAACCCCCCCCCCCCAGCTATTTGAGACTAACCATAAGAAAACATGAACTACTAAGCGCCATTATGCACGTAGCATTTTTATCATAGACATATCGACCAATGCAACAGAAGCAAACTCTCTTAATAAGATAAGCATGATAACTAAAGAGAGTTCAAGCAACCAACTAAACAAAAGCTCTTTACAAAGATAAGCATGAAAACTAAGAGCTAAGCATGATAGTAGCTATTGAAAGACAAAGAACACACACAGCAAAGATAGACATGAAAATTCTATGTTATGTTCTAGGTAGAAGTGGAGCGTGTTTCTCTCCCACACAAAGAAATGCTGGGTTCCGACTCGTTATGAAAAGCTAAAGAAAACTAAAAAGGAAACTAAAAGCAAGACGCTCCAAGCATAGCACATAACACATGAAGTGATAAAAATATAGTGGAACGAAAGACGAACTGATAATGTTGATGGAGAAGGGGATGCACGGGGGCATCCCCAAGCTTAGACGCTTGAGTCTTCTTGAATATTTCTTGGGGGTGCATAGGGGCATCCCCAAGCTTGAGCGTTTGACACTCCTGAATCTTTTTATCATCTTTCCTCGCACACTTGAAAACTCCCTTCATACATAACTCATCATAATCTGATTAGCGAGGTTAGTACCCATAATAAAATAATTGTTCCTTGCTGGAAATAAGGATATTCTTGAAGGTCTACTGTTTCTCAAGATTTGCAAAGAAAAAGCAAGCTCAAGGTTTGCAAAATGAAGGAAAGGCAAAACAGGACAGAATCTGTGAAAAACAGAACAGCAGGTAGTAAATGATTTTTTCGGGGCACTTCTGCAACTCTAATCAAAAAAATCAGAACAGACGCTCGAAAGACAATTGTATAGAGCACGCTGTCGAAAAAATTCAGACCAAAAAGATGATCTGGTGATTTTATACGAATTTTTCTATCCAAGGACAGAATCTGTTTCCTGGACAGCACGTCACAACTTTTGAACTTTCTTGCAATCAGAGGCTACACTTGGCACAAAGTTGAAAAGTAAAGATACAATGATGATGCTACTGTAGTAACAACATCAAGACTCAACAAAAGCAAAATAAAATTTGATTCATGTGGGCTGCCTCCCAAAAGCGCTTTCTTTTATGCCTTTAAGCTAGGCATAATGCATAGAGATCAAGTTTTATCAAGAGTAAAAGAATAGCTAGCCCGTATGACGGACTCAAAAGGTAACTTAATCTTCTTTCTAGGGAAGTGTTCCATCCCTTTCTTGAGAGGAAATTGGAATTTTATATTCCCCTCTTTCATGTCAATGATGGCACCAACGGTGCGTAGAAAAGGTTGTCCCAAAATAATTGGACAAGAAGGTTCACACTCAATGTCCATAATAGTAAAATCAACGGGAACGTAATTGTCATTGACAATGATAAGAACATCGTCGATCCTCCCCCAAAGGTTTTTTTATGGAAGAATCAACGAGACGAACACCAAAAGAACAAGAATCAAAAGGTTTCAATTTAAGCATATCATATATTCTTTTGGGCATAACAGAGGTACTAGCTCCAACATCACATAAAGCATAGCAAGAGAAGTTATTCAACTTAATTTTAATTTATAGGATCCCAACCATCTTCTAGCTTTCTAGGTATGGAGGCTTCTACTCTAAGTTTCTCCTCCCTAGCTTTGATGAGAGCATTAGTGATATGCTCCATGAAGGCAAGGTTAAGCGTGCTAGTGCGGGGATCTCTAGACATCTTGTGAAGGAAATCAATAACTTCAGTAAGAGTGCAATTATCAAAATCAAGGTCACTACTATCAAGTAAGGTGGTAGTGGTGTCCTTTAGGTTCACTTGTTTGGTAGTTTCTATAGTCATAGCATCACCATTAATAGGTCCATTGGGACCAGGAGTGCATTGGGTGCTAAGAGTTTGGATATCCTCAACAACTTGGATAGTAGCAACAGTGTGGTGGGTAGGAAGGTTCTTAATTCTATCTTCTTCCTCCCTTTCTCTGGCCCATCTCTCTTTAAATTTAGCCAACATCCTAATGTTTTCATTAATTTGCACTTGAATAGCATTCATAGGAGTGACCTTCCTCTCCTCAAGAGGAGAAGTTCTAATTTTAAGCAATTCTACCTCATGGGCTAAATTGTCTACCTTCGAAGAGAGATCATCTAGTTTGTTTAGTTTTTCTTCTACACTCTTATTAAAGGCTTTTTGGGTAGTGATGAAATCTTTAAGCATAATCTCTAGTTCAGTAGTGGAGTTCTTGGTGCTAGGATAAGCATTGTTGTTCCCATAAGAATTAGAGGGGAACGGTCTAGGATTGCTACCAAAATTACTCCTATAAGCATTGTTGTTAAAATTGTTTCTAGAGATAAAGTTCACATCTACTTGTTCTTGAGCAATCAAAGAATTTAAGGAACATCACGAGGATCAACAGAAGATTGCTTCGAAAGTAGAGACATGATCAAGTCAACTTTTTCATTTAGGGAGGAAATCTCCTCGACAGAGTTTACCTTCCTACCTGTTGGAGCGCGTTCGGTGTGCCATTGGGAATAATTGGTCATCATCTCATCGAGAAGCTTCGTGGCAGCACCAAGTGTAGTTGACATAAAGGTTCCTCCCGCGGCCGAATCTAACAAGTTCCGCGAGGTAAAGTTCAAGCCTGCATAAAAAGTTTGGATAACCATCCAAGTAGTCAAACCATGAGTAGGGCAGTTCTTGACAAGAGATTTCATACGTTCCCAAGCTTGGGCAACGTGTTCATTATCCAATTGTTTAAAATTCATTATGTTACTTCTTAGTTGGATAATTTTAGCAGGTGGATAGTATTTTCCAATAAAAGCATCTTTGCACTTGTCCCATGAATCTATGCTATTTCTAGGCAAAGATTGAAACCAAATTTTAGCTCCTCCTCTCAAGGAGAAAGGAAAAAGCTTAAGCTTAACAATATCACTATCTACTTCTCGGTACTTTTGCATATCACAGAGTTCAACAAAATTGTTCAAGTGTAAAGCAGCATCATCTCCAGCACCGGAGAATTGATCTTTCATAACTAAGTTCAGTAAAGCAGGTTTAATTTCATACGAAGGTGCTGAAGTGGCAGGTGTAGTGATAGGCGTGCAAATAAAGTCATCGTTGTTATGACTAGTGAAGTCACACAACTTGGTGTTCTCGGTGGAACCCATAGTAGCAAGCAAGCAAGATAACTATTTTTGAGATTTTCGATAAAAGATACTAAAGCAAAAACTGAAAGGTAAACTAACAAGACTAAAAAGCAAAGGTAAAAGATAACGTGCAACTCCCCTATCTCGAAGAGTGGAGTCCCCGGCAACGGCGCCAGAAAACTTTGCTTGATGGCTTCTTGCCCCTCGTTGGTTACCCCAAGTGGAAGGTTTGAGATGCAGTGTAGCGGAAGTTTTCCCTTGGCAAAGATACCAAGGATCAATTTCCCCTGAGACTCCCAGTTTCAACAAGAAGGTGTCAACTGCTAACGGCGCCAGATATTAGCAATCAACGTGGACCTGCACACAGATACAAATAACTTTGCTCCCAACGAGTACAGAGAGGTTGTCAATCCCTCCGGCCTTGTCGTTTACAAAGGATCAAACGCAAGTGATAATAGTGATAGGTATTGCTGCAAATAGTAAGTAAAAGCGGAAAGTAAATAGCGGATGTGATCAGTGATGGTAATATGGACCGGGGTCCCATGATGTTCACTAGTGATGTCTCTCTCCCAAAAGACGATAAAACAGCTATGTGAGGTAAACGAATTACAGCTGGGCAATTGACAGAATTATGTGCGCAAACCAATGCTAACTATGTTACAAGAAAGGTAGAGGTTCAAAGCATGGGCGGTACGCCAAGGCAAGTAGACCGAAATCCATCTGCATCTACTACTAATCATCCACCTTGAGATATCTATCCAGAACATCTCGCTGGTATTAAGTTGCGAGTCCCACCCATAGTGTAAACTCAAAGCAACAGACAACTGCATTAAAAGAACTTTGCGTAAAGTAAACAATCCTTGCACCCGCAACTGTCAAAAAAAAATCCTTGCACCCGCGGGCACACGCACCGTTGTTTTCCCCCTTGTGGCAACAACACATCCCCTAGACTCATGTTTCTGTCACTCAAGCTAGTCATCGAGGGGCATGAACCCACAATCAAGCATAACGTTCCCTCTTGGAGTCACTACCTACTACTTGGCCAAAGCAATAAATAACAACGGAGAACATGCAAGAATTACTTACGAACATAAATATAAAAGAGGTAGATCAAATATATTACTCAAACACAATCTGGACATAATCTCACAATCCATCGGATCCCAGCAAACTCAACATAGCAACAGCATAAGGATTACATATGTGCCTCGATCATGTAGGGCAGCTCACGAGGTCTAATTAGTGAAGCACAAGAAGGGGAGGAGAACATCACATAGCTACTGGTCATGGACCCATGGTCCAAGGGAGACTACTCACAACTCATCCGGGAGGCGTCCATGGTGGTGGAGAGGCTCCCCGTGGTGATCCTCCCCTCCGGCAGGGTGCCGGGAAGAGTTCTCCTGGTGCTCCCGATCTTGGAAGCGCGGCGGTGGCGGAACAGAGATGAGATCGCGAAAAAGGGTTCCCGTCTCGAGGGTTTCGGGACGCGTGTTAAATATATGCCAAAGGGGGGCATCAGCGGAGGCCCGGGGGGCCCAGGCGCCCCCCCGGCGCGGCCAGGGGGGGGGGCGCGCCACCAGGGCGCCTGGAGCCCTGGTGGCCCCCCGGCTCTACTTTGGCTACCGGGAAGCTTCTGGAACGCTGATTTTTTATATAATTTTTCCGAGATTTTTCGGGCAGTTCTCGTAATGGGAAAACCTGAAATACAAAAACAACAGAAAACAGAAACTGGCACTGGGGTGCACTGAGTTAATAGGTTAGTCCAAATATGATCAAAAGTGTATGGAAGTGTATAAATATCATAGCAATATCACCCAAAAGAGGCATGGAGCAAGCAGAAACTATAGATACGTTTTGGACGTATCAGGATCTACCAGCGCGCCCACACGGGATCAGCGGGAGGGCATCGCTTTCGCCGCGCCACCCTCTCCCTTTCTTGCTGCCTCTAGCGACAAGTGCCTCAGATTCGGGCATGAGGACCCAGAGGTGGCCGGGAACCCAAGCTGGAGCAAGTGTGGGAGGGCTCTAAGAGGGGCGGCGGGTAGGGAGGGGCAAGGAGCGTTAGGAGCTACGCATACATGACATGTCGGCGCCTCATCTGCACTCCATTGCCAGGTGACGGGGGTCGGTGCGGAGCCAGAGCTTCCGCTTCCGCCCATGTCTAGCTGCATTTGGTGCAACGCGATGCGTACATCGAGCTCCTCGTCATCATCCACATCTTCCTTGCGGCGGAGCGACTCCTAGTGGGCGGGGTTGTTGCCGCCGAACACTGCGCTGCTACCGGAGCTCGGAAGTAGATTGGACAGGAAGAGGAGGAGACAAAGAGTGAAGTGGAGTCTGCTTGACTGGGTCTAGGGTTCATCCAGTTGGAGATATTTGTGGGGTCCAGAGGTGCAGGGTGGGCTAGTACGATGTGGCGGACGAGCCTTCCCATACCCGCCTGATATTTGGGTTAGGTTTGAGGGGTGCCGGTTAACCGGACATCTAGACCGGTTGAGAAAGGGCAGTTTGGTCACGCTTTACTGGCCACGCCGTCCGCCCAATTATTTTAAGGAACCCAATTGTAGATGCTCTCATCAAGGAGTTGTTGCCGAACCTCTCACCTCTCTCTCTAAGGCCAAATCCAACACGCCGACACATTTCGTCCGTGCGTGTCCGTGTGGGCCGAAACGAATATAAACGACAGCCCAACGCACTGACGAATCCGCAAATTATGTCAGCTCGCCCGTCCGTCTGGATGCATCTCTATGCGATTTGCGGTAGATTGGCGTCAACGCAAACACGAGATGGACGCCCACGTGGCCGCTAGTTGTGCAGCGTTGGTCCACTCTTAGACCATCCACCTACTGTCGCTCCGTCTTATTAAATGGACACGTGCGCGCATGGGCTAGGGGGGCGATTGGTGCAGTCCACTTCTTCCCCCTCATTCGCCCGACGGCCAACAATCCCTAGTTGTCAATGGGTTTTTCTAACCGCAACACCAAGCCCGACCGTGACAAGCATGACCGCAAGGCATCATCGTCCTCGGGTAGGCTTCTGACGAACTTCATCATCGCGTCGTTGCCGTCGGTGCCACACCAACCTCAGTGCCCACGTGCGGCTATACCTCCTAATCCACCAGCACGTCTACCACTGGCAGAACCACATTCTGGTGCCGTGGCCGGATGTGAACCTGCTGCATGGCTAGTACCTCAACCCCGATAGGGTGCTGGTATCGGTGGTGCAACAGTCGGCCCACGTGCGATGGAGGAGATCCGCCGCCACCGTGTTACCCTAGATTCTGAACTGCGCGACCACCTGGACTACGCCGAAGACTCCTCCGATTGGGACGCGTGGTTTCGCCAACGAACACGAGGCTCGCCGTCGCCGGGGCTTGGGTCTGCCGGCTACAACGGCTACTCCACCCCTGCCGTTGGTGGTGAAAGGGGAGGAGGAGGTCGCGTACTTGGCCACCCTCGAGGAGGCCAACCGGCGGGAATACGAGGAGTTTGTTGAGCGGGAGGATGCATTGTGGCCTGGCCATGCGAAAGCACTGGCCGAAAGCGGTGCGAGTGTGGCCACTGGAGGCATTCTGTGCCACCGCAACCACTGCCCGCACCCGGCGTGGAGTCCTTCGTGCCGCCGCCACCACCTGCGCCCGGCGTGGAGCACACCTACCAGTGGACGGCTAGTATGCCCGTCAACGTCTCATGCCCGCCTGTTTGGGTGGGCATGACGGAGGAGGAGCGATGTCACTCCTTGGAGTGGGAGGCACAACAATGGCTAGGGAGTGGGTGAAAGTGGAGCGGCTGATGCAAGTAGAGCTCAGCGAGGAGGAGCCGCGCGTGCTCGCGGAGGATAGTAACGCGAGCAGCAGGCGCTTGATGCGACCAGCAAGCGACAACGTTGGCTGCCTATCAACAAGCCTTTACTTGGGTGCATTCGCCGGAGTACGTCGACCTCACCAACGAGGACGCGGACGACGAAGCCTAGATGCACCCTAGATCCGCCAGCCGCCGTAGTTTCATTTTTTCCATGTGTTTATTTTAAGTTATTAAAAAAAAAGATTCATGGGCACTGGCACACGAGACACAGTTTTATAGAAGAAGTCCATTTGAAATTCGACCCCGACCAGGTTCGAACCTGGTTGCAGGATGAGCCACTGCCCACCCTCGCCACTAGGCTACAGCCTAGCCCTCTTTAAGTTGTTTTTAATGTAAGTGGACTTTGGTCTACGTTTGAACTACCAAGTTTACTTATTTTAGGTGTTTATTTAGAGCTATGGACGTCGTTTTATGATTTTCGTGAAAAGGGTTTCCGTTTTTCTATACAACATTGAGCCCAAAAAATTGACACATCATCAGACTTCGAAAAGTTCTTACCTCATCTTGGCATATGTTCTAGTCTTTTATTATCTCTATCACATCTGCATAATCTGTCTGTTTTTTACAACACACGGCCATATTTGCTAGTCTCCAACAACAACGACATCTGACACCTGCTAGAGTTGCTCTTATTGAGTTCATAAAAAAACTTATTTTATATTAAAATAAATAAGAACTTAAATTGAAACGACGAGACAAACGCTCAATAACAGACCACGGGTCAATTAAGAAAATAAACAGAGCACCAGATTAAAAACCAAAACAAATCATGTGTCCTCCTCTTCCTACCTGGACTATTCTACTCCCTCGGTAAAGAAATATAAGAGTACTTTAGATTTAGATTACTAAAGTGCTATTATATTTCTTTACTAAGGATGTACTACTAGTGATGCTCAGCCTCATGGCCGGCATGGCGAAGGATGCTGCGGCGTGCCACTGCCGTCGACGTCGCGGCGGCGGTCTTCATTTGCCATTCGAAACTGCTCCACGGAGTTGCTTTTCGGTAATATGCATGTCCTGCTGGATTTACTTTTCGTTTGGTCGTGTCCATAGCACGACTATTTTTTTGGTCATTTGAGAGAGGCGAGGCGCCTGATGAAGATGCCGTAGGCGTCGTCCCTGTCGAGCATGCTGACCCGGACGTACCTGGGGTCCGCCCCGAACTGGCTCCCGCTCCTCGTCAGGATCTTGTGCCCGCGGAGGAACCCCGCGCAGTCCTCCACGTCCTCCCTGTCGCATCGCAGCCACGCGAACGCTGCAACAAGAGATCAAGCCATGGCGCGAGGCGAGTGAGAACGGAGACCACGCGGCGCGAGACATTGGGGCCATGGCGTGAGCGTACTACGCACCAGGGTTATTGGCGGCCGTCTCGTTGGCGAAGTTGCAGCGGCCGGAGGTCTCCTCGGGCAGGCTGAAGGCGCCGGAGGCGGCGGCGGCCTCGCGCAGCATCCTCCAGCGCTCCACCATCTTGCGCCGCCCGAAGTCGAACAGCCGATGGCGCGAGGCGCCGCCGTCGGCGTAGCCGTCGGAGACCGCCCTGAGCACCTTGGCGGCGCGCAGCTGCGAGTCCTTGGACACGCCGATGGTGTTGAGCTCCACGAACTTGGTCATCCGCCGCGCCACCTCCCGGTCCTTCACCAGCGCCCACCTGCATGCGGAACCATCGCATTTCATTTCAGGCTCGGGTGGCGTCGCAAATCAGAGCAGCATGCTTGCCTGAGGCAGTGAAGTTGCATACCCAATCCTCGTGCCGGCGTGGCCGGTGCTCTTGGACACGGTGAAGAGCATGATGTCGTGGTCGGCCCGTCGAGTGATGGGCGTGTACTGCGGCCAGTAGTAGGCGAGGTCATGGACGGCCTTCCCGGCGCCGGAGCTCAGCACGGCGTCGCGGATGGCGCCGTCGGGGTTGTTCGGAGAGCACACCAGCTCGATGTAGGCGTCGCCAACGAACGAGTTTGCGTCGCCGGCCCACCGGAAGAGCCCGGACCGGAGGAAGTCCGTCACGGCAGGGTACGACTGCATCCATGATCCATGATCAGATTCTTTCAGTGATTTTTATGTAAACTTATTCGCTCAAAGCAGATCGAGCCAGTGAACTGATGACTCGCTCACATTATCATAGTTCAGGTTCAGATGAAGAAAATGGAAAACTATGTTTGGATAGCTAGTTCTTAGAGAACCGGTTCTGTTTAAACACAGAAGCTGTTATAAGAATCTAAAAACTTGTTTGGCACCACAAATTTTTTTTAAACGAAATATTCAGAAACCACAGTATTCTTATGTGTGGGCAACAAATACTAAAAAAGGTAGTTTTTCTCAACTTTGTCAAGCCCGCCGAAGCGTTCGGCTGTTTTGCTGCACTATTTTTTCTTACAGATAATAACTCCATGGTGAATAGTACTATGTGCCAAGGGCATCTCTAACACGAACCCTCCAATCACTCGTAAGTGTCTGGACCGCGTGACCTAGACATGTTGTGTGTCATCCAACGTAGGCCTATGTCGGTGCGCTTGGTCCAGACACACTTTTTCCAGCAAACCACGAAAAAACTAGGGGGCTTTGCTAGCGTCATGACCACTGTCAAGTCAGCGTCCGACTGCCCTGGTCCACCAAAAAGTCACCCTCGTCGCACACACTTCCCGCCCCGCCGCCAACTTCCGTATTCATGCCGCTGCAGAGCGACCGCTCCGCATTGATGTCGGCGTAGAACAGACGCAGCCTCTCACTGTCGGCATTGAAGCGGGGCGCCGACCGAGAGAGCATCGTCCGCTGCACGCCAAGCTTAACACGCCTTCTCACCGCATTCAAATAGCCATAGATTGCCCACCTTCCTTCATTAAACCCATGCGTGTGCCGAGAAACATACTCCGGCCACACGTCCGTTCACGAGCAGCCCATCATTAAACCCAATGCTGGTTAGCTCCGGCCGTCTGCTCGCTATTTAAACATGCCAAATACCGGGCAAAAATCACACCACACTCTTTCCTCCTTGAACTATTTTCTTCACAATGTCCATGGCAGCGAGCAGGAAAAGGAGTTCTCCGACATAAAGAAACAAAAAAAATGAGTTTTTAGAAAAAACAGCAAATAATCGTAGATCGCAAGGGACTCGACGTCCTCGTCGTACTGAGCGACTGAGCTCCTGCCGCTGGCTTGTAACCTCCAGCAAGCCCCGTGGCGGCATGTTGTTCCGGGCGCCCATTGACAGTTGCGACACCATGGACGAGGTGTGTTGTTCCGGACAGTGCACATTTCATGTATTTTTTTTACTGTGGTATAAAAGAACCTGTCCACCCTCTACATCCGCCACTGCTGCCTCACGCCCATGACGATAACTGGGACATCATCTACTTGACACCATGGATGGCGGCGGCTGCGGCGGCTGTGACACTGGCACCCATGGCCCATCCTCTGTGCTTGCCACTGGCATGGCGAGAGGTAGGATGAGTACGGACACTATTAGGCCAACTCCAACACGATCCTATTTTGTCCATGCGTGTTCGTTTGAATCTAAACAAAATACGACGGCCCAACGTAGCGATCCATCTTATTTTTTTAACCGCTTTGTGTTCGTTCGGACTCATTTCCGTGCTAAATTTGGTCAGATTTAGGTCCAAAGCAAACACAAACCGGGCATCCTCGTGGTCCGGCTATCCGTTGCATGTGAGCCCTGGCCCGTTTGTCATCGAAACAATAGGGAGCCGCCGACCCACACATCCCTAACTCTCTTCTCTTTTTCTTATTTCTCCTCCACCCATGCCGGCCATGGATGCCCACTAGTCCACCACTCCACCGCGTTGTCTTGGTCCTCCCCAGGTACTCGTGTGTGCTGCTGCTGCTCGCTTCGTGCTATTGTTTCCCTCCACGATGAGCTCCGGCATGGCGCTCTGCTGCTGCTTCGGATGCCGAAGAACTTGGGCAGGGCTGCAACGGCTGAACCAGCATCTGTGCTCTACCGTCCGTGCTCCGCCGTGCCATGCTCGCGCTTGTCGACATGGTCGTCATCTCGGGCCAGTAGCAGGTGTTGCTCGAGCTCGTCGCCGGTGCCGGAGCCGGTGGTCCTCTCGCGGGCCAGTAGCAGGTGTTGCTCGAGCTCGTCGCCGGTGCCGGAGCCGGTGGTCCTCTCGCGGGCCAGCAGCAGGTTTTGCCAATGCTCGTCGCCCGTGCTCCAGAAGGGTGGCACAGGCACCACCTCCTGATCGTCTCGCGGGCACTTCGTGAGGAGGAAAACGGCGGTAGTGGAGGGCGCGGAGGAGCAGGAGAAGACGACGACGGGGGTGGTGCCGGAGCCGGTGGCGGCCAGGATGGAGGGCCCAGCCTGGCGGAGTAGCCACTCCACAGTCTGCCCGTCGGACTTAGCCCTAGCTCGCGGGTGAGCTGGAACATGCGCGCCGCCCACATGTCGCCTGCGCCGTTCACCTCGCCATGCCGGTCCTTGGCATCACGCTCCTGCAGCTCACTGAAGCGCTCGCCGCTCGACCCCAAGGCAGTGCTGCTCCGCTCGCTACGCTCTGCAGTGGCCGTACCGCCCCCACTAGGTGTTCGACGATATGCTGAGGTGAACATGTCACCGAATGAAGCAGCACCGTTGGGTTCATATGCTCTGTCTGGACACCGAAGTCTGTCCGCTGTCTGTTTTAACGACCCAAACAAATAAAATGCGGAAAGTCTAGTTCAAACTCTGAACTCAAATGTTCGGCGAAATAAACCCTCAAGTCGAAATCTCGATCGATTGCACCTTGAGCTATGCAATCCCGGTCTAAACTGAACCCTAGCGTTGTTTGGCAAATCAGGATCGTCGACGTGTCATAGGATGGCTGGGATTGCTGCCATTTCGCACTGTTACCAGTTGGGCCGGCCCACTTTAGTTTTTTCCTTCTTTTAAAATGTGCAGTTTTTTATTTTTTTAAACTGCAAAAAATACTCCCTCCGTCCCAAAATAAGTGTCTCAACTTTGTACTAGCTCTAGTACCCGAGACCTCCCGCTGTTGGTCGACGGAAGTAACAACTAGGAAAACGCATCATTGTTTAATTTCTCCCTGTTTTTATGTTTTCTTCTTTTCTTGATGATCCATTAACATATATTCTGCATATATAAATCGTTTGAAAAAATAAAAACGTGAAATTGGGAAAATCATAGAGTTGCTAGGAAAAAAATTCGTCGAGGGCAACCTGTGCAAGTTGACTTTATTAGTAGATCGTAGCCACAGGGACGCGCATGGACTCGCTTAATTAAAATACTGCCTGGCGTCGGTGATTTCTGCCGGTTCTTCCACGACGCCGTCGGGAAAACGATTGCATAGTTTGTGGACGTGAGTTATATTTCCTCAAACAAGTCTCGCCGTTGGACTAATTAGCTGCAGCCTGCTTGGTTGGAAGGAAATGTTCTAGGCACAACACAAGAGAAGATTCGTGCATGCATGGTAGACTAATTGGCGTGTTTGTGCTAATCGACTTGAAAAGTTCATCAAATTTGGAAAAAATCCATCGTTTTGAAAACAAGTTCTTTGAATTAAAAAAAACGAATTCAAAAGATTCGAAAAAAAACTTCATGAAAACAAAAAAAGTTCATAAACTCGAGAAAAGTGCACGAAATTAAAAAAAATAAGAAAAACAGAAGAAAACCGGCCGAAAAAAACAAGCTCGAATCTAGCACACAAAAAACATTCGTTATTAAAGAAGAGTAAAAGAAGTAAAATTTCACAAAGCGATGTTGTCTCTGATGTTTAGCACGCTCGTTCATTGACTGTGAGTTGCGTGGTTCGAAACCTCACGCGCACATTGTTTTGAAAA
The DNA here is from genome assembly GCA_902687465.1 of Secale cereale. Taxonomy (NCBI): domain Eukaryota; kingdom Viridiplantae; phylum Streptophyta; class Magnoliopsida; order Poales; family Poaceae; genus Secale; species Secale cereale. Next base: position 92,538,027 of record LR738711.1, on the reverse strand, counting down.
GATTTTTGCAGAAAAACGTAAAAAAAAAAAGTGTATGATGGGCCGGCCCAGTGCGCGCCAATGAGGCATTTCTCGCCAAACCAGATTTCACAGGAGAAGGCGCCGGAGCGGCTCTCGCGGACTCCACGAAAATCCGAAGCGCCCAGGCGGCGCATCGACATGGTAGCGCAAGGCAGCGAACAGAATGTGGAGGGAGCGTCTTCTTAATAACGCGCGCCGGACGCGGCGTGCCAAAACCAACGCGCGCTAGGCCGATTTTTTCCCGCGCGCTGGAGCGCCAAAACAAGGGCGACGACATGGCCGCTGGCATAAAAGTTACGCGCGGATATGAGATGGGTCGACGCGTTGGGCGCACTGCCGACCCAAATATAAAAGTGGCCGGATGCCGGGCGGGCGGCCGACCCAACGAACAAAAAGCGGACAAAAACGCCGTTCGTTTGGGTCGCCCCGTCGTAATTGCTCTTAGGTAGCAGGCTTTCCCCGTAGTTTTTTTTAACATAGGTTTTCCCATGTAGTTAGTTTCGACGGAGGCACGTGTCCGGACGGCCCTGGCGAGCGGCAGGATGAGTATGGAGAGTCTTCCGGGTGACCAACATAGCACTTAGCACGTCGCGAAGCTTAAACTCAAGCTCCATGGAATCTGTAGTACATAATACTACTCGTGTGATTAAGCTCTGGTTGCTTCCCAAACAAAGTTGAACTGCTAGAAAGACAAATATTATGATACGGAGGGAGTACTACCTACATAGTTCATCTTATTTTTTCTCGATCCATTCCAAGCAAGAATTTATATATACTTATCTTAACGGAAAAACTAACTAAAACTGGTTTTCCTCAAAATCCTCCCAAAGCTGGTTTTCCACAATCTAGCGAACTCTAGGTAGCAGCGTCTTCTTCTTTTGCTGTAGGTTGTGGCCTGCGTGCCCATTTTTTTTTGTCGTGTCTAGTCTACCGCCGTGGGGCTGCTGATACTGTGTGTGTCTCTGGACTGAGATTGATGGTTTTGTTTGGCTTTGCCTGACGGCTTTATTTATAAAGTCGGGCATATGTTTTTTCTTAAGAAAAAATAGTAGTAGGTTTTTGCCCTGCAGTTAGTTTCAACGGCCACAAAATAAATAAATAATAAAAAGAAACTCTAGGTAGCAAGCTTCCCGATAGTGCTCTAGCTCGCTTACCCCTCTCCCTTCTATAGATTGCTTTTCATTTCGTTATGTATCAGACAGTTGTACTTCCGTTAAGGTTAAGCGATTAATAACCAAAAAAAAAGGTTAAGCGGTTAATGGAAAGGGGTAAAGCTCGGTTGCAAAAAAAAAGGGGAAGTAAACTACGGGCTGGACACTGGCACCGCATGACTGAGCCGAGCTGAGCTGAGCTGAGCACATGATCAATCACCAGATGCGGAACACACACATGACAATGGAATCTTAGCAACAGAATGCCCTGCACTTCCCTGTTTTCCCAGGTTAAGTACGCAGATCAATCATGCCACATGAGGTTAAGCAGAATCCGCATACGGCGGCGCCGCCACGCCATGTGTTAGCCATACTCCCATCATCGGCACATGCAGACGGAAATCCGCGGGGACAGGGAGTTCCATCTCTGCTCCGCTGCCTAATACTTACTACTCCCTCCGTCCCAAAATTCTTGTCTTAGATTTTTCTAGATACGGATGTATCTAACACTAAAGTGTAACTAGATACATCCGTATTTGGACAAATGTAAGACAAGAATTTTGGGACGGAGGGAGTACTAGCTAGAACTCCCCGGAACTGAGATTCAGATCCGGTTCTAGAAGCCCATGCTCATGATTGTCTACAGGGACACTCGTGGACCGGCTCACCGGCAAATCGCCGTGATGCCTTGCCGGACCTACGAGAGAGACCGATCCCCGAAAGTCTCATCACGCCATACGGTTGTTAACCACCATGTGGATGCGGTGTGTTTGGGACAAGGAAATGGGGACAGAGAGAAATCGGTGGCACCATCGGGTGTCCCCCGCTGTCCCAATCTCTGCCCCATCGCCTCATCATTTTTAGTGGGGAATGATACGATATTGACAGGCCTTGGCATCCTTGTCAGTTGTCACACAACATCTCATCTCATCTCCCCAGTGGGCTTGCCATTGGTTTATGCCGCCCAAGATCCGCTGTGTCTTTGTGCTTGTAAATCTGAACTTACTTTTTTGTGTGGTGTATCGCACTTACCGAGTAGTAGGGCGCCGTGGAGACGACGCTGGTGGGCTGGTCGGCGTCCGCGGGCGACAGCGCGTAGAGCGCCGCCATGAAGAGCTGCGTGGAGCCGGTGCCGACGAGGACGTGGTAGCCGTCCACGGCCGCGTTGCCGACGGTGCGGTGGAGCCGCCGCACCTGCTGGTCGAACTGAGGCTCCATGAACCAGCATACGTTGTTGACGTCGGAGAAGTAGGACATGGTTTGCCACCCTGGGATGACCAGCTCCGCCGCGTCGCCGGTCTCCCGCCAGAAGGCCTCAAACATGGTCGGGTCCCCGCTGCAGCCGACACAACGAATGTCAAACGCGTTTGTAAACTGATATGAGATGGGAATAGATTCGAAGTTTTTTCTTAAAAAAAAAAAAGAGAGGTGAGAACAGATTCGAGCGCGGGCGGCCATCAGCCATGATTCGAGCTCATGTGGTGCTGCATCGATGGCGGAAATAGACTAGTTGCGAAAATGAGAGCAAAATCATGGCGACAGGTACATGCACCGCGGATGAATCTGGTATCGATCGCCCCTAGATCGGCGTTCATTCCTCCTTGACATTGACACTGAACAGGGACATGCTCCGCGGGGAAGAACGCCCGTTGCCGGCTCGTCAATTTGCAGATATTTTAGTGCAGAAATTTACCACGGAAAAATTAAGAAGGAACAGAGGGCTTACTGGTCTAGATTAATGACCGAATCGGATGTGACTGAAGGCTTCCCGGTCGACGGCGCCCTCGCCGCCGCGCCGCTGGTGCCCGGCTGCGGGGCGCAGTCGTGGCGTTGCTGATCAGGAGAGACGACACCGGGGTGGTGCGAGTGGTTGACGATGTACTGGTGGAGTAGGAGCGGGAGCGCGGCGACATTCAACGCGAGGGACGCAAAGATGACGAGCCGCCACACCGGCATACGCCCCGCCGGCCGCCTCCTGCCGGTGCCCTTGGTGGCGGAGCATCCGCTGCCGCCGCCTCTTGGCTTCGATCCCCGGAGCGCCGACCCGCCGCCGTTCGCGGTCAAAGCGTGCTCATCCCGGTTGGGCGCGCCACCGCCGCCGCCGCCGCCGCGGGGAGAATCGATCACGTGTGGCATAAGGCCGCCGTTCACTTGGAATCCCGCCGTGGTGCGCCGCCGGGGCTCCGCCATAACGCCCGCAAGAATCAAGGCTTTCCTAGATGGGAGCCAGCCCAGCAAAATGCAAAATAACAACAACGGCCTTTTGACGACAAAGGCAGTTCGGACCGAAGTGGTTTTGGTGGAGACTGGAGAAAGATACAGCGGGACGGAAGAACCGAAGTCGACGGATTCAGCTCGGACCTCGGACTCGGAGCTGCTTTACTTTGAGCAAGTAATAAACCGCTCTCCCTCTTGTTTCTCTCTCCCTCTAGCGCTGAGGTGACTTCGCTGACGCACAAGCCACTCTCTCTCTCTCTCTTCTGTTGGCCTGTGACTTTGAGCAGCTGAAGCACTGGAGCAGTGATGAGGACGAGAGAGGAGGTGGGGCGAGGAGAGAGAGAAGAAGCGTCTGTGCGATGGGAGCGGTCGATGCAGGGGCAGCCTGCTGTTCTGGCTTCTGGGTGGCGCACAGGTAGGAGGAGGAGTGGCAGCGTGCATTCACTGCACGGCTTTATTTATATTCCTTCTGTTTACAGGTCCAGGGAGCGGGCCTATGGATATGTACACTACACTGCCCATAGCTCCTACCTTTAGCCAGAGCGTAGCTCAGTTGGAAAGGTGAGGTAGTTCGCGGCCAGCCTATCAGTGTTCGAGTCTAGCCCTCAGTGCTTATGAAGTTTTTTTCTATTAAAAAAATGCTAACAAACAAATCTAGTCCTAGTTGGTCTCGTTTAAAAACAGCAAAGAATTATCAAATATAGTGCTGTATAGATTTTTTCTTCTTCAAAAGTTAAACCTTATAAACTTTGATCGTATTTACAACAACAACAAAGCCTTTAGAGCATTTCCAAAGTAAACCATCGAATCGCCCGCAACACTGCGCCGGTCTAGAATGTGTGTCGTGGTTTTGTCATGGCTGATGTCCTCGAAAAAGGACTAAGTCTGGGAGCCATCATAACTAGGACACTTGAGAGGGGTTGATCGGGAAACGAAGAACACAAGTTTACCCAGATTCGGCCCCTCGCGGAGGAGGTAAAAGCCTACGTCCTGCTTGATTATTATCCCTAGATGATCTCGATTACAAGGATGCGAAACCGCTAACCTAGATCTCAATTATTTTTCGTTTACTTAACATTCCAGCTCATTTGTTGCGTAGGCAAACTCCGATTGTTGGAAGACAAGGCCTCACAAACCTACTCCTGCTCCAATCGACCCTGCAGACGAGCCCAAATGCAGAAGAGCCGGAGAATGGAGAAGAGTCTGAGGTAGAGCTTAACTCACTTGACCGTCTCTTTATTGAACTTGCTGACACCCCCTCTTCTCGGGATAACTCAGAGACCAGTCAAGCCGGCGAGGTTGAGGTAATTTTAATCCCCGACTATGAACCATTCGTCCTAAAGAAAAGGAGACGGGCTGTCAGAAAGGTACCATTTTCACATCCAGATGCTCACTTAGGTCCACACCTTCTTTTGAAGAAAACTCATCATACTGGTACTTCGAAGCACAAAACTCAGAGCAGCTCTGGAGAGTTGTCCACCGGTTTATCCAATGAGCCAATTGCATGAAGGCCACAAATAGAGGCGCCTCATAGTCCAACCCCATCTCATCCTCGAGCCGACCTTTTAAAACAGCCACTTCATCCTTCTGACCCTAATTATCAGGAAGCATACCCTTCTTCAGGAGAATCAACTGCTTCCCAGTTGCCGACTCTTACAATTAAGTGTGGGTAAGTGTCCTAGGACAAATTTCGTTATTTTAGTTCTTGTTTCCCTCGACTGAATTGATTTGTATGAGTCCAGAGCCAAAGGTTTCACCAAGAGCAAAACTGGCGGGTGAACGCCTGCCATGGAAAGTTCTAAAACTCATGATCCACCAGCGTTCAATCCATACCCTTCTTCATTATTTTTTGATTGTTCCATGCTATTATATTATCAATTTTGGATGTTTTATATGCATTAATATGCTATTTTATATTATTTTTGGGACTAACTTATTAACCTAGAGCCCAGTGTCAGTTTCTGTTTTTTCCTTGTATTTGAGCTTCGCGGAAAAGGAATATAAAAAAGAATCCAAACCGAATAAAACTTTCACGATGATTTTTCTTGAACCAGAAGACACACGTAGGACTTGGAGACGAAGTCAGAAGAGTTCCGAGGGCTCCACAAGCCCTCAGGGCGCGCCCCTGGCTTGTGGGCCCCACGGGACTCCTCTAACCCTAATTCTTGGCCTATAAATTCAGAATTATTCCCAAACGATCGGAAGCGTCCATGAAAATATTGTTCCACCGCCGCAGGTCTCTGACCTCGTGAGATCCCATCCGGAGGCCTTTTCCAGTACTCTGTCGGAGGGGGATTCGATCACGGAGGGCTTCCATCAACCTTGCTGCCCTTTCGATGATGCGTGAGTAGTTTACCACAGACCTACAGATCCATAGCTAGTAGGTAGATGGATTCTTCTCTCTCTTTGATCTTCAATACAATGTTCTCCTCGATGTTCTTGGAGATCTATTCGATGTAATCTCTTTTGCGGTGTGTTTATCGAGATCCGATGAATTGTGGATTTATGATCAGATTGTCTATGAATATTATTTGAATCTTCTATGAATTCTTATATGCATGATTTGATATCTTTGTATTTCTCTTCGAATTATTGGTTTGGTTTGGCCAACTATATTTGTAGTTCTTGCAATGGGAGAGGTGCTTAGTTTTGGGTTAAATCTTGCGGTTTCCTCATCCAGTGACAGAAGGGGTAGCGAGGCACGTATTGTATTATTTCCATCATGGATAAAAAGATGGGATTCATATCATATTGCTTTAGTTTATCCCTCTACATCATGTCATCTTTCTTAAGGCGTTACTCTGTTCTTATGAACTTAATACTCTAGATGCATGTTGGATAGCGGTCGATGTGTGGAGTAATAGTAGTATATGCATGCATGAGTTGGTCTACTTGTCACGGACGTGATGCCTATATTCATGATCATTGCCTTAGATATCTTCATAACTTTGTGCATTTCTATCAATTGCTCGACAATAATTTGTTTACCCACCGTATGCTTTATTCAAGAGAGAAGCCTCTAGTGAAACATATGGCCCTCGGGTCTATTTTCCATCTATTATTTTCTGATCTATAAAATCAAAAACCCAAAAATACCTTGCTGGAATTATTTTGTGTTTGCTTTATTTAGCTTTTTTACTTTAGTTTTAAATATATCTCTATCAGATCTCACTCTTGTTCGTGACGTTAGAGGGATTGATAACCCCTTTTCGCGTTGTGTGCAAGTCTTTGTTAGTTTGTGCAGGTGCATATATTGGAGACTTACTTGTACCTCCTACTAGATTGATACCTTGGTTCTCAAATGAGGAAAATACTTATCTCTACTTTGCTGCATCACCCTTTCATCTTCAAGGAAAAAATCAACGCAAGCTCAAGAAATAGTAGGAAAAATTTATGGCGCTGTCGGTGTACTAAAGTAGGGGTACCCTTAGTATCCCGAACTTGTGCATGGGCAGTCGCAGCACCCCGCGGCAGGGCTTGCCGGGTGACCACCGAGGTCCTTTATGGTTCCTCTGGAGCCATTTAAGAACAAAGTATCCAAGCTAAGGAGACAAGGCCCTGGCAAGAGGAGCTTGCCGGGAAGGCCACTCAAGGCACAAGACCACTCAAGGCGCCAGACCCTGGCAAGAGGAGCTTGCCGGGAAGGCCACTCAAGGCATCTCAAGGAACTTGCCGCGACGCGCCACGCGTCCCGGCAAGGCCCGGTGAGCGACAAGCTCCCGGAAGCGACAAGATAGCGACCGCGGCAAGGTGCTTGCCACGGCAAGCTTTCACTCAGTACCCGCGCTCCAGCGCATCCACCCACGTGTCGCTCTGGGACCCTTCCAGACGCACGTGGCGGGCGGCTGTGCAGCCAGGGGTACGCGGTGGCAAGCGGTGCTGACAAGGTAGCCATCGTGGCGAACGGTGGCGCCCCTGACGACCCTTTTTGCACTGTTTGGGCGACGGCGATGGGCATTTAATGCCCTTGTCCCCTGCCGTCAGAGTTAGGTGCGATGCACTGTACAGGTAGTTGTACCAACCACAATATCTTTCCGTTTTTGCCCTCAACTGCGTTGCCACCTGTCGGTGACCCCTTGAGCATATAAAAGGAGGCCCATGCGCAACATAGGGGGGGTTAGACATTCGAACACTCTCACGCTCGGCCTCGTTAGCTGCTGAAGGGTACTGTAGCTCTCAGCGCTCCCGAGCAAGAACTCAATACAAACCAAAGCAGGAGTAGGGTTTTACGCATCCGTGCGGCCCGAACCTGGGTAAACTGCCCGTGTGCCTCGCCTCGATCTGCTCTTCGTGCGACCTCCGCCCCCTGCCGTACCGAAAAGGGGCTCCGGTCCCATAGGTGTTCGTGGGTGGATCAGTTTCCCCGACATCTTTGGCGCGCCAGGTAGGGGGTGCGTCGAGGTTGTGTGAACCTGATCCGGCGTTCACACGGGCTAGATCTTCATCATCTTCATCAACATGCCGCCGAAGAAGAAGGCTTCGGAGGCAGCTGGTCCGTCCGCGTCGAACCCACCACCGCCGAAGCCAACGGCTGGTGGGGTAGACGCCGGCGGAAGAACGGGCGACGAGGGAGCCCACGGTGCCGCCAAGTCCAAGGACAAAGCTGCGCTGCGCATCGGCGGCGTGGCCGACTCCCACAACGACCGCGCGCACTCCAAGACCTCGGCGTCCGTACATGCACCGCGTCCATCTCAGGAGGCGCGGGACCGGCAGCGTCATGGTACCCACGGTACCATACATTTGCTGGGCCAAGATCAAGCTGGCGAGTCCCGGAACGCTCAAGACCAGCATGCACGCCAGCATGCCGACACGAGCAAGGCACGGTCGCCCGGACGAGATACCGCTCCTTCTAACGTAGTTAGAAGTCCGAGCATATCCCGCTCCTCGCACCGTTCGCCACCGCTACCCGCCACTCCAGCAGAAGCTCTGGCACGAGCTCAACTGCTCCTAGACTTCCCTCCAGCGGCAGACAAGGCCGATGACTGGAGGGCCACCATTTAGAGTCTCATCGCCTTCGCCAACGGCGACACTCCGCGGCAGACAAGCACGTCGCAGCCGCGGCAAGTCAGCCAGGCGCGGGCCAATGGCGACAAGACCGGTGGGGGTGCAACCACTGTGCACTCTCCGCCCCGAAGGCCAAGATCGCCGACTCGCCGGATCAACCTTGACAGCGACTCCACCGCGTCGTCGGATCCACGAGCTCGTCGCGATCAGCGCCAAGTTCTTCAAGATCGACAGCAAGAAGACGCTCGCACTCGCATCGAGCGCCGGAGAGAAGCGCGGCGTCAGTCAGACCAACGCGCTGGGCCCACTGTCGACATGCAAGCGCCAGGGGGACCAGGCAACTTGCCGTATGCGGTAGGTTGTCCTGCGTTCACTCGTGAGCTGCGGCAAGTCCAGTGGCCCAGCATGAAGAATTTCAAGCCAGACGTACCAGAGAAGTACGACGGCAAGACGCATCCGTCGGAGTTCCTCAGCATCTACACCATCGCGGTGCAAGCTGCTGGGGGGCGGGACGACAAGATCCTTCCCAACTACTTCCCTCCGGTACTCAAACCCAACGTCAGGTCCTGGCTCATGCACTTGCCGGACAACTCCATTTCTTCTTGGGCAGATCTCTGCCATCAGTTTGTCGGCGCCTTTACGGGCGGCCACAAACCCCATGGCCAAGAGAGTGACCTTCACCTGCTCGCCCAGTGTAATGCCCAGGATGGAGTTATACCTCCTACGTGTCGAGGCACGACTTAAAGGCATAAATCCATCCTAGAATGATCTCAAGTTTGGTAATCTTTGCACATCTCATGTAAAAGAGGGGATTGTAAACATAAATAGTTGGCTTACACTCGCCACGTCACACAATTACATAACATGTCTCAATCATCATACATTAAGAATATCACAACCCTCTAAGGGAAAAATCCAAATGTCAAGATACCAAACTGAAATAAATAAACCACAGGAGGATCGAATCCTAGTAGGAGTCTCCACTACTGATCATCCGGATAGCGAACATAGTACCGACTACGCTCCTCGTCGTACTCCCAATCTAGCTCGGTGCCATCACCTGGATAGCTCACAACTGGACCTGCATCTGGTGTGGTGAAGTAACTGTGAGCCACAGAGGACTCAGCAATCCCGTTCCCGGGTAACAAGACTATTTAAGCCTTTGGAAGAGGATAAAGGCTGAAGAAAAGAATAAGTGTCTGCAGCAGCAACTAGCAACTAGCTTACGTGAGTGAGAGCGAGAAGAGAAAGCCTCGAACGAGAAGTGATCACGAAGTGATCCTAGCTAAGCTCAACAAACATAACCCCTCCGTGTTCGACTCCCGAATCCCTATTCGGAAATCGACGATCACGGAACACACGCTGGTAGTGTATTAGAAACATTGTGTCAAGTTTTCTACAACCGGATATTAACAAGCTCCCAACTGCCACATAACCGCGGGCACGGCTTTCGAAAGTTCATAACCCTGCAGGGGTGTTCCAACTTGACCCATTACAAGCCCACGATCCGCGGAGTCGCAACTCCAAAGTGGGAAGACCCGAGTATCCTCGGAATCCCGTGCTCAAGATATACCGAGCTAAGGTAAGGCTAATCCAGCAAATCCTCCCGGCGTGTCGACACCCTGATAGTAGCCGCGCGTATCTAAGTCTCAGGACACGACCGGATGGGTGATTCTACAGGTTTATATCAATCCTCGAGTTCCCTCGTGGTGACCCCGCAGATCCCCCGGTTTGGACCAACACTCATGAGGAGCACTGGCCCGGGGTTGTTGATTAAGAACTCGGGTTAATTACTCCCTATGCAAGTTATTTAGTTATTAGGCAAATAGTACCAATGTTGGGACTTGCTGGAAAAGACTTAGCACTTAGCGGTTTATCGAGGGGGTCCCATACACCCCAACCGTGTTAGGAACGCATAATCAAGGAACATAACACCGGTTTATACGGTTCCTAACGGCATGAGTGGAACAAATCACCAAGCAAAAGGCTTAGCCTTCCACCCTTGCCAATATATAGATGATTTCATTTTAAGCATTTATATAGTGTGATATAACCCAACCAAACTTCAACATGAAGCAAGCATCTTCGATCTTCACCTGCAACTAGCAACGCTATAAGAAGGGCTGAGCGAAGCGTACTTAGCCAAGCAACGGTTTGCATAGGTAGGTTGATTAAACATGGCAATGGTTACAGTAGGAGGCTGACAAGAAGATCATGGGCATCGAGGCAAAACTATAGAGCGGAACTACTAGCAATAGGCAAAGATAGTAATGTTATCGGGGTTCGGTCATCTTGCCTGAAGAGAAGTCGTTCGGATCGTAAGAAGGGTCCTCGTGCTCAACCTCGTTGGTAACCTCGTTCTCGTACTCGAACTCGGACTCTGCTTCCGGCTCTAAACAAAACAATCACACCAAGCACAAATCAACAAGATGCAATGCGCACTCGAAAAAGATGGATGCATGATGGATGCACTAAGGATGCACACGGAGCACGGAAATTAGCACTCAAGCAAAACACCTCAAAACATGATAACAATCTGATATTATTAATCTACACAGAAAATCAATCAAGTTTCATATAAGATTCTCTGAAATCGGAGTTACGGGCTAAAAGTTATGCCCGAAACAAGAAATGAGCGAAAGCTGAAAATTACAGCAACATAGCAACTTCGGAGCACAAAATAATTAAGCTACAGCACTCAAACAACATGGCAAAGGACATGAACACAAACTAGACATATACTACAGAAACTAAGTCCAAAGGTGCACCCCCAAAGGAGTCACGGTTCAATAGCAATGAACTTGGACATATTGAACTTGACAATAAAATTCTGGCAGCAGAATTTTATTGAAACTTTGGAGCAAAAGATAAACATGCTACAGCCACTTAAATAGACATGTAAGAATATGAATGGAAAGCCAACAATATATACTACAAGGAACAATCAAGATCCACTCCAAAACTAACATGGTTTGTCCTAGAACATCACACGAACATGGCATCGGAACATTACAGATTTCAGACTTAGTGAAAAACCACTAAGTCCTAAAACAGCAATTTCATCATGGCATCTAAACGAGCAAGTTTAAGTCACCTCGAAACTAAACATGGCAAGTGGTCCTCATCAAAGTACACATGATTGTGATTCTGAAACACACAAGCATGCATCATTGAGGTAAACACAACGATAGCAACGAGCTCAACAAGATGGCATTTCATAACAAGTGAAACAACATCACAGCCACATGGCACTTTGCAACGATGATAAGCATGGCAAGAATAAATCTATCATGCAACCTAGCACATACAACATGTAGAGCATGGCAAGACGAACACGTGGACATGTCATTTGCATCATTCGGACAAACGAGCTAAAAGATATCACATGGCAAAGATGGCATAAAACATCACATAGCAGCAGTTTATATCACGATGCACTCTTGCAACAGCAAAACAAGCACCTAGATGACCTCTAACATGCATGACAACAAAAGATAAAACGTAGTGCACGATCCCACGAACGTCTGGACATGCTATTTGCGCGAATCGGACAAACACACACAAAGTTATCCACAGTTGAAATATGCATCACAGATCAATACATTAAGGACTTAGCAGAAAAAGAGAGGGGAAAACAACCTCCTCAGACAGATCTGAAAAAATGACGGGCCCGGCGAGGCTGGCTTCGGCCCAGGGCGGCGGCCTGACGAGGAGGCCCGCGGAGTGGCGAACTGGGCGCGGCCCAGCCGGAGATCCGGCGCGGCCTCGGGGCTCCCTTGCGGTGACGCGCGGACGGGGGAAGTGGGCCGGCCCACCTGGCGCCGGCCGGTCGAGGCGGGAGGCGGCCTGCGCGCGGACGGAGAGGTCGGCCTGCGGGGGCCCGGAGGGAGGCGCGAGGCGGCCCGGCGCTAGAGGCTGGCGAGGCCCAGCGGAGGAGGCGACGGAGCGGATCGGCGATGGGCCTGGCGGCGGAGCGAGGCGGAGGGCGATGTGGTCCAGGAGCCTGGCTCGGGCGATGGAGCGGAGTCCAACTGGGCGCTGCTCGATCTGCCAGGCGCGATCGAAGGAGGCGGGGAGATGACGCGGCCCAGCGCTCGGTCGCGCGATCGAAGCGGGGAGGTCGCCGTTGACCTGGATCGAACCAGATCCAGGCGACGGGAGGCGGCGGATGGTTCGATGGAGTGGCTCGAGTTGAGGATCCAAGTGGCAGGGGAGGGTTGGCCAGATCCAAAATTTTAGGGGAAGGAGGAGGAAGAAGCTAGAGATGCCAAAAAATAGACTAGGGTCTATTATATAGCAGATTTTTAGGGTTAGGGGATTTAGGTGTGCTAGGAGCCCTCCGATCGCGATCCGACGGATCCGATCGCGGGGGTAGTTTAGATGGGCCTAGGAGAGGGTAGTGGACTGCTGAGGGGTGTTCTGGGACACAAAGTGAAGGCACTTTGGACCCACACGAATAACTGTTGGGAAAGCACACAGAGTCCAAACGCGACGAGATTTGAGAGGCGGGTTGCACACAACAAAACAACAGCACACACAACAACCTCGCGGCACACCGGTAACGTTACACGCCCAAACAACAAAGTAGGCCTACGGAACGTCACGGACACGTGAGGGAGCTCCGGAACGCGAAACGGACAACGGGAAGGAACACGTGGAACCGGATGCAACTGACAACACAAAAACAATGCGATGCACATGTCTACATGATATGAATGAATGCCACACACTCACACAACAAAACGACGAAAACCCGAAAGACAAAGAACCCGGAATGGAAATAGATGAAGCCGGAGATATATTATATACCCAAAAGGGGAAGTATTACATCCGGGGCATTACAAACTCTCCTCTACTACAAAAAGATCTCGTCCCGTGATCTAGGACTGGAAAAAGGAAGGGTACTCGGAACGAAGATGATCTTCTCGTTCCCAGGTAGCTTCTCGGTCGGTGTGATGTGACCACTTGACTTTCAGAAATTTGATGGACTTGTTGCGGGTCTTGCGTTCGGTTTCTTCGAGAATGGCAACGGGATGCTCTCGGTAGGACAGGTCTTGTTGAAGATCAATCTCTTCAAACGGAATCATGCGCTCAGGTGCCTTGAAGCATTTGCGAAGTTGAGACACATGGAAGACATCATGAACATTGGCGAAGTTGGGAGGGAGCTCAAGTTGATAGGCTAGGTCGCCTCTTTTGCCAAGAATCTTGAAAGGCCCGACGTATCTAGGAGCAAGCTTTTCTTTGATACCGAATCTTTGGGTGCCTTTCATCGGAGACACACGGAGATAGACATGATCGTCAATGTTGAATGCCAAATCACGATGCTTGCCGTCATAGTAGCTCTTCTGACGCGACTGAGCGGCCTTGAGATTCTCACGTATGACTTTGCACATTTCTTCGGCTTCTGAGATCAAGTCATTGCCAAGAAGTTGACGTTCGCCTGTTTCAGACCAGTTGAGAGGGGTACGGCACTTTCTTCCATAGAGGATTTCAAACGAAGCTTTGCCGGCACTTGCTTGAAAGCTGTTGTTGTAAGAGAACTCGGCATATGGAAGGCAGTCTTCCCATTTCATGCCAAAGGAGATGACACAGGCTCTGAGCATGTCTTCTAGAATCTGATTCACACGCTCGACTTGACCACTAGTCTGAGGGTGAAATGCAGTGCTGAACCTGATCTTAGTGCCCATGGCGGACTGAAAGGAGTCCCAGAACCTTGATGTGAACAAGCTTCCACGGTCTGAGGATATAACTTGAGGAATGCCATGTAGGGACACAATTCTGGAAGTGTACAGCTCTGCAAGTTGAGCTGCATTGATTGATTCTTTGACTGGCAGGAAGTGAGCGACTTTGGTAAGCTTGTCAATCACCACGAAGATAGAATCATTCCCTCGCTTGGATTTAGGAAAGCCAGTGACGAAGTCCATTTCAATGTGGTCGAACTTCCACTCGGGAATAGGAAGAGGTTGGAGAAGACCGGCTGGACGTTGATGTTCTGCTTTCACTCTTCTGCAAACATCACATTCATTCACGAATTGGGCAATCTCCCTTTTCATGCGTGTCCACCAGTAAGACTGCTTGAGATCTTGGTACATCTTGGAACTGCCAGGATGAATGGAAAGGAGAGAATCATGAGCTTCTTCCATTATGAGCTTCCTGAGATCACCTTTGGGAACAACGAGTCTGTCCTCGAAGAACAAGGTATCTCTCTCATCAACACGGAAGCACTTGTATTTCGGAATGCCCTTAGCAATAGCATGTTTCACTTTCTTCACCATGGTATCACTGAGTTGGGCCTCACGGACTTGATCTTCCAAGGTAGGAGCAACTTGGAGATTTGCGAGAAAACCCTGCGGAACAACTTGGAGGTTGAGCTTCCTGAATGCTTCACAAAGCTCAGGCTGGCACGGCTTGATAAGAAGGCTGTTGCAATATGCCTTTCTGCTCAAAGCATCTGCAATCACATTCGCCTTGCCAGGAGTGTATTCAATGCTGGGATTATACTCTTGGATCATTTCAACCCAACGAGTCTGACGGAGGTTCAGATGCGGCTGTGTGAAGATGTACTTCAAGCTCTTGTGATCAGTGAAGATGTCGACCTTTCTGCCCAACAACAGATATCTCCACGTAATCAGAGCATGTACCATAGCTGCTAGCTCGAGATCATGTGTGGGATAGTTCTTCTCACTTGGCTTGAGCTGACGAGAAGTGTATGCCACAATTTCTTATCTTGCATAAGCACACCACCAAGGCCTTGAAGAGAAGCATCACAGAATACTTCATAGGGCTTGGATTCATCTGGAGGAGTCAGAACTGGAGCAGAGACAAGCTTTTCTTTGAGAGTTTTGAATGCCACTTCACACTCTGGAGACCAAAAGTATTTGACATTCTTCTGAAGCAAGTTGGAAAGAGGCTTGGCAATCTTGGAGAAGTTCTCAACGAACCTTCTGCAATAGCTGGCAAGACCCAGAAAACTGCGGAGCTGCTTGACGTTCTGAGGAGCTTCCCAGTTGACAATTGCTTCAACTTTCTCGGGATTAACCGCAATGCCGTCAACTGAGATGATGTGGCCCAGGTACAAAACCTTATCGAGCCAAAACTCGCACTTGGAGAACTTGGCATAGAATTTATGCTCTCGGAGTCGATCAAGAACCAGACGTAAGTGCTTTTCGTGATCTTCTTCATTCTTGGAAAACACCAGAATATCATCCAGATACACAAGCACAAACTCGCCAGTATAGGGGTTGAAGATGTAATGCATCATCCTCGAAAAGGTAGGAGGAGCATTGGCGAGACCGAAGGACATGACGGTATACTCGTATGAGCCGTAGCTCGTTCTGAAGGCCGTCTTGGGAATGTCTTCCTCGCGAATGCGAATTTGATGATAGCCCATTCGGAGGTCAAGCTTAGAGAACACTTTAGCTCCTTTGAGCTGCTCGAAGAGTTCGTTGATGTTGGGGAGCGGATACTTGTTCTTTATTGTCTTCTTGTTCAATGGCCGGTAATCAACGCAGAGACGCTCCGTGCCATCTTTCTTCTTGACAAATAAGACACCACAGCCCCAAGGAGAGGTACTAGGCCTGATGAGACCCATACTCTCCTGCTTATCAAGCTGCTTCTTCAATTCCTTCAATTCATCCGGAGAGAGCTTGTACGGACGCCGGCATGCTGGCTCAGTACCCGGCTCGAGTTCAATAACAAATTCCACCTGGCGGTGTGGAGGCATGCCTGGAAGTTCTTCAGGAAAGACGTCTTGATATTCGTTCACCACCGGAATTTGAGATATGGCATTAATTTCGCCCTTATCATTGAGAGAGAAAAGCCTGATAGTGTTATCCCTGGAGGCGAAGATAATCACATCTTCATCAGAATGAGTCATCATGACTTCCTTCTGTGCACAATCAATATGAGCATCGTGCTGAGAAAGCCAATCCATTCCGAGGATGAGGTCGATGTCAGAATTACCAAGAACCACCGGATTAGCCAGAAAGCGATAGTCACCCATGCGAATAGACACATTCGGAGCATATATACTGGAATGCATTTGCTTTCCCGGAGAAGAAACTGCCAACTGCCTCGGTAAGGCTGCTGTGGTCACACTATGCTTGGATGCAAATGGGTATGACATGAAAGAATGTGAAGCACCCGAATCAAACAAAACTTTAGCTGGAAAAGAGTTAACTGGAAGGTTACCCAAAATGACATCAGAAGAATTCTCCGCTTGTGCTGCATTCATCAGATTGACCCTTGCTGCCTTTGGATCATGCTTGACCATAGCGGTACCGACAGGAGGAGGAGGCAGAAGGCGCCTTGGGTTGTTGCACTTGTTGGAATAATGACCCTTCTGGCCACACTTGTAGCAAGTAACCTCAGAAAGTGGACGAGTAGGAGGAGCACTTAGTCTTGGCGCTTGGAACTATTGCTTGGACTGCTTGTTGGAGTTGGGTGGGTGGGAGAAACCACGTCCACTAGAGTTCTTGTTGTTGGAGTTGTTGGAGTTGTTGGAGTTGTTAGAGTTGTTGTAGGGAGCTCGAATCACTGGAGGAGGAGGAAGCCAAAATTTCTGATGCTTCGAGACCAACTGAGACGATGAGGAAGAGTGAACGGCATCTCGAATTCTCTTCTTAGAAGCCTCCATCTTAAGCTGAGCTGCTTCTTGTTTCAAAGCCATGTTATAGAACTTGTCGAATTCATCCGGCTCGAACAAGGTGAGAGCAAGCTGAAGTTCATCTTTGAGACCTCCACGGAACTGGTAGATTTTGCTCTTGGCATCAGGAATGTCTTGCTTAGCATAGCGGGCGAGGTTTTGGAACTTGACATTATACTGATAGACTGTCATGGAGCCCTGCTTCAGGTTGCGGAATTGCTCACGCATACCCTCGATGACACTTGTAGGAATGTGGTGCGAGCGAAAATCCTTGCAGAAATTCTCCCAAGAGATCACTTGACCTGGCCTGGAGTCTTTGTACTGCTGCCACCAGTCAGCTACTTGATCTTTCAGTTGGAAGGCTGCAAACTTCACATAATCATCTTCCTTCACGTTACTGCACTCAAAATGCTTCTTTATGTCGGTTAACCAATCTTCAGCATCAAGAGGGTCGACACAGTAACTGAAAGCTTTAGGATTGTTGGCCAAGAACTGGTTGAGAGTAGCATGGTGCTGCTGGTTGAAGAAGTTGCCTTGGTTCCCTGGAACACCCTGATTAGCTTGATTAGCTTGCATCTGCTGCATCATCTGCATCAACAACTGGGTGTTCTGAGCTGTAGTCTGCATAATCGCTCTCCAAGCCTCAGGCGGAGGAGGAGGGGAAGGAGGACGATCTGGGACCTCTTCCACCTCTGGGTTAGCGTTGGGAACTTTTTTCGGAGCCATCCTGAAAGAGATGACCACGAATCAGCAATTGATTGACAAAAGGTATAAGCTGAATCAATGGAATGAATTGCAACAAGTCTTCACAATAATCATTCGAACAATAAGAACGAAAGAAATCATTCGAACAAGAGGAACGAATGAAATTCTTAGTTAAATGATAACATCAATCTTCACGAGAAGCCACATAGGGGACAAAAGGAAAATAAGAAAACAACAAGGTACAGACGGGAACAAACACAAGATAGGAGCTTCGTTCTAACATCTTTGTGCTGAAAGCATATGAACGCGTTACGAAAAGGTTTTGCAATCCCCGGATCAGCATAGCCAAGGACCCTTTAAGATGCAACTCCTGATAGTAACATCGGTCATAAACCACTTCACTCAATGTAGAACCCCGAACTCACTAACCTGCATTCGTTGGAAGAATGCCTACGATCTACTGGATAAGCCCATCTATAGATTTCCGAAAGATTCCAGTTATGCAATCAGGTGTTGGGGATACACGGGAAGCACCGCGCAATCAACTCTAAACCTACATCCAGGTGTATCCATCCTTCAACACATAACCAGTCTTTCTCGGAAACTGTGTACCTCGGACCTTCGAAAAGCATCCACTATAACAAGCTATGGCAATACTCCCGAACTACCTCCCCAGTACTGGGTGATGTCGGGGTTATCTTGCCACTGGCCGTATAGGAGAGATTTTCGATGTCGGCCGTCTTAAGTATTTAGTACTGCCGCGATATGCTTGTGACGACAATACCCCGAAGCTCAACTCCCCGGGACACTGCCACAACCCCTAATGTCAGGAGGCATCGAGAACAATATCCTCGTCACAAGAACATCGAAACAATCCCAGAATACTCGCGGGATTCCTAAAAAAAATTTGGTGCAATTTTTGAAGATAGGAGAGACAAGAGTAGTCGTCAGGAGTCCTCACCAAAGAGAAAGGGGATGAGAAGCAAAGAAATCCTACTCTCCGATATAATATAGGACTCAAAAAGTTTTTCAGTGTGTGCCTAGACTCGACCGTCAACGATTCGATCAAACAGTGGGGGCTCCTAGGTTGGAGAAGGCTCTGAATACCAACTTGTAATGCCCAGGATGGAGTTATACCTCCTACGTGTCGAGGCACGACTTAAAGGCATAAATCCATCCTAGAATGATCTCAAGTTTGGTAATCTTTGCACATCTCATGTAAAAGAGGGGATTGTAAACATAAATAGTTGACTTACACTCGCCACGTCACACAATTACATAACATGTCTCATTCATCATACATTAAGAATATCACAACCCTCTAAGGGCAAAATCCAAATGTCAAGATACCAAACTGAAATAAATAAACCACAGGAGGATCGAATCCTAGTAGGAGTCTCCACTACTGATCATCCGGATAGCGAACATAGTACCGACTACGCTCCTCGTCGTACTCCCAATCTAGCTCGGTGCCATCACCTGGATAGCTCACAACTGGACCTGCATCTGGTGTGGTGAAGTAACTGTGAGCCACAGAGGACTCAGCAATCTCGTTCCCGGGTAACAAGACTATTTAAGCCTTTGGAAGAGGATAAAGGCTGAAGAAAAGAATAAGTGTCTGCAGCAGCAACTAGCAACTAGCTTACGTGAGTGAGAGCGAGAAGGGAAAGCCTCGAACGAGAAGTGATCACGAAGTGATCCTAGCTAAGCTCAACAAACATAACCCCTCCGTGTTCGACTCCCGAATCCCTATTCGGAAATCGACGGTCACGGAACACACGCTGGTAGTGTATTAGAAACATTGTGTCAAGTTTTTTACAACCGGATATTAACAAGCTCCCAACTGCCACATAACCGCGGGCACGGCTTTCGAAAGTTCATAACCCTGCAGGGGTGTTCCAACTTGACCCATTACAAGCCCACGATCCGCGGAGTCGCAACTCCAAAGTGGGAAGACTCGAGTATCCTCGGAATCCCGTGCTCAAGATATACCGAGCTAAGGTAAGGCTAATCCAGCAAATCCTCCCGGCGTGTCGACACCCTGATAGTAGCCGCGCGTATCTAAGTCTCAGGACACGACCGTATGGGCAATTATACAGGTTTATATCAATCCTCGAGTTCGCTCGTGGTGACCCCGCAGAACCCCCGGTTTGGACCAACACTCATGAGGAGCACTGGCCCGGGGTTGTTGATTAAGAACTCAGGTTAATTACTCCCTATGCAAGTTATTTAGTTATTAGGCAAATAGTACCAATGTTGGGACTTGCTGGAAAAGACTTAGCACTTAGCGGTTTATCGAGTGGGTCCCATACACCCCAACCGTGTTAGGAACGCATAATCAAGGAACATAACACCGGTTTATACGGTTCCTAACGGCATGAGTGGAACAAATCACCAAGCAAAAGGCTTAGCCTTCCACCCTTGCCAATATATAGATGATTTCATTTTAAGCATTTATATAGTGTGATATAACCCAACCAAACTTCAACATGAAGCAAGCATCTTCGATCTTCACCTGCAACTAGCAAAGCTATAAGAAGGGCTGAGCGAAGCGTACTTAGCCAAGCAACGGTTTGCATAGGTAGGTTGGTTAAACATGGCAATGGTTACAGTAGGAGGCTGACAAGAAGATCATGGGCATCGAGGCAAAACTATAGAGCGGAACTACTAGCAATAGGCAAAGATAGTAATGTTATCGGGGTTCGGTCATCTTGCCTGAAGAGAAGTCGTTCGGATCGTAAGAAGGGTCCTCGTGCTCAACCTCGTTGGAAACCTCGTGCTCGTACTCGAACTCGGACTCTGCTTCCGGCTCTAAACAAAACAATCACACCAAGCACAAATCAACAAGATGCAATGCGCACTCGAAAAAGATGGATGCATGATGGATGCACTAAGGATGCACACGGAGCACGGAAATTAGCACTCAAGCAAAACACCTCAAAACATGATAACAATCTTATATTATTAATCTACACAGAAAATCAATCAAGTTTCATATAAGATTCGCAGAAATCGGAGTTACGGGCTAAAAGTTATGCCCGAAACAAGAAATGAGCGAAAGCTGAAAATTACAGCAACATAGCAACTTCGGAGCACAAAATAATTAAGCTACAGCACTCAAACAACATGGCAAAGGACATGAACACAAACTAGACATATACTACAGCAACTAAGTCCAAAGGTGCACCCCCAAAGGAGTCACGGTTCAATAGCAATGAACTTGGACATATTGAACTTGACAATAAAATTCTGGCAGCAGAATTTTATTGAAACTTTGGAGCAAAAGATAAACAAGCTACAGCCACTTAAATAGACATGTGAGAACATTAATGGAAAGCCAACAATATATACTACAAGGAACAATCAAGATCCACTCCAAAACTAACATGGTTTGTCCTAGAACATCACACGAACATGGCATCAGAACATTACATATTTCAGACTTAGTGAAAAACCACTAAGTCCTAAAACAGCAATTTCATCATGGCATCTAAACGAGCAAGTTTAAGTCACCTCGAAACTAAACATGGCAAGTGGTAAGCACCTCATCAAAGTACACATGATGGTGATTCCGAAACACACAAGCATGCATCATTGAGGTAAACACAACGATAGCAACGAGCTCAACAAGATGGCATTTCATAACAAGTGAAACAACATCACAGCCACATGGCACTTTGCAACGATGATAAGCATGGCAAGAATAAATCTATCATGCAACCTAGCACATACAACATGTAGAGCATGGCAAGACGAACACGTGGACATGTCATTTGCATCATTCGGACAAACGAGCTAAAAGATATCACATGGCAAAGATGGCATAAAACATCACATAGCAGCAGTTTATATCACGATGCACTCTTGCAACAGCAAAACAAGCACCTAGATGACCTCTAACATGCATGACAACAAAAGATAAAACGTAGTGCACGATCCCACGAACGTCTGGACATGCTATTTGCGCGAATCGGACAAACACACACAAAGTTATCCACAGTTGAAATATGCATCACAGATCAATACATTAAGGACTTAGCAAAAAAAGAGAGGGGAAAACAACCTCCTCAGACAGATCTGAAAAAACGACGGGCCCGGCGAGGCTGGCTTCGGCCCAGGGCGGCGGCCTGACGAGGAGGCCCGCGGAGTGGCGAACTGGGCGCGGCCGAGCCGGAGATCCGGCGCGGCCTCGGGGCTCCCTTGCGGTGACGCACGGACGGGGGAAGTGGGCCGGCCCACCTGGCGCCGGCCGGTCGAGGCGGGAGGCGGCCTGCGCGCGGACGGAGAGGTCGGCCTGCGGGGGCCCGGAGGGAGGCGCGAGGCGGCCCGGCGCTAGAGGCTGGCGAGGCCCAGCGGAGGAGGCGACGGAGCGGATCGGCGATGGGCCTGGCGGCGGAGCGAGGCGGAGGGCGATGTGGTCCAGGAGCCTGGCTCGGGCGATGGAGCGGAGTCCAACTGGGCGCTGCTCGATCTTCCAGGCGCGATCGAAGGAGGCGGGGAGATGACGCGGCCCAGCGCTCGGTCGCGCGATCGAAGCGGGGAGGTCGCCGTTGACCTGGATCGTACCAGATCCAGGCGACGGGAGGCGGCGGATGGTTCGATGGAGTGGCTCGAGTTGAGGATCCAAGTGGCAGGGGAGGGTTGGCCAGATCCAAAATTTTAGGGGAAGGAGGAGGAAGAAGCTAGAGATGCCAAAAAATAGACTAGGGTCTATTATATAGCAGATTTTTAGGGTTAGGGGATTTAGGTGTGCTAGGAGCCATCCGATCGCGATCCGACGGATCCGATCGCGGGGGTAGTTTAGATGGACCTAGGAGAGGGTAGTGGACTGCTGAGGGGTGTTCTGGGACACAAAGTGAAGACACTTTGGACCCACACGAATAACTGTTGGGAAAGCACATGGAGTCCAAACGCGACGAGATTTGAGAGGCGGGTTGCACACAACAAAACAACTACACACACAACAACCTCGCGGCACACCGGTAACGTTACACGCCCAAACAACAAAGTAGGCCTACGGAACGTCACGGACACGTGAGGGAGCTCCGGAACGCGAAACGGACAACGGGAAGGAACACGTGGAACCGGATGCAACTGACAACACAAAAACAATGCGATGCACATGTCTACATGATATGAATGAATGCCACACACTCACACAACAAAACGACGAAAACCCGAAAGACAAAGAACCCGGAATGGAAATAGATGAAGTCGGAGATATATTATATACCCAAAAGGGGAAGTATTACATCCGGGGCATTACACCCAGAAGGAAGGTGAACCCCTGCGCAAATACATCCAGAGATTCAGCCGTGTTCAACACAACATCCCAGACGTCCACCCTGCCGCGGTCATCAGCGCGTTCCATCAGAACGTGCGTAACCGCAGGATGAGGGAGGAGATGGCGATGTGTAAGATCAGGGACGTCAGCGAGCTGTACGCCCTGGCCGACAAGTGTGCACGTGCTGAAGAGGGGAGGAAACTCCCCGAAGAGGATACAGGAGCATGAGGATCTGACAATGAGGATGCCGCCCCGGCAAAGAAAAACCGGCGGCGGAACAACAGGAAGAAGAAAAGCAAAGAGGTGCTAGTCGTTGAGCAGTCCGGCAAGGAAGGTGGCGCCAAGAAAACCCAAGTTGGTAGCACCGGCAAGGAGACTTCCGCATGCACCAACTGCCAGGCTGTGGCGGCCGCCGACAAGCAGGACGGCACCGACAAGCAGTATTGCAAGATCCACCACACCAAGGGCCATGACCTCCAGAACTGCAAGAGAGTCGAGCAGCTTGTTGAGCAGCAGAAGGCTGAATATGAGCGGCGCGACAAGGAGAAGGCCCAAGGAGGTGATGGAGGATCCGGCAAGAAGCGACCATTCAACGGCCGGGGAGGACGCCGCGGCAAGGCCAAGCAGCGGCAAGGAGACAGACCTCCCCGCGGCCGCGACAAGGATGAAGACGACGACGACGATGAAGATATGGATGATGTTGAGACCAGTGAGCAGGAGTTCCAGAAAGCCACAGAGGTCTTGTGCGTTGATGGCGGTGCTTCTCTGCATACTTCACACCGCCAACTCAAACAGTGGGTGCGGGAAGTTAACGCGGCAGAACCACCTGTCGAATCGCGCAAGCTTCTGAAATGGTCTAGCACGCCTATCATCTTTGATATTGAGGACCACCCTGATCGCACAACTGCGGTCGGGTGCTTGCTGATGTTGGTTTCGCCAACTATCCGCAACCTCAAGGTCACTAAGATGTTAGTTGACGGCGGGGCCGGTTTGAACCTGATCTCCTCTGCGGTACTCCAGAAACTCCAGATCCCTGACAGGGAGCTCGAAGAGACCGGCACATTCCAAGGAATCAACCCGGGAAGGAGCAAGCCGAAGGGAAAGATCACATTGCCAGTGACATTTGGTGGCGAGTTGAACTTCAGGACTGAGAGGGTCACGTTCGACGTTGCCGATTTTCCATTGCCTTACAATGGGATACTCGGCCGTCCAGCGCTCGCCAAGTTCATAGCAGCCTCCCACTACGCCTACACCATGTTGAAGATGCCAGGCCCGATAAGCGTCATCTCTGTCCCTGGCGACAAGAAGGATGCCCTTATCTGCGGCGACAAGATCTACCGGGAAGCAGCAGCTGCAACAGATCGCAAGTCACTTGCCGCTGAAGCTCCCGGGGGGAAGAAGAAGACCAAGTCCGGCAAGAGCTCTGGGCCCACTCCGGCAAGCGCACCTCTTCGGAGTGCTGCGCTACCGTCGAGGACGCACCATCGAGCTCCACCGGCAAGTGTAAGAAGACGATGGCAGCTCCGCTAGAAACCAAGAAGGTGTCCGCCAAGGAGGACGGCACTGGTGGTACTTTCACCATCAGTGCCACGCTTGACCCTAAATAGGAGAGCGCGCTCGTTGCTTTCCTGCGGGCGAACGTCGACGTGTTTGCATGGCAACCGTCTGACATCCCCGGTGTTCCCAGGAAAGTAATTGAGCACAAGCTTGCCGTCTGTCCTCACGCGCGGCCCGTCAAGCAGAAGGTCAGAAAACAAGCAGTGGAGCGCCAATAATTCATTGCAGAAGAAATCAAGAAGTTGGAAGCAGCAGGCCTTGTCAGAGGAGTGCTCCATCCTACGTGGTTGGCCAATCCTGTAGTCGTGCGCAAGGCAAACAGGAAATGGAGGCTTTGTATTGACTTCACCGATGTGAATAAAGCTTGTCCCAAAGACCCATTTCCCTTGCCGCGCATTGACCAGATTGTTGACTCCACGGCCGGATGTGACCTGCTTTCATTTCTTGACGCATATTCAGGATACCATCAGATCTTCATGGCAGAAGAGGATGAGGAGAAGACCGCATTCATCACTCCGTGTGGCACGTACTATTTCATACGGATGCCTTTTGGTTTGAAGAATGCTGGTTCAACATTTGCAAGAGTAGTCCATACTGCTTTTGAGCCACAGATACACAGAAATGTGGAAGCATACATGGATGACATTGTGGTCAAGAGCAAGGACAGGGCAACTCTGATTCAAGATTTAGATGAAACCTTTGCAAATCTGCGCAAGATCCAGCTCAGGCTCAACCCCGAGAAGTGCGTGTTTGGAGTCCCTTCCGGCAAGCTTCTCGGGTTCTTCGTGTCTCAGAGGGGAATTGAAGCCAATCCCGACAAGATCAAGGCCATTGAGCAGATCGAAGCACCAAAGCGCGTCAAGGATGTACGAAGACTTGCCGGTTGCGTGGCTGCTCTTAGCAGGTTTATCTCTAAGTCTGCTGAGCGCGCCCTGCCGTTTTTCAAAATTTTGAAAAAGGCGGGTGCAATGAAATGGACTCCGGAAGCGGAGGCTGCGCTGCAAGACTTGAAGAAGTACCTGTCCTCCACTCCAATACTTGTCGCACCTAAGCCACAAGAGAAGTTGCTGCTGTATCTAGCGGCAACCAATCAAGTGGTTAGTGCTGCGTTAGTAGCGGAGAGGGAGGCAGACGATGAGCCAGCAACCACGGCAAACACGTCCAGCGACAAGCAGGGGGCTTCCCCGACAAGCTCTGGTCCCAAAAAAGATGGATCTGCGCAGGAGATACGGAAGAGAATGGTGCAGCGCTCAGTCTACTTTGTCATTTCCCTCCTGCAGGGGGCTAGGTCAAGATACTCTGGTGTGCAGAAACTGCTTTTCGGCCTTCTCATGGCCTCGAGAAAGCTACGCCGTTACTTCCAAGCACATGAGATCACAGTTGTCACTCGCTTTCCGCTGAAGAGGATACTGCAGAATCCAGAAGCAACAGGCAGGATTGTTGAGTGGGCACTGGAACTGTCAAGCTTTGGCCTTAAGTTTGAAAGCACTTCAACTATCCAAAGCAGAGCATTGGCAGAGTTCATAGCAGAGTGGACGCCAACACCAGATGAAGAAATTCAAGAGACGAGCATCCCCGTCAAGGAAGCAAGCAAGGAGTGGCTGATGTACTTTGATGGTGCCTTCTCGCTGCAAGGCGCCGGTGCTGGCGTGCTGCTTGTCGCACCCACCGGAGAGCACCTCAAGTACGTAGTCCAGATGCACTTTCCCAAGGAGCAAGCAACAAACAATACTGCAGAGTATGAGGGTTTGCTTGCCGGTCTCAGGATCGCGGCAGACCTTGGGATCAAGAAGCTCATTGTAAGGGGTGACTCGCAGCTTGTCGTCCGCCAAGTGAACAAGAATTACCAGAGTCCATTGATGGAAGCGTACGCTGATGAAGTGAGGAAGCTTGAAGAACACTTTGACGGCCTACAGATGGAGCATGTTCCGAGAGCTCAGAACGACATCGCCGATGGCCTGTCAAAGTGCGCCGCACTTAAGTTACCTGTGGAACCAGGGATCTTTGTGCTCAAGCTGACTCAACCATCCGTAACGCCATCAGCTGGACAGAGCAAGAAGAGGAAGTTGATTTCTGGTGACTATTTTCCGGCAGAGCTCCCCGAAGCCGCCGCCAAGAAGGTCCCCAAGATCAACGCCAAGAGTGCTGAGGAGCAATCTGCTCCGGCATGCCCTAGGGTTTGTTCCGTTGCAGCAGAGGCTCCTGACAAGTTTTGCTCCGGCAAGCTTGCCGGGGAACATCAAGCTCCGGCTGAGACTCAGGTTCTCGCCGTAGAAGCGGATGTTCCCGCAGCAGCAGATGCGCCTTTAGTCCTTGTTGTCGAGCCACAGGCTCCAGCATGGGCACAGCAGATTGTCCGTTTCTTCCAGACAGGAGAACTTCCCGAAGAGCAAGAAGAAGCGGAAAGAGTAGCCCGGCAGTCAAGTATGTACCAGTTTGTTGACAACATACTGTGCAGAAGAAGACTCAACGGTGTGAAATTGAAGTGTATTCCCCGGGAAGATGGACAAAAGCTGTTGGCAGAGATACATGGAGGCATATGTGGCCACCACATTGGCGCAAGAGCACTTGCCGGCAAAGCATTCCGGCAAGGTTTCTTTTGGCCAGAAGCCCTCCAGGATGCAACTGCACAAGTAACCAAGTGTGAAGCGTGCCAGTTCCATTCCAAGCAGATACACCAGCCAGCTCAAGCTCTCTAGACGATCCCTTTATCCTGGCCATTTTCGGTCTGGGGGCTCGACATCCTCGGCCCCTTTCCCCGCGCAGCCGAGGGCTTTGAGTACTTGTACGTTGCAATCGACAAGTTCACAAAGTGGCCAGAAGTGGAACCAGTGAGAAAGGTGACAGCACAGTCAGCGGTCAAGTTCTTCAGGTCGATTGTTTGCCGTTTCGGGATCCCTAACTGGATCATCACCGACAACGGTACACAATTCACGAGCCGCACCTTCATGCAGTACGTCCAAGATCTTGGCGCCAAGGTCTGCTTCGCTTCTGTTGCTCACCCGAGAAGCAACGGTCAAGCGGAGAGGGCAAATGCTGAAGTACTGCGTGGCCTCAAGACCAGAACTTTCGACAGGCTGCACAAGTGCGGAACAAACTGGATCGAGGAGCTGCTGGTGGTTCTTTGGTCCATCAGGATGACGCCAAATCGAGCCACTGGACAGACACCTTTTGCTCTAGTCTATGGAGCAGAGGCAGTTCTCCCGACGGAACTCATATACGGGTCGCCTCGAGTGCTCGCTTATGATGAGCTTGAGCAAGAGCAGCTGCGACAAGATGACGCGCTACTCCTTGAGGAAGACCGTCTTCAGGCTGCTGTACGAGCTGCTCGATACCAGCAAGCTTTGCGCCGCTACCATAGCCGCAAAGTTAATGCCAGAAGTCTCGAGGAAGGCGACCTTTGTTCTTCGGCGCGTTCAGTCCGCCAAGAATTCCAACAAGTTGACGCCGAAGTGGGAAGGCCCTTATCGGGTGAAACGAGTCACTAGGCCCGGCACTGTCCGCCTTGAGACCGAAGATGGCTTTCCGGTGAGCAACTCCTGGAACATTGAACATCTTCGCAAGTTTTACCCGTAAGGCGCGGTTGCCGTGACCCGCTCCGGCAACCACCTTTTGTACAAGTCTTGCCGCTGTTGCATGTAATCCTTTGTACAAAGCCGGGCGCAGACCCCGTGCATCAGTAAAGCTCATGTGCCCCGCACATCTTGTCATTTCATGCTTTTTTATTTTATGCATGTATTATTTGACACTTTGTGCAGCACTTACCCCCGGTAAGCCATAACGAGCCCAAAGGTTCCATATCTGTATTTTTCTCTTCTTTCTTTTTTCTCAAGGAAAAGAAGGTTCCCCCGTGCACAAGTTTGCCGGGAGGGAAAGAGAAGACGGTGGTATGTACCAGGTGTCGTTCAAGAGAGCTTCGCCTTGCCGGGAAGCAAACAACATAAAAGCTAAGTTGCCAAAGTTTGAGCAATCAGATTTTTAAATTTTTAAGTTATCTTCCTTGAACGACCGTGCTTTGTATGGAAAACCTGTGCGCGGAGGAACCTACTCGTAGCTAGTTGCGCCCTTACTTTGTTTCGAGTCCGCTCAACGACTTAAGTGTGCTGCGACTAGTGTCGCGCCCTTACTTTGTTTTCGAGCACGCTCAACAACTTAAGTGTGTTGCAACTAGTTGCGACAAGGTTTCTTGTCGGTAGCGGCACCGCCAGCAGGCTGCTGACGTTCCGCACTCAGCGCTCACAGCTAAGGTCCCTGCGCCGGCAAGTTCCCTAAAAGCGTAGGGCAGAAACATACAAAGCAAAAGAGTCAAGTAAAGGAAATAACATTGCAATAACTACCCAAAATAGAGTTATATTACAAAATAGCTTGTCGCAACTCTAACAGATTGTTTTCCTAACACAATAAGCAGCGACAAGGAAAGAAGAAAATGGGCAAGCCTAGTCCGCGCGGTCGCCCTCAACCCTCTTGATACCGCTCACCTTGTCCACAATGGGTGCGACAAGGGCCTTGAGCGCATCCAGATCAGCATCCTGCGGCAAGGACCTGAGGACATTGGTGAGGTTGAGGCCCGGGTTGCGGAAGGCCACCTTCATCAACACCTTTTGAAGGGCTCCCGCGCAAAGCTTGCGCGACTCGTCCGCCAGTTGCTTTGGGATCCTTTCCCGGAGCTGCTGGAGGGCCGTCGCCACGCCTCTGAACAATAGGGTGAGCTTGGCGCTGGGGGTGGAGGTTCTCGTCGGAGGAATACCCGAGATACTCCGCC
Organism: Secale cereale; assembly: GCA_902687465.1. Classification (NCBI taxonomy): domain Eukaryota; kingdom Viridiplantae; phylum Streptophyta; class Magnoliopsida; order Poales; family Poaceae; genus Secale; species Secale cereale. The sequence goes on along the minus strand of LR738711.1, from coordinate 92,508,682 downwards.
CCCAGCCGCGCCAGCTCCCTGTCGATATCCGCGGCGGCGTTCACTAGACCCTCCGTCCAGTGCTCGACGGTCGCCCTGAAGTTGTTCTGGGTAACGGCAGCACTCTCCAACAACGCTTTCTCGGCCCTGACCTCCTCCTTCAGGGCCGCCTCCCGCTCCTTGGCGCCATCCAGCGTCTTGGTCAAAGTAGTTAGCTTCAACTCAAGATCAGCATTGGAGTTCTTGACGGCGGCAAGCTCCTTGCCCTTCTCGGCGAGGCGGACCTACAGCTCAGAGTGGCTGTGGGCGTCCTTCTCCCGCTCAAGCTTGAGCGCGGCGATCTCTTCGCCTCTCGCCTTGAGGTCGGCCTCCAGCTGCGCCACCTTTGTCTCCAGCTCTTTCTTGGCGGTCTCGGCGGCTGCGGCAGCGTCCTTTGCTTCCTGGAGGGCCCCGCCAAGTGATTGCTCGCGCGCGGCAAGCTCTTTCTCGTGGCTGTCGAGGTTGACCTTCCGCTGCGCCAGCTCGCCTTCTCGTGTGGATAGCTTCTCGGCGGCAAGCCGCTGCTGTTCTTCAACCTCTGCCTTCTCGAGGAAGAAGGCCGTCTGCTCTTCGGCGAGTTGCTCCCGCTCCTTTGCCAGGGACCGGAGAGCTGCCTGGTTGAGGGCCCGGAGCTCCTCCGCGCGCTTCTCAATGTCAGCCGCTCTTCCTCAGGCTCGCCGCTGCTGCTGCTCGGCGCGTCGACAAGTTTCAGCCCGACGGAGGCAAGTACCTCTCCGTCGAAGACTTCTCCCTCGACCGGCGCCCTGGACATGGACGCCCAGGGGAGGCTGATGAAGATGCCATCGTCGGCCTTCAGGTAGGCGCCTGGCTGGGGCTCTTCGGAGCCTGGCGCTGCGGCAACGGCGGAGGGATCGGCGGTCGGCGTAGCGCCTGACGCTCCTGCAGCCTTAGGGCCGTCAGTACGATCGCCGGACCCCTCACCAGCTGCTGCGGCGGTAGCCTTGGCGGCCTCGTCGCCGGCAGGCTCGTCAGCACCATCCGCTTCTTCAGTGGCAGCGGCGTCGCCGGTGTTGCCGCGCACGTTCTCTTCATCAGCAAGCTCCGTCTCCATCGGCTCCGCGACAGATGGATCTGACGGCCGAAAAGGGGAGAAGAAGTCAAGCAAATATCCAAAAAAGAAAGATCAAAAGAAGAAAAAAAGCCCAAGGGGAGTTTTTGAAACAAGAAGATTACCTGCGCGAGCCGGCTCCTCGGCAGTGTCCCTCGCCGGGGAGCTCTCCCTTGGCGGCGTAGTTGTAGTCCCCACCGGCGGAGGGCCGCTGGTGCTGTCCCTCGCCGGAGAACTTGCGCTTGGCGGAGAATTCGCCCTTGGCGGAGTGCTCTCCCTTGCCGGGGAAACCCTTGCCGGGGAACTTTCCCTTAGCGGCGTGGTTGAAGCAGGTGGCACGACGGGGGCGGTCTCCGAGCGCTCCTGGTGTGTCTGCTCTGCTCCTACACAAATCAACGAACAAGATGTCAGCAAAGGTAGAACCCCCACGCACGCCTAACAGCGGAAAGTAAACCACATATTTACGCTGGGGGCTGCGCTGAGGGCTGCTCTGAAGATCAGTTGCCGGGTCCGGCAAGGTTGTCCCAGGCGCACCCCCTGCTGTCACGGCGGGCTCGTCCTCGATGACAATCACCGGGACCTTGGCCCTCTTTGCCGCCCTCTGGGCCAGAGTTCTGAAAAAAGGAACAGGTTCAGAGTGAGGCAAAAGATATACAAGACCAAACAGCAAGAATTGAAGGAATGTAAGAACAATAAAGATCTTACTCTTCTTCTTCCTCGTCGGAGCTGAGCGCGGAGAAGTCGAAGTCTGGCTCACGTGTCCCGGCGCGAGGAAGCGGATGAGTGGGCTCCCTCGGCCGCTTGGCGGGAGCAGTGGCGGTGGTCTGAGACGACCCCGCTCCAGCTGCCGCTGTGGCGTGGGGAGCGGCAGGGGCAGAAGCGGCAGTCCGGGAAGACCCCGCTCCAGTTGCCGCGGAAGCACGAGGCACTCCCGCGGCAACCTTGCTTGCCGCGGTGGAGCGCGTCGAGCGGCGCGACGGCTGTTGACCCGTCTGCTGCTCCGTTTCGTCCCCGGCCTTGCGGAGACGCCTCCTTGGTGGGGCTGGAGGCTCTGCTGGTGGTGGCGAGCTGCCTGAGGACGAGGAGGAGGAAGAGTCGATCCCCAGCGAGCCGCCCGTATCCTCGGCGGGCTCGCTCGACTCGTCACCCTGCTCGGCGGGCTCGCTCGGCTCAGCGTCCTGCCCAGCAGGCTCTCCCTCGCCGGCAGGCCCGCCCGCGCCGAGAAACTCCTCTCGCTCGACAAGGCTTGCCGCCTCCGCTGCCTCCGCCTCCTCCACGGTGTATCCGAACTGGCCCGCGGCCGCGGCTGCCGCCGCCTCCTCCAGCCTGGTGGCGATGTACGCCATCTCCTTGTCGGTGGTGTCGCGGGTGAGGCCCTTCTTCTCGTCGGCGCAAATTGACGTTTCTTCCAAGGTGTCGAAGAACGCCTGCACGGCTTCCTCAGTAGGCTCTTGCCAAGTTGGATCGATCCTGTGAGAGTCGCACAGCAGCATCATTGCGCGGATGCGGCTGAGCGCGGAGTTGTTGCACAGCGGGACGACCCCCCTCGGCAACCTGAAGACTTCGGGATGATCGGGGTCATATTTGAACAGCTCCTGTAGCATCCCGTTAAGCTCCAGGACAGTGAAATTGAAGTTGAGGCCCGGGCGCAGCCTCATGATATCTGCCGCATTCTCGAACTCCCAGGCGGGCCTCTTCCTCTCCTGCAAGGGGGCGATGCGGCGGCGAAGGAAATCCGCGCCAACTGCGCCTACAGTGAGCTTGGCGCGCCTGATGCGAAGGATCCGGGCGGTGGCAATTTTCAATCTACTGTCTTCCGGGGCCAAGTCGCTCCAGTCGTTGCTGCGTACTACTGGGGCTTGGCGCCGGGCGGTAAATGGCTGCGGGTTCTCCTCTACAATCCAACACCAATCCGCTCTCCATTCATCCCATTTGCCGCGGAGCTGTCCCTCCAGATAATCTTCCTTCTTGTGCGTCCTCGAGATCCAGGAGATGCCGCCGGATAAAGGCTCTCCTCTCTCAACTCGGGGCGTGAAGTAGTGCGGAAGAGGGCGACGTTGGGATGGACTCCGACAAAGTTTTCGCAGAGATGTGCGAAAACTGCCATGGTCAGGACGGCGTTGGGGGTAAAGTCAAGGAGGTGGAACCCGTAGGTGTTCATGATGTCGTAGAAGAATTCAGAGAAAGGCGGGCAGAGCCCGCAGTAGAAGAACAAGGCGAAGAACGCATATCCGTTCGGAGCTGTTTCGCAAGCAATGGCTGGGAGTACCTTGGTGCGCGGATGCGCCCACGTCTCCCCCGACCAGAAGAGGTAGAAGTTCTCCCTCAGCTTCCTCGCGGCAAGCTTGGGGGGGGGGGGGGGGA
>LR738711.1:92487745-92503743 GCA_902687465.1 Secale cereale | reverse complement strand
GGGGGGGGGGGGGGGGGGGGGTTAGACATTCGAACACTCTCACGCTCGGCCTCGTTAGCTGCTGAAGGGTACTGTAGCTCTCAGCGCTCCCGAGCAAGAACTCAATACAAACCAAAGCAAGAGTAGGGTTTTACGCATCCGTGTGGCCCGAACCTGGGTAAACTGCCCGTGTGCCTCGCCTCGATCTGCTCTTCGTGCGACCTCCGCCCCCTGCCGTACCGAAAAGGGGCTCCGGTCCCATACGTGTTCGTGGGTGGATCAGTTTCCCCGACAGGCCCCGTTGCCAAGTACTTGTGATAAACTCTCATGAAGCCTACCAAGTACTTGTCATAAGCTCTCATCTCTTGCACTTACATTATTTGCCATTTGCCTCTCGCTTTCATCTCCCCCACTTCTAAAACATTTTCAGAAAAACAAAGTTTTTTGCCTATTTTTCCTCTTTATTTGCCCTTTTCCCGCTTGCAGATTTGTTATCTTGAGTGCTTTCCGTATGGCAGAACCGGATGAAGAAAGGACTCCCCATATTGGAGATCCTATTAATTTGGATTCTAAAACTTGTTGTGGGACAACGGAACGTTATGGGGAAAGGGGCTATGATACGTCTCCAACATATCTATAATTTTTTATTGTTCCATGCTATTATATTATCTGTTTAGGATGTTTAATGAGCTTTATTATGCATGTTTATATTATTTTTGGGACTAACCAACTAACCCAAGGCCCAGTGCAAATTGCTGTTTTTTGCCTATTTAAGTGTTTCGCAGAAGAGGAATATCAAACGGAGTCCAAACGGAAACAAACCTTCACAAGGATTGTTTTTGGAACAAACACAATCCAGAAGACTTGGAGTACATGCCTGGGAAGCCACGAGGTGGCCATGAGGCAGGAGGGTGCGCCCAGGGGGGTAGGCGCGCCCCCACCCTCGTGGGCCCCTCATAGCTCCACCGACGTACCTCTTCCTCCAATATATACTCATATACCCTGAAAACATTCGAGATCACTACCCTATTGCCACCACCGCAACCTTCTGTAACCGTGAGATCCCATCTTGGGACCTTTTCCGGAGCTCCACCGGAGGGGGAATCGATCACGGAGGGCTTCTACATCAACACCATAGCCTCTTCGATGAGTTGCGAGTAGTTTACCACAGACCTTCAGGTCTATAGTTATTAGCTAGATGACTTCTTCTCTCTCTTTGGATCTCAATACAAAGTTCTCCTCAATCTTCTTGGAGATCTATTCGATGTAATACTTTTTACAGTGTGTTTGTCGAGATCCGATGAATTGTGGGTTTATGATCAAGATTATCTATGAACAATATTTGATTCTTCTCTGAATTCTTATATGCATGATTTAAATATCTTTGCAAGTCTCTTAGAATTATCAGTTTGGTTTGGCCTACTAGACTGATCTTTCTTGCAATGGGAGAAGTGCTTAGCTTTGGGTTCAATCTTGCGGTGTCTTTTCCCAGTGACAGTAGGGGCAGCAAGGCACGTATTGTATTGTTGCCATCGAGGATAAAAAGATGGGATTTATATCATATTGCATGAGTTTATCCCTCTACATCATGTCATCTTGCTTAAGGCGTTACTCTGTTCTTATGAACTTAATACTCTAGATGAATGTTGGATAGCGGTCGATGTGTGGAGTAATAGTAGTAGATGCAGAATTGTTTCGGTCTACTTGTCACGGACGTGATGCATATATACATGATCATGCCTAGATATTCTCATAACTATGTGCTCTTCTATCAATTGCTCAACAATAATTTGTTCACCCACCGTAGAATATGCTATCTTGAGAGAAGCCACTAGTGAAACCTATGGCCCCCGTGTCTATCTTTCATCATATTAATCTTCAGTCAACTAGCTATCTTTTATTTTGCAATCTTTACTTTTCAATCTATACAATAAAAATACCAAAAATATTTATCTTATTATCTCTATCAGATCTCACTTTTGCAAGTGGCCGTGAAGGGATTGACAACCCCTTTATCGCGTTGGTTGCAAGGTTCTTAATTGTTTGTGCAGGTACAAGGGATTTGAGTGTAGTCTCCTACTGGATTGATACCTTGATTCTCAAAAACTGAGGGAAATACTTATGCTACTTTGTCGCATGCTCAAGAGGTAGCAAGAAGGATTTCTGGCGCCGTTGCCGGGGAGATCTACGCATAAGTCACATACCAAGTACACATCACAAACTCTTACCCCTCGCATTACATTAGTTGCCATTCACCACTCGTTTTCCTCTCCCCCACTTCCCCTTGCCGTTTAATTCGCCCTTTTTTCCGTTCTCCTCTTTTCGCTTCTTCTTGTTTGCTTGTGTGTTGGATTGCTTGTTCATCACTATGGCCCAAGACAATACTAAATTGTGTGACTTTTCCAATACCAACAATAATGATTTTATTAGCACTCCAATTGCTCCTATTACCAATGTTGAATCTTGTGAAACCAATGCTGCTCTGTTAAACTTTGTTATGAAAGATCAATTTTCTGGCCTTCCTAGTGAAGATGCCGCTACCCATCTAAACAACTTTGTTGATTTGTGCGATATGCAATAGAAGAGAGATGTGGATAATGATATTGTTAAATTGAAGCTATTTCCGTTTTCGCTTAGAGATCGTGCTAAAACTTGGTTCTCTTCTTTGCCTAAAAATAGTATTGATTCATGGAATAAGTGCAAAGATGCCTTTATCTCTAAGTATTTTTCTCCCGCTAAGATTATCTCTCTTAGAAACAATATTATGAATTTTAAGCAACTTGATCATGAGCATGTTGCACAAGCTTGGGAGAGGATGAAATTATTGATACGTAATTGCCCTACACATGGTTTGAATTTATGGATGATTATACAAAACTTTTATGCTGGGTTGAATTTTGCTTCTAGAAATCTTTTAGATTCGGCCATGGGAGGCACTTTCATGGAAATCACTTTAGGAGAAGCTACTAATCTCCTAGATAATATTATTGTTAATTACTCTCAATGGCACACCGAAAGACCCACTAGTAAAAAAGTCCATGCGATTGAAGAAAATAATGTATTGAGTGGAAAGATGGATGAACTTACAAAATTATTTACTAATAAGAGTGTTCCTTCTGATCCGAATGATATGCCTTTCTCCATGTTGATTGAGAATAATAATGAATCTATGGATGTGAATTTTGTTGGTCGGAACAATTTTGGCAACACGGCTTATAGAGGAAACTTTAATTCTAGGCCGTTCCCTAGTAATTCCTCTAATAATTATGGTAATTCCCTCAACAACTCTTATGGAAATTTAAATAAGATGCCCTCTGATTTTGAGACTAGTGTTAAAGAATTTATGAATTCGCAAAAGAATTTCAATGCTTTGCTTGAAGAGGAATTGCTTAAGATTGATGAGTTGGCTAGGAACGTGGATATAATTTCTCTTGATGTTGATTCTTTGAAACTTAGATCTATTCCACCTAAGCATGATATTAATGAGTCTCTCAAAGCCATGAGAATTTCCATTGATGAGTGCAAAGAAAGAACCGCTAGGATGCGTGCTAAAAGAGATTGCTTTATGAAAGCGTGTTCTTCTAGTTTAGATGATAATAAAGATGAAGATCTAAAAGTAATTGATGTGTCTCCTATTAAATCTTTGTTTTCCAATATGAATCTTGATAAAGATGGGACTGGAGATGAGTCAACTTTAATTAAGAGGCGTCCCAATGGTTCAGAGTTTTTAGATCTTGATGCAAAAAATGTTAAAAGTGGGATTGAAGAGGTCAAAACTTTACATATAAATGAACCCACTATTTTGGATTTCAAGGAATTTAATTATGATAATTGCTATTTGATAAATTGTATTTCCTTGTTGCAATCCATGCTAAATTCTCCTAATGCTTATAGTCAAAGTAAAACTTTTACCAAACACATCGTTGATGCTTTAATGCAATCTTATGAAGAAAAACTTGAATTAGAAGTTTCTATCCCTAGAAAACTTTATGATGAGTAGGAACCTACTATTAAAATTAAGATTAAATATCATGAATGCTATGCTTTGTGTGATTTGGGTGCTATTGTTTCCACAATTCCAAAAACTTTGTGTGATATGTTAGGTTTCCATGAACTTGATGATTGTTCTTTAAATTTGCATCTTGCGGATTCTACCATTAAGAAACCTATGGGAAGGATTAATGATGTTCTTATTATTGCAAATAGGAATTATGTGCCTGTAGATCTCATCTTTCTTGATATAGATTGCAATCCCGCATGTCCTATTATTCTCGGTACACCTTTCCTTAGAACGATTGGTGCAATAATTGACATGAAAGAAGGAAATATTAGATTCCAATTTCCATTAAGGAAAGGCATGGAACACTTTCCTAGAAAGAAAATCAAATTACCTTATGAATCTATTATGAGAGCCACTTATGGACTGCCTACCAAAGATGGCAATACCTAGATCTATTCTTGTATCATGCCTAGCTAGGGGCGTTAAACGATAGCGCTTGTTGGGAGGCAACCAAATTTATTTTATTTGCTTTTACTTCTGTTCAGTAATAAATAATTCATCTACTTCTGGTTAGGTGTGGTTTTGTGTTTTTAATTAGTGTTTGTGCCAAGTAGAACCTTTGGGAAGACTTGGGTGAAGTCTTTGCGATCATGCTGTAAAAAAAGAAACTTTTATGCTCATGAGATTAGCTGCCATTTTTCACTGGAGAGTGCTTTTAGGTTGATTATTTTTGCAGATGATTAATAGACAAATTCCTCACGCCCATCAATTTATTTCAATTTTTTTACAGTTACAGAAGTATTCGAAAGTTACAGATTGCTACAGACTGTTATGTTTTTGACAGATTCTGTTTTTCGTGTGTTGTTTGCTTATTTTGATGAATCTATGGCTAGTATCGAGGGTATGAACCATAGAGAAGTTGGAATACAGTAGGTTTAACACAAAAATAAATAAATAATTAGTTCAATATAGTACCTTAAAGTGGTGGTTTGTTTTCTTATACTAACGGAGCTCACGAGATTTTCTGTTAAGTTTTGTGTTGTGAAGTTTTCAAGTTTTTGCGTAAGGATTTGATGGACTATGGAAAAAAGAGTGGAAAGAGCCTAAGCTTGGGGATGCCCATGGCACCCCAAGTTAAGATTCAAGGACAACCAAAAGCCTAAGAACATGTCTAGTAGAACCCTCAAACCCTCAAACCCTTAAAGCAGTTTTAAGGGTTGAGAAGTGCCCGTTTTTGGCACTTTTAAGGGTTGAAAAACAGGGGCAAAGACTAGAACCCTCAAACCCAACCCTTAAACTACTTTAAGGGTTGGGTTTGAGGGTTCTAGTCTTTGCCTCAACCCCAACCTTTAAATCTATCATTTGACATCTCACAATTTATGACTACAAGAACACAATCAACCTCTAAACAAACTACCAAATGACAATCACTGATGCATGATTTAATAGTTTACATCAAAAAATCATCTTCTTCCCCCTCTCATCGGCACCGTCACCAAAAAATTGCACCTCAGCGCCATCTCCTAGACCACATGCGGGCTCCATCAAGCATCTCCATAGGTGCCGGTGGAGTCGTCCACACCGCCATCGCCACAACTACTCATCGGAGTGTCACCTCAAAAAGTAGAGGACGCACCACGGAACATCCTCTTCCTCTCCGCGATGTCCTCCTTGTAGTCCTTCCACCATTGCAATTGGTCTTCATCCATGTCCTTCTTGGACATAATCATGTGCTCCTTCTCTTCCACCATGAGTTCTTTCCATACCTTTGCCTCTTTGAGCTTGATCATCCTCTCCTCCAAGTCGGCCTTGCGCTTTGCTTCTTCACGCTTTGCTTCAACTTGTGCAAGCTTGACCTCTTTCTTCTTCTCGGTGATAAGAAGCTTCGTCTCCAATGTCTTCGTTGTCAATTCCTCTCTTGCCTTCATCATGTGCTCCATCTTCTCCCTTCGGCTTGACGCCTCTCCTTCCATCTTCACCCTTAGCTTGCCCTTCTTGGTTCCCTTGGGCTTGCCCAATTTCCTCTCCTCCTCATCTTCACTATCATCCATCCTAAGCATTGCCGACTTCTTGGGTGCAGTCTCTTGATCCCTCAACTTCCACTTGTCAAAGGTTTGAAGAATTGCCCAAGCATGCTTAAATGGGAGTGGCTTGCCCTTGGAAGCGGCCATCTCCTTGTACCTCATGCCGGCAATTGTCTCCTATCAACCACACATAATCACATAAGAACCCGCCAATAGCATAGTACACACACATAATCAAAATAGTGAAGAGATATGTACTCACATAGTCACTCTCCACGGTTCCACTACGTGGTACATCCCTCACTTGGTCCATGGCCGCACTCCAACGAGCACAAGCGGGCTTCATCAACTCCCACCGGCCTTGAAGCGACCGGTAAGTGCGAGAGATGAACCCACTATTCTTCGGCTTGATCCTACAATAGTTGTCCTCGATCCTTTGCCAATACTGTTTACCGGTTTGATCGGTGCCGGTGCTTGCATCCATCCCCACAGCTGTCCAAGCACGAACCAAGAGGATATCTTCCGCCTCGGTGTAGTTTGTCGACCGCGTGTGTGGGCGGGATGCGACGGTGAATGCCTCCTCCCCTATCTCGGCCACCTCCTCCTCGTCATCCCCTTCATCCTCCTCATCTTCCTCCAATACGTCACCAACCCTAAAGGGTTCTAGAGGCAGTGCCCCGAGGTCCACCTCCGCGTCTTGGAGGAGGTCCATGAACGAGGATGGGGTTGCCATTTCCTCGAACACCTCGTGCGCGGCGGGAGGAGGTTCGGCGACGGCGGCGGGCGGGGCCGCGGGCTTCTTCCGCGGCTTCTTCACGGGCAGGGACGAGCCGACGACCTTGGAGGAAGCCCCTCGCGGCCCACGGGAGGCCGCCATTGGCCGATTCTTCTTGGGGGCGGGCGCGGCGGCGGGGGCGGGCGCCGGGGCCTGGGGCGAGAGCCGGGGCGGGAGCCGGGGATGCGGGAGGAGGCGGTGCGAGGCCCGCCCGCCGCCGCTTGGCTCCGACGTGGGTCGCCGCCACCACGTCGGCCACGGTCGGGTGCCGGGCGGGTGCGGGTGCGGGGGCGGGGCGGGCGCGACGGTGGGCGGGGCAAGCGCGGCGGCGGCGGAGGCCTCCATGGCCGGCGCGTGGCGAGGCGGCGGGAGGAGCTGGGGAGGCGGGGATGAAATTTCCCTCCCACGCGAGAGGAAAGAGGAGTGCGGGTTGGGGGGAGTTTTTCCTCCCAACCCTCACTTCTATAGGTTGGGAAACAATTTGAGGGTTGGACCTCTATTATTTTTACGGGTTTGAGGGTTTAGAGGTTCTAGCCTATGGCTGTTTTCGGCGAAAACAGTAAAAAGCAGTTATTTTTTAGGGGTTTGAGGGCTCTACTGGACTTGATCTAAGCTTGGGGATGCCCCGGGAAGTCATCCCCTCTTTCGTCTTCGTCTATCGGTAACTTTACTTGAGACTATATTTTTATTCACCACATGATATGTGTTTTGCTTGGAGCATCTTGTATGATTTGAGTCTTTGATTTTTAGTTTACCACAATCATCCTTTCTGTACACACCTTTTGGGAGAGACACACATGAATCGGAATTTATTAGAATACTCTATGTGCTTCACTTATATCTTTGGAGCTAGATAGATTTGCTCTAGTGCTTCACTTATATCTTTTAGAGCACGGCGGTTGTTTTATTTTATAGAAATTATTGATCTCTCGTGCTTCACTTACATTATTTTGAGAGTCCTTTAGAACAGCATGGTAATTTGTTTTGGTTATAAAATTAGTCCTAATATGATATGCATCCAAGATGGGTATAATAAAAACTTTCATATAAAGTGTATTGAATACTATGAGAAGTTTGATACTTGATGATTGTTTTGAGATATGAGGATGGTGATATTAGAGTCATGCTAGTGGAGTAATTGTGAATTTGAGGAATACTTGTGTTAAAATTTTGTGATTCCCGTAGCATGCACGTATGGTGAACCGTTATGTGATGAAGTTGGAGCATGATTTATTTATTGATTGTCTTCCTTTGTGTGGAGGTCAGGATCCCGCAATGTTTAATTCCTACCAACCCTTCCCCTAGGAGCATGCATGCAGTGGTTGCTTTTGATAACTTGTAGATTTTTGCAATAAGTATATGAGTTCTTTATGACTAATGTTGAGTCCATGGATTATACACACTCTCACCCTTCCATCATTGCTAGCCTCTCTAGTATCGCGCAACTTTCGCCGGTACCATACACCCACCATATACCTTCCTCAAAACAGCCACCATACCTACCTATTATGGCATTTCCATAGCCATTACGAGATATATTGCCATGCAACTTTCCACCATTCCGTTTATTATGACACGCTTCATCATTGTCATATTGCCTTGCATGATCATGTAGTTGACATCGTATTTCTGGCAAGGCCACCATGCATAATTTTTCATACATGTCACTATTGATTCATTGCACATCCCGGTACATCGCCGGAGCCATTCATATAGAGTCATATTTTGTTCTAGTATCGAGTTGTAATCTTCGAGTTGTAATTACATATAAGTGTGATGATCTTCATTATTAGAGCATTGTCCTAGTGAGAAAAGGATGATGGAGACTATGATTCCCCCACAAGTCGGGATGAGACTCCGGACTTAAAAAGAAAAAAAAAGAAAAAAAAAGAGGCCATAAAAAAGGAAAAAAAGAGAAAATGCCCAAAACAAAAAAAAGAGAGAAAAAGAGAGAAGGGGGCAATGCTACTATCCTTTTTCCACACTTGTGCTACAAAGTAGCACCATGATCTTCATGATAGAGAGTCTCTTGTTTAGTCACTTTCATATACTAGTGGGAATTTTCATTATAGAACTTGGCTTGTATATTCCAATGATGGGCTTCCTCAAAATTACCTAGGTCTTCGTGAGCAAGCGAGTTGGATGCACACCCACTTAGTTTCTTTAGTCGAGCTTTCATACACTTATAGCTCTAGTGCATCCATTGCATGGCAATCCCTACTCACTCACATTGATATCTATTGATGGGCATCTCCATAGCCCATTGATACGATGTCTACTCCACAACCACCACTCTATTCCACCTATAGTGCTATATCCATGGCTCACGCTCGTGTATTGCGTGAAAGTTACATTTAAAAAAAAATTAAAGTATGAAACAATTGCTTGGCTGAAACCGGGGTTGTGCATGATTTAAATATTTAGTGTGATGAAGATAGAGCATAGCTAGACTATATGATTTTGTAGGGATGAAATTTCTTTGGCCATGTTATTTTGAGAAGACATAATTGCTTTGTTAGTATGCTTGAAGTATTATTATTCTTATGTCAATATTAAACTTTTGTCTTGAATCTTTCGGATCTGAACATTCATGCCACAATAAAGAGAAATACATTGAGAATTATGTCAAGAAGCATTCCACATCAAAAATTCTGATTTTGTCATTTACCTACTCAAGGACGAGCAGGAATTAAGCTTGGGGATGCTTGATACGTCTCCAATGTATCTATAATTTTTGATTGTTCCATGCTATTATATTATCTGTTTTGGATGTTTAATGGGCTTTGTTATGCACGTTTATATTATTTTTGGGACTAACCTACTAACCCAAGGCCCAGTGCAAATTGCTGTTTTTGCCTATTTCAGTGTTTCGCAGAAAAGGAATATCAAACGGAGTCCAAATGGAATGAAACCTTCACGAGAATCGTTTTTGGAACAAACACAATCCAGAAGACTTGGAGTACACGCCTGGGAAGCCACGAGGTGGCCACGAGGCAGGAGGGCGCGCCCCCACCCTCATGGGCCCCTCGTAGCTCCAGTGACGTACCTCTTCCTCCTATATATACTCATATACCTTGAAAATATCCAAGAGCACCACGAAACCCTATTTCCACCGCCGCAACCTTCTGTACCTGTGAGATCTCATCTTGGGACCTTTGTCGGAGCTCCACCGGATGGGGAATCGATCACGGAGGACTTCTACATCAACACCATAGCCTCTCCGATGAGTTGTGAGTAGTTTACCACAGACCTTCGGGTCCATGGTTATTAGGTAGATGGCTTCTTCTCTCTCTTTGGATCTCAATACAAAGTTCTCCTCGATCTTCTTGGAGATCTATTAAATGTATTACTTTTTGCAGTGTGTTTGTCGAGATCCGATGAATTGTGGGTTTATGATCAAGATTATCCATGAACAATATTTGATTCTTCTCTGAATTCTTATATGCATGATTTAAATATCTTTGCAAGTCTCTTCGAATTATCAGTTTGGTTTGGCCTAGTAGATTGATCTTTCTTGCAATGGGAGTAGTGCTTAGCTTTGGGTTCAATCTTGCGGTGTCCTTTCCCAGTGACAGCAGGGTCAGCAAGGAACGTATTGCATTGTTGCCATTGAGGATAAAAATATGGGGTTTATATCATATTGCATGAGTTTATTCCTGTACATCATGTCATCTTGCTTAAGGCGTTACTCTGTTCTTATGAACTTAATACTCTAGATGCATGCTGGATAGCGGTCGATGTGTGGAGTAATAGTAGTAGATGCAGAATCGTTTCGGTCTACTTGTCACACATGTGATGCCTATATACATGATCATGCTAGATATTCTCATAACTATGCGCTCTTCTATCAATTGCTCGACAGTAATTTGTTCACCCACCGTAGAATATGCTATCTTGAGAGAAGACACTAGTGAAACCTATGGCCTCCGGGTCTATCGTCCATCATATTAATCTTCAGTCAACTAGCTATCTTTTATTTTGCAATCTGTACTTTTCAATCTATACAACAAAAATACCAAAAATATTTATCTTATTATCTCTATCAGATCTCACTTTTGGAAGTGGCCGTGAAGGGATTGACAACCCCTTTATTGCGTTGGTTGCAAGGTTCTTAATTGTTTGTCCAGGTACGAGGGATTTGAGTGTAGTCTCCTACTGGATTGATACCTTGGTTCTCAAAAACTGATGGAAATACTTACACTACTTTGTTGCATCACCCTTTCCTCTTCAAGGGAAAACCAACACATGCTCAAGAGGTAGCAGGCTATACAAGATTTCTTTGACTATATCGGGACTTTGTCACGTGAGGATGCCCCTATACTCAAGAGAACCAAAACTTATGCGGAAGCTATTTTTGCACTTGTTCTTAAGCTTGAGAAGAAATATATTTGTACGCATCCCACCTTGCAAAGATTGTATTATGAATTTCCATTTATAAAGGACCCTCGAGCTAAAAAGATAGATGCACTTGTCTTAATGGATGAATTTGATTTCATAATACAAGAAGCTAGGGAGATCTTTGATTTTTATGGTATGAATCATAAGAAACCGGTCATAGATGAGATCCTTTTCAATAGCGATTATTTGTTAAGGCATTTGCTCGGAAATAATCAAATCTTTGATGAAAATCTAAAAAAGCAGATTCCCGTTCTAGACATGATCCAACAAGTTTTCAATAACGTGAACCAACAATATTCTTGGATCATAGCCGGTAACCGAAAGGGGTTTGCGAAAGGACACCTCGAGAATGCTAAGATTTCTATGGATAATGTGTTTCGAGTAATATTTGGAAAACCTAATGACAAAATCACGTCTATGGAATTTTTTGTCAAAGATGGCAATACCTAGATTGTTACTTTATGCCTAGCTAAGGGCGTTAAACAGTAGCGCTTGTTGGGAGGCAACCCAATTTTATTTTGGTTTTTACTTTTTTCTTGCTGTTCTTGAATAAATCTATCATCCAGCCTCTGGTTAGATGTGTTTTCATGTTTTAATTTAGTGTTTGTGCCAAGTAAGACCTTTGGGATGATTTGGAAGATAGTAGAATGTTTTTTTTCTAGAAAACAGAATATTTGCGTCCAGTGTCAGAATTGTTTCTGGTTGCTGAAACATGAAAAAACTCTGAGTTTTTTTACACATTTATGATATACAAATTACCCACGTTGTCCTAATTTTCAAGAATTTTTAGAGATACATAAGTTTCACCTTAATTCGCATCTTTACAGACTGTTCTGTTTTTGACAGATTCTGTTTTCATTGTGTTGTTTGCTTATTTTGATGCATCTATGGCTAGTATGGGGGGGGGCATGAACCATGGAAAAGTTGGAATATAGTAGATTTTACACCAATATAAAATAAGAATGAGTTCACAATAGTACTGATGACCTACAAGTATAGGGGATCTGTCGTAGTCCTTTCGATAAGTAAGAGTGTCGAACCCAACGAGGAGCAGAAGGAAATGACAAGCGGTTTTCAGCAAGGTTTTCTCTGCAAGCACTGAAATTATTGGTAACGGATAGTTGTGTGATAAGATAATTCGTAACGGGTAACAAGTAACTAAAGTAACTAAAGTGCAGCAAGGTGGCCAAATCCTTTTTGTAGCAAAGGACAAGCCTGAATGCACTTTTATATAAAGCAAAGTGCTCCCGAGGACACATGGGAATTGTTGTCAAGTTAGTTTTCATCATGCTCATATGATTCACGTTCGTTACTTTGATAATTTGATATGTGGCTGGACTGGTGCTTGGGTGCTGCCCTTCCTTGGACAAGCCTCCCACTTATGATTAACCATTCTCGCAAGCATCTGCAAGTACAAAAGAAGAATTAAGATATATCTAACCATAGCATGAAACATATGGATCCAAATCAGCCCCTTATGGAGCAACACATAAACTAGGGTTTAAGCTTCTGTCACTCTAGCAACCCATGATCTAGTTATTACTACCCAATGCATTCCCCTAAGCCCAAATAATGGTGAAGTGTCATGTAGTCGACGTTCACATAACACCACTAGAGGGAAGACAACATACATCTCATCAAAATATCGAAAGAATACCAAATTCACATGATTACTTATAACAAGACTTCTCCCATGTCGTCAGGAACAAACATAACTACTCAGAAAGCATATTCATGTTCATAATCATAGGGGTATTGAATAGCATTAAGGATCTGAACATATGATCTTCCATCGAATAAACCAACTAGCATCAACTATAAGGAGTAATCAACACTACTAGCAACCCACAGGTACCAATCTGAGGTTTGGAGACAAAGGTCAGATAAAAGAGATGAACTAGGGTTTGAGAGGAGATGGTGTTGGTAAAGATGTTGATGGAGATCGACCCCTCTCGACGATAGGATCGTTGGTGATGAAGATAGCTTCGATTTCCCCCTCCCGGAGGTAAGTGTCCCCAGTCGAACAACCCTGCCGGAGCCCTCGATTGGTTTTGCCCAGGTTCCGCCTCGAGACGGCGCTTCGTCCCGAAATCTTCCTTATGATTTTTCCAGGTCAAAACACACCATATAGCAGAAGATGGGCGTTGGAGGCCTGTTAGGGGGCCCACAAGGATGGGGGATTGACAACCCCTTTATAGCATTGTGTGCAAGTTGTTTGATTGTTTGTGCAGGTATTTGGTGACTTGTGTGTAATTTCCTACTGTGTTGATACCTTGGTTCTCAAAACTGAGGTAAATACTTACTTCACTTTTCTACATCTCCCTTTACTCTTCAAGGGAAATCCCAACGCAAACTCGGGAAAATAGCGAGGAAGCAGGGAGGCACATGAGGTGGCCACAAGGATGGGGGGGCGCCCAGGTGGTAGGGCGTGCCCTCCACCCTTGTGGTGGCCTCGTGTATCTTCCGGACTACTTTTATTTTTCCTAATTTTTTAAATATTCCAAACAGAAAAATTATCATTGGAAACATTTTGGAGTCCATTTACTTACCATACCACGTACCTATTCCTTTTTGGAGTCTGAAACATTCTAGAAAGTGTCCCTTATGTATTCCTCCGGTGTCACGGCGTCAATTATGTTGGTCTCAACATTTAAGGGAGCACTTGAGATGTAGTGTTTGATTCTTTGGCCGTTTACCACCTTCGGATTTGTGCCTTCAACGTTGTTGATTTTGATGGCGCTGGAGCGATAGACCTCCTCGATAATGTAAGGACCTTCCTGTTTAGAGAGAAGCTTTCCTGCAAAAAATCTTAAACGGGAGTTGTATAGCAAAACGTGATCACCTATATTGAACTCACGCTTTTGTATTCTCTTGTCACGCCTTCTTTTAACTTTTTATTTAAACAACTTGGCATTCTCATAGGCTTGGGTTCTCCATTCATCAAGTGAGATAATATCAAATAACCTCTTCACACTGGCAAGTTTGAAATCATAATTTAGCTCTTTAATAGCCTAATATGCCTTGTGTTCTAATTCAAGAGGTAAGTGACATGCTTTTCCATAAACCATTTTATACAGAGACATACCCATAGGGTTTTTATATGCAGGCCTCTAAGCCCACAATGCATCATCAAGTTTCTTAGACCAATTCTTTCTAGATCTATTAATAGTCTTTTGCAAAATCAATTTAATCTATCTATTACTCAATTCTACTTGACCACTAGACTGAGGGCGATATGGAGATGCAATTTTATGGTTAACATCATATTTAGCAGGCATCTTACGGAAAGCACCATGAATAAAATAGGAACCACCATGTCGGTGTACTAGAGTAGGGGTACCCTAGTATCCCGAACTTGTGCACGGGCAGTCGCAGCATCCCGCGACAAGGCTTGCCGGGTGACCGCCAAGGTCCTCCGTGGTTCCTCTGGAGCCATTCAAGAACAAAGTATTCAAGCCAAGGAGACAAAACCCCGGCAAGAGGAGCTTGCCGGGAAGGCCAACCAAGGCATCTCAAGGAACTTGCCGCGATGCGCCACGCGTCCCGGCAAGGCCCGGTGAGCGACGAGCTCCCGGACGCGACAAGACAACGACCGCGGCAAGGCGCTTGCCGCGGCAAGCTACCACTCTGTACCCGCGCTCCAGCACATCCACCAACGTGTCGCTCTAGGACCCTTCCAGGCGTACGTGGCGGGAGGCTGTGCAGCCAGCGGTGCGCGGTGGCAAGCGGTGCTGACAAGATTGCCATCGTGGCGAGCGGTGGCGTCCCTGACGGTCCCTTTTGCACTATTTGGGCGACGCAGACAGGCATTCAATGCCCTTGTCCCCTGCCGTCAGAGTTAGGTATGATACACTGTAATAGGTGGTTGTACCAACCGTAACACCTTTCCATTTTTACCATTGTCTATGTTGCCAACTGTCGGTGACCCCTTGAGCATATAAAAGGAGGCCCATGCGCAACATAGAGGGGGGGGGGGAAGAGAACACTCACGCTCGGTCTCATTAGCTGCTGGTGTGTACTGTAGCACTCAGCGCTCCCGAGCAAGAACTGAATACAAACCACAAAGCAGGAGTAGGGTTTTACGCATCCGTGCGGCCCAAACCTGGGTAAACTGCTCGTGTGTTTCGCCTCGATCAGCTCTTCGTGCGATCTTCGCCCCTGCCGAACCGAAAGGGCCTGTCGGTGTACTAGAGTAGGGGTACCCTAGTATCCCGAACTTGTGCACGGGCAGTCGCAGCATCCCGCGGCAAGGCTTGCCGGGTGACCGCCAAGGTCCTCCGTGGTTCCTTTGGAGCCATTCAAGAACAAAGTATTCAAGCCAAGGAGACAAAACCCCGGCAAGAGGAGCTTGCCGGGAAGGCCAACCAAGGCATCTCAAGGAACTTGCCGCGACGCGCCACGCGTCCCGGCAAGGCCCGGTGAGCGACGAGCTCCCGGACGCGACAAGACAACGACCGCGGCAGGGCGCTTGCCGCGGCAAGCTACCACTCTGTACCCGCGCTCCAGCACATCCACCAACGTGTCGCTCTAGGACCCTTCCAGGCATACGTGGCGGGAGGCTGTGTAGCCAGCGGTGCGCGGTGGCAAGCGGTGCTGACAAGATTGCCATCGTGGCGAGCGGTGGCGTCCCTGACGGTCCCTTTTGCACTATTTGGGCGACGCAGACGGGCATTCAATGCCCTTGTCCCCTGCCGTCAGAGTTAGGTATGATACACTGTAAAAGGTGGTTGTACCAACCGTAACACCTTTCCATTTTTACCCTTGTCTACGTTGCCACCTGTCGGTGACCCCTTGAGCATATAAAAGGAGGCCCATGCGCAAC
>LR738711.1:92473708-92487662 GCA_902687465.1 Secale cereale | reverse complement strand
CAACGTAGAGGGGGGGGGGGGAGAGAACACTCACGCTCGGTCTCGTTAGCTGCTGGTGTGTACTGTAGCACTCAGCGCTCCCGAGCAAGAACTGAATACAAACCACAAAGCAGGAGTAAGGTTATATGCATCCGTGCGGCCCGAACCTGGGTAAACTGCTCGTGTGTTTCGCCTCGATCCGCTATTCGTGCGATCTTCGCCCCTGCCGAACCGAAAGGGGCTCAGTCCGCCGGTCCCATAGGTGCTCGTGGATTCGTTCCCCGACATCTTTGGCGCGCCAGGTAGGGGGCGTCGAGGTTGTGTGAACCTGATCCGGCGTTCACACGAGCTAGATCTTCATCGTCTTCATCGACATGCCGTCGAAGAAGAAGGCTTCGGAGGCGGCTGCTCCGTCTGCGCCGAACCCACCACCACCGGAGCAAACGGCTGGTGGGGTAGACACTGGCGGAAGAACGGGCGTCGACGAGGGAGCTCACGGTGCTGCCAGGTCCAAGGACAAGGCTGCGCTGCCCATCGGCGGCGTAGTCGGCTCCCACAACGACCGGGCGCACTCCAAGACCTCGGCGTCCGTACATGCACCGCGCCCATCTCAGGAGGCGCGGGACCGGCAGCGTCACGGTACTCACGGTACCATACGTTTGCTGGACCAAGATCGAGCTGTTGGATCTCGGAGTGCTCAAGACCAGCATGCACGCCAACATGATGGCACGAGCGAGGCACGGTCGCCTGGACGGGATACTGCTCCTTCTAACATAGTTAGAAGTCCGAGCATATCCCGCTCCTCACACCGTTCGCCACCGCCACCCACCACTTCAGCAGAAGCTTTGGCGCGAGCTCAACTGCTCCTGGACTACCCTCCAACGGCAGACAAGATCGACGACAGGAGGGCCACCATTCAGAGTCTCATCGGCTTCGCCAACGGCGACACTCCACGGCAGCCGAGTACATCACAGCCGCGGCAAGTCAGCCAGGCACGAGCCGGTGGCGACAAGACCGGTGGGGGTGCAACCACCGTGTACTCTCCGCCCCGAAGACCAAGATCGCCGACTCGCCGGATCCACCTCGACAGCGACTCCACCGCGTCATCAGATCCACGAGCTCGCCGCGATCAGCGCCAAGTTCTTCACGAACGACAGCAAGAAGACGCTCGTACTCGCATCGAGCGCCGAAGAGAAGCGCGGCGTCAATCGGACCATCGCGCTGGGCCCTCTGTCGACATGCATGCGCCAGGGGAACCAGGTGACTTGCCGTACGCGGTAGGTTGCCCTGCGTTTACTCGTGAGCTGCGGCAAGTCCAGTGGCCCAGCACGAAGAATTTCAAGCCAGACGTACCAGAGAAGTACGACGGCAAGTCGCATCCGTCGGAGTTCCTCAACATCTACACCATCGCGGTGCAAGCTGCCGGGGGGCGGGACGACAAGATCCTTGCCAACTATTTCCCGCTGGTGCTCAAGCCCAACGTCAGGTCCTGGCTCATGCACTTGCCGGACAACTCCATATCCTCCTGGGCAGACCTATGCCATCAGTTTGTCGACGCTTTTACAGGCGGCCACAAACCTCATGGCCAAGAGAGTGACCTTCATCTGCTCGCCCAGAAGGAAGGAGAGCCCCTGCGCAAGTACATTCAGAGATTCAGCCGTGTACAGCACAACATCCCAGATGTCCACCCTGCCGCGGTCATCAGCGCGTTCCATCAGAACGTGCGTAACCGCAGGATGCGGGAGGAGATGGCGATGTGCAAGATCAGAGACGTAAGTGAGCTGTATGCCCTGGCCGACAAGTGTGCACGTGCTGAGGAAGGGAGGAAACTCCCCGGAGAGAATACAGGAGCAGGAGGATCTGACAGCGAGGATGCTGCCCCGGCAAAGAAAAACCGGCGGCGGAACAACAGGAAAAATAAAGGCAAAGATGTGCTAGTCATTGAGCAGTCCGGCAACGAAGGTGGCACCAAGAAAGCCAAAGCTGGTAGCTCCGGCAAGGAGATTGCCGCATGCACCAACTGCCAGGCTATGGCGGTCGCCGACAAGCGGGACGGCACCGACAAGCAGTACTGCAAGATCCACCGCACCAAGGGCCATGACCTCCAGAGCTGCAAGAAGGCCGAGCAGCTTGTCGAGCAGAAAAAGGCTGAATACGAGCGACGCGACAAGGAGAAGGCCCAAGGAGGTGCTGGAGGATCTGGCAAGAAGCGCACCGGCCGGGGAGGACGCCGCGACAAGGCCAAGCAGCGGCAAGGAGACAGACCTCCCCGCGGCCGCGACAAGGATGAAGATGACGACGAAGATGAAGACATGGATGATGTCGAGACCAGTGAGCAGGAGTTCCAGAAAGCCACAGAGGTCTTATGCGTTGACGGCGGTGCTTCTCTGCATACTTCACACCGCCAACTCAAGCAGTGGGTGCGGGAAGTCAATGCGGCAGAACCGCCTGTCGAGTCACGCAAGCTTCTGAAATGGTCCAGCACGCCTATCATCTTTGATATTGAGGACCACCCTGATCGCACAACTGCGGTCGGGTGCTTGCCGATGTTGGTTTCACCAACTATCCGCAACCTCAAGGTCACTAAGATGCTAGTTGACGGCGGGGCCGGCTTGAACCTGATCTCCTCCGCTGTACTCTAGAAACTCCAGGTCCCTGACAGCGAGCTCGAAGAACCCGGGAAGGAGCAAGCCGAAGGGGAAGATCACGTTGCTGGTGGCATTTGGCAGCGAGTTGAACTTCAGGACTGAGAGGGTCACTTTTGACGTTGCCGATTTTCCATTGCCTTACAATGGGATACTCGGCCGTCCAGCACTCGCCAAGTTCATGGCAGCCTCTCACTACGCATACAACATGCTGAAGATGCCAGGCCCAATAAGTGTCATCTCTGTCCTTGGCGACAAGAAGGATGCTCTTATCTGCGCCGACAAGATCTACCGGGAAGCGGCAGCCGCAACAGATCGCAAGTCACCTGCCGTTGAAGCTCCCGGGGTGAAGAAGAAGACCAAGTCCGGCAAGAGTTCTGATGCCCTCTCCGGCAAGCGCACCTCTTCGGAGTGCTACGCTACCGTCGAGGACGCACCATCGAGCTCCACCGGCAAGTGTAAGAAGACAATGGCAGCTCCGCCAGAGACCAAGAAGGTGTCCGCCAAGGAGGACGGCACTGGTGGTACCTTCACCATCAGTGCCACTCTTGACCCTAAATAGGAAAGCGCGCTCATTGCTTTCCTGCGGGCGAACGTCGACGTGTTTGCGTGGCAACCGTCTGACATCCCCGGTGTTCCCAGGAAAGTAATTGAGCACCATCTTGCCGTATGTCCTCATGCACGGCCCGTCAAGCATAAGGTCAGGAAGCAAGCAGTGGAGCGCCAAGATTTCATCGCAGAAGAGATCAAGAAGTTGGAAGCAGCAGGCCTTGTCAGAGGAGTGCTCTATCCTACGTGGTTGGCCAATCCTGTAGTCGTGCGCAAGGCAAACGGGAAATGGAGGCTTTGTATCGACTTTACCGATGTTAACAAAGCTTGTCCCAAAGATCCATTTCCCTTGCCGCGCATTGACCAGATTGTTGACTCCACGGCCGGATGTGACTTGCTTTCATTTCTTAATGCATACTCAGGATACCATCAGATCTTCATGGCAGAAGAGGATGAGGGGAAGACCGCATTCATCACTCCATGTGGCATGTACTGTTTCATACGGATGCCTTTCGGTTTAAAGAATGCTGGTTCAACATTTGCAAGGGTAGTCCATGTCGCTTTTGAGCCACAAATACACAGAAATGTGGAAGCCTACATGGATGACATAGTGGTCAAGAGCAAGGACAAGGCAACTCTGATTCAAGATTTAGACGAGACCTTTGCAAATCTGCGCAAGATCAGCCTCAAGCTCAACCCCGAGAAGTGTGTGTTTGTAGTCCCTTCCGGCAAGCTTCTCGGGTTCTTCGTGTCTTAGCGGGGAATTGAAGCCAATCCCGACAAGATCAAGGCCATCGAGCAGATTGAAGCACCAAAGCACGTCAAGGATGTACGAAGACTTGCCGGTTGCGTGGCTGCTCTCAGCAGGTTTATCTCTAAGTCTGCTGAGCGCGCCCTGCCGTTTTTCAAAATATTGAAAAAGGTAGGTCCAATGAAATGGACTCCGGAAGCGGAGGCTGCGCTGCAAGACTTGAAGAGATACCTGTCCTCCACTCCAACGCTTGTCGCACCTAAGCCACAAGAGAAGTTGCTGCTGTATATAGCGGCAACCAATCAAGTGGTTAGTGCTGCGTTAGTAGCGCAGAGGGAGGCAGATGATGAGCCAACAACCACGGCAGGCGCATCCAGCGACAAGCAGGGGGCTTCCCCGACAAGCTCTGGTCCCGACAAAGATGGATCTGCACAGGCGCGCGAGGAGATACAGAAGAGAATGGTGCAGCACCTAGTTTACTTTGTCAGTTCCCTTCTGCAGGGGGCTAGGTCAAGGTACTCTGGTGTGCAGAAAATGCTTTTCGGCCTCCTCATGGCCTTGAGAAAGCTGCGCCATTACTTCCAGGCACATGAGATCACAGTTGTCACTCGTTTTCCGCTGAAGAGGATACTGCAGAATCCAGAAGCAACAGGCAGGATTGTTGAGTGGGCACTGGAACTGTCAAGCTTTGGCCTCAAGTTTGAGAGCACTTCAACTATCCAAAGCAGAGCATTGGCAGAATTCATAGCAGAGTGGACGCCGACACCAGATGAAGAAATTCCAAAAACGAGCATCCCCGTCAAGGAAGCAAGCAAAGAGTGGCTGATGTACTTTGATGGTGCCTTCTCGCTGCAAGGCGCCGGTGCTGGCGTGCTGCTTATTGCACCCACCGGAGAGCAACTCAAGTACGTAGTCCAGATGCACTTTCCCAAGGAGGAAGCAACAAACAATACCGCAGAGTATGAAGGTTTGCTTGCCGGTCTCAGGATCGCGGCAGACCTTGGGATCAAGAAGCTCATTGTCAGGGGTGACTCGCAGCTTGTCGTCCGCCAAGTGAACAAGAGTTATCAGAGTCCGTTGATGGAAGCCTAAGTTGATGAAGTGAGAAAGCTAGAAGAGCACTTTGACGGCCTACAGATGGAGCATGTTCCAAGAGCTCAGAACGGCATTACCGATGGCCTGTCGAAGTGCGCCGCACTTAAGTTACCTGTGGAACCAGGGATCTTTGTGCTCAAGCTGACTCAACCATCTGTAACGCCATCAACTGGACAGAGCAAGAAGAGGAAGTTGATTTCTGGTGACTATTTTCCGGCAGAGCTTCCCGAAGCCGCCGCCAAGAAGGTCCCCAAGATCAACACCAAGAGTGCTGAGGAGCAGTCTGCTCCGGCAAGCCCTAGGGTTTGTTCCGTTGAAGCAGAAGCTCCCGACAAGTTTTGCTCTGGCACGCTTGCCGGGGAACGTCAAGCTCCGGCTGAGCCGCAGGTTCTCGCCGTAGAAGCGGATGTTCCCGCAGCAGCAGATGTGCCTTTAGTCCTTGTTGTCGAGCCACAAGCTCCAGCATGGGCACAACAGATTGTCCGTTTCCTTCAGACAGGAGAACTTCCCGAAGAGCAAGAAGAAGTGGAAAGAGTAGCCCGTCAGTCAAGTATGTACCAGTTTGTCGACAACACACTGTACAGAAGAAGACTCAACGGTGTGAAATTTAAGTGTATTCACCGGGAAGATGGACAAAAGCTGTTGGCAGAGATACATGGAGGCATATGTGGTCACCACATTGGCGCAAGAGCACTTGCCGGCAAAGCATTCAGGCAAGGTTTCTTTTGGCCAACAGCCATCCAGGATACAACTGCACAAGTAACCAAGTGTGAAGCGTGCCAGTTCCATTCCAAGCAGATACACCAGCCAGCTCAAGCTCTCTAGACGATCCCTTTATCCTGGCCATTTTCGGTCTGGGGGCTCGACATCCTCGGCCCCTTTTCCCGAGCAGTCGGGGGCTTTGAGTACTTGTACGTTGCAATCGACAAGTTCACAAAGTGGCCGGAAGTGGAAGAAGTGAGGAAGGTGACAGCACAGTCAACAGTCAAGTTCTTCAGGTCAATTGTTTGCCGCTTCGGGATCCCTAACAGGATCATCACCGACAACGGTACGCAATTCACGAGCCGCACCTTCATGCAGTACGTCCAAGATCTTGGCGCCAAGGTATGCTTCGCTTCTGTTGCTCACCCGAGAAGCAACGGTCAAGCGGAAAGGGCAAATGCTGAAGTGCTGCGTGGGCTCAAGAGCAGGACTTTCGACAGGCTGCGCAAGTGCGGAAGAAACTGGATTGAGGAGCTGCCGGTAGTTCTTTGGTCGATCAGGACGACGCCAAATCGAGCAACTGGCCAGACACCTTTCGCTCTAGTCTATGGAGCAGAGGCAGTTCTCCCCACGGAACTCGTATACGGGTCACCTCGAGTGCTCGCTTATGATGAGCTTGAGCAAGAGCAGCTGCGACAAGATGACGCGCTGCTCCTTGAGGAAGACCGTCTTCAGGCTGCTGTACGAGCTGCTCGCTACCAGCAAGCTTTGTGCCGCTACCATAGCCGCAAAGTTTACACCAGAAGTCTCGAGGAAGGCGACCTTGTTCTTCGGCGCGTTCAGTCCGCCAAGAATTCCAACAAGTTGACGCCGAAGTGGGAAGGCCCTTACCGGGTGAAACGAGTCACTAGGCCTGGCGCTGTCTGCCTTGAGACCGAAGATGGCATTCCGGTGAGCAACTCCTGGAACATTGAGCATCTTCGTAAGTTTTACCCGTAAGGCGCGGTTGCCGGAACCTGTTCCGACAACCACCTTTTGTACAAGTCTTGCTGCTGTTGCATGTAATCCTTTGTACAAAGCCGGGCGCAGACCCCGTGCATAGATAAAGCTCATGTGTTCCGCACATCTTGACAATTTCATGCTTTTTATTTTTTGCATGTGTTATCTGACACTTTGTGCAGCACCTACCCCCGGTAAGCAATAACGAGCCGTAAGGCTCCATATCTTTATTTTCTCTTCTTTCTTTTTCTCAAGGAAAGGAAGGTTCCCTCGCCCACAAGTTTGCCGGGGGGGGGGGGGAGGAGAAGATAATGGTATGGACTAGGCGTCGTTGAAGAAAGTTTCGCCTTACCGGGAAGCAAACAACAGAAAAGCTAAGTTGCCAAAGTTTGAGCAATCATATTTTTTTAAAATTTCAAGTTATTTTTCTTGAACGACCGTGCTTTGTATGGAAAACCTGTGCGCGGAGGAACCAACTCGTAGCTAGTTGCGCCCTTACTTTGTTTCGAGTCCGCTCAACAATTTAAGTGTGCTGCGACTAGTTGCGACAAGGTTTCTTGTTGGTAACGGCACCGCCAGCAGGTTGCTGACGTCCCGCACTCAGCGCTCGCGGCCAAGGTGCCTGCGCCGGCAAGTTCCCTAAAAGCGTAGGGTAAAAACATACAAAGGAAGGAATCAAATAAAGGGAATAACATTGCAATCATTACCCAAAATAGAGTTATATTACTAGGTAGCTTGTCGCGGCTCTAACAGATTGTTCTCATAACATGACCAGCAGCGACAAGAAAAGAAGAAAATGGGCGGCCTAATCTACGCGATCGCCCTCAATCCTCTTGATCCCGCTCACCTTGTCCACAATGGGTGCGACAAGGGTCTTGAGCGCTTCCAGATCAGCATCCGACGGTAGGGTCTTGAGGACGTTGGTGAGGTTGAGGCCCGGGTTGCGGAAGGCCACCTTCACCAACACCTTTTGAATAACTCCCGTGCAGATCTTGCGCGACTCGTCGGCCAGCTGCTTTGGAATCTTCTCCCGGAGTCGCTGGAGGGCCGTCGCCACGCCTTTGAAGAACAAGGTGAGCTTGGCGCTGGGTTGGAGGTTCTCATCGGAGGGATACCCGAGATCCTCCATCCCCAGCTGCGCCAGCTCCCTATCAATGTCTGCGGAAGCATCCACGAGACCCTCCGTCCAGTGCCCCACATTCTCCCTAAAAGCGTTCTGGGCGGCAGCAGCACTCGCTAGCAGCGCCTTATCGGCCTTGATCTCCTCCTTCAAAGCCACCTCCTGCTCCCTGGCGCCGTCCAGCGTCTTGCTCAAAGTAGTCAGCTTCAACTCAAGATCTGCGTTGGAGTCCTTGGCGGCGCCGAGTTCCTTGCCCTTCTCGGAGAGATGAACTTGCAGCTCTGACAAGCTGTAGGTGTCCTTCTCCCGCTCACGCTTGAGCGCGGCAAGCTCTTCACCGCTCGCCTTGAGATCGGCCTCCAGCCGCGCCACCTTCGTCTCCAGCTCCTTCTTGGCGGCCTCGGCAGCTGCGGTAGCATCCTCTGCTTGCTTGAGGGCTCCGTCGAATGTTTGCTCGCGCGCAGTAAGATCCTCCTCGTGGCTGTCAAGGTTAACCTTCCGCTGCGCCAGCTCGCCCTCCTGCGCAGACAGGTTCTCAGCGGCAAGCCGCTGTTGTTCTTCGACTTCAGCCTTCTCGAGGAGGAAGGCCTTCTGCTCCTTGGCAAGTTGCGCCCGCTCCTCTGCCAGGGACTGGAGAGCTTCCTGGTTATGACCCCGGAGCTCCTCCGCGCGCTTCTCGATGTCCACTCACGCCTTCGCGACAAGCACCTCTCGGGATTCCAGCTTAGCCTGCCGAGCACGGTAGAGCGACACCAGCTTCCGCAGCAGCCGCTCCTCCTCAGGCTCGCCGCTGCGGCTGCTCGGCGCATCAACCAGCGTCAGCCTAGCGGAGGCGAGCACCTCTCCATCGAAGCTTTCTCCTTCGACCGGCGCCCTGGAGCTTGACGCCCAGGGGAGGTTGATGAAGACGCCATCACCGGCTTTCAAGTAGACGCCTGGCTGGGGCTCTTCGGAGCCTGACGCTGCGGCAGCAGCGGAAGGATCGGTGGTCGGCGTAGCGCCTGGCGCTCCTGCGGCCTCAGGGCCGTCAGTACGATCGCCAGACCCCTCGCCAGCTTCTACGGCGGCAGCTTTGGCGGCCTCTTCGCCGGCGGGATCATCAGCGCCGGCTGCTTCTTTGGTGGCAGCGGCGTCGGTGGTTTTCTTCTCGCCAGCAACCTCGGTCTCCATCGGCTCCGCAGCAGATGGGTCTGACGGCCGGAAAAGGGAGAAAAGTCAAGCAAATATCCAAAAAGAAGATCAAAAGAAGAAGAACCCAAGGGAAGTTTTGAAGTGAGAGGATTACCTGTACCGGGTTCTGCAGTTGTAGCCTCCGCCGCCGGAGGGCCGCTGGTGCTGCCGCTTGCCGCCGCAGCGCTGGCCGACGTCCCTCCTGCGCGAGCCAGCTCCTCGGCAGAGTCCCTTGCCGGAGAACTCTCCCTTGGCGGCGTAGTCGAAGCAGATGGCATGTCGGGGGCGGCCTCCGGGCGCTCCTGGTGGGGCTGCTCTGCTCCTACACAAACCAACAATCAGATGTCAGCAAAGAAAGAGCATCCATGCGCGCCTAACAGCGGAAAGCGAACCATATACTTACGCTGGGGGCTGCTCTGGAGAATAGTTGCCGGGTCCGGCAAGGTGGTCTCGGACGCGGTGGGTTCGTCCTCGACGATAATCACCCCCTTTGGACACGCCGGGACCTTGGCTCTCTTCGCCGCTCTCTGGGCCAGAGTCCTAAAAAGAAATAAGTTCGGAGTAAAGCAAATGAGATACAAGACAAAACAGTAAGAATTGAAGAACTACACGTACAACGAAGAATCTTACTCTTCTTCTTCCTCGTCGGAGCTGAGCGCGGAGAAGTCGAAGTCCGACTCACCTCCGGTGCGAGGAGGCGGAGGAGTAGGTTCCCTTGGCCGCTTGGCGGGAGCGGTGGCGGTGGTCCGAGACGACCCCGCTCCGGCTGCCGCCGCGGCGTGAGAAGCGGCAGGAGCAGAAGTGGTGGTCCGGGTGGACCCCGCTCCAGTTGCCGCAGCAGCGTGAGGTGCTCCCGCGGCAACAGTTCTTGCCGTGGTGGAGCGTGTCGC
The DNA here is from genome assembly GCA_902687465.1 of Secale cereale. Classification (NCBI taxonomy): domain Eukaryota; kingdom Viridiplantae; phylum Streptophyta; class Magnoliopsida; order Poales; family Poaceae; genus Secale; species Secale cereale. Next base: position 92,477,762 of record LR738711.1, on the reverse strand, counting down.
GCGGCGCAGCGGCTGTCGACTCGCCTGCCGCTCCTCTACGTCCCTGGCCTTGGGGAGATGCCTTCTTGGTGGAGCTGGGGGCTCTGCTTGCGACGAGCTGTCTGAAGATGAGGAGGAAGAGGAGTTGATCTCCAACGAGCCGCTCGTATCCTCGGCGGGCTCGCTCGACTCGACATCATGCCCGGCAAGCTCTTCCTCGCCGGCAAGCTCCTCTCGCTCGGCACGACTTGCCGACTCTGCTGCCTCTGCCTCCTCCACGGTGAATCCAAACTCGCCCGTGGCTGCGGCTGCCGCCGCCTCTTCCAGCCTAGTGGCAATGCGTTTCATCTCCGCATCGGTGGTGGCGCGAGTGAGGCTTGTCTGTTCGTCGGAGCGGACCGACACTTCTACCAAGCCGTCAAAGAACTCCTGCACGACGTCGTCTACAGGCTCTTGCCAAGTTGGGACAATTCCATGCGAGTCGCACAGCGGCATCATTGCACGGATGCGGCTGAGCGACGAGTTGTTGCACAGCGGAACGACATCCTTCGGCAACCTGAACACTTCGGGATGTTGAGGGTCGTACTTGAACAGCTCCCGGAGCATTGCGTCAAGTTCCATAACAGTGAAGTTGAAGTTGAGGCCCGGACGCAGCCGGTCTCCTCCTCTCCTGCAGGGGGCGATGCGGCGGCGAAGAAAATCTGCGCCAAGCGCACCTACAGTGAGCCCGGCAAGCCTAAGGCGTTGGATCCGGGTGACGACAATCTTCAGCCTATTGTCTTCCGGGGCCACGTTGCTCCAATCGCTGCCGCGCGTGATAACCCTCAACCGTAAGGGATCGAGATAGTCTTCGCGGGTAAGAATAACCCAATTTATAGATTCGACACACGGGGAGCCAAAGAGTATTTATAAGCTTTAACAGTTGAGTTGTCAATTCAACCGCACCTGAAATATACTTACTTGCAACAAAAGATAAGTGGTAACGGTGATATTATAGTGATGGTTGTAATAGTAAAAGTAAACAGCAAAAGTAAACAACAAAATAATAACTAATAACCAGCAGGATTGGAACACTGTAGGCTAGGGAGATGATGGTGGGGCGCTGCATGGATGAGATATATCATGAATCTAACTTGGGGCAAGGCACACAGAAAAGTAATGATCATCTAGGCAAGTATCAAACATTAGGCATGTATCCCATAGGTAGTTGTCCGTGCTTGCAATAAGAACTTGCACAACATCTTTTGTCCTACCATCCCGCTACGAACGGGGCCAAAAGGAACTTATGGAGATTAAGGTACTCCTGTCAAAGAGCACCGGAACAAAGCAATAAACTCAATGGATACATGTAATCCTCAAACTATGGACCATCCCCTTTGGTGTCCCAAGCTGTCACTTTTGGGATCGCCGGTTCCGGACCGTAATAGGTGCAAACAACTCATAGATAGGATCAAGAACACAAATATATTCATGCAAACACATATGGTTCAAATCTGAAATCATGGCACTCGGGCCCTAAGTGACAAGCATTAAGAGCAACAAGTTGAAGCAAAGATGATAAACACCATAGTAGATGATAGGCAACATGCCCCCAACAATCTGATAAACTATTACATGTCTAACTCATCCAATCCCTACCATCCCCTTTGCCTACAGCAGGGAATTACTCACACATGGAAGGAGAAGTCATGGAGGGAGGATGGAGTGGTGATGATGATGACGATGGCGACGATCTCCCCTCTCCGGAGGCCAAATCAGCCTCCAGATTAGCCCTCCCGAAGAAGAACAGAGGGTGGCGGCGGCTCCGCGACGGAAACTGGGAAAACGACTTCTGTTCTGGGGTTTTCTCGTCACGGGATAAATACGGGTCAAAGTAGGGCACCAGAGGAGGTGGGAGCAGCCTAGGCGGCCTCCCGGCGCGGCCAGGGGTGGGGCCGCGCCACCAGGGCGCCTGGGCCCCCCTGGCTGCCGTCTGGTCCATCTTCCGGCACAAGGTTCCTTCGGGTGCGTGGATTTTCTGTGATTTTTCGTGGAATTTTCTGAGACACCTAAAAATCCGTTTTCCTGCACACAATAAAACCATACAGGCAGCTCTGCTGAAAACAGCGTCAGTCCGGGTTAGTTTAGTTCAAATCATGCAAGAATGAGGTCAAAACAATAGCAAAAGTGTTTGGAAAAGTAGATACGTTTGAGACGTATCAACTCCCCCAAGCTTAGCATATTGCTTGTCCTCAAGCAATTCAGTTCAACGAACTGGACGCGACAAAGAAAACTTTGACAAACTCTTTTGCTTCATTAGATGTATATAAGCATGTACTACGAAAAGAGTCTAACAAGTATTGAAACAATGCTATGAGGACAATGCACGGAGCAATCTTTCTTTCAAGTGACCAATCACAAATAACCAAGAGTAAATAATATACTTACTAAAAATCAAGACAAGATTACATTGCACATAGCTTGAACATACTAGAGTGGTATCTCGCTAGCCTCCATGAGTGAAGCAAAATATAAATGCAGAAACTCCTCCAGAGTTTTAATGGAGACTAGAACTAAGAATTTCTGAATAAATAATATCACAAACATGCAGAAGACAATGTAATGCTTTGGGACAATGCACATTACACTCAGAATGACAATCATGCTCTCCTAGTTGGTGCTTTGAAGAAAGAAGGTGAAGACTCTTGAACCATGGAATTTGATGGCGAGATTGAAAACCCATGATTGGAAGCAAAGACTAAACATGTACCAGAGCTCTTGGTTTTGAAAACAAAGGTAAAAATGATTTTGAGAGGTGCACATTTTGTCAACGAATGTTAGTAGACAACCCAATTACTTCTCGAGCTGGACAAGTTTCGAGGAACGGCTCCCGCACGGGGACGATCACATCCCCTTAATCTCCTTTGTTTATCACTGCCAAAAGTTTTCTGATTTCTCATGAACAAAGCGTGAAGGAGGGTTTGTTTGTTGTATTATCTTTTATGAGCCGGGCGCACTCATGCCAGTTCCTTCTCGTATTAGGGGTTTGCAGATTAGACATGCAATCCCGGGGTAAAACTTGTCCAACTTGAAAAGATCATGAATTAACTACTACTTCCTCATGAGCTAAAACAGAGGCACAAAACAGGAGTAAATTTGAATAATTTCGAGATGGTACAAGAAAGTCTTCGTTAGGATGGCAGGTAAATACCACATAGGAAGGTATGGTGGACTCATATGGAATAACTGGTTTGAAAGGATTTGGATGCACAAGCAGAATTCCGCTTAGTACGAGCGAAGGCTAGCAAGAGACTGGGAAGCGACCAACTAGAGAGCAATAACGGTCATAATCATGCATAGCGACAAAGCAACATTGAATCGGGCGTGAAAGTGATATAACTATTCCGAAACCCAAAGATCATCAAGGCAAAGCAGACTTTTTAGTCTCAAACATGTGTAAACATGTGCCAAGTCAATCCAAGAATTCTCCAAAGGGAAATACCACCTTAGTATACCAAACTATGAACAGTGCAATGCATGTAAATCATTTCAATAACACATTATATACTCTAGCTATTTGAGACTAGCCACAAGGAAAGCATGAACCACTGGGAGAGCATTGTAAACATAGCACTATGTCGCTACAAGCTGGTCTCTAGATCATAAGTACAAGCATATGTACAAAAGCAGAAACAAAAAGAGCAAGAAATATGTCAACTTGTGACCTTGACTATTGGTCACTGAAAGGTCATTGTCTTTCATTTGCGACCTTTTTTGACCAAAAACAGATGGTCAAAAGCTGAGGGGCGTTAATGGAAATTAATGACCTTTCTTCTAGAATGGTCAAAGACGTTTACGACCAAAACAAAACGTCATTGAACCAATGACCTTTTGTTTTGGTCATTGGTTGTCTGCCCAGGCCACGTCGGATCTGACGTGGCAAGCTGACGTGACAAAATTGCGACCAAATGAAAAGGTCATTGATAAGATTCAGCCCGGTCCAATTCGGTGTCTATATGGGCCAAGCCCATTAATTCAACCCATATATATATATATATACATATATATATATATATATATATATATATATATATAT
>LR738711.1:92411469-92473540 GCA_902687465.1 Secale cereale | reverse complement strand
TATATATTTTCCTGCTAGTTTTTGTTATCTACTTGGGCCTGGACCAACAATTCGGCCTTTTATTTATTTCTGGGCCGTGGCCTTTTAACATTGTTTGGGCCATTATATTTTGGAGCTGGACCCACCAATCAGATGGGTCCCACTCGTCATCCTCTCACACATTGGGCCCACTTGACAGAAATTTCAAAACTGCTCAGATTATTTTCACAAGTGGGTCCCACAAGCCAGGTTTCCATTCCACACGTTTTCAAATCACATAATCAATATTTCAAACAGAACATAACAAATGTAGTTGATCAAAGAATGCTAAATAAGTCTACTGCAATCTGTACATAGTCTATCACATAGTCTAATACAATATTGTTATAATCTTTACAGTCTATTACACACGAACAGAAGAGACAACTCTTTGCTACACTGCTTCGAGCTTCAAATATACTTCCTACTTCACTTTCAGGTTGTAGCTCTTGTAAATGAGATGAAACACCATTTCCGGGTATGTTCATAGAGGCTGAACGAAGGCATCTAACAATAAACCAAAATAGTTAGAAATAAAATAAAAACAAATATACAAACAGCTAGGGACTAAATCATGAAGCATGTGTACATGTCACAATAACAACCACAATGACTAGCAGACAGACAAGGGACAAGAGATTATATCATCACGATACACAACTATAAACAAGAAATCACAGTTGTTGCATGAATACCAAAATGGCCAGAATGGTTCAAGATGTTGCTGGACACAGAAAATGATTCAACCTCAGATGGTTCATTTGGCACACGTGAACAAGCTAAGATAACATGACATTCTTCACTAATTTTACACAAATCAATATCAATTACAACAGCCTCAAAACAAAGTACCTTAGCTTCAAAATCAGATAGTGAATCGACACAGTGATATGTCATGGCCCATCAACCAAGTAACAAATGAAAAGAATGGGATACTGAAGACTTATCTAATCCGGAGAAGACAACGTTGTTGCGGTTGCAGCGAAGTGACCTCGAGACTGAGAATGTGGTGCCATGGCCGGGGTTGATGCGCTTGAGCGAGGTAAGCATCATAGCTTCATCAGATATGCGAGAACAATCAAGCAAGGTACGAGTCAGCAAGCATATAGCGTGTCTTATCGATGCTGAAGAATTAAACTAATAATGAACAGTTCTACTTTTATATAGAACCAAGGATCGTGTTCAACCAGCAACAAATGTATGGAACATCACAATGTATAATTGCCAATATAAACAAGCCATATAGAAAGGGTGCATGTCTAATCTTACTCCCTTGATTATTGATCGTTTTCATATGTGTCCTAAAAATAAACAAAGAAAATAAAATCGTTGGCATTGAGATGTTCACAAGAAACAGAAGAAATAGTCAATAATTCTTCAGCATCATCTAAAGACATGGAAGCTTTGCAACTATTATGGTCACTGCAAGGAGTAGTGTTACAAGGCAATATGGCATGCCTACCTCATGCGCTGGACAAACTATAAAATGCATAAAGTCTTGCATAGAATACACATACATATTGGCCAAAAAAACTACCTTGCAACCTGGAGTAGATTAAATTTGAGAAACCCAGACATCACAATCAGCAACATATAGAGACAAAAATACCCGCATGAACCCTTGCATCGACAGCTATAACACCCAAACAAACCCTCTTTGGCAAAGTTTCAACACATGAATTTAATCAAGCAATCAGAATATCAAGACAGGAGACACAAAATCATATGAATAGCTGCTGCCCCAGAAACACAAGAACGGAGCCAAGTTGCAGCAGGATCACACAGTAAGGGCCGATGGCTAGGGCTGTGCGTCGCAGTTACATTTCACAGCATGGACCCATGGCTCGGACTGTGCATCCCAGTTACAATTCACACAATTGGTGATATGGCATCATCAATAAAATTCTAGACACATCTGAAAACACCACAAAGTAGTGCCGTTGGTCATTGTAAAATTAGCAGTGCACAATGGAGCACACACCAATAGTTACCAAGCAAGCTGACAGACTGACAGTGTTATTAGGCCTCTTAAGAAATTTTATAAACAAACAAAGTTAAGTTGTTCATTCGGCCACTTTGGCACCTTGCAACAGCCTCCAATCTAAACCATCAGACTAACACCACATGGTCTAATACTGTACAATGCAGAACGCACCAATTGGTAGCAAGCAAGCAAGCTGACAGAGACTGACATTGCTACCGAGCCTCTAAGAAATTGGGGAGAGCACTCACTTCGCTTGAGCCTTGCCCTTGGGGAGGACGGTGTGGTCCACGGCCGGTCTGATCTTCCATGCCATCTTGGATGTAGGCATGTAGCTCGCTTGGGACGCCGGTTCTACCCGCAACGCCGCCATGTCTTCATGGGCTCTCCCGCTCGAGCTCATGGTCGGGGAAGTGGGACGTGCGTCTCGTCATGCGAGTCCTTGATGCGCATATATGTTATACCACCACACCATTGCTCCATTAACATGCAAGATGTGTGCATGTTGTGTCTGTTAGGGAGAAGTGATTTAGAGTTTCAAATTAAAGTTGTTTCTGAATACTACTAGTGTAATTAGCTAGCTAGATGTGTGTAGGAAAGCTACTGTTCTTATTGGGTTACAGCTTGTACTAGTAGCTAGCTAGCTAAAGACTTGATAGTATTCTTTTTCTAGATAAAGAGTCGATGCTACTACATAATAGCAAGTACATACTACCATAAAAGAAGTGTTGTTTAAGAACACTCTCTGGTCATTATCATGTCTATTGTTTTTATGACCCTAAACACTTTCTGGCCATCCCTTTCCAATCAGTTCAGCTATGCATGTCAATTCTATTCCTAGCAAAAAAAGTCAGAGCTAGCTAGTGCAAATTTCAGTAGTATGTCCTACAGTCAACCTGAGTATGAATGATAGATCTGATGTAGATAGTTAACCTGGCGAAACTAAACAAGTAGCACGATTTCACAGATCACATCATGTATTGGACAAATGATTATTCATGAGAACAATCAATCGTGAGTTTTCTCATGCGTTTGTACTCATCCATGACTGAACTTGATTAGAAAGAAGTGTGGGATGGTGGGACCTGTGGGATCTTGACGCACTTTCCCTGGTCATCGAACTGCCATCCATGGTGGAGGCACTCCAGCTTGCCATTGATGCAGCCTCTCCTCCATCCTCGCCTGCACACGACAGAGAAAAGCGGGAGTGAGCACCGCAGCTTCGACCACATGGTCCATGGTGCGAGGGGAGTCGCCGTACCTTGTAGGAGGTCTCGATGCGGTGCATGACGTAGAAGCCGAGGGCGCCGCCGAGGATGGTGCCGGCCATGATTCGCACGCCGACGCCCGTAGAGGTGGATGGGGCGCCCGGCTCGACGGAGATGTTGTGTCTAGAGCAGAGGAAGGGGAAGGGGAGGGGATCGGGAGGACGGCGACTTGGGAGGCGGCGGAAGCGGTGGAAGTGTACTGCGTAACGACGGTTGATGGAGGGGGTCAGTCGAGCGGGTGAAGAGGAATTGCTCGATCCGGATGGGGAGACGGTGCAGTGGGCAGAGTAGTTGCTCGATCTCACGGGAGGAGGGGCTATGCGCCGCACTGATCCCGGATCGGCGGCCTCTAGCAGGAGGGAAGGAGGAGAGGGGAGGCGAGCTCATGGGAGGAGGCGGGCAGAGGAGTTGCTCGATCTCACGGGAGGAGGTGGGAGAGGGTGGAGCAGCGGCGCTTGGGGGTGGGCGTCAAGCTCCGCCGGAGGGAGGTGGCCGACGCACACAGGAGGGAAGGAGGAGAGGTGAGGCGACGGGGTTCGCCATGGGAGGGAGCGGGAAGGGGAGGTGTGCGGGGGCAGGAGAGCGGAAGGAGAAGAGAGCGAGGGGAGAAAGAGAGGAGGCGGGGGGTGGATGGAAAATGTCCACGAGGACTAGGGTTTCGGCTTAGGTGGGCTTGGGATGAGAACTGTCGTTGGATCCGCGAGAATCCGACGGTGTTCCATCCACGATCCGCGTGAAACGCCCACAGACCAATCAAAATGCAGTACACGATACGATGTCATGAACATCTAAATTGGTCGTAGTTAACTACAAAATTAGTCGTAATTAACTAAAAAATCATTTTTCATTTTCGAGTGCCCAAAATGAGTTTTTTTGTGAAGAACCTACCATATATTTGTTGCAAAATTGTACCAAATGAATTTTCTAAAACACTAGGACATATTTAAAGCACAATTGACAAAATGGTTGGGTGTCCAAAGTTTCGATCCACCTTCGGTGAAAAAGACAAAATTTCGCCGTTTCAGTAGGGAGCGGGTCAAATTTGAACAATAGTTGCCTCATAGTTTGCTCTTTATTTTTTCCAAAAAACATTTCTAGGTACATAAGTATCTATTTAATCAGAGCAACATCAAAAGTTTTCCAAGATTCCCCGAGTAGCTAGCAACGGTCATGCTCGCCGTTTTGACCGCATTTTGAAACGGGCATGAAAAATTCAAAAAAATCAAAAAATTGGAAAACCTTCGCATTGTGTCATTATATGTGACCAAGTTACCAGGAAAAATAATAAACTTATTATATGGATTTTTGTTTTCAAAAGTGTTCTCAGAAACGACCTACCATGCGTGAAGATTCATGGCTTTCAAGCCAAATGATCAATCTTACGGCCACATTCATGGCATAGTTTGTTCAAATGATCTCATATTGTGCACAAGGGTGCATCTTGGAATTCCAAACAATGTTGCCTAAGGGAGTCTTCATTTTATTTGCACGGAAAATTCATTTTACATTTTTTGAGTGCCCAAAATGAGTTTCTTTTGTGAAGGATCTACCATATATTTGTTGCAAAAATGTAGCAAATCAATTTTATAAAATATTAGGACATATTTAATGCACAATTGACCAAATAGTTGGGTGTCACAAGTTTCGACCCACCTCTGGTGAAAAAGAAAATTTTCAGCCGATCCAGCTGGAAGCGGGTCAAATTTGAACTGCAGCTACCTTATGGTTTGCTCTTTATTTTTTCCAAATATCATTTCTAGGTACATAAGTATTTATTTAATCATATAAATACCAAAAGTTTCCTAGATTCAACCACTAGCTAGGAATGGTCATTCCCGCCGTTTCGATCGCATTTTGAAACGGGCATAAAAAATAAAAAAAATAAAAAATTGGAAAACCTTCGCATTGTGTCATTATATGTGACCAAGTTACGAGAAAAAAATATAAACTTATAATACGGTAATAATTTTAAAAAAGTGTTCTCAGAAATGAGCTATCATGTGTGAAGATTCATGGCTTTCAAGCAAAATGATCAATCTTATGGCCATATTCATGGCATAGTTTGTTAAAATGATCTCATATTGTGCACAAGGGTGCATCTTGGAATGGCAAACAATGTTGCCTAAGGGAGTTTTCACTTTCTTTGGACGAAAAATTCATTTTCCATTTTTCGAGTGCCCAAAAGGAGGTTTTTTTGTGAAGGACCTCCCAAATAATTGTTGCAAAATTGGACCAAATCATTTTTATAAAATACTAGGCCATATTTAATGCACAATTGACCAAATGGCTGGGTGTAAAAAGTTTTGATCCACCTCTCGTGAAAAAGACAAATTTCGGCCGATTCAGCTGGAAGTGGGTCAAATTTGAACTGTAGCTGCCTTGTAGTTTGCTCTTTATTTTTTACAAAATCATTTCTAGGTACATAAGTATCTATTTAATCAGAGAAACACCAAAAAAATACCAAGATTCAACCACTAGCTAGGAACGGTCATTCCCACCGTTTTGACCGCATTTTGAAACAGGCATAAAAAATTCAAAAAAAAAATCAAAAAATTGGAAAACCTTCGCATTGTGTCATTGTATATGACCAAGTTACCAAGAGAAATAATAAACTTGTAATACGGCAATTCTTTTAAAAAAATGTTCTCAGAAATGAGCTATCATGCGTGAAGATTCATGGCTTTCAAGCCAAATGATCAATCCTATGGCCACATTCATGGCATAGTTTGTTCAAATGAACTCATATTGTGCACAAGGGTGCATCTTGGAATGGCAAACAATATTGCCTAAGGAATTTTTCATTTTCTTTGGACGAAAAAATCATTTTCCATTTTTCGAGTGCCCCAAAGAAGGTTTTTTTGTGAAGGACCTCCCAAATAATTGTTGCAAAATTGGACCAAATCAATTTTATAAAATACTAGGACATATTTAATGCACAATTGACAAAATGGTTGGGTGTAAAAAGTTTTGATCCACCTCTCATGAAAAAGACAAATTTCCGCCGATTCAGTTGGAAGCGGGTCAAATTTGAACTGCAGCTGCCTCATAGTTTGCTATTTATTTTTTCCAAAAATCATTTCTAGTTACATAAGTACCTATTTAATCATAAATACACGGTTTGGTGGCGATGCGTCGAGGTTTGAGCGGTGGTCGAGGGCCCCAACTCTAGAGTGCGTGAACTCGCATGCCCGCCGCGTGGTCACCGTGTGATTGTGGCGTTGCCATGTGTTCTGGGAGGCCTAGGCATGTCTAGTGGGTTGGGCACTCCCCAGGTAGGTGCTAGGAAGAAAATTACAACATAAGATTCTCACGAGGAGACCGATCGATGCTCAAACATGAATTAGCAGCCAAGTGTTTGATTAGCGGTACGGGAAATGGACATGGCTAATGGGCGTAAGTTTCGGTTGAGGATGATCAGTTACTAAGAAGACCGTCTTCACAAATTTTCAGCTCAAAAGGAGGAGTCTAGGTGGTACTTGCTTTGCAAAGTACCACACTGGACATAAATACGAATGTTGAAGCTGGGCTCAAAATAATGAATGGACTGAGCTGGCATTTGGTGGAGGGTAGTTATTTGGGCATAGAAAAGCACTGTAGAAAACGGATACCATTTGGACATGCCAAAGTGGTACTTCCTTCACAAAGTGTTTTTTTGAACAGAATAGGAAAATGAATATTTTTGAATTATTTTTTAACTAGGCAAGGATTTTTTTTTACATATTTGACGAAGATATGACCCAAAGAATTTATGATATTTTTTGGGGAATTTTGGGAATAACAGAAATATGGGTTGCTTCACAACCTAGGGCAAAAACTGCCACATGGACTTGACACATAGGCAAAACTGATGAGGTGGCGCCGAGTCGTAGCAACCCACCACAATTTACAAGGTTATGACCATCTATATTGGTCATGATCAGCTAGAAATAAGGCAGCGGAACAGTGCTATCTGCTTTATGACCATTTCATGTAAGGAAATTACAACCTTTCTGAGCAAAATGGTCGTTATTGTTTAGGGTTTGGAGCCCCCCGTACAGCTTTTGACCAATTGGCCTAAAATGGTCATAGATCTATGACCAATTCTTCCAGGGTCACTGACAGAAGGTCACTAGTTGACATATTTCTTGTAGTGAATCACAACATACATACTATCAAATATCGAACACATATCAAATTCACATGATTACTTGCAACATGATTTCTCTCGTGACCTCAAGAACAAAGGTAACTAATCACAAATGATGAACATGCTCAAGACCAGAGGAGTATTAAATAGCATAATGGATCTGAACTTATAATCTTCTACCAAATAAACCATATAGTAATCAACGACAAGATGTAATCAACACTACTAGTCACCGACAAGTACCAATATATAGTTCCGGTAACAAGATTGAACACAAGAGATGAACTAGGGTTTGAGATGAGATGGTTCTGTTGAAGATGTTGATGAAGATATCCAGCCCCAAGATGGGAGAGTTGTTTGCGATGGTGACGATGATTTCCCCCTCCGGGAGGGAAGTTCCCTTGGTGGAATTGCTCTGCCGGAGGGCAAAAGTTCTCCTGCCCAAGTTCCGCCTCGAGACAGCGGCGCTCCATCCTAAAAGTATTCTCCTTTTTTTCTGGGTCATAATGGCTTATATACCAGAAGATGGGAACCAGAGATTGGCCTGGGTGAGCACAACCCACCACGGCACGCCCGGGGGGCCTGGCGCGCCCAGGTGGGTTGTGCCCACCTGGTGGGCCCCCTCTGGTGTTTATTAGCTCTAGTATTTTTCATATATTCCATAAAAAATATCCGTGAAGTTTTAGCTTGTTTGGAGTTGTGTAGAATAGGTGGCGTAACGTAGATTTTTCAGGTCCAGATTACCAGCTGCCGGAATTCCCCCCCCCCCTTGGTGCATTCCTTACAAATTATGAGAGAAAAGACATTGGAATTACTCCAAAAAGCATTATTATGCATAATAAAAACATAAATAACAACAAGAAAACATGATGCAAAATGGACGTATCAACTCCGCCAAGCTTAGAGCTCGCTTGTCCTCACGCGAACACCAAAATCGAAAACATGTCCACGTGCTTTGAGAGAGAGGTGTCGATAAAAACAAAATACAGACATGGAAGCATCATGTTGATTATTATAACAGCAACAAATTTAAACATAAGACTTTTATCAAAGGACTTGTATCATTGTGACACCCCGAGACCGGTGCGCCAGGTGTCAGTCAGTTATTTGTTGGTAGTGCCATGCAATCCCTGTGTTTTGTTTCTTGGTCATGGTGTGTTTGCCATTGTCATCTTGTTTTGCATTGTACCTTTATTTGTTGCATATGCCATGCTCATCATCGTCATATTGCATTGTGCCATGCTTCTTTTCTATTGCCATGGTCATCTCACTTGCTTTGCCATATGCTTTATGATGTGATATTTTCTTGTTATTTTGTTGCATTTGCATCATGATCATAATTGTAGATGCATATTTGTTGTGTGCTTGTTATCTTTGTGAACTTCTTCTCCTCATCATCTTGCTTTTCCATCTAAACCATCATCAAGTGCAACACCCCATCACTAGCTTCTTCCTTTCAATTCCCCCCTTCTTCAATTTGGCTATATTCCCAAGTGACATTTTTTCTGGCCTATATAAATGTCCACATTTGTCCTATAAATCTTACACCATGTCTTTGACCGCTCTGTCAAATTTCATCATTTTGAAGTTGTTTTGGTTGGGTTTTAAAATGGCTCAAGTTTGAATTGTATTCAAACTTGAATTATTTTTCTACCTCTAAAAATGCCCAAAACAATTTATTCAAATTCTACATAAATCCAGAATTCCAGATATATTTTTATCTCATCCTAATTCCTTGCCAAACTCTGTGGCCTTTTCTTGCATTTCTGTTTGAAGAAATGGCTTAAAGGAAAAGAGAGAAAGAGAGACCAGCCCATCGCAGCAGCAGCCCGGCCCAGCTCCAGCGCCTCACGCACCCCAACTCTCCCCCATTTTCCCTCTGTTTTATATTTCTTTTGCCTGCACACACACACATTCAGCTACTTGGGCCGAATCCTCATATGGGCCCCTGCACCTTGATGCTTCGGGCCCGTGCATGTTTTTTTCTCTGCCTGTGGATTTGTTTAATTTCCAGTGCATTGCATATTTACAGAATTGCCATTGCTTTATATTATCTATAGCTAAATATCCATGCATCCAAATAAAACATGTCTTATATGATAATGCTTAGAATTATGTGTAGATTCATAATCTGCAACTTTCATCCATATTTAAAATGTTTAAATTGCTGTTTGCATTAATTTGTACAAATAACATGTTAAAATGGTTTAATTCATAACTATTTAACCGTAACTCCAAATGTAATAAACTTTATATGTAAATGGCGTAGAATAATGTGTAGATTAACTTGGTGAAATTACTTTTGATGTTTAACAACAATAAAATTATGTTATAGGCAGAACAGTAGCAAATACGAAATATGCACATGGGGATTTTCCGGATTTGTTATATGAAGTTTCCGGCCTCATTTAAACTTGTTGACTTGTGTTGTTTTTGAGTGCTTCCTCCTTGCCATGTATTGCTTCCTGTATAGACTTGTCTTGCATCATACCTTGCCATGTATTGCATCATATATAAACTTGTGTTGTTTTTCTGTGCTTCCTACCTTGCCATGTATTGCTTCCTGTATAGACTTGTCTTGCATCATGCCTTGCCATGTATTGCATCATATATAGACTTGTGTTGTTTTCTGTGCTTCCTACCTTGCCATGTTTTGCTTCCTGTATAGACTTGATGTGCATCATATGTAGACTTGTCCTGCATCATACTTGCTTGAGCATATTGTCATGTTCTTGTGTTGTTTTTCTGTGCTTCCTACCTTGCCATGTACTGCTTCCTGTATAGACTTGTCATGCATCATACCTTGCTATGTATTGCTTCCTGTACAGACTTGTCATGCATCATACCTTGCCATGTATTGCATTATATAGACTTGTGTTGTTTCCTGTGCTTCCTACCTTGTCATGTTATGCTTCCTGTATAGTCTTGTAGTGCTTCTTATATAGAACTGTCTTGCATCATACTTGCTTGAGCATATTGTCATGTCTCGTGTGGTGTGTTTACCGTGTTGCTTGCTTCTTCTCGTTAGTGCTTGTTCCGTTGCGATCGTGAGGATTCGTTCGTCTACCCGTGGTTCTTCTTCAAGGCTTCTTCTTCGTCTTCTTCATGAATCCGTTCTTCTTCCTTGCGGGATCTCAGGCAAGATGACCATACCCTTGGATACCTTTACTATCATTGCCATGCTTAGTGTCTCGATGCTATCATTATATGTCGTGCTACCCATCTTATTGTCAGCCCCTCTCCTTGTTGCCATGAAACCTCTAACCTTTGAAACCTTCCTAGCAAAACCATTGTTTGGCTATGTTACCCGCTTGTTCAGCCCCTCTTATAGCGTTGTTAGTTGCAGGTGAAGATGAAGATCGTTCCAGGAGGGAACTTGTTGTTGGAATATCACAATATGTTATATATACTATTAACACACCTATATACTCGACATGGGTGGAAGGCTTGGCCTTTTGCTCGGTGTTTTGTTCCACTCATGCCACCTTAGGCGCCGATAAACCGGCATTATGTTCCTTGATTTTGTGTTCCTTACACGGTTGGGTATATGGGGACCCCTTGACAGTTCGTCTTTGAATAAAACTCCTCCAGCAAGGCCCAACATTGGTTTTAATTTGCTCATAATAACAACTTAATTAATTAATTAAATTGCATAGGGAGTTAGCACTACCCGAGGATTCTTCTACATAGCAGGGGGGCTAGTGCTGATGGTGTTGGTCCCAAACGGGGGTTCTGCGGGGCCGCCACGGGGAAACTCGAGGTATCTGGTATAACCTGTAGAATCGCCCATCCGGACGTGGCCTGAGATGAGATACGCGCAGCTACTATCAGGGTGTCGGCACACCGGGAGGTCTTGCTGGACTTGTTTTACCATTGTCGAAATGTCTTGTGCACCGGGATGTCGAGCCTGATCGGATTTCCCTAAGATAAGGGGCGATGATATTATATTTATCACTTCAGCTGATCGTGAGAGCTTGTGATGGGCTAAGTTGGGACACCCCTGCAGGTTTATGATCTTTCGAAAGCCGTGCCCGCGGTTATGTGGTAGATTGGAATTTGTTAATGTCCGGTTGTAGAAAACTTGACAGAGGATCCGAAGTAAAACACACAACTGTGTGAGTAACCGTGACTGTCTCTTTTCACTTTGAGAAGAGAACATGGTGGGGTTATGTTTGACTCGTAAGTAGTTCAGGATCTTTAGCGATCACTACTAGTTTGCGACCGTTTGCGTAGATGCTCATCTTATTCTTGTACTCGTAAGTTAGCCACCATATATTGCTTAGCCGCTGCTGCAACCTCACCACTTTACCTCTTCCTACCTATTAAGCTTTGATAGTCTTGTTACCCATGGTTATGGGATTGCTGAGTACTCGTGGCTCACAGATACTACAACAACAGTTGCAGGTGCAGGTTTCTGATGTCTTGACGTGAGAGCGTTGTTCGTTGTTTGGAGTTCTTCTTCTTCAGTCTTGGGTTAGGTTCCGGGTCGGCAGCCTGGGATAGCAGATGGATGTCTTTGTGCTTTTCATGTTTGTATCCGTAGTCGAATACTTTGTATTGATGTTGTTGTATTCATGTGACTTGTATGTATTGTTGTATCCCCCATGAATGTATGTAATGGTACGATGTAATGATATCCATCTTGCTAAGCGCCCGAAATGCGGTTGTGCCCCAATCACGTAAGTGCCACGTGATCGGGATAGAATCGCATCTTGCGCCTGACAAGTTGGTATCAGAGCCTCGACCGACCATAGGAGCCCCTTGATTGATCGTAGCTTGGCCGTTGTTGAGTCTAGAATAAAACTTTTTTGGAGTCTAGTTATATCGGAGAGTAGGAATTCTTTTTACTCCTTAGTCCCTTCGTCGCTCTGGTGAGGAATCTTGACGTAGGTGTTTTGGATTACTCCTCTTCCCCATCAATTTTCTTTAGGATCACGTGGTTAGTTTTTGTTCGTTGCGTTGTCAGTTCTTTCATCTGGTGCATCTCTCGTCAAGTGGATTTGACCCTCTTCTTCTTTGCAAGTTCAACCCTCAGTTCTTTTCAACCGATGTTGTTTCCCCGTCCGATGTGGTCTTTCTTTTCCCACCCGCCCACCCTTTTGCTTCTCGGAGCTGGAGCCCTTAATCGAGTATCCATCCGACTCGTGTGATCCTTTGCATTCTTTCCTCAGTTATTTCAACTGGTGAATTTTCCTCTAGTTCGTCATCATTCTTCTCTTTTCTTCTCCGGTGAATTCTCCTCTCTTTTGATATTCTTCACCTCTTCTTCTTTTCCGGTGAATCCAATTCAATTTGTTCTCGGTGTTGTTCATATTCTTTGCTCAAGTGTTTTTCATCTTGCTCGTTTACCTCTCGCCATTTAATTATTCCGGAGTTCAGAAGACATCTCTAGAGAGTTGTCTGTTTTCCAATTAATTCGAGGTTGTCACCTCCTTTGAGTCTTTTAATTGTTCCGGTGCATCATCTCATTTCGATTCTTTTCAACAGAGTTTTCTCTTTGGTGGGCCCTAACCCATAGGTATTTTCCCAGGATCTTACCTGACTCCTCTATTCCCCGGAGTATTCCTATATTCTTTTCAAGTGTGACGTAAGTATGAATTCCATCAGTCATATGCCTTCTCCAAGTTTGTTTGCAAATTCTTTTCATGTTTGGTTCAACCTTTCCTCTTTTAATTCTTCCGGAGTGTCTCAATAATTTTCGTTGTGTTCCTTGTCGTCATTTGAAGACCGAAGAAGCGTTTTCCCCTGAGTCTTGTCCGTTCTCTCGGGGATTCGTGCTTCTAGCTTAATGCTATCCTCTCGAATTATTTTGATTGTCATAAATTCTTTTCCTTACCCATCTGGAGTATTTTCATGAATTCTTTTCTTTGTGTTCCTCCGAAGGCCATCATTTCAGAAGATTTCTTCGTTCTCAGTTTTCAACTTCGTCCTCCAACTATTCTTCATTGATGCCTCTTCGTTCGTCTCACATTCTTCCGGTGCTTGTTCAAGTATTCTTTAATCAGTTCACAATCTCTTCGTTCTCGTCATTCAAATTGTCCTCAAGTGCTTTATCCTTCTCGGAGATTCATTCTCTTGTGTTCACTCAATCTCAATTCTTCACGGTGGCTTGTCCTCTTGCATTGTTCAATTTCATTCCTTACGGTGATTCATTCTCTTTCATCACTCAATTTTAATTCTTTACGGTGGTTCGTTCCTTATTCTTCACTCGGCTTCAATTCTTTACGGTGGTTGGCTCAACAGAGTTCTTTTCCGGTGCTATCATATCAATTCATTCATTTTATTCCAATCCTACCGGTGTTTCATGAAGATTTCTGCAAGTTCGCGAGATATCTCTCTTTAATCATTTCAACGATAATAAGTGATATGCAAATCCATTGCTTCGCGTCAATTTAATTGGTGGAGGATAAGCATAACATAATTCATATTCTTTTCATCAAGTTGATTAATCCTTTCCTTCGGAGTTTATTCTTGATGAATAAATTCTAGCCCCAAGTGCTTTCATCTTTTCTTTCCGGAGTTCAAGTTTTCTCGGCCATCTCGTCGGAACCCCGTTTAATCATCGCAATGCGTTAATCTTATTATTTTCATCCGTCATTTCTATATTCATCATCCTTTCGTTACCGGAGTTCTTCATGGTGGTTCTACATCATTTAATTCATTCTTCAAACGTTCATCAAATTCTTCTGGAGCAGCTCAAGCAATCTTATTCTTTTGCCTCTCAAGTGCAATTAATCCTCCGTATTCTTTTGAAGTGGAGTTTTGCATTTCTTTCTTCATTCTCATCTATTCAGTATTTTGGTTGAGGCATAATTCACCTCAAGTTTTGAGATGTTTAAATAAGTCCACAACAGGCTCATTCTTTTGTTGTTGATTTTCTCAACAACTCCGTTCAAGTCCTTCTCTTGAAGATGTTCTTTCAATTCATTCGTGGTGTAAGATGTCATCTTCTTCTTTGTTCTTTTATTTCGCTCTTTCATTCTTCCGGAGGCATTGTCTTGTTCATTTCGTCATGCTTTGTTCCATCTTCTCAGGTTCTTGTCCTATTCCATTCATGTTCAACCGGTGTGCTATTTCTTTCAGTTTCAACCGAAGTGATGCCCGAATTCCTTTGTTCAAATTCTTTTCTATCTCTTTTAACCAGAGTGGCTTTCAATGTATTCTTGTTCCTTCAGCTCGTGTTTCATGCCTTCCAACCTAATTGGTTCTCATGTGTTTCTTGTTCCTCTTTTGTAATGGAGCTTCCCTTTCTCGTTCATCTCCATTATATTCTTTCTTTCGAAGTTGTTCATCCTCTCAAGGTTCTTTGGTTTCACTCTTTTGACCTCGAAGAACTTGTTCTTCCTTTTTCTCTTCCGTCTCATTCCTAAGATCTTGGGACGAGATCTCTTGTTAGTAGGGGAGTGTTGTGACACCCCGAGACCGGTGCACCAGGTGTCAGTCAGTTATTCGTTGGTAGTGCCATGCCATCCTTGTGTTTTGTTTCTTGGTCATGGTGTGTTTGCCATTGTCATCTTGTTTTGCATTGTACCTTTATTTGTTGCATATGCCATGCTCATCATCGTCATATTGCATTGTGCCATGCTTCTTTTCTATTGCCATGGTCATCTCACTTGCTTTGCCATATGCTTTATGATGTGATATTGTCTTGTTATTTTGTTGCATTTGCATCATGATCATCATTGTAGATGCATATTTGTTGTGTTCTTGTTATCTTTGTGAACTTCTTCTCCTCATCATCTTGATTTTCCATCTAAACCATCATCAAGTGCAACACCCCATCACTAGCTTCTTCCTTTCAATTCCCCCCTTCTTCAATTTGGCTATATTCCCAAGTGACATTTTTTCTGGCCTATATAAATGTCCACATTTGTCCTATAAATCTTACACCATGTCTTTGACCGCTCTGTCAAATTTCATCATTTTGAAGTTGTTTTGGTTGGGTTTTAAAATGGCTCAAGTTTGAATTGTATTCAAACTTGAATTATTTTTCTACCTCTAAAAATGCCCAAAACAATTTATTCAAATGCTACATAAATCCAGAATTCCAGATATATTTTTATCTCATCCTAATTCCTTGCCAAACTCTCTGGCCTTTTCTTGCATTTCTGTTTGAAGAAATTGCTTAAAGGAAAAGAGAGAAAGAGAGAGCAGCCCATCGCAGCAGCAGCCCGGCCCAGCTCCAGCGCCTCACGCAACCCAGATCTCCCCCATTTTCCCCTCTGTTTTATATTTCTTTTGCCTGCACACACACACATTCAGCTACTTGGGCCGAATCCTCATCTGGGCCCCTGCACCTTGATGCTTCGGGCCCTTGCATGTTTTTTTCTCTGCATGTGGATTTGTTTAATTTCCAGTGCATTGCATATTTACAGAATTGACATTGCTTTATATTGTCTATAGCTAAATATCCATGCATCCAAATAAAACATGTCTTATATGACAATGCTTAGAATTATGTGTAGATTCATAATCTGCAACTTTCATCCATATTTAAAATGTTTAAATTGTTGTTTGCATTAATTTGTACAAATAACATGTTAAAATGGTTTAATTCATAACTATTTAACCGTAACTCCAAATGTAATAAACTTTATATGTAAATGGGGTAGAATAATGTGTAGATTAACTTGGTGAAATTACTTTTGCTGTTTAACAACAATAAAATTATGTTATAGACAGAATAGTAGCAAATACGAAATATGCATATGGGGATTTTCCGGATTTGTTATATGAAGTTTCCGACCTCATTTAAACTTGTTGACTTGTGTTGTTTTTGAGTGCTTCCTACCTTGCCATGTATTGCTTCCTGTATAGACTTGTCTTGCATCATACCTTGCCATGTATTGCATCATATATAAACTTGTGTTGTTTTTCTGTGCTTCCTACCTTGCCATGTATTGCTTCCTGTATAGACTTGTCTTGCATCATGCCTTGCCATGTATTGCATCATATATAGACTTGTGTTGTTTTCTGTGCTTCCTACCTTGCCATGTTTTGCTTCCTGTATAGACTTGCTGTGCATCATATGTAGACTTGTCTTGCATCATACTTGCTTGAGCATATTGTCATGTTCTTGTGTTGTTTTTCTGTGCTTCCTACCTTGCCATGTACTGCTTCCTGTATAGACTTGTCATGCATCATACCTTGCTATGTATTGCTTCCTGTACAGACTTGTCATGCATCATACCTTGCCATGTATTGCATTATATAGACTTGTGTTGTTTCCTGTGCTTCCTACCTTGTCCTGTTATGCTTCCTGTATAGTCTTGTAGTGCTTCATATATAGAACTGTCTTGCATCATATTTGCTTGAGCATATTGTCATGTCTCGTGTGGTGTGTTTACCGTGTTGCTTGCTTCTTCTCGTTAGTGCTTGTTCCATTGCGATCGTGAGGATTCGTTCGTCTACCCGTGGTTCTTCTTCAAGGCTTCTTCTTCGTCTTCTTCATGGATCCGTTCTTATTCCTTACTGGATCTCAGGCAAGATGACCATACTCTTTGATACCTTTACTATCATTGCCATGCTTAGTGTCTCGATGCTATCGTTATATGTCGCGCTACCCATCTTATTGTCAGCCCCTCTCCTTGTTGCCATGAAACCTCTAACCTTTGAAACCTTCCTAGCAAAACCATTGTTTGGCTATGTTACCCGCTTGCTCAGCCCATCTTATAGCGTTGTTAGTTGCAGGTGAAGATGAAGATCGTTCCAGGAGGGAACTTGTTGTTGGAATATCACAATATGTTATATATATTATTAACACACCTATATACTGGGCATGGGTGGAAGGCTTGGTCTTTTGCTCGGTGTTTTGTTCCACTCATGCCACCTTAGGCCCTGATAAACCGGCATTATGTTCCTTGATTTTGCGTTCCTTACACGGTTGGGTATATGGGGACCCCTTGACAGTTCGTCTTTGAATAAAACTCCTCCAGCAAGGCCCAACATTGGTTTTAATTTGCTCATAATAACAAATTAATTAATTGATTAAATTGCATAGGGAGTTAGCACTACCCGAGGATTCTTCTACATAGCAGGGGGGCCAGTGCTGATGGTGTTGGTCCCAAACGGGGGTTCTGCGGGGCCGCCACGGGGAAACTCGAGGTATCTGGTATAACCTATAGAATCGCCCATCCGGACGTGGCCTGAGACGAGATACGCGCGGCTACTATCAGGGTGTCGGCACGCCGGGAGGTCTTGCTGGACTTGTTTTACCATTGTCAAAATGTCTTGTGCACCGGGATGCCGAGCCTGATCGGATTTCCCTAAGATAAGGGATGATGATATTATATTTATCACTTCAGCTGATCGTGAGAGCTTGTGATGGGCTAAATTGGGACACCCCTGCAGGGTTATGATCTTTCGAAAGCCGTGCCCGCGGTTATGTGGTAGATTGGAATTTGTTAATGTCCGGTTGTAGAAAACTTGACAGAGGATCCGAAGTAAAACACACAACTGTGTGAGTAACCGTGACTGTCTGTTTTCACTTTGAGAAGAGAACACGGTGGGGTTATGTTTGACTCGTAAGTAGTTCAGAATCTTTAGCGATCACTACTAGTTTGCGACCGTTTGCGTAGATGCTCATCTTATTCTTGTACTCGTAAGTTAGCCACCATATATTGCTTAGCCGCTGCTGCAACCTCACCACTTTACCTCTTCCTACCTATTAAGCTTTGATAGTCTTGTTACGCCTGGTTATGGGATTGCTGAGTCCTCGTGGCTCACAGATACTACAACAACAGTTGCAGGTGCAGGTTTCCGATGTCTTGACGTGAGAGCGTTGTTCGTTGTTTAGAGTTCTTCTTCTTCAGTCTTGGGTTAGGTTCCGGGTCAGCAGCCTGGGATAGCAGATGGATGTCTTTGTGCTTTCCATGTTTGTATCCGTAGTCGGATACTTTGTATTGATGTTGTTGTATTCATGTGACTTGTATGTATTGTTGTATCCCCCATGAATGTATGTAATGGTACGATGTAATTGTATCCATCTTGCTAAGCGCCCGAAATGCAGTTGTGCCCCAATCATGTAAGTGTCACGTGATCGGGATAGAATCGCATCTAGGGCCTGACAATCATAGACTTCTCATGAAGAGGTAACAGTTCATCACACAGTTGAAGTATAAAGCATAAACTCTATTAGAAACCAACAAACTATGTTTTTAGTCAACTTTGCAACTACAATTCATCATCTTTTCAGGAAGGGTCACGTATCGGAGCCTTTAGGCAAGTCCACATACTCAACCATCATTTAGTCTTCTATGATTGCTAACACTCACCACATACACATGAGCAAAATGTTTCAACCGGACACATCGAAAGATAGGGGCTTATGGTTTTGCCTCCCAACGTACTCACCTCAAGGGTGATGTCAACAATAATAACTCATGTCACCCATATTCAACTAGACATATGTGCCTAGATCTTTCCTCACCACATGATGCTTCCAAAGGATACAATAAAAAGGAATAGAGAGAAAATTTTGACTATGCATAAAAGTAGAAGTAAAGGATAGGCCCTCGCAGAGGGAAGCGGAGGTTTCCATGCTCTTAGTTGTTTGTATTCTCAACCCATAAGTGCAAAAGAACGTCACATTGCATTGCCCCTTGTGATAGCAACCTTTATTATGCAGTCTGTCACTTTTATTCTTCACCATCACAAGTTCGTGCAACGCTCAATTTTCTCTTACACTAAATGGTCTCACACTTTTATAAGCAATTTTTATTGCATTATTGCATAGATGACAACTAACTTGAAGGATCTTACTCAATCCATAGGTAGGTATGGTGGAGTCTCGAAAAAGTTTTGGGTTTAAGGGTTTTTGGATGCACAAATAGTATCCCTACTTAATGCGGAGTTTTGGCTAGAAAAGATAGCAAGCACCACATGTTAAAGGATATATGACAATATGACTTCTATGTGAATATGAACAAACATAAATCATTAAGTTGTCTTCCTTGTCCAACATCAACAATTTTGGCATATAATATTTTGATGGGGGCTCACAATCACAAAAGATTTCTAGGATAGTATATTTATATGTGAATCTTCTCTTCCCTTATTAATTCTCTCATGAGTTGCATTATTGACCAATGCTATGTTTGTCAATCTCTACTAAATTTTCTACTTATACTTTTCCTTATGTGGTGCTATCACCTACCATAGGATTAGCATATGATATTCTAAATTTATTTCCTTTCTTTTATTGCAACATGAAAATAAAGAAAGCAAAACTCAAACTAAACTTTATTATATAACCTGCACACGATTACAAGGATAGATCACTAAGCAAACTCTCGAAAAGAAAGGATCGAACTAAACTTTCATTTATTCTAAAGCAAAAGATCGAACTAAAATTAGTAAAGGCAAAAGGATAGTGGGGATGATACGATACCGGGGCACCTCCCCCATGCTTGGCGAAAGCCAAGGAGAGTGCCCATACCCGATACTCAGTTTTCTTTTGGTGGTGTAAAAGATGGTGGTGGTGACGATGTTGATGCGATCTCATCCTTCAAGATCAAGAGGTTCTCCAATCTACGGATGATGCTCCGGAGGAAGATGATGTGCTCTTGATGAAGAATATTTTCACGAGTGAGATATTTATTTTGCACACGAACCGTTTCAATGATCTAAAAGGCTTCAATCTCAATGGGAGTAAGAAGAGCATAGTAGGGTTTAAGGATATCTTCTTCTTCCTCCTCTACCGGCGGTGCTTTCTCGACTGTCGGTGCTTGATCATCGACAACCTCCTTGCCTTTGTCATCTTTTGCAGCTTCTACGGGTTCTTTTCTCTTTAGCTCAATCTTCATCATCCTAGCATCTTCTTAAATTGGGTTCGGGGACGATTAAGCCATGATGCCTAGCTTGGTAGATCTGATCGAAAACAGCAAGAAAAGAAAACATAAGATTTCTCTATGATACGGTGG
The DNA here is from genome assembly GCA_902687465.1 of Secale cereale. Lineage (NCBI taxonomy): Eukaryota > Viridiplantae > Streptophyta > Magnoliopsida > Poales > Poaceae > Secale > Secale cereale. Next base: position 92,453,227 of record LR738711.1, on the reverse strand, counting down.
TCAACAGGTTCGGGGGGTATATAAAGATTTTTTATCTTGGGAAACAAGCAAACTGTAGAAAACAGAGTCTGGAAGGTGCCCCAGGTGGGCACAACCAACTTTGTTTCGACAAAGAAAACGTTTAGGTATCGGTAATAGGATTCCCACTATGATTTGAAGAAAAAGATAGATTCTATAATAATCCATAAATAATATATAGAATCAAGCTCCGTAATCAAGTGCTCGCTGTGAGAAGAAGATTTATAGGCATGTACCCATTTCTCCCCGCAAAATAAGTTTGAACCCGAGTGAGTATGGACCATACGTGAGATCTCCATAGAGAATCAAGTCTCTATCATTCATTGGTATTTCCCATCTTTTAAAACTCTGCTCCCTAAAAAAAGGGGGACTTTCTAAAGTGACTGGGTTTTTTACCCAAGAACCTGCTATTAAAGAGAAAGAGACATATTAACAAGAAACAACCTTGACTTATTCCTACCTGGGACTGAACACCTACACTATAGAGATTTGAAGAAGTAACAACATTGTTCTTTTTAAGTACAGTAAGATTTTGACAAAAAGAATGGGGGTCTTCCCCTTGCTTTGAGGGTCGCTTGAATTTGAGTTCGTTTGCAGGTCAGGATCGCCTCCAGCACGCCAGGCAAGCCTAGCGTGCCCTGGTGTCTTGTGCCCACCAGGGTACGCTTCCTCGTAACTTCTTTTTTTTTCCTAATTTTGTAAATATTCCAAAACTGATAAAAAATATTTTTGCCGATTTTTTGGAGTCCGTTTCTTATCGTATCACGTACCCCCTTATTTTCACGATTCTGGAGTGTTCCGGAAGGACTCTTTTATGTGTTCTTCCGGTGTCAAAGTTTGGATAATATTACTTTCAACATTAATGGGCGTACCTGAGATATAATGCTTTATTCGTTGCCCATTAACAACCTTCGGGTTAGTACCTTCAACATTATTTATTTTGATAGCTCCAGACCGATAAGCCTCCTCGATGACATAGGGTCCTTCCCATTTAGAGAGGAGTTTGCCTGCAAAGAACCTGAAACGAGAGTTGTACAAAAAACAAATTCTCCGACTTTGAACTCACGCTTTTGGATTATTTTATCATGCCTTATTTTAACTTCTTCTTTAAATAACTTGGCATTTTCATAAGCTTGGCTTCTCCATTCATCTAATGAGCTAATATTAAATAACCTCTTTTCACCAGCAAGTTTTAAATCATATTTGAGTTCCTTGATTACCCAAAATGCTTTATGTTCTAACTTAAGAGGCAAATGACAAGCTTTACCATAAACCATGTTATAAGGACACACACCCATAGGATTTTTATAAGTTGTTCTATAAGCCCAAAGTGCATCATCTAATTTCTTAGACCAATTCTTCTTGGACCTATTGGCAGTCTTTTACAGAATTAATTTTATTTCTCTATTACTAAGCTCAACTTGACCACTAAACTGAGGATGATAAGGTGATGCAATTCTATGGTTAACATTATATTTAGCAAGCATTTTACGGAAAGCACCATGAATAAAGTGTGAACCACCATCAATCATTAAATATCTAGGGACTTCAAACCTTGGGAAAATAACTTGCTTAAGAATTTTAATAGAGGTGTTGTGATCAACACTACTGGTTGGAATAGCTTCTACCCATTTAGTAACATAACCAACATCAACCAAAATATGTGTATACCCATTAGAGGAAAGAAAAGGTACCATGTAATCAAATCCCCAAACATCAAATGGTTCAACAAGTGAATAATTCATAGGCATTTCTTGACGCTTACCGATATTACCTATTCTTTGACATTCATCACAAGATGAGATGAACTTACGTGCATCTTTGAAGAGAGTAAGCCAATAAAATCCAGACTGTAGTACCTTGTGAGCAGTTCTATCTCCAGCAAGATGTCCTCCATATGCTTCAGAGTGACATTTCCGAAGGATTTTTCCCTATTCATGCTCAGGTACACAACGTCTAATAATACTATCTACTCCTTCTTTATAAAGATGTGGGTCATCCCAAAAGTAATGTCTTAAATCATAAAAGAACTTTTTCTTTTGTTGTTATGTAAAATTAGGTGGTAGATATTTAGCAACAATGTAATTAGCATAGTCAGCATACCAAGGACTATTATTAGTAATATTTATTGCAGCTAACTGCTCATCAGGAAAACTATCATCAATAGGTAGTGGGTCAACAAGCACATTTTCAAGTCTAGACAAGTTATCAGCTACGGGGTTCTCAGCTCCTTTTCTATCAGTGTATGCAAATCAAATTCTTGTAGCAAGAGAACCCACCGAATAAGTCTAGGTTTAGCATCTTTCTTTTCCATAAGATATTTAATAGCAGCATGGTCAGTGTGAAGAGTTACTCTTGAACCAACAATGTAAGATCTAAATTTGTCACAAGCAAACACAACTGCTAAGAATTCTTTTTCAGTGGAAGCATAATTCTTTTGAGCACTGTCTAGAGTTTTACTACCATAATGAATATCATTTAGTTTTTTTTATCAATTCTTAGTCCTAGAACAGCACCAACAACATAATCACTAGCATCACACATAATTTTAAAAGGTAAGTTCCAATCAGGTGGTTGAACTATAGGCGCAGAAATTAAGGCGTTCTTAAGTGTTTCAAAGGCTTCAAAGTAATCATCATAAAAAACAAAATGAACATCCTTTTTAAAATGTTAGTGAGAGGCCTAGAAATTTTAGAGAAGTCTTTGATAAATCTCCTATAGAAACCAGCATGACATAAGAAACGAATACGTTTGATATCCTTAGGACATGGCATTTTCTCAATTGCATCAACCTTAGCTTTGTCCACTTCAATACCCTTTTCAGAAATCTTATGGCCCAAGACAATACCTTCATTAACCATAAAGTGGCATTTCTCCCAATTCAAGACAATACTTGTTTGTTCATATCTCTGCAAAACTCGATCAAGATTGCTTAAACAATCATCAAAAGACTTCCCATAGACAGAGAAATCATCCATGAAAACCTCTACAATCTTTTCACAAAAGTCAGAGAATATTGTAGTCATACATCTTTGAAAGGTAGCAGGTGCATTGCATAAACCGAAAGGCATACGTCTATAAGCATAAGTTCCAAAGGGACAAGTAAAAGTACTCTTTTCTTGATGAGGTTGAGAAATAGTTATTTGTGAAAAACCATAGTATCCATCAAGGAATGAAAAGTGCGTGTGCTTTGATAATATTTCTAGCATTTGATCAATAAAAGGTAGATGGTAATGATCTTTTCTAGTGGCTTTATTTAATTTTCTAAAATCAATTACCATTCTATAGCCTGTAACAGTTCTTTGTGGAATAAGTTCATTCTTATCATTAGGAACAACAGTAATACCTCCTTTCTTAGGAACACAATGAACGGGATGTCGGGGGAAACTGTCCACCACGAGCACCTATGGGACCGGAGCCCCTTCTACGTTGCGGTAAGGGAGCGGAGGGAGCACGGAGAGCAGATCGAGGAACACACGCGGGCAGTTTACCCAGGTTCGGGCCGCGCGGACGCGTAAAACCCTACTCCTGCTTGGATTGTATTGAGTTCTTGAGCTCGGGAGCTTGAAGAGCTAGCTACACCGAGCGGAAGAGTTGTCTAGGCTCCGAACCGAACCCCCCTTACGTTGTGCATGGGCCTCCTTTTATAGCTCAAGGGGTCACCGACAGGTGTCAACGTAGAGGAGGGTAAAAGTGTAATTTTGGTGGTAGTTGTAACAGTGCGGGAATAGTGCGTGAACAGTGGACGAACAGTGGTCTTCACCTAACCTTGACAGTGGGGGACAAGGGCATTAAATGCCTGTCGCCGTCGACCCCAAAAGTGTCCGCCCGTGCTTCTCCGTTCGCCACGGCGGTAGCCTCGTCACCGTGGCCTGCTACCGTGTGCCCCAGGCTGCACAGCCACCCGCCACGTGCCCCTGGAAGGGCCCCAAGGCGACGCGTGGGCCGATGAGCTGGAGCGCGGGCACACAGCACATGTTTCCCCGGCAAGCACCTTGCCGGGGTCTTGATCTTGCCGGGCCCGGAAGCTTGTCGCTCTCCGGGTCCTGCCGGGGCGCAAGGTGCGCCGAGGCATCTCTTGAGATATGCATTCCTTGGCTTTCCTGGCAAGCTCCTCTTGCCAGGGTCTTGCGTTTAAGTGATAATCTTGAGTCTGGTGCGGCCTCCCCGGCAAGCTCCTCTTGCCGGGATTTTGACCTTCTGTCTTGTATACTTTGTTTTTGAATGGCTTCATCGGGACCAGAAAGGTTTCCGGCAAGCACGTGGTAAACCCTACCACGGGAAGCTGCTACTGCCCGTGCACAAGTTGGGGTACTAAGGTACCCCTATCTTAGTACACCGACAGGAGCCCCCGGGCCTGGGCCACACACGGTGCCGAGCGCTGTTGGGCCAGGCCCAAGACAGTGCACGGGCACGCACGGCCCACGGCAAGCCGTATCCCCTTCCGTATCCGCCGCATCCCTCCCTAACGGCACGAGTCGATTGCGGCGTCGTGGGAGAGATCGTGGCCTTGTTCTTGTTATGCTTTCAGGACCCTGGCCCAGCGGATGGCGAAGAGGGCCAAGATCCCTGTGGTTGAGGTTGAAGACGACTCGCCCGTCGCGGCGACCGGAGACGTGCCAGCGGCAAGCTTGCCGGATCAACCTGCTGCTCCGAGGAGCAGCCCCCAGCGCAGCCCCCAGCGTAAGTCTGGTTTTTGAGTTTTCTGCTCGACGGGCGCGCTTGAGGTTACCGCTCGTACTAATATTTTGTTGTCTTGTTTGTCTTGTGCAGAAGTGGAGCCGCAGCCGCAGGAGCAACCGGAGGTCACCCCCGAAGAGCTGCCCGTTCCACCCTCCCCGCCAAAGGTGAACTCCCCGACGAGGGAGGACGCTCCGCCGAGGACGGGCACCCCGCCAAGGGCGGGCACCCCGCCAAGGGTGAGCAGCCCGACAAGGATGAGCACCCCGCCAAGGGAGGGCGCGGGCGGCCCTCCGCCAGCAGGGGCCACCACTCCGTCGCCAAGGGTGGATTCCCCGGCGAGGGAGCCTGTCGTCGAAGAAGTCCGCGAAGGTAAATCCTTGTAGCTTTTCCTTCTTGAACTTGTCTTTTTGGATATTTGCTTGATCTTTTCTTTCCTTTTTCTTCTGCTAGATCCTCCTGCACCGGAGCGGATGGAAACAGAGACCACCGCTGAGGAGGAGGTGCGCGGCGACGGCGGCAACGTCACTGCTGCTGACGAGCCGACCGCCGAAGAGACCGCCCCGAGCGCCGACGCTGCGGCTGGGGAAGGGGCCGGCGACCACACTGCTGGCCCGGAGGCCGCAGGAGCGTCGGACGCTACACCGGCCGCCGACCCCTCCGCCTCCACGGAGCGGTCGGGTGTCTACCTTGAAGCTCCCAACGGGATCTTTATACAAGTCCCTTGGGCGTCCTCGTCTCGAGCCCCCGCGGAGGGAGAGACCTTTGATGGAGAGGTCCTCGCCTCCGCGGGGTTGAAGGTGGTTGAAGCGCCTAGTGGCAGCGACGAGCCCGAAGAGGAGAAGCTCCTTCGCCGGCTTCTGGCTCTGTACCGGGCCAGGCAGGCGAAGCTAGAGTCTCGGGAAGCTCTTGCCGCCAAGGCTGGAGTTGACTTGGAGAAGCGCGCCGCGGAGCTTCGCGCTGACAACCAAGCAGCCCTCCGCCATCTGGCTGAGGAGCGCGAAGAGCTTGCCGGAGCGCAGCAAGCCTTCCTCTTGGAGAAGGCCGAAGTGGACGAGCAGCAACGGTTGGCCGCCGAGGAGCTGTCCCGGCGAGAAGGAGTGCTCAACCAGCGGAAAGTCGACCTCGATGCCCACGAGGACGACCTCACCGCCCGGGAGCAGGCCATTGGCGGGGCCCTGAAGGAGGCGAAAGCCGCCGCAGCCGCCGCGGAGACCGCCAAGAAGGACCTCGAAGCCAAGGTGGATCAGCTGGAGCGGTACCTGAAGCCGAGCACGGACAGAGTCACCGCGCTCAACGTGGAGCGGGAGAAAGATGCCCACACCAATTCTGACTTGCAGGTACGTCTCTCCAAGAAAGGCGACGAGCTCACTGCCGCCAAGGAATCTATTGCTGACTTAGAGTTGAAGGTCTCCACTCTGACTGATTCGCTCGACGCCGCCCGGGACCGCGAGACGAAGTTGAAGGACGAGCTCCGCAAGGAACGAGGCCTGGTGGAGAGCGCCGCCGTCTCGGCGAACCAGTTCAGCCGGGCAGTGGAGCAGTGGACTGATGATCTGGTCACCTCCGCTGCCAATATTGACAAGGAGATGGTGGCGCTGAGGGCGGAGCACCTCGCGTACTCCCCGGATGAGAATCTCCCCCACAGCGCCAAGTTAAGTCTGTTCTTCAGGGGAATAGCGCCGGCACTTGCGCGGCTGCAGGAGAAGATCCCCGTGCAGCTGGCCGACGAGGCGCGTCGGCTCTGCATGGGCACCTTGGAGAGTGCCTTGACGAAGATCGTCCACCGCAACCCCGGCATCAACCTTGTCAACGTCCTCCGCACCTTGCCGGCCGAAGCTGATCAGGAGGCGTTGAAGGCGCAGGTCGCCCACATCGTCGCCAAAGTGAACAAGGTCACAAGGCGTGAAGGCGACCGCGTAGATTAGATTTCTTTCTTTCTGTTTCCCTTGCCGCTGCAAGGCATGTTATTGGACAAGAATCTATTAGTATCGCGGCAAGCTATCTTTGTAATATACAATCTTATTTCGAGTTATCATTGCAGTGTTATCTTCCTTGCTTTTGATCCTTCACTTTGTATGCTTTTTACCCTACGCTTTTAGGGAACTTGCCGGCGAGGGGCCCTTACCGCGAGCGCTGAGTGCTGGACTCTTAGCAGCCTGCTGGCAAAAGACCTTGTCGGCAAGCAACCTTGCCGCAGCTAGTCGCAGCACACTTATACTGCTGAGTGAACTCGAAAACGAAGTAAGGGCGCGACACTTGTCGCAGCTCACTTAAGCCATTGAGCGTGCTCGAAACAGAGTAAGGGCGCGGCTAGCCACGGGTAGGTTCCTCCGCGCACAGGTTTTCCATACAAAATGTGGTTTGTTCAAGGAAGACAACTCAAATTTAGAAATTTGAATTACTCAAACTTTGGTAACTTAGCTTTCATAAATTGCTTGTCCCCCGACAAGGCTTCTCTTTCTTGAACAGCACTTGGTTCATTCTCCACCTCCTTCCCCCCCGGCAAACTTGTGCGCGAGGAATACTCCTTCTGCTTAAGAGGGAAAGAAAAAGAGGAGGGAAAACAAGTATATAGCCTCATGGCTTGCTAGTGCTTACCGGGGATGTGCGTTGCACAAGGTGCCAAACAATGCATGCAAATAACAAAGAAAAGCATGAAATGGCAAATAGTGCGAAGCACGAAAACTTTACTGATGCACGGGATCTGCGCCCGGCTTTATACAAAGGTTTACATGCAACAGCGGCAAGACTCGTACAAAAGGTGGTTGCCAGAGCGGATCACGGCAACCGCGCCTTATGGGTGAAACTTGCGAAGATGCTCTATGTTCCAGGAATTGCTCACCGGTAAGCCTTCTTCGGTCTCAAGGCGGACAGCTCCGGGCCTTGTGACTTGTCTCACCCGATAAGGGCCTTCCCACTTCGGCGTCAACTTGTTGGAATTCTTGGCGGTCTGAACACGCCGAAGAACAAGGTCGCCTTCCTCAAGACTCCTGGCCTTGACCTTGCGGCTATGATAGCGACGCAAGGCTTGCTGGTATCGAGCAGCTCGTACAGCAGCCTGGAGACGTTCCTCCTCAAGGAGCAATGCATCATCTTGTCGCAGTTGCTCTTGCTCGAGCTCATCATAAGCGAGCACTCGAGGAGATCCGTATACGAGTTCCGTGGGGAGAACTGCCTCTGCTCCATAGACAAGAGCAAAGGGTGTCTGTCCGGTGGCTCGATTTGGTGTCGTTCTGATTGACCAAAGAGCCGCCGGCAACTACTCTATCCAGTTTCTTCCGCACTTGCGCAGCCTGTCGAAGGTTCTTGTCTTGAGCCCGCGCAGCACTTCAGCATTGGCCCTCTCCGCTTGACCATTGCTCCTCGGGTGAGCAACAGAAGCGAAGCAGACCTTGGTGCCAAGGTCTTGGACGTACTGCATGAAGGTGCGGCTTGTGAACTGTGTGCCGTTGTCGGTGATGATCCTGTTAGGGATTCCGAAACGGCAAACAATCGCTCTGAAGAACCTGACTGCTGACTGTGCCGTCACCTTTCTCACCGGTTCCACTTCTGGCCACTTTGTGAACTTGTCGATTGCTACGTACAAGTACTCAAAGCCCCCGACTGCGCGGGGAAAGGGGCCGAGGATATCGAGCCCCCAGACTGAGAAGGGCCAGGACAAAGGAATCGTCTGGAGAGCTTGAGCTGGCTGGTGAATTTGCTTGGCATGGAACTGGCACGCTTCACACTTGGTTACTTGTGCAGTTGCATCTTGGAGGCCTTCTTGCCAGAAGAACCCTTGCCGGAACGCCTTCCCGGCAAGTGCCCTTGCGCCAATGTGGTGGCCACATATGCCTCCATGTATCTCTGCCAACAGCTTCTGTCCATCTTCTCTGGAAATGCACTTCAACCTGACACCGTTGAGTCTTCTTCTGTACAGTTCATTGTCAACGAACTGGTACCTACTTGACTGTCTGGTTATTTTCTCTATCTCTTCTGGCTCATCGGGAAGTTCTCCAGTTTGCAGAAAACGGACGATCTGCTGTGCCCATGCCGGAGCCCGAGGCTCAACGGCAAGGACTAAAGGCATGAGGGCTGCTGCGGGAACCCCAGCTTCTACGGCAAGAACCTCCGGTTCCGCCGGAGCTGATGGTCCCCCGGCAAGCCTGCCGGGGCAAGGCTTGTCGGGAACACTTGCTTCAACTGTACATACCCTTGGATCTGCAGGAGCAAACTGTTCCTCAGCATCTGGACTGTTGATCTTGGGGACCTTGGCGGCGGCTTCTGGAAGGTCCACCGGCAAGTAGTCGCCGGAGACCAACTTTCTCTTCTTGTTCTGCCCAACTGATGGTGTAACGGATGGTTGAGTCAACTTGAGCAGGAAGGTCCCTGGTTCCACAGGTAACTTCATTGCAGCACACTTTGAAAGGCCATCTGCAATATCGTTCTGAGCTCTTGGGATGTGCTCCATTTGCAGACCTTCAAAGTGCTCTTCAAGCTTCCTCACTTCATCAACATAAGCTTCCATCAAGGGGCTCTGATAACTCTTATTCACTTGTCGGACCACCAACTGCGAATCTCCCCGCACAATCAACTTCTTGATCCCAAGCTCGGCCGCAATTCTGAGGCCGGCAAGCAACCCTTCATACTCAGCAGTATTGTTTGTCGCTTGTTCCCTGGGAAAGTGCATCTGGATAACATACTTGAGGTGCTCCCCGGTGGGCGCTATGAGTACCACGCCGGCACCAGCGCCTTGCAGTGAGAAAGCACCATCAAAGTACATCATCCATTCTTTGCTTGCTTCTTGGACGGGGATACTTGTCTCTGGAACTTCTTCATCCGGCGTTGGGGTCCATTCTGCTATGAATTCTGCCAAAGCTCTGCTCTGTATGGTTGAAGTACTTTCAAACTTGAGGCCAAAGCTTGACAATTCTAGTGCCCACTCGACGATCCTGCCCGTTGCCTCTGGATTTTGTAATATCCTCTTTAACGGAAAGCGAGTGACCACTGTTATCTCGTGTGCTTGAAAGTAATGGCGCAGCTTCCTTGAGGCCATGAGGAGGCCGAACAGCAACTTCTGCCCCCAGAGTATCTTGACCTAGCTCCCTGCAAGAGGGAACTTACAAAATACACTGGGCGCTGCACCATCTTCTTTCGCACTTCACCTTGTTCCTGCGAAGACTTGTCGTTGTCGGGGCCAGAGCTTGTCGCTGGAAGTACTTGTCGGGGCTGTGGGTTCTTCCTCTGCCTCCCTTTCCGCTACCAACGCAGCACTAACCACTTGATTGGTTGCCGCTAAGTACAGCAGCAACTTCTCTTGTGGCCTAGGTGCGACAAGTATTGGAGTGGAGGATAGGTATCCTTTCAAATCCTGCAATGCTGCCTCCGCTTCCGGAGTCCATTTCATAGGACCTGCCTTCTTCAAAAATTTAAAGAAAGGCAAGGCGCGTTCTGCAGACTTCGAAATGAACCTGCTGAGGGCAGCCACACAACCAGCAAGTCTCCTTATGTCCTTGACGCGCTTCGGGGCTTCAATCTGCTCAATGGCTTTTATCTTGTCGGGATTGGCTTCAATCCCTCTCTGGGACACAAAGAACCCGAGAAGCTTGCCGGAGGGGACTCCGAAGACGCACTTCTCGGGGTTCAACTTGAGCTGGATCTTGCGCAGGTTCTCAAAGGTTTCCTCTAAGTCTTGGATCAGGGTATCCTTGCTCTTGCTCTTGACCACTATGTCATCCATGTAGGCTTCTACATTTCTGTGTACCTGTGGCTCAAAAGCAGTGTGCACCACCCTTGCAAATGTTGAGCCTGCATTCTTCAATCCAAAGGGCATGCGTATGAAGCAGTATGTGCCACATGGAGTAATGAATGCAGTCTTCTCTTCATCTTCCTTGGCCATAAATATCTGGTGGTAACCTGAGTATGCATCAAGGAAGGAAAGCAGCTCACATCCGGCGGTGGAGTCAACAATCTGGTCAATACGCGGCAAGGGAAATGGATTCTTGGGACATGCTTTATTCACATCAGTGAAGTCTATACAAAGTCTCCATTTTCCATTGGCCTTGCGTACGACAACTGGATTGGCCAACCACGTAGGATGGATCACGCCTCTGACCAGGCCTGCTGCTTCTAGCTTCTTTATCTCTTCGGCGATGAATTCTTGGCGCTCCACGGCTTGCTTTCTGACCTTCGGCTTGACGGGCCGCGCATGAGGACAAACAACAAGCTTGTGCTCAATTACCTTCCTGGGAACGCCGGGGATGTCAGATGGTTGCCATGCAAACACATCGACATTCGCCCGCAGGAAGGCAACGAGCGCGCTTTCCTATTTGTTGTCGAGCGTAGCACTGATGGTGAAAGTACCACCAGTGCCGTCCTCCTTGGCGGACACCTTCTTGGTTGCCGGTGGAGCTGCCATTCCTTTCTTGCACTTGCCGGTGGAGCTCGATGGAGCGTCCTCGACGGCAGCGCAGCACTCCGAGGAGGTGCGTTTGCCGGAGTGGGCCCCAGAGCTCTTGCCGGACTTGGTCTTGGTCTTCCCCCCGGGAGCTTCAGCGGCAAGTGTGTTGCTTTCTGCTGCGGCTGCTGCGTCCCGGTAGATCTTGTCGGCGCAGATAAGCGCGTCCTTCTTGTCGCCGGGGACAGAGATGACACTTATCGGCCCCGGCATCTTGAGTATGTTGTAGGCATAGTGGGAAGCTGCCATGAACTTGGCGAGGGCAGGACGTCCAAGTATCCCATTGTAAGGCAATGTGATATCGGCAACATCAAACGTGATCCTCTCCGTCCTGAAGTTAAGCTCTCCGCCAAAGGTCACTGGCAGAGTAATCTTTCCCTTCGGCTTGCTCCTTCCCGGGTTGATCCCCTGGAACGACCCGGTTTCTTCGAGCTCGCCGTCTTGGATTTGTAGTTTCTTGATCACAGCTGAGGAGATCAAGTTCAGGCCAGCCCCGCCGTCAACCAACATCTTGGTGACCTTGAGGTTGCGGATAGTTGGTGAGACCAACATCGGCAAACACCCGACCGCTGTGGTGCGGTCCGGGTGGTCCTCAAGGTCAAAGATGATGGGCGTGCCGGACCACTTCAGCAGCCTGCGTGACTCGACGGGCGGCTCAGCTGCGTTTACTTCCCGCACCCATTGCTTGAGTTGGCGGTGGGAAGTATGCAGAGAGGCGCCTCCGTCGACACACAGAACTTCTGTGGCCTTTTGGAACTCCTGCTCGCTGTTATCTCCTTCTTCCATGTCATCGTCGTCGTCTTCTTCCTCATCCTTGTCGCGGCCCCGGGGAGGTCGGTCACCTTGCCGCTGCTTGGCCTTGCCGCGGCGTCCTCCCCGGCCATTGAACGGCCGCTTCTTGCTGGGCTCTCCTCCGCCACCTTGGGCCTTCTCCTTGTCACGACGCTCGTATTCAGCCTTCTGCTGCTCTACGAGGTACTCGACTCGCTTGCAGTTCTGAAGATCGTGGCCCTTGGTGCGGTGGATCTTGCAGTACTGCTTGTCGGAGCCGTCCGGCTTGTCGGCTGCTGCTACAGGGGCAGGTTCCTTGCCGGAACCGCCAGCCTGTACCTTCTTGGCGGGAGCCTCCTTGCCGGACTGCTCGACGACCAGCACTTCCTTGCTCTTCTTCTTTCTGTTGTTCCGCCGGCGGCTCTTCCTTGCCGGGGCGGCATCCTCGCTGTCGCTTCCTCCTGCGCCAGCATCCTCTCCGGGGAGTCTCCTCCCCTCTTCGGCGCGCGCGCACTTGTCAGCCAGAGCGTAGAGCTCGCTGACACCCCGGATCTTGGTCATGGCCATCTCTTCCCTCATGCGGCGGTTACGCACGTTCTGGTGGAACGCGCTGATAACCGCGGCAGGGTGGACGTCGGGGATGTTGTGTTGCACGCGGCTGAATCGTTGAATGTACTTGCGCAGGGATTCTCCTTCCTTCTGGGCTAGGATGTGGAGATCGCTCTCTTGGCCGTGGGGTTTGTGGCCGCCCGTGAAGGCGCCAACAAACTGGTGGCACAGATCCGCCCACGAAGAAATGGAGCTCTCCGGCAAGTGCATAAGCCAAGAGCGGACGTTTGGCTTAAGCACTAGCGGGAAGTAGTTGGCTAGTATCTTCTCGTCGCGTCCACCAGCAGCCTGCACCGCGATGGTGTAGATGCTGAGGAACTCTGAGGGGTGCGTCTTGCCGTCGTACTTCTCGGGTACGTCGGGCTTGAAGTTTTTCATGCTGGGCCACTGGACTCGCCGCAGCTCACGGGTGAACGCGGGGCAACCTGCCGCATACGGCAAGTCGCCTGGTTCACCGGGCGCGTACGTGTCGACAGCGGTCCCAGCGCGCTGATCCGATTGTCGCCGGGCTTCTCGTCGGCGCTCGATGCGCGTCCGAGCATCTTCTTGCCGCCGGTCGTCGAGGACTTGGCGCTGGTCCCGACGAGCCCGCGGATCCGACGACGCCATGGAGTCGTCGTCGACGTTAATCCGGCGGGGTGGCGTCTTCTGCTTCCGCGGCGGGGAGTGCACGGTGGTTGCACCCCCGGTAGTCTTGTCGCCATCGGCCTTCGTCTGGTCGACTTGCCGCGGCCGCGATGTCGCCAGCTGCTGCGGCGTGTCGTTGTTGGCGAAGGCGATGAGGCTCTGAATCGTCACCCTCCAGTCTTCGGCCTTGTCTGCCGCTGGAGGGAAATCGAGGAGCAGTTGTGCTCTTGCTAGAGCTTCTGCTGGAGAGGAGGGGAGCGGCGGCGAGCGGTGCGAGGAGCGAGATATGCTCGGACTTCTAACAGGGTTAGAAGGAGCAGTCTCTCGCCCCGGCGACCGCGCCTTGCTCGTACCAGGACGGTGACCTTGAGCGTCCCGCGATCCTCCGGTTTGTCCTTGCCCCAGCAAGCGTATGGTACCTCCTGTACCACGGCGCTGCTGGCCTGGCGTCTGCTGAGAGAGACGTGGTGCGTCTACGGACACCGAGGCCTTGGAATTCGCCCGGTCGTCTGTCTTGTCCTTGGATTTGGTGGCGCCGTGAGTCTCCTCGCCGGCGACCACCCTTCCGTCGGCGTCTCCTCCACCAACCGTTGGTTCTGGTGGCGGTGGGATCGACGCAGACGGGCCCGCGACCTCCGAAGCCTTCTTCTTCGGAGGCATGTTGTTGTTGCTGATGAAGTTGGTGAAGCTGGAGAGATTGATGAAGAATGCGCCCGCATGAGCGCCGGATCAGGTTCGCACAACCTCGACGCCCCCTACCTGGCGCGCCAAAGATGTCGGGGGAAACTGTCCACCACGAGCACCTATGGGACCGGAGCCCCTTCTACGTTGCGGTAAGGGAGCGGAGGGAGCACGGAGAGCAGATCGAGGAACACACGCGGGCAGTTTACCCAGGTTCGGGCCGCGCGGACGCTTAAAACCCTACTCCTGCTTGGATTGTATTGAGTTCTTGAGCTCGGGAGCTTGAAGAGCTAGCTACACCGAGCGGAAGAGTTGTCTAGGCTCCGAACCGAACCCCCCTTACGTTGTGCATGGGCCTCCTTTTATAGCTCAAGGGGTCACCGACAGGTGTCAACGTAGAGGAGGGTAAAAGTGTAATTTTGGTGGTAGTTGTAACAGTGCGGGAATAGTGCATGAACAGTGGACGAACAGTGGTCTTCACCTAACCTTGACAGTGGGGGACAAGGGCATTAAATGCCCGTCGCCGTCGACCCCAAAAGTGTCCGCCCGTGCTTCTCCGTTCGCCACGGCGGTAGCCTCGTCACCGTGGCCTGCCACCGTGTGCCCCAGGCTGCACAGCCACCCGCCACGTGCCCCTGGAAGGGCCCCAAGGCGACGCGTGGGCCGATGAGCTAGAGCGCGGGCACACAGCGCAGGTTTCCCTGGCAAGCACCTTGCCGGGGTCTTGATCTTGCCGGGCCCGGAAGCTTGTCGCTCTCCGGGTCCTGCCGGGGCGCAAGGTGCGCCGAGGCATCTCTTGAGATATGCATTCCTTGGCTTTCCTGGCAAGCTCCTCTTGCCAGGGTCTTGCGTTTAAGTGATAATCGTGAGTCTGGTGCGGCCTCCCCGGCAAGCTCCTCTTGCCGGGGTTTTGACCTTCTGCCTTGTATACTTTGTTTTTCAATGGCTTCATCGGGACCAGAAAGGTTTCCGGCAAGCACGTGGTAAACCCTGCCGCGGGAAGCTGCTACTGCCCATGCACAAGTTGGGGTACTAAGGTACCCCTATCTAAGTACACCGACACGGGACTTACCCATCTACTATTGTCGGGGAAACTGATCGCCCACGAACACCTATGGGACCGGAGCCCCTTTTTGGTACGGCAAGGGAGCGGAGGGTGTACGAAGAGCGGATCGAGGCGAGCACGCGAGCAGTTTACCCAGGTTCGGGCCGCACGGATGCGTAAAACCCTACTCCTGCCTTGGTTGTATTGTGTTCTTGGCTCAGGAGCACGAAGAGCTATAGAGCTGGTTGCTAGCTACATCGAGCTTGAGAGTGATCAAGGATCGGAACCCCCTCTACGTTGCGCATGGGCCTCCTTTTATAGGTCAAAGGGGTCACCGACAGGTGGCAACGTAGATGAGGGTAAAAGTGTAAAAACGGTGGTAGTTGGAACAGTGTATGTACAATATAGGTACAGTGGTCTATACCTAACCCTGACGGCAGGGGACAAGGGCATTGAATGCCCGTCGCCGTCGCCCCCAAACAGTGCAAAAAGTGTCCGTTAGGGCGTCTCCGTTCGCCACGAAGGTGGCCTCGTCATCGCGGCTCGCCACGGTGTACCCCAGGCTGCACAGCCTTCCGCCACATGCACCTGGAAGGGCCCCAGGGCGACGCGTGGCCGGATGAGCTGGAGCGCGGGCACGTAGTGGGAGCTTGCCGCGGCAAGCGCCTTGCCGCGGTCGCTACCTTGCCGCGCCCGGAAGCTTGTCGCTCTCCGGGCCTTGCCGCGACGCGCGGAGCGTTGCGGCAAGTCTTCTGAAATGCCATGTTTGGCCTTCCTGACAAGCTCCTCTTGCCAGGGCCTTGTGCCAAAGGGGTGGTCTTGAGCCTGGTACGGCCTTCCCGGCAAGCTCCTCTTGCCGGGGTCTTGTCTCTTTAACTTAAATACTTTGTTCTTGAATGGCTCTAAAGGATCCAAAGCGGGCCTTGGCGGGCGCGTGGCAAGCCCGGCCACGGGACGCTGCTACTGCCCGTGCACAAGTCGGGATACTAAGGTACCCCTACTTTAGTACACCGACAGGAGCCCCCGGGCCTGGGCCACACACGGTGCCGAGCGCTGTTGGGCCAGGCCCAAAACAGTGCACGGGCACACGCGGCCCACGGCGCGCCGTATCCCACTCCGTATCCGCCGCATCCCTCCCTAACGGCACGCGTCGATTGCGGCGTCGTGGGAGAGATCGTGGCCTGTTTCTTTAATGGGGGAAAATGCGGAACGTCCCCCTCTCCCCCTTAAAAGCAGGGGAAACAGGGGCAGTCCCTCCCCATTCGCTCATTGCTTCTTCAACCTCCAGAAACCCCCGCCGCTCTCCTCCCTCCCTGAAGGTTGAAAGAGAGCAGCGCTCCGCCCTTCCTCCGCCGCCGCCAGCCTCCGCAGCGCCGTCGACCTCCCTCGCCGTCCCCGCCATGGCCCCGAAGGGCGACAAGGCGAAAGCCGCGAAGACCGACCGGGCGCAGAAACTAGCAGCAATGCGGAAGAAGATGGTGGTCTTCCCGCCGAGGCTCGGTGCGAGGGAGCTGAAGGACAAGTTCTACCTCTTCTGGTCGAGGGAGACGAAAGCTCACCCGCGCACCAGGGTACTCCCTGCCGAAGCCTGCGACATGTTTCCGGGAGGGTACGCCTATTTCGCCCTGTTCTTCCATTGTGGACTCTGCCCTCCATACTCTGAATTCTTCTGCGACGTTATGAATACCTACGGGTTTCATCTTCTTGATTTCACCCCGAACGCAGTCTTGACCATGGCCGTTTTCGCACATCTGTGCGAGAACTTTGTCGGGGTGTATCCCAATGTAGCCCTCTTCCGCCATTATTATACACCTCGAGTAGAGTCAGGTTCTCCTTTATCCGGCGGGATCTCCTGGATCTTTAGACTCAATAAGAAAGAGGCATACTTGACTGGGGAACTCCGCGGCAAGTGGGAGGAGTGGAGGGCCAACTGGTGCTGGGTCATGGAGGATAGACCCCAGCAGTTCACTTCCCCGCGCCGAGCCGCAATAGTGCGCGGCAAGGACTGGAGCGGCCTGGCCCAGGAGGACGACAAGCTGAAGATAGCCATCACTAGGATCCTTCGCCTCCGGCAAGCCAAGCTCACCGTAGGGGCTGTCGGGGCTGATTTCCTTCGCCGTCGCATTGCCCCCTTGCACGAGAGGAAGAGGTCTGCTTGGGAATTTGGTAATGCGGCAGACTGTATGAGGCTGTGCCCAGGCCTCAACTATAATTTCACAGTGCTGGAGCTCAAAGGGATGCTCCGTGAGCTGTTCAAGCACGACGCCAAGCACCCGGAGTGGTTCACCTTGCCGCGGGGGGTAGTTCCACTATGCAACAATTCATCGCTCAATGCTATCCGCGCGACAATGCCGTGGTGCGACTCCCATGGGATTGACCCCACTTGGCTGACGCCCTCTGACGAAGCCGTGCAAACATTCTTCGATAACTTGGTGGAGCTGCCAATCGATCCCGACGAGAAGAAATGCCTCACCCGCGACACCACCGACCGGGAGATGGCCTATATAGCCACCAGATTGGAGGAGGCAGCCGCAGCTGCGGCCGCGGGTGAATTTGGGTATACCATGGAGGAGGCAGACGCAACGGAGGCAGTGAGTCGGGCCGAGGAGGAAGAGATCCTCAAACTGTTGAAGCCTGCCGGGCAGCCTGCCGAGACGAGCGAGGCCGCCGGGCAAGGGACGGAGTCGAGTGAGCCCGCCGACCTGGGCGATGAATCAAGCGATTCTGCCGAAGACTCGGGCGGGTCTCTGAACCTTGACTCTTCCTTCATCCTCGGGAAGTTCACCGCCGCCGCCCAGTCCTCCGCCTCAACCAAAGAAGCGTCTCCGCAAGGCCGCAGACGCGGCGAGGCAGCCGACGGGCCAGCAGTCGCAGCGCCGCTCGACGCGCGCCACCACGACGAGCAAGGCCGCCAAGGGGGCGCCTCGCGCCTCAGCAGCGGCTGGAGGAGGATCTTCCCGCACGGGCTCCACCGCTCCTCGGGCCTCGGCGACGACCGGAGCGGGGTCTTCGCAGACCACCGACCCCGCTCCCGGCAAGCGGCCGAGGGCGCCTACTCCTCCAGCTCCTCGCGCCGGACCGCGCGAGGTAGACTTCGACTTCTCCGTTCTTAGTTCCGACGAGGAGGAGGAAGAGTAAGTACTTGCAACTCTTGTTTCCTTCGTTTGTTGTTCTTTGTTTCGAATCTTCTTTGTCTGATTCTGTTTGATGTCCGACTTCCAGGACCCTGGCCCAAAGGGTGGCGAAGAGGGCCAAGATCCCGGTGGTCGACCTCGAGGACGAGCCCATTGCAGCAGCAGGGGATGCGCCCACGACAGGCTTGCCGGATCAGCCAGCTGCTCCGCAGAGCAGCCCCCAGCGCATCCCCCAGCGTAAGTCTTCTGTTCACTTCTCCGTTTGTCGGGCGCGCGTGTGGCTTCCTATCCTTGTTAATATTTTTGTCTGTTTGTTGACTTCTGCAGAAGCAGAGCCGCAGACCCAGGAGCACCAAGAAACTGCTCCCGATGAGCCGCACGCCCCGACCTCTCCGCCGAGGAGGAGCTCCCCGGCGAGGGAGAATACTCCGCCAAGGGCGGGTGCTCCGCCAAGGGCGAGTACCCCGCCAAGGGCGAGCACCCCGCCAAGGGTGAGCACCCCGCCAAGGGAAGGCGCCAGCGGTCCTCCGCCGGCGGGGGCTACTACCACGCCGCCGAGGGAGGACCCCCCGGCGAGGGACCTCGTTGAAGAAGAGGCCCGCGCAGGTAACCCTTGTAGTTTTCTTCTCTTGAACTTCTCTTTTTGGATATTTGCTTGACAATGATTTTCTTCTTCTTCTTCTTGTCTTCAGACTCGTCCGCTCCAGAGCCTATGGAGACAGAGGCCACCACCGAGGAGCCCGCGCGCGGCAACGCTGGCGATGCCGCGACTACCGAGGAGGCGGTCGACACCGAGGAGCCCGCCGTCGAAGAGGCAACCAGGGACGCCGACGCGGCGGCTGAGGAGGGGACCGGCGGTCGTACTGACGGCCCTGAGGCCGCAGGAGCGTTTGTCGCTGCGCCGACCGCCGACCCTGCCGCCGCCACGGCCGGAACTGGCGCCTATTTGGAGGCCGAAAACGGGGTTTTCATCCAACTTCCGTGGGCTTCTTCGTCAAGGGCGCCCATGGAGGGGGAGGTCTTCGATGGGGAAGTCCTCGCCTCCGCGGGGCTGAAGTTTGTCGACGCACCCGGCAGCAGCAACGAGCCCGAGGAGGAGCAGCTTCTGCGCCGGCTTCTGGCCCTGTACCGTGCCAGGCAGGCCAAGCTGGAGTCCCGAGAGGCTCTGGCTGCCAAGGCAGGCGTCGATTTGGAGAAGCGCACCGAGGAGCTCCGCGCCGCCAACCAGGCGGCCCTCCGGTCCTTGGCGGAGGAGCGGGAGGAGCTTGCCGAGGCGCACCAGGCGTTCATCCTCGAAAAGTCCGAAGCAGAGGAGCAGCAACGGCTCGCCGCCGAAGATCTGTCTCGGCGGGAAGGTGAGCTAACGCAGCGGAAGGTCGACCTCGACAGCCATGAGGACGACCTTGCCGCGCGCGAGCAGTCCATTGGCGGGGCTCTGCGGGAAGCGAGGGACGCCGCTGCAGCTGCAGAGACCGCCAAGAGAGACTTGGAGGCGAGGGTGGCACAGTTGGAGATCAACTTGAGGACGAGCGAGGAGAAGGTTGCCGCGCTCACGTTGGAGAGGGAGAAAGACGCCCACAGCCACTCGGAGCTGCAGGTCCGTCTCTCCGACAAGGGCAAGGAGCTCGCCGTCGCCAAGGACTCTGTTGCGGACTTGGAATTGAAGCTGTCCACCCTCACTGCATCGCTCGACAGCGCCAGGAACTGGGAGACAAAGCTGAAGGAGGACCTCCGGGCTGAGAGGGCACTGCTGGACAGCGCCGCCCTCACGCAGAACAACTTCAGGAAGACGGTGGAGCAGTGGACCGAGGAGCTTGTCGCCGCCGCCGCTGACATCGACAGAGAGTTGGCGGGGCTGGGGACAGAGCACCTCGGGTACTCCCCCAACGCGAACCTCCCTCACAGCGCCAAGCTGAGCTTATTCTTCAGGGGAGTGGCGCCGGCCCTTGAGCAGCTCCGTGAGAAGATCCCCACGCAGCTGGCCAACGAGGCGCGCAGGCTTTGCACGGGAGTTGTGGAGAGAGTGCTGACGAAGATAGTCTACCGCAACCCCGGGATCAATCTTGAGAACATCCTCAGGACCTTGCCGCCCGACGCCGACCAGGAAGCGCTGAAGGCTCTTGTCGCCCCCATCGTGGCCAAGGTGGGCAAGATCAGGAGGGTCGACGGCGACCGTGTGGACTAGACTGTCTTCCTTTCTGCTTCTCTTGTCGCTGCCAATCACGTTATGGACAGTAGTTTGTTAGAACAACGACAAGTCGTCTTGTAATATAAATTTATTTTGGGTAGTTAATGCAGTGTTATTTCCTTTGCTCGACTCCTTTACTTTGTATGCTTTTACCCTACGCTTTTAGGGAACTTGCCGGCAAAGGGGCCCTTGCCGCGAGTGCTGAGTGCGGAACTTCAGCAACCTGCTGGCAACGCCTCTACCGGCAAGAAACCTTGCCGCAGCTAGTCGCAGCACACTTAGGTTGTTGAGCGAACTCGAAAACAAAGTAAGGGCGTGACATTTGTCGCAGAGCAGTTAAACCGTTGAGCATGCTCGAAACAAAGTAAGGGCGCGGCTAGCTACAGGTAGGTTCCTCCGCGCACAGGTTTTCCATACAAAGCGTGGTCGTTCAAGGAAGATAACTTTAAAATTTAAAAATTTGAATGCTCAAACTTTGGTAACTTAGCTTTTTTGTATGGTCTGCTTCCCGGCAAGGCGAGGCTTTCTTGAATGGCACTTGGTCCATACCACTGTCTCCTTCCCCCCCGGCAAACTTGTGCGCGAGGAATCCTTCTTCTGCTTGAGAGAAAAAAGAAAGGGAGGAAACATAGATATGGAGCCTTGCGGCTCGTTATTGCTTACTGGAGGTGTGTGCTGCACGAGGTGTCATATAATACATGCAAGTAAAAGAGAAAAATGCATGAAACGACAAGTTGTGCAAGGCACAGAAGCTTTACTGATGCACGGGGTCTGCGCCCGGCTTTGTACAAAGGTTTACATGCAATAGCGGCAAGACTT
The DNA here is from genome assembly GCA_902687465.1 of Secale cereale. Taxonomy (NCBI): domain Eukaryota; kingdom Viridiplantae; phylum Streptophyta; class Magnoliopsida; order Poales; family Poaceae; genus Secale; species Secale cereale. Next base: position 92,432,216 of record LR738711.1, on the reverse strand, counting down.
GTACAAAAGGTGCTTGCCGGAACGGATCACGGCAACCGCGCCTTATGGGTGAAACTTGCGAAGATGCTCAATGTTCCAGGAGTTGCTCACCGGTAAGCCCTCTTCGGTCTCAAGGCGGACAGCGCCGGGTCTTGTGACTTGTCTCACCCGATAAGGGCCTTCCCACTTCGGCGTCAACTTGTTGGAATTCTTGGCGGACTGAACACGCCGAAGAACAAGGTCGCCTTCCTCGAGACTTCTGGCCTTAACTTTGCGGCTATGGTAGCGGCGCAAAGCTTGCTGGTATCGAGCAGCTCGTACAGCAGCCTGAAGACAGTCCCCCTCGAGGAGCAGTGCATCATCTTGTCGCAGCTGCTCTTGCTCGAGCTCATCGTAAGCGAGCACTCGAGGCGACCCGTATACGAGTTCCGTGGGGAGAACTGCCTCTGCTCCATAGACAAGAGCAAAGGGTGTCTGTCCAGTGGCTCGATTTGGTGTCGTCCTGATTGACCGAAGAGCCGCCGGCAACTCCTCAATCCAGTTTCTTCCGCATTTGTGCAGCCTGTCGAAAGTTCTTGTCTTGAGTCCGCGCAGCATTTCAGCGTTTGCCCTCTCCGCTTGACCATTGCTCCTCGGGTGAGCAACAGAAGCGAAGCAGACCTTGGCGCCAAGGTCTTAGACGTAGTGCATGAAGGTGCGACTTGTGAACTGTGTGCCGTTGTCGGTGATGATCCTGTTAGGGATTCCGAAACGGCAAACAATTGACCTGAAGAACTTGACTGCTGACTGTGCGGTCACCTTTCTCACTGGTTCCACTTCCGGCCACTTTGTGAACTTGTCGATGGCGACGTACAAGTACTCAAAGCCCCCGGCTGCGCGGGGAAAGGGGCCGAGGATATCGAGCCCCCAGACTGAAAATGGCCAGGACAAAGGGATCGTCTCGAGAGCTTGAGCTGGCTGATGTATTTGCTTGGCATGGAACTGGCACGCTTCACACTTGGTTACTTGTGCAGTTGCATCTTGGAGGGCTTCTGGCCAAAAGAAACCTTGCCGGAACGCCTTGCCGGCAAGTGCTCTTGCGCCAATGTGGTGGCCACATATGCCTCCATGTATCTCTGCCAACAGCTTCTGCCCATCTTCCCGGGGAATGCACTTCAATCTAACTCCATTGAGTCTTCTTCTGTACAGTTCATTGCCGACGAACTGGAACATACTTGACTGCCTGGTTATTCTCTCTGCCTCTTCTGGCTCTTCGGGAAGTTCTCCAGTTTTGAGGAAATGGACGATCTGCTGTGCCCACGCTGGAGCCTGAGGCTCAACAACAAGGACTAAAGGCATCAGTGCTGCTGCGGGAACGTTAGCTTCTTCGGCAAGAACCTGTGGCTCGGCCGGAGCTTGACGTTCCCCGGCAAGCTTGCCGGGGCAAAGCTTGTCGGGAACGCCTGCTTCAACTGTACAAACCCTTGGGTTTGCAGGAGCAGACTGTTCCTCAGCAATTTTGTCGTTGATCTTGGGGACCTTGGCGGTGGCTTGAGGAAGTTCTGCTGGCAAGTAGTCACCGGAGACCAACTTTCTCTTCTTACTTTGTCCAATTGATGGTGTAACGGATGGTTGAGTTAACTTGAGCACAAAGATCCCTGGTTCCACAGGTAGCTTTAGTGCAGCACACTTTGACAGGCCATCTGCGACGTCATTTAGAGCTCTTGGAACGTGCTCCATCTGCAAGCCTTCAAAGTGTTCTTCAAGTTTCCTCACTTCGTCGACGTAAGCTTCCATCAATGGGCTCTGGTAGCTCTTGATCACTTGACAGACAACCAACTGCGAATCTCCCCGCACAATCAGCTTCTTGATCCCAAGTTCAGCTGCGATTCTGAGGCCGGCAAGCAAACCTTCATACTCCGCAGTATTATTCGTTGCTTGTTCCTTGGGAAAGTGCATCTGGACGACGTACTTGAGGTGCTCGCCGGTGGGCGCGACAAGCAGCACGCCGGCGTCGGCGCCTTGCAGCGAGAAGGCACCATCAAAGTACATTATCCATTCTTTGCTTGCTTCTTTGACGGGGATGTTTGTCTCTGGAATCTCTTCGTCTGGCGTTGGTGTCCACTCTGCTATGAACTCTGCCAATGCTCTTCTCTGGATAGTTGAAGTACTTTCAAACTTAAGACCAAAGCTTGACAGCTCCAGTGCCCACTCGACAATCCTGCCCGTTGCTTCTGGATTTTGCAATATCCTCTTCAGCGGAAAGCGAGTGACCACTGTTATCTCATGTGCTTGGAAGTAGTGGCGCAGCTTTCTCGAGGCCATAAGGAGGCCGAAAAGCAACTTATGCACCCCAGAGTATCTTGACCTAGCCCCCTGCAAGAGGGAACTGACAAAATAGACTGGTCGCTGCACCATCTTCTTCCGCACTTCTTCTTGCATCTGCGCAGACTCATCCTTGTCGGGGCGAGAGCTTGTCGGGGAAGCCCCCTGCTTGTCGCTGGATGTGCTTGTCGGGGTTGTGGGCTCCTCATCAGCCTCCCTTTCCGCTACCAACGCAGCACTAACCACTTGATTGGTTGCTGCTAAGTACAGCAGCAACTTCTCTTGTGGCCTAGGTGCGACAAGTATTGGAGTGGAGGATAGGTATCCTTTCAAGTCCTGCAGCGCTGCCTCCACTTCCGGAGTCCATCTCATTGGACCCGCCTTTTTCAAGATTTTGAAAAACGGCAGTGCGCGTTCTGCTAACTTAGAAATGAACCTGCTGAGAGCAGCCACGCAGCCGGCAAGCCTTCGTACATCCTTGGCGCGCTTCAGAGCTTCGATCTGCTCGATGGCTTTGATCTTGTCGGGATTGTCTTCAATCCCCCTCTGGGACACAAAGAACCCGAGAAGCTTGCCGGAGGGGACTCCGAACACACACTTCTCGGGGTTAAGCTTGAGCTGTATCTTGCGCAGATTCGCAAAAGTTTCATCTAGGTCTTGAATCAGGGTATCCGTGTCCTTGCTCTTGACCACTATATCATCCATGTATGCTTCCACATTCCTGTGTATCTGTGGCTCAAAAGCAGTGTGGACCACCCTTGCAAATGTTGAACCCGCATTCTTCAATCCAAAGGGCATGCGTATAAAGCAGTAAGTGCCACATGGAGTAATGAACGCGGTTTTTTCTTCATCCTCTTCAGCCATAAATATCTGGTGGTACCCGGAGTATGCATCAAGGAATGAAAGCAACTCACACCCAGCCGTGGAGTCAACGATCTGGTCAATGCGCGGCAAGGGAAATGGATCTTTGGGACATGCTTTATTCACATCAGTGAAGTCTATACAAAGCCTCCACTTCCCATTAGCTTTGCGCACGACAACAGGGTTGGCCAGCCACGTGGGATGAAGTACACCTCTAACAAGGCCTGCTGCTTCCAGCTTCTTGATTTCCTCCGCGATAAACTCTTGGCGCTCCACCGCTTGCTTTCTGACCTTCTGCTTGACGGGCCGCGCGTGAGGACAAATGGCAAGCTTGTGCTCAATCATTTTCCTGGGAACACCGGGGATGTCAGACGGTTGCCATGCAAACACGTCGACATTCGCCCGTAGGAAAGCAACGAGCGCGCTTTCCTATTTAGGATCGAGCGTGGCACTGATGGTGAAAGTACCACCAGTGCCGTCCTCCTTGGCGGACACCTTCTTGGTTGCAGGTGGAGCTGCCATTCCCTTCTTGTACTTGCCGGTGGAGCTCGATGGTGCGTCCTCGACGGCAGCGCAGCACTCCGAGGAGGTGCGTTTGCCGGAGTGGGCCCCAGAGCTCTTGCCGGACTTGGTCTTGTTCTTCCCCCCGGGAGCTTCAGCGGCAAGTGTTTTGCTATCTGCTGCTGCTGCTGCGTCTCGGTAGATCTTGTCGGCGCAGATAAGCGCGTCCTTCTTGTCGCCGGGGACAGAGATGACGCTTATCGGGCCTGGCATCTTGAGCATGTTGTAGGCGTAATGAGAGGCTGCCATGAACTTGGCGAGCGCCGGACGGCCAAGTATCCCATTGTATGGCAATGGGATATCGGCAACGTCGAAGGTGATCCTCTCAGTTCTGAAATTCAGCTCTCCGCCAAAGGTTACCGGCAGTGTGATCTTCCCCTTCGGCTTGCTCCTTCCCGGGTTAATTCCTTGGAAAGTTCCGGTTTCCTCGAGCTCGCTGTCGGGGATCTGTAGCTTCCGGGCACAGCAGAGGAGATAAGGTTCAGGCCGGCCCCGCCGTCAACCAGCATCTTGGTGACCTTGAGGTTGCGGATGGTTGGTGAAACCAACATCGGCAAGCACCCGACCGCAGTTGTGCGGTCAGGGTGATCCTCAATGTCGAAGATGATGGGCGTGCTGGACCACTTCAGGAGTTTGCGCGACTCGACGGGTGGCTCTGCTGCATTAACTTCCCGCACCCATTGCTTGAGTTGGCGGTGGGAAGTATGCAGAGAGGCACCTCCATCAACGCACAGAACTTCTGTGGCCTTCTGGAACTCCTGCTCGCTGTTGTCTCCGTCGTCCATGTCCTCGTCGTCGTCTTCGTCTTCCTCCTTGTCGCGGCCGCGGGGAGGTCTATCTCCTTGCCGCTGCTTGGCCTTGCCGCGGCGTCCTCCCCGGCCATTGAATGGCCGCTTCTTGCCGGACTCTCCTCCGCCTCCCTGGGCCTTCTCCTTGTCGCGACGCTCGTACTCAGCTTTCTGCTGTTCGACGAGGTACTCGACCCTTTTGCAGTTCTGGAGATCGTGGCCCTTGGTGCGGTGGATCTTGCAGTACTGCTTGTCGGAGCCGTCCTGCTTGTCGGCGGCCGCTACAGTGGTGGCTTCCTTGTCGGAGCCACCAGCCTGAGCTTTCTTGGCGTCAGCCTCCTTGCCGGACTGCTCGATGGCCAGTACTTCCTTGTTCTTCTTCTTCTTATTGTTCCGCCGCCGGTTCTTCCTTGCCGGGGCGGCATCCTCACTGTCCGTTCCACCTGCTCCAGTATCTTCTCCGAGGAGTCTCCTCCCCTCTTCAGTGCGCGCGCACTTGTCGGCCAGGGCATAAAGCTCGCTGACGTCTCGTATCTTGCACATCGCCATTTCCTCCCTCATGCGGCGGTTACGCACGTTCTGGTGGAACGCGCTAATAACCGCGGCAGGGTGGACGTCAGGGATGTTGTGCTGGACGCGGCTGAATCATTGGATGTACTTTCGCAGGGACTCTCCTTCCTTCTGGGCAAGTATATGCAGGTCGCTCTCCTGGCCATGGGGCTTGTGGCCGCCCATAAAGGCGCCGACGAACTGATGGCACATGTCTGCCCAAGAAGAGATGGAGTTCTCCGGCAAGTGCATGAGCCAAGATCTGACATTCGGCTTGAGCACGAGCGGGAAGTAGTTCGCTAATATCTTCTCGTCGCGTCCCCCGGCAGCATGCACCGCGATGGTGTAGATGCTGAGGAACTCTGAGGGATGGGTCTTGCCGTCGTACTTCTCGGGTACGTCGGGCTTGAAGTTCTTCATGCTGGGCCACTGGACCTGCCGCAACTCGCGGGTGAACGCGGGGCAACCTGCCGCGTACGGCAAGTCGCCCGGTTCTCCGGGCGCGTGCATGTCGACAGCGGTCCCAGCGCGCTGGTCGGACTGTCGTCGAGCTTCTCTTCGACGCTCGATGTGGGTTCGAGCGTCTTCTTGTCATCTATCGTCGAGGACTTGGCGTTGATTGCGGTGAGCTCGTGGATCCGACGATGCCGTGGAGTCGTCGTCGACGTTGATCCGGCGAGTCGGCGACTTTGGCCTTCGGGGCGGGGAGTGCATGGTTGTTGCACCCCCGGCGGTCTTGTCTCCATCAGCCCATGCCTGGCTGACTTGCCGCGGCCACGACGTCGTCGGCTGCTGCGGCGTGTCGTTGTTGGCGAAGGCGATGAGGCTTTGGATGGTGGCCCTCCAGTCTTCGGCCTTGTCTGCCGCTGGAGGGAAATCGAGGAGCAGCTGAGCTCGAGCTAGAGCTTCCGCTAGAGTGGAGGGGAGCGGTGGCGAGCGGTGCGAGGAACGAGATATGCTCGGACTTCTAACTGCGTTAGAAGGAGCAGGGTCTCGTCCCGGCGACCGCGCCTTGCTCGTGCCTGCACGTTGGCCTTGAGCGTCCCGTGATCCACCAAATTGACCTTGGCCCAGCAAGCGGATGGTACCTTGTGTACCACGTCGCTGCCGGTCCGGCACCTCCTAAGAGGGGCGTGGCGCATGCACGGACGCCGAGGCCTTGGAATGCGCCCGATCGTCCGTCTTGTCCTTGGATTTGGCGGCGCCGTGAGTTTCCTCCCCGGCGTCCGTCCTTCCGCCAGCGTCTACCCCACCAACCGTTGGTTCTGGTGGTGGTGGGATCGACGCGGACGGGCCTCCTACTTCCGAAGCTTTCTTCTTCGGCGGCATGTCGATGAAGTCAACGAAGTTGATGAAGTTGCTGAAGGTTTCGCCCGCGTGAACGCCGGATCAGGTTCGCACAACCTCGACGCCCCCTACCTGGCGCGCCAAAGATGTCGGGGAAACTGATCGCCCACGAACACCTATGGGACCGGAGCCCCTTTTCGGTACGGCAAGGGAGCGGAGGGTGTACGAAGAGCGGATCGAGGCGAGCACACGAGCAGTTTACCCAGGTTCGGGCCGCACGGATGCATAAAACCCTACTCCTGCCTTGGTTGTATTGTGTTCTTGGCTCGGGAGCACGAAGAGCTACAGAGCTGGTTGCTAGCTACACCGAGCTTGAGAGTGATCAAGGATCGGAACCCCTTCTACGTTGCGCATGGGCCTCCTTTTATAGTTCAAAGGGGTCACCGACAGGTGGCAACGTAGATGAGGGTAAAAGTGTAAAAACGGTGGTAGTTGGAACAGTGTATGTACAGTATAGGTACAGTGGTCTATACCTAACCCTGACAGCAGGGGACAAGGGCATTGAATGCCCGTCACCGTCGCCCCCAAACAGTGCAAAAAGTGTCCGTTAGGGCGTCTCCGTTCGCCACGAAGGTGGCCTCGTCATCGCGGCTCGCCACGGTGTACCCCAGGCTGCACAGCCTTCCGCCACGTGCACCTGGAAGGGCCCCAGGGTGACGCGTGGCCGGATGAGCGGGAGCGCGGGCACTTAGTGGGAGCTTGCCGCGGCAAGCGCCTTGCCGCGGTCGCTACCTTGCCGCTCCCGGAAGCTTGTCGCTCTCCGGGCCTTGCCGCGACGCGCGGAGCGTTGCGGCAAGTCTTCTGAAATGCCATGTTTGGCCTTCCTGACAAGCTCCTCTTGCCAGGGCCTTGTGCCAAAGGGGTGGTCTTGAGCCTGGTACGGCCTTCCCGGCAAGCTCCTCTTGCCGGGGTCTTCTCTCTTTAACTTAAATACTTTGTTCTTGAATGGCTCTAAAGGATCCAGAGCGGGCCTTGGCGGGCGCGTGGCAAGCCCGGCCACGGGACGCTGCTACTGCCCGTGCACAAGTCGGGATACTAAGGTACCCCTACTTTAGTACACCGACAACTATCACCTATATGATAGATTATACCTGCTTCCGGAAGTTTTAATATTTCCGTTCTTACCACTTCTTTCATTTTCGGATTTAACCGACGTTGATGATCGACAACGGGTTTAGCATCAGGTTCCATATTAATCTTATGCTGACATAGAGTGGGACTGATTGATGCCCTTTAAATCATCAAGATTATATCCAATGGCAGCTCGGTGCTTTCTTAGAACTTTCAATAATCTTTCTTCTTCATGTTCTGAAAGGTTAGCAGTGATAATGACGGGATATATCTTCTTTTCATCAAGATAAACATAGTTCAAAGTGTTAGGCAATTGTTTTAGTTCAAACACAGGTTCACCTTTAGGTGGAGGAGGACCTCCTAGTGTTTCAATAGGTAGATTGTGTTTGAGCAGAGGACATTGCTCGAAGAAGATATCATCTATTTCATTTCTTTCATGCATAAGTAAATCATTTTCATGGTCTAGCAAATATTGTTCTAGAGGATCAGTATGAGGCACAAGAATAGAAGCAAGACCAATAATTTCATCTTTACTAGGCAAATCTTTTTCATGAAGCTTTCTATTAAACTTGGAAAAATTAAATTCATGAGACTCGTCACCAAAACTAACACCGACAGTTTGTTTCTTACAATCTATTTTAGCATTAACGGTGTTCAAGAAAGGTCTACCAAAGATAATGGGACAGAAGTCGTCTTGTGGGGAGCCAAGAACAAGAAAATCAGTAGGGTATTTTATGTTCCCACAGAAGACTTCAACATCTCTAACAATCCCAATTGGTGATATAGTGTCTCTATTAGCCAGTTTAATAGTGACATCAATGTCTTCTACCTCTGCGGGTGCTATGTCAGTCATAATTTCTTGGTATAAAGAGTAGGGAATAACACTCATGCTATCACCTATGTCACGTAAACCATGATAGTAGTGATCTCCTATTTCGACTAAGACAACGAGCATGCCAACAACAGGTATGTGTTTATCCTTTTCATCAGGCTTGGCAATTCTAGCAGCTTCTTCATTAAAGCAAATAACATGCCCGTCTACATTTTCTTCCAAGAGTTCTTTGACCATAGCAATATTAGGTTCTAGTTTATTTTGTTCATTTGGTTTAGGTGTTCTGATATAACTTTTGTTAACCACAGTTGAAACTTTAGCATGTTCCTTTATCCTAACAGGAAAAGGTTTTTTTATATAAGTAGTAGGAACAACTGGATCAACATTATAAAGTATAGTTTCTTCTTTAACTGGTACCAGTTCTTTAATTTCTTTCTTTAATAGGTGGGTGATATTTAAACCACTTCACTTTAGGGAGATCATCATGAGTAGCAAAAGATTCACAAAAGGAGGCTGCTATCTTAGAGTCAAGTCCATACTTAGTGCTAAACTTTTTAAAAAGCATCGGTATTCATAAAAGATTTAACACAATCATACTTAAGCTTAATACCTGACTCTTTAACTTCGTCGATTTCCCAATCTTCAGAGTGGTGTTTAACTCTATCCAAAAGATCCCACCGGAATTCAATAGTCTTCTTCATAAAAGAACCAGCACAAGAAGTATCAAGCATGGATTGATCATTACGAGAAAGCCGACCATAAAAATTCTGAATAATAATTTCTCTAGAGAGCTCATGATTGGGGCATGAATATAACATTGACTTAAGCCTCCCCCAAGCTTGAGCGATACTTTCTCCTTGACAAAAATTATATATGTAATTCCGATCATGATGAACTAGATGCATAGGATATTTTTGTGGTGAAACTCCATTTTCAGTCGGTTCCAGTTCCAAGATCCAATATCATCGCATACCATATACCATGCTAATGCTTTTCCCTTCAAAGATAAAGGAAACCTTCTTCATGACTTGATCTCCGGGTAAACCTGCAAGCTTAAACAATCCACAAATTTGTTCCACATATATCAAGTGCATCTCAGGATGTTCGTTTCCATCTCCTGCATAAGGATTAGCTAGCAGTTGTTCTATCATACCCGAACGTATTTCATATTCAATATTTTCAGTAGGTGCAGCGGGTTGAGGGGTAGCTAATTGTGGTTCCGGTCGAGGTGAAGATACCCCGAACAAACCCCTCACAGGATTGTTCTCCATAGTAACAAGTGACAATAAATTTCAGCACACTATATGAATGTTTCCTTACCAATTTCCACTCACCAAAAGTGCTTCACTCCCTGGCAACGGCGCCAGAAAATTGCCTTGATGACCCACAAATATATGGGATTAATTGTAGCTCTTTTCGATAGGTAAGAGTGTCGAACCCAACGAGGAGCAGAAGGAAATGACAAGTGTTTTTCAGTAAGGTAATATCTGCAAGTGTTGAAATTGTAAGTAGCAGAGTAGTCTGATAGCAAGATAATTTTGTAACGAGCATGTAATGGTAGTAGTAGCAAAAGTGCAGCAAGATAGCCCAATACTTTTGAGGTAAAGGACAGGCCAAGACGGTCTCTTATAAAAAAGCAAAGCATTCTTGAGGGTACATGGGAATTTCATCTAGTCACTTTCATCATGTTGGTTCAATTCGGGTTCGCTACTTTGATAATTTGATATGTGGGTGGATCGGTGCTTAGGTGCTATTATTACTTGAAAAAACCTCCTACTTATGATCAACCCTCCCGCAAGCATCCGCAACTACGAGAAAAGTATTAAGAACAAATACTAACCATAGCATTAAACTTTTGAATCCAATTGGTCCCTTACGGAATAGCGCATAAACTGGGGTTTTAGCTTCTGTCACTCTCGCAACCCACCATCTAATTACTACTCCACAATGCATTTCCTTAGGCCCAAATATGGTGAAGTGTCATGTAGTCGACGTTCACATGACACCACTAAGGGAATCACAACATACATACTATCAAAATATCGAACACATATCAAATTCACATGATTACTTGCAACATGATTTCTCCCGTGACCTCAAGAACAAAGGTAACTACTCACAAATGATGAACATGCTCAAGATCAGAGGATTATTAAATAGCATAATGGATCTGAACATATAATCTTCCACCAAATAAACCATATACTAATCAACTACAAGATGTAATCAACACTACTAGTCACCCACAAGCACCAATCTATAATTTCGGTAACAAGATTGAACACAAGAGATGAACTAGGGTTTGAGATGAGATGGTGTTTTTGAAGATGTTGATGAAGATAGCCCTCCCCAAGATGGGAGAGTTGTTGGTGATGATGGTGACGAAGATTTCCCCCTCGGTGAGGGAAGTTCCCCCGGCGGAATCGCTCTGCCAGAGGGCAAAAGTGCTCCTGCCCAAGTTCCGCCTTAAGACGGCGGCACTCCATCCCGAAAGTCTTCTCCTTATTTTCTAGGTCAGAATGGCTTATATACCAGAAGATGGGCACTGGAGATGGGCCTGGGTGAGCACAACCCACCAGGGCGCGCTTGGGGGGCGTGGCGCGCCCAGGTGTGTTGTGCCCACCTGGTGGCCCCCCTGTGGTGGTTATCAGCTCCAGTATTTTCATATATTCCATAAAAATTCTCCGTGAAGTTTCAGCTGTTTGGAGTTGTGCAAAATAGGTAGCTTGACGTAGCTTTTTCAGGTCCAGATTTCCAGCTGTCGTAATTCCCCCCCTTGGTGCATTCCTTGCTAATTATGAGAGAAAAGGCATTAGAATTACTCCAAAAAGCATTATTATGCATAATAACAACATAGATAACAACAAGAAAACATGATGCAAAATGGACATATCAACACTCACCGCATACACATGAGCAAAAAGTTTCAACCGGACACATAGAAAGATAGGGGCTTATAGTTTCGCCACCCAACGTATTCACCTCAAGGGTGATGTCAATAGTAATAATTCATGCTCACCCATGTTCAACTGGATATATGTGCATAGATCTTTCCTCACCACATGATGCTTGCCAAAAGAGAAAATAAAAAGGGAAACAGAGAAATACTTTTACTCTTTGCATAAAAGTAAGTACATAAACTAAAAGATAGGCCCTTCGCAGAGAGAAGCAGAGGTTGTCATGCCCTTTTTTGCTTGCATGCTCGATATCTTAGTGCAAAAGAATGTCATGTTATATTGCCCCTTATGATATCAACCTTTATCATGTAGTCTGTCGCCTTTACATTTTTCCATCACAAGTTAGTACAACACTCATTTATCTCTTACACTAAACGATCTAACACATTTAGAAGCAATTTGTATTGCCTTGTTGCACCGATGACAACTTACTTGAAGGATCTTACTCAATCCATAGGTAGGTATGGTGGACTCCCAAAAAAGATTTGTGTTTAAGGGTTTTGGATGCACAAGTAGTATCTCTACTTAGTGCAGAATTTTTGGCTAGAAAAGATATTGAGCAAGCACCACATGTTAACGCATCTATGACAATATACCTTCTATGTGAATATGAACAAACATAAGTCATTACGTTGTCTTCCTTGTCCAACGCCAACCGTTTTGGCATATAATATTTTGATGGGGGTTCACAATCATAAAAGATGTCCAAGATAGTATATTTGCGTGTGAATCTTCTCTTCCCTAATTAATACTTTCATGAATTGCATCATTGACCAATGCTATGTTTGTCAATCTCCAATTAATTTTACTACTTATACTTTTCCTTATGTGATGTCATTACTTACCATAAGATTAGCATATGATCTTTTTCATTTATTTTCTTTATTTTTATTGCAACAAGGAAGTAAAGAAAACAAAACTCCAACTAAACTTTATTATAAATCTCGCACACGATTACATAGATAGATAGATAACTAAGCAAACATTCAAAGAAAGATCGAACTAAACTTTTATTCAACTAATGCAAAAGATAAATAAAGATCGAACTAAACTAGATAAAGGCAAAGATAGTGGTGTGATACGATACCGGGGCACCTCCCCTAAGCTTGGCTCAGGCCAAGGGGAGTGCCCATACCCAATACTCAATTCTCCATGGTGTTGGTGGTGGTGATGAAGTAGTAGTTGTGTCCTTCCTCCTCGGCTTACGCTTGAGGATAGAATTTTCCTCCCTCAAATCGTCAATTTCCTGCTCCAGAGTTAATATCTTTTGGCATAATTCTTGCTTATTTCCTGTGTCGCGTACCTCCCTTATTTCATGATTTTCGAGTGTTCGCGAAGGTTTCTTTTATGTGTTCCTCCGGTGTCATGGTTTGGATAATATTGCTTTCAAAATTAATAGGCGTACCTGAGATACAATGTTTGATTCTTTGACCATTAACCACCTTTGGGTTTGTACCTTCGGGATTATTTATTTTGATGGCTCCAGAACGATAAATTTCTTCGATAACATAAGGTCCTTCCCATTTAGAGAGAAGTTTTCCTACAAAGAATATAAAACGAGAGTTGTACAATAAAACATAGTCACCAACTTTGAATTCCCGCTTTTGGATTTTTATATCATGCCATCTTTTAACTTTCTCTTCAAAATGTTTGGCATTTTCATAAGCTTGGGTTCTCCATTCTTCTAGTCACCTAATATCAAATAACCTCTTTTCACCGGCAAGTTTGAAATCATAATTTTGAGTTCTTTAATTGCCCAATAAGCTCTATGTTGTAACTCAAGAGGTAAATGACAAGCCTTTCCATAAACCATTTTATAGGGAGACATACCCATAGGATTTTTATAAGCCATTCTGTAGGCCCAAAGTGCATCGTCCAATTTCTTGGACCAATTATTTCGAGACCTATTGATAGTATTTTGTAATATTAATTTTATTTCTCTATTGCTAAGTTCAACTTGACCACTAGATTGAGGATGATAAGGGGATACAATTCTATGGTTAACATCATACTTGGCTAGCATTTTACGGGAACCTCCATGAATAAAGTGTGAACCACCATCAGTCATTAAATATCTAAGGAATCCAAACCTAGGGAAAATAACTTCTTTAAGCATTTTAATAGAAGTGTTGTGATCAACACTACTAGTTGGAATAGCTTCTACCCACTTAGTAACATAATCAACAGCAACTAACATATGAGTATACCCATTAGAGGAAGGAAAAGGTCCCATATAATCAAATTCCCAAACATCAAATGGTTCAACAGCAAGTGAATAATTCATAGGCATTTATGGACTCTTAACAATATTACCTATTCTTTGACATTCATCACAAGATAAGGCAAACTTACAAGCATCCTTGAAGAGAGTAGGCCAATAAAAACCAGATTGTAATACCTTGTGAGCAGTTCTGTCTCCTGCATGATGTCCTCCATAAGCTTCGGAGTGATATTTCCATAGGATTTGTTCCTGTTCATGCTCAGGTACACAACATCTAATAATACCATCTACTCCTTCTTTATAAAGATGTGGATCATCCCAAAAGTAATGTCTCAAATCATAGAAGAATTTTTATTTTGTTGTAAGTGAAACTAGGTGGTATCTATTTAGCAACAATATAATTAGCATAGTCAGCATACAAAGGTGTGCTATTAGAAACATTTATTGCAGCTAATTGTTCATTAGGAAAACTATCATCAATTGGTAGTGGGTCATCAATAATATTTTCTAACCTAGACAAGTTATTAGCTACGGGGTTCTCAGCTCCATTCCTATCAGTGATATATAAATCAAATTCATGAAGCAAGAGAACCCACCTAATAAGTCTAGGTTTGGAATATTTCTTTTCCATAAGATATTTTATAGCAGCATGATCAGTGTGAACAATTACTTTTGAGTCAACAATATAAGATCTAAATTTATCACAAGCAAACACAACTACTAAAAATTCTTTTTCAGTAGTAGCATAATTTCTTTGGGCATTGTCTAGACTTTTTCTAGTATGGTGAATAACATTCAATTTATTATCAACCCTTTGTCCTAGAACATCACCAACAACATAATCACTACCATCACACATAATTTCAAAAGGATAGTTCCAATCAAGTGGTTGAACAATAGGTGCAGTAGTCAAAGCTTTCTTAAGTGTATCAAAAGCTTCTACACAATCTTCATAAAAAATAACAGGAATATCCTTTTGTAAAAGATTTGTAAGAGGCCTAGAAATTTTAGAGAAATCCTTAATAAACCTCCTATAGAAACCAGCATGACCAAGGAAACTACTAGTACCTTTAATATCTTTCGGACATATCATGTTCTCAATTGCATAAACCTTAGGTTTGTCCACTTCAATACCTTTTTCAGAAATTTTATGGCCCAATACAATACCTTCGTTAACCATAAAGTGGCACTTCTCCGAATTCAAGACAAGGTTAGTTTGCTCACATCTCTACAACGCTCGATCAAGATTGCTTAAACAAACATGAAAAGACTCCCATAAACAGAACGGTCATCCATGAAAACTTCAACAATCTTTTCACAAAAATAAGAGAATATAGCAGTCATACATCTTTGAAAGGTAGCAGGTGCATCGCATAAACCAAAAGGCATACGTCTATAAGCATAAGTTCCAAAAGAACAAGTAAAAGTGGTATTTTCTTGATCAGGTTGTGAGACAGGTATTTGAGAGAAACCAGAGTATCCATCGAGAAAACAAAAGTGTGTGTGCTTAGATAATCTCTCTAGCATTTGATCAATAAAAGGTAGAGGGTAATGATCTTTTCTTGTTGCTTTGTTTAATTTCCTAAAATCAATTATCATTCTATAGCCTGTAACAATTCTTTGTGGAATGAGTTCACTTTTATTATTAGGAACAACATTAATACCTTCCTTCTTAGGGACTGATGGGCCTCTAACCCCTCGTTGGATACCCCAAGTGGAAGGTGTAAGATGCAGTGTTGTGGAAGTTTTTCCCTTAGCAAAGATGCCAAGGATCGAATCCCCAGAGACTCCTAGGTTCAACAAGTAGGTGTCAACTGCTAACGGCGCCAGATATTAGCAATCAACGTGGACCTGCACACAGATACAAATAACTTTGCTCCCAAAGAGTACAGAGAGGTTGTCAATCCCTCCGGCCTTGTAGTTCACAAAGGATTAAACGCAAATGATAGTAGTGATAGATAATGTTTGCAATAGTAAGTAAAAGCGAAAAGTAAATAGCGGATGTGATCAATGATGGTAATATGGACCGGAGTCTCATGATGTTCACTAGTGATGTCTCTCTCCCAAAAGACGATAAAACAGCTATGTGAGGTAAACGAATTACAGCTGGGCAATTGACAGGACCACGAACGCAAACCAATGCTGACTACATTGCAAGAAAGGTTGAGGTTCAAAGCATGGGCGGTACGCCAAAGTAAGTAGACCGAAATCCATCAATATCTACTACTAATCATCCACCTTGAGATATCTATCCAAAACATCTCGCTGGTATTAAGTTGCGAGCCCCACCCATAGTGTAAACTCAAAGCAACAGACAACTGCATTAAAAGAACTTTGCGTAAAGTAAACAATCCTTGCACCCGCGGGCACAAGCACCGTTGTTTTCCCCCTTGTGGCAACAGCACATCCCCTAGACTCATGTTTCTGTCACTCAAGCTAGTCATCGAGGGGCATGAACCCACAATCGAGCATAACGTTCCCTCTTGGAGTCACTACATATTACTTGGCCAAAGCAATAAATAACAACGGAGAACATGCAAGAATTACTTATGAACATAAATATAAAAGAGGTAGATCAAATATATTACTCAAGAACAATCTGAACATAATCTCATAATCCATCGGATCCCAGCAAACTCATCATAGCAACAGCATAAGGATTACATATGTGCCTCGACCATGTAGGGCAGCTCACGAGGACTAATTAGTGAAGCACAAGAACGGGAGGAGAACATCACATAGCTACTGGTCATGGACTCATGGTCCAAGGGAGACTACTCACAACTCATCCGGGAGGCGTCCATGGTGGTGGAGAGGCTCCCGCTGGTGATCCTCCACTCCGGCAGGGTGCCGGGAAGAGTTCTCCTGGTGCTCCCGATCTTGGAAGCGGCGGCGGCGGCGGAACAGAGATGAGATCGCGAAAAAGAGTTCCCGTCCCGAGGGTTTCGAAGGACGCTCTAAATATATGCCGAAGGGGGGCACCAGACGGGGCTCGGGGGGGCCCAGGCGCCCCCCCCCCCCGGCGCGGCCCAGGGGGGGAGGGCGCGCCGCCAGGGCGCCTGGAGCCCTGGTGGCCCCCCCGGCTGTCCTTCGGGCGCAAGGTAGGTTCTGGAACGCTGATTTTTTATATAATTTTTCTGGATTTTTCCTGGCAGTTCTCGTAACGTGAAAACCTGAAATACAAAAACAGCCGAAAACAGAAACTGGCACCGGGGTGCACTGGATTAGTAGGTTAGTCCAAATATGATCAAATGTGTATGGAAGTGTATGAATATCATAGCAATATCACCCAAAAGTGGCATGGAGCAAGCAGAAATTATAGATACGTTTTGGACGTATCCACATCCCCAAGCTTAATTCCTGCTCGTCCTCGAGTAGGTAAATGATAACAAGAATAATTTCTGTGGTGACATGCTATTAACCATATAGGACTTATTCATAGTCACATGACAAAAGCTTACTGAGACAATGATTCTATAGTAATTAAGTTGCCTCATGAGAAAATCACAAATGACTGAAAGTTTTACAACATGACATTGAAGCATCAAATAGATTTGCAATGAACATGATGTGCAAATATGATAAAGTGATATCTAGCTTGCCCCCTTTAGTGAAGCAAAACATAAATGCAGGGGCACCTTCAAGGTTTAAGTGATGACTAGATACAATGATTTCAAAATAAACGATATCACAGTCATGCAAAAGACAATGCTACTTTGGGACAATGCACATTACACTCAGAATGACAATCATGCTCTCAGTAGTTGGTGCTTTTAAAAGAAGGTGGAAACTCAACATAAAAGTAAAAGAATGGTTATGTGCTAGAGCTTTTTATTTTGAAAACATAGAAGCAATTTTGTCAACGGTAGTAGTACTTCATATGTGTCATGCATAAGACATCCTATAAGTTGCAAGCCTCATGCATCGAATACCAATAGTGCTCGCACCTTGTCCTAATTAGCTTGGATTTCCATGGGTTATCATTGCATTACATATGTTTCAACCAAGTGTCACAAAGGGGTACCTCTATGCCACCTGTACAAAGGTCCAAGGAGATAAATCGCATTTGATTTCTCGTTTTTGATAGATCTCAACTTGAGGACATCCATACCGGGACAACATAGAAAATAGATGATGGACTCCTCTTTAATGCATAAGCATATTCTCATAAGAGATTGAGGATTAATGTCCAAGCTAAAACTTCCACCATGATACATGGCTTTGGTTGGCGGCCCAATGTTCTTCTCTAACAATATGCATACTCATTCAACCCATGGAAAATCACCCTTACTTCAGACAAGACGAACATGCATAGCAACTCACATGATATTCAACAAAAGTGTGACAGTTAATGGCGTCCCCAGACACATGGTTACCGCTCAGCAATCAACTTATAAGAAATAAGATACATAGGCAACATATTCTTTACCACAATAGTTTTTAAGCTACTTTCCCATGAGCTATGTATTGCAAAGTTAGTCTGCTTAGTACAGGTGGAGGTTAGCAAAAGACTGGAAGCGACCAACTAAGAGAGCAATGACGGTCATAATCATGCAGAGCGACAAAGCAATATTGAATCAGGCATGGAAGTTATATCGCTACTCAGAAATAAAAGATCATCAAGGCTTGACAGACTTTCTTTACAGTCTTAAATATGCGTGAGCATACGCCAAGTCAATCAAAATAAATTCTTGAAGGAAGATATTACTAAACCATACCACATCATCGGCAAACAAATCAAGTTGGTACTCCAATGACACATTGGGAATCCCCCAGCTATTTGAGACTAACCATAAGAAAACCTGAACTACTAAGCGCCATTATGCACGTAGCATATTTATCATAGACATATTAACCAATGCAACGGAAGCAAACTCTCTTAA
Source organism: Secale cereale (assembly GCA_902687465.1). Classification (NCBI taxonomy): domain Eukaryota; kingdom Viridiplantae; phylum Streptophyta; class Magnoliopsida; order Poales; family Poaceae; genus Secale; species Secale cereale. The sequence continues at coordinate 92,413,863 of LR738711.1, read as the reverse complement.
TAAGATAAGCATGATAATTAAAGAGAGTTCAAGCAACCAACTAAACAAAAGCTCTTTTGAAAAGATAAGCATGAATACTAAGAGCAGAGCATGATAGTAGCTATTAAAAGACAAAGAACACACACAACAAAGATATACATGAAAATTCTATGTTATGTTCTAGGTAGAAGTGGAGCGTGTTTCTCTCCCACATAAATAAAGCTGAGTTCCGACTCGTTATGAAAAACTAAAAAGAAAACTAAAAGCAAGACGCTCCAAGCATAGCACTTAACACATGAAGTGATAAAAATATAGCGGAACGAAAGACGAACTGATAATGTTGATGGAGAAGGGGATGCACGGGGGCATCCCCAAGCTTAGACGCTTGAGTCTCCTTGAATATTTCTTGGGGGTGCACGGGGGCATCCCCAAGCTTGAGCGCTTGACACTCCTGAATCTTTTTATCATCTTCCCTCGCACACTTGAAAACTCCCTTCATACATAACTCATTATAATCTGATTAGCGAGGTTAGTACCCTTAATAAAATAATTGCACCTTGCTGGAAATAAAGATATTCTTGAAGTTCTACTGTTTCTCAAGATTTCCAAAAGGTTTTTGCAAAGAAAAAGCAAGCTCTTGATTTGCAAAATGAAGGAAAGGCAAAACAGGACAGAATCTGTGAAAAACAGAACAGCAGGTAGTAATTGATTTGTTCGGGGCACTTCTGCAACTCAAATCAAAAAACTCAGAACAGAAGCACGAAAGAAAATTATATAGAGAACGCTGTCGAAAAAATTCAGACCAAAAAGATGATCTGGTGATTTTATACGAATTTTTCTATCCAAGGACAAAATCTGTTTCCTGGACAGCACCTCACAACTTTTGAACTTTCTAGCAATCAGAGGCTATACTTGGCACAAATATGAAAAGCAAAGATACAATGATGATGCTACTGTAGTAAACAACATCAAGACACAACAAAAGCAAAATATAAAAATTTATTCATGTGGGCTGCCTCCCAAAAGCGCTTTCTTTTATGCCTTTAAGCTAGGCATAATGCATAGAGAAATCAATAACCATCATAATAATCGGAGTTATAAATTGATTCATATGGTTCCTCAACAAGTTCACTCTTGTTCCTTCTAGGAAAGGGGTACACACCTTTTGCCTTACCGTGTAAGCGGATTTGTCCCTTACCTATATCGATGAAGCCTTTTACCGCTCGGAGGAAGTCCCTTCCAAGCACTATATTTCCTTGGTTTGGCTCCATGATGAAGAAATCAACCATTGCAATCCCTTTAAGGAATTTAATTGGCACATCTTTTATTCTTCCCTGGATTTCAGAAATATCTCCATTAGTGTGTTCATGATAAGATGGTAGTATATCCATGTTAAATTTTAAAGAATCATGAACAGTTTTTGGCATAGTAGAAACCATAGATCCAATATCATAATAAGCAAGGAAGTCTTGATTAGAGATGCTAATCCTAACAAGAGGCTCCCAGTCATTATCTATTTCCAAAATATCTCTCTTATTGGGTTTGGGTTTCTCTACCTTCATTAAGTCTAGAGCATCCATTCTCTTTTCAATAGTAGCAAGTCTATCTATGACAGTATCAAAATTATGATCATAAACAAAGTAACTAGATAGACCATGTATAATTTCAAGAGCTCTAGCTTCATCACACTCTAGGAAATCTCCCTCGGCTATAATATCAAGAGAGTGTTTACACCATTTAAAAAGACCCTGGTAAAAATTCCTAAGCACAATTTTTATAGGTATCCAAGGCATAATTCGCCTATGTGCATCAGAAATTCTGTCCCATGCCTTCTTCATATTTTCTCCATCCCTTTGATGGAAATCTAGAACTTCTGATTCCCTCAAAGCACCATATCCTAACATGTTTAGCTAAACAGATAGGACTACTAACAGGAAGGCGAAATAAAAATTTTTGTAATTTTTGATAAAGGATACTAAAGCAAAAACTGAAAGGTAAACTAACAAGACTAAAAAGCAAAGGTAAAAGATAGCATGCAACTCCCCTATCCTGAAGAGTGGAGTCCCCGGCAACGGCGCCAGAAAATACTCCTTGATGGGCCTCTAACCCCTCGTTGGTTACCCCAAGTGGAAGGTGTAAGATGCAGTGTTGTGGAAGTTTTTCCCTTAGCAAAGATGCCAAGGATCGAATCCCCAGAGACTCCTAGGTTCAACAAGTAGGTGTCAACTGCTAACGGCGCCAGATATTAGCAATCAACGTGGACCTGCACACAGATACAAATAACTTTGCTCCCAACGAGTACAGAGAGGTTGTCAATCCCTCCGGCCTTGTAGTTCACAAAGGATTAAACGCAAATGATAGTAGTGATAGATAATGTTTGCAATAGTAAGTAAGAGCGAAAAGTAAATAGCGGAT
>LR738711.1:92299340-92410702 GCA_902687465.1 Secale cereale | reverse complement strand
GCCCCCCCCCCCCGCCCCGGCTGTCCTTCGGGCGCAAGGTAGGTTCTGGAACGCTGATTTTTTATATAATTTTTCTGGATTTTTCCTGGCAGTTCTCGTAACGTGAAAACCTGAAATACAAAAACAGCCGAAAACAGAAACTGGCACCGGGGTAAACTGGATTAGTAGGTTAGTCCAAATATGATCAAAAGTGTATGGAAGTGTATGAATATCATAGCAATATCACCCAAAAGTGGCATGGAGCAAGCAGAAATTATAGATACGTTTTGGACGTATCAGGGACACAATGAACATGGCTTACCCATCTACTATCAGCTATGTGATGGATTATACCTCCTTCCAGAAGCTTTAATATTTCAGTTCCTACCACTTATTTCATCTTTGGATTTATATTACGCTTGTGATCAACAACGGGTTTAGCATCAGGTTCCATAAGATTTAGCATCAGGTTCCATATTAATCTTGTGCTGACACAGAGTGGGACTAATGCCCTTAAGATCACCTAGAGTATATCCAATAGCAGCTCGGTGCTTCCTCAGAATTTTCAATAATCTTTCTTCTTCATGTTCTGAAAGGTTAACACTAATAATAACAGGATATATCTTTTTCTCATCAAGATAAGCATATTTCAAAGTGTCAGGCAATTGTTTTAATTCAAACACAGGATCACCATTAGGTGGAGGAGGAGCTCCTAGAGTTTCAATAGGTAAGTTGTTCTTAAGCAAGGGTTGTTGTTCAAAGAAAATTCTACCTTTTCATTTATTTCATGCATATGCAGGTCATTTTCATGGTCTAGCAAATATTGCTCTAAAGGATCAGTAGGAGGCACAACAATAGAAGCAAGACCAATTATTTCATCTTTACTAGGCAATTCTTTTTTATGTGTTTTTCTACTAAACTTGCAAAAATTAAAATCATGAGACTCATCACCAAAGCTAACACCGATAGTTCGTTTGTGACAATCTATAGTAGCATTGACAGTGTTCTTGAAAGGTCTGCCAAATATAATGGGAGAAAAGACATCTTGTGGGGAACCAAGAACTAGAAAATAAGAAGGATATTTCATTTTCCCACACAAGACTTCAACATCTTTAGTAATCCCAAGTGGTGTGATGGTGAATCTATTGGCAAGTTTAATAGTAACATCTATGTCTTCTATTTTAGTGGGTGCTATGTCATTCATAATTTCTTGATAGAGAGTAAAAGGAATAGCACTTATGCTAGCACCTATGTCAGATATACCATGATAACAATGATCTCCTATTTAAACTAAGACAATAGGCATGCCTACAACAGGTCTATGTTTGTCTTTTCCATCGGGTTTAGCAATTCTACCAGCTTCACCAATGAAGTAAATAAGATGCCCATCAATATTATCAACTAAGAGATCTTTAACCATAGCAACACTAGGTTCTACTTTAATTTGCTCAGGATGTTTAGGCTCTAATATCACTTTTGTGAACCACAACTGAAACCTTAGCATGATCCTTTGTCCTAACAGGGAAAGGTGGTTTTTCAATAAAAGTAGTAGGCACAACTGGATCAACATTGTAAATGATAGTTTCTTCTTTAGTAGCTACTGGTTCTTTAATTTCTTATTTAATAGGGGGGTGATATTTAAACAACTTCTCTTTAGGGATGTCAACATGAGTAGCAAAAGATTCACAAAAGGAGGCTACTATCTCAGAGTCAAGTCCATACTTAGTGCTAAACTTTTGAAAATCATAAGTATACATAAAAGATTTAACACAATAAACTTAAGATTAATACCAGACTCTTTACCTTTGTCGAGTTCCCAATCTTAAGAGTTGCATTTAATTCTTTCTAAGAGATCCCACCTAAATTCAATAGTCTTCTTCATAAAAGAACCGACACAAGAAGTATCAAGCATGGATCGATCATTATTAGAAAGCCGAGCATAGAAGTTCTTAATAATAATTTCTCTTGAGAGCTCATGCCTGGGGCATGAATATAACTTTGACTTAAGCCTCCCCCAAGCTACAGCGATACTTTCTCCTTCACGAGGCCAAAAATTATATATATAATTCTGATCACGATGAACTATATGCATAGGATAAAAGTTTTGGTGGAATTCCAATTTCAATCGATTCCAGATCCAAGATCCAATATCATCGCATAGAATATACCATGCCAATGCCTTTATCTTCAAAGATAAAGGGAAAACCTTCTTCTTAGCTTCATCTCCGGGTAAACATGCAAGCTTAAATAATTCGCAAATTTCATCCACATTTATCAAGTGCATATCAGGATGTTCAGTTACATCTCCTGCATAAGGATTCATTAGCATTTGTTCTATCATACCCAAAGGAATTTCATATTCAAAATTTTCAGTAGGTGCAGTAGGTTGAGGGGCAACTAATTGTGCTTCCACTTGAGCTGAAGATATCCCAAACAAACCCCTCAAAGGATTGTTCTCCACAGTAACAAGTGACAATAAATTTCAGCACGTAGTAATAATTTTTCCTTACCAATTTTCACTTACCAAGAGTGCTTCACTCCCCGATAACGGCGCCAAAAAAGAGTCTTGATGATCCAAGAGTATAGGGGGTCAATAGTATTCCTTGCAATAAGTAAGAGTGTCGAGCCCAACGAGGAGCAGAAGGAAATGACAAGTGGTTTTCAACAAGGTAATGTCTGCAAGCACTTAATTGTCGGTAACAGATAGTTTGGTAACAAGATAATTTGTAATGAGCAAGTAACGATAATGGTAAATAGTATGTAGCAAGGTAGCCCAATGTTGTGGCAAAGGACATGAAAAAATGGTTTCTTATAATAAGCAAAGTATTCTAGAGGGTCCACGGGAATTTCATCTAGTCACTTTCACCATGTTGCTTTGATTTGTGTCCATTACTTCTATAATTTGATATGTGGGTGGACCAGTGCTCAGGTGTTGTTCTTACTTGAACAAACCTCCTACTTATGATTAACCCCCTCGCAAGCATCCGCAACTACGAGAAAAGTATTAAGATAAAATCTAACCATGGCATTAAACATTTGGGTACAAATTGGTCCCTTACGAAGTAGTGCATAAACTAGGGCTTAAGATTATATCACTCTAGCAACCCATCATCTATTAACTACTCCACAATGCATTCCCTTAGGCCCAAATATGGTGAAGTGTCATGTAGTCGACATTCACATGACACCACTAAGGGAATCACAATATTCATATCTTCGGAATATCAAACACATATCAAGTTCACATGATTACTTGTAACATGATTTCTCCCGTGACCTCAAGAACTAAAGTAACTACTCACAAGTGATAAACATGCTGAAGATCAGAGGGGTATTAAATAGCATAATGGATCTGAACATATAATCTTCCACCAAATAAACCATATAGTAATCAACTACAAGATGTAATCAACACTACTAGTCACCCACGGGTACCAATCTGAGGTTCCGGTACAAAGATTGACCACAAGAGATGAACTAGGGTTTGAGAGGAGATGGTGTTGTTGAAGATGTTGACGAAGATTGTCCTCCCAAAGATGAGAGGGTTGTTGGTGATGACGATAGCTTCGATTTCCCCATCCAGGAGGGAAGTTCCCCCGACGGAATCGCTCCGCATGAGGGCAAAAGTGCTCCTGACCAAGTTCCACCTCGAGACAGCGGCGCTCCATCCCAAAATTCCTCATCCCAATTATTTTAGGTCAAAATGACTGATATACCAGAAGATGGGTACCGGAGGTGGGCTGAGGAGTGCACAACCCACCAGGGCGTGCCTGGGGGGCCTGGCGCGCCCACGTGGGTTGAGCCCACCTGGTGGGCCCCCTCTAGTACTTATTTGCTCCAATAATTCTTAACTAATCCATAAAAAATCTCCGTGAAGTTTCAGCTCATTTGGAGTTTTGCAGAATAGGTGGCCTGACGTTGCTTTTTCAGGTCGAGAATTCCAGCTGCGGGTATACTCCCTCTTGATGTAAACCTTGCATAGTATGAGAGAAAAGGCATTGGAATTACTCCAAAGGGCATTATTATGTATAAAAACATTATAAATAATAGTAGGAAAGCATGATGCCAAATGGACGTATCATATATCAACAAAACAAGCATAGATGAAGGGTAAAAGACAATCATTCTATCTATTTTGGTTAATGTGCATGGCATGTTATTCATATCATCAGCCAGATCAGTAAGATAAAACAGGAGATGACAAGGTGCAAATGTGGGCTGCTTCATCACACACTGGATTATAGATCCACAAAAACAAGCATACATATATGGAGTATTGAGTAATGTGCATGGTATGAATAAGGAATTTGGTTTTACAACTAAAACTTGGAACTTACAGTTGTTGCGAACATGCATTTTGATAGAAACAACAAACTAAACATTAGTTGACGATAGGGATTATGAGAAAATTAAACGGTATTTGAGGATAAAGGCTTTAGAAGGACTGACTTACATTAACAGTTAACACCGACTTTATAATGCCCTTCTCCATGCCAAGGGAAGGATAACTCAAGAATTTCAGCACAAAATGTTCTTCATAAGCATTGCATGTATTCTACATTTTCTAGAGAGTAATTATAGATATGATAATACTAGAAAGGATAGAGTACAATGAAGATAAGATGCAGATTGATGCTACATAATCAACTACCAATCCCTATAAGTACAAGCGTTATAGGACAAAATGTACTGAGAAGAGCAATGGGCTATACTTCTGCACTAGCATTGTCTATGTATTCAATTTTTTTGTAAGATTAAATATAGATATGATATTTTTTAGTAAATGGTGGGCGATGGAGATAAGATGCAGAATGCTACACGATGAACCTATCCCTCCTTCCCATAATATAAGAGTGTTTTGTACACTGGTGTACTATACAAAACGCTCTTATATTATGGTACGGAGGAAATAGCTGTTAATGTAAGTACAGTGATAGAAGATGTCCCGTCCTTACAAGAGGACTGCAGAGCTAAACCTCTTCAAAAGCATTGGGTTGATTCTAAATTTATGTAAGAATCGATACAGATCTTATAATGTCCACCAAATGGAGGATAACGAGGCTAACATGTGCAGTGATGCTACATAATCAACCAGCTATGAAAGTAAGTATGGTCATACAGGGCAAGAGGTACTCACAAGAGCAATCCAGTGGGCAGTGTAGTTGCGAGATTCTATGGTCCCTTGAGAATGAATGTTCTTTTGCAAACAGTTTTCATACAAGTGAGACGGCAAGGCACATGCAGAAATGTAGTTCAAATTATGATGTGATATCATATACAGTACCTTACGCTGCAGAAGAGATTATTCCAGTCACTGCCTAATAACTGTAGCACGAGAGACTTTACAGAAATTTTGTTTAGAGGCTTTCGATCGAAGTGCACTTGCCTCAAGTAGGAACGATAGTTCATCAACGAGTGCCTGAAAAGCGCAACCAACCATTGCTCGTCTTGACTATGTAGTTTGGTCCTCACCTATTTAAAAGAATGAAATCTTGTGTCTTCTGTCAGCAGAAACATATGCAGTAATTACAATGAATAAGATTAGTACATTACTTACGCGTAAGTTGCGGAGGAAGATTGGAAATTGTTTTGTGTCTGTGGTATAATCTTTCCATGAAGAAAAGATGCACATAAAGTTCCTGACAACAATATAAGCCTGGTTTTCTAAACTAGGAAGAAGTGAAACAAGGGTCCTATTTGCTGCAATTGGGGCTCTCTCCCTCTCATTCGAAAAGCGATTTGGCCACTGGATTTGGTGTACTCTTTGCTGGAATGGGGGTTTTGTGTCGTAGAGTTGGTGCTATGTCAACAGCCATCATCATACTGTTTGCTGCAGTTGGGGTCTACTGAGTTGGGGCATCAGAGATGCCCAGTGTAGTAGGGCTAGAGTCTGCTAGAGTTGTGGCCATGTTTTCTGGGTCTGGTGATATTGCAACTACACCTATTGGGCTACTTGATTTATCAGGTGTCACTACCTTTTCCAAATACTTTGTCCATGCTCCTTCGCGATCAGCAATCGCCCTCTTCCTTTTGAACGTCTGATACACAAGAACAACGTTTGAATGGATAAATATGGTATGATGGCAGATGAAATATGTACTAAAAATGGATACGCGAGGCGTATTCACATACACGATGTGTAAACTAAGCTAATGGCAGTGCAACAAAGTAGAAGCAATGCAAATCATCAGTTGCAAGATATGTGCGACCAATATAACCTTGGAAAGTTAGAGCAAGCACCTCGATGAGTGAATAAGATAAGGCATCTGCCTTTGACTCCTCCACTAGGGAGCTACATTGACTTAGGTATCCCTCTAGCTCTGAATCATTGTTAGGATCATATTCTGAGCACGAACTATTAGGTGGAGAGTGTTTGAATTGCATTGCATCCAGACTTGATTTCAGTCCCTTAATGCCAAGTTTGACAGCCATGGCATTGTTCTGCTTTATTCTTTTCATGCGCGCAAGCCCATAATCATTATGATGATGTTCAATATCTGAGATTCATGAAAACATAAAAAGTATTCAGTTTAATATGGAATGCATTGTGGATTCAAGTCGAAGAGTGTCTCCCTACAAACCCCTGCCTATACAAAGTTCACCCCCCAACCGTGCTGACTAGACCACACACAGAAATACAAACCTCTTATGTCTCTACAACAGGCGGACACACATTTCAAAACTGACGTAGGAACATTAGAATGATATCAAATTCGTATTTGAACAAATAAACTAAGGAAGTATGAGTGGCATAATGTTTAGCTTCAAGGGTGGAGTGCTGGTAGTGCAACACAAAAGCAAGTAGGCAGATTGTATTCCATGTTAAATATCATAGTCTATGTAAAAGGTGGATATGACACTTTCTTTTTACACAATGCAGTGTTCGTTGCCCACACATGATGGAAGAGATCACACAGAGAAATACTATTCACTCATGTCTGCGGTTCCAGTATTTTGAAACATGGTGGTCCACCCTAAAAGAATATTGACAACAAATATGACAAGGCAAGCATAGAGGTAGTGAATCAATCATTACTTGTGAGCTTACTAGGACAAGTATGCAGAATTATAACTGCAGTAAGAGACCATCCAAAATCTGAATCAAGAAGTTGGCCTAGCACTTACTGTTTGCAACTAATCGACGTGAATAATTGGATATCGTATCGAATGAGTAAGAAAGAAAAGTAAAATTGTCAACAAACATGGCCTTTTGTAGTAATCTGGGTCAATGTCACTATGACAAACAATCCAACATGACTAGTGTCTGTTCCTAGGGCTAGAATTTGAAGAAAATATGCCCTAGAGGCAATAATAAAGATGTTATTTGTATTTCCTAACATCATGATAAATTTCTTTTATTCATTCTAGAAATGTATTAACCGGAAACTTAGTACATGTGTGAATACATAGACAAAACAGTATGTCCCTAGTATGCCTCTATTAGACTAGCTCATTGATCAAAGATGGTTATGTTTCCTAGCCATAGACATGAGTTGTCATTTGATCAATGAGATCACATCATTAGGAGAATGATGTGATGGACAAGACACATCCGTTAGCTTAGCACTATGATCGTTTAGTTTTACTGCTATTACTTTCTTCATGACGTATACATGTTCCTATGAATATGAGATTATGCAACTCCCGAATATCGAAGGAACACCTTGTGTGCTATAAAACGTCACAATGTAACTAGGTGATTATAAAGATGATTTACAGGTGTCTCCGAGAGTGTTCGTGGTGTTGGCATATATCAAGAATAGGCTTTGTCACTCCGAGTGTCGGAGAGGTATCTCTGGGCCCTCTCGGTAATGCACATCATAATAAGCCTTGCAAGAAAATGACTAATGAGTTAGTCACGAGATGATGTATTACGGAACGAGTAAAGAGACTTGCCGGTAACGAGATTGAACTAGGTATTGAGATACCGACGATCGAATCTCGGGCAAGTAACATACCGATGACAAAGGGAACAATGTATGTTGTTATGCGGTTTGACCGATAAAGATCTTCGTAGAATATGTAGGAGCCAATATGAGCATCCAGGTTCCGCTATTGGTTATTGACCAGAGATGAGTCTCGGTCATGTCTACATAGTTCTCGAACCCGTAGGGTCCGCACGCTTAACGTTTGATGACGATCGGTATTATGAGTTTATGAGTTTTGATGTACCGAAATTAGTTCAGAGTCCCAGATAAGATCACGGGCATGATGAGGAGTCTTGGAATGTCTGAGACATAAAGATTGATATATTGGACGGCTACATTCGGACACCAGAAGTGGTCCGGGTGATTTTGGAAATAACCGGAGTGCCGAGGGGTTACCGGAACCCCCCGGGGAAGTATTGGGCCTTAGTGGGCCTTAGGGAAGAGAGAGGACAGAAGCCCAGGAGGTGGAGCCCCCGCTCCCATGGGGAGTCCGAATTGGACTAGGGGAAGGGGTGCGGCCCCTCTTTCCCTCTCCCTCTCCCTCTCTTTCCTTCCACCTTTCCCCTTCCTATTAGGACTAGGAAAGGGGAGTCCTAGTCCTACTAGGAAAAGGACTCTTCCTCTCCTTGGCGTGCCTAGGGCCGGCCGGCCTCCTCCCCTTGCTCCTTTATATACGGGGGCAGGGGGCACCTCTAGAGACACAAGTTGATCAAGTTGATCTCTCCCAACCGTGTGCGGTGCCCCCCTCCACAGAAACAGACCTCGGTCGTACCGTTGTAGTGCTTAGGCGAAGCCCTACGCCGGTAGCTTCATCATCTCTGTCACCACTCCATTGTGCTGACTAAACTCTCCCGCGAAGTTCTACAGGATCAAGAGTTTGTGGGACATCATCAAGCTGAACGTGTGCTAAACGCGGAGGCCCCATACGTTCGGTGCTTGATCGATTGGATCACGAAGGAGTTCGACTACATCAACCGCGTCACTAGACGCTTCCGCTTTCGGTCTACAAGGGTACGTAGACACACTCTCCCCTCTCGTTGCTATGCATCTAGTAGATAGATCTTGCATGATCGTAGGAAACTTTTTGAAATACTACGTTCCCCAACAGTGGTATCAGAGCCAGGTCTATGCGTAGATGATATGCACGAGTAGAACACAAGGGAGTTGTGGACGATACTAGTCATACTGCTTACCAGCATGTCATACTTTGATTCGGCGGTATTGTGGGATGAAGCGGCACGGACCGACATTACGCGTACGCTTACGCGAGACTGGTTCTACCGACGTGCTTCGCACACAGGTGGCTGGCGGGTGTCAGTTTCTCCAACTTTAGTTGAATCAAGTGTGGCTGCGCCCGATCCTTGTGAAGGTTAAAACAACACATACTTGACGAAATATCGTTGTGGTTTTGTATGCGTAGGTAAGAACGGTTCTTGCTAAGCCCGTAGCAGCCACGTAAAAACTTGCAACAACAAAGTAGAGGACGTCTAACTTGTTTTTGCAGGGCATGTTGTGATGTGATATGGTTAAGACATGATGAGTTATACATTATTGTACGAGATGATCATGTTTTGTAAAGTTATCGGCAACTCGCAGGAGCCATATGGTTGTCGCTTTATCATGTATTTGCTTTAATTTATCACTAAGCGGTAGCGATAGTCGTGGAAGTAATAGTTGGCGAGATGGCAACGATGCTACGATGGAGATCAAGGTGTCGCGTCGGTGACGATGGTGATCATGACAGTGCCTTGGAGATGGAGATCAAAAGCACAAGATGATGATCGCCATATCATGTCACATATTTTGATTGCATGTGATGTTTATCTTTTTATGCTTTTTATTTTTCTTAGTACGGCGGTAGCATTATAAGATGATCCCTTACAAAATTTCAAGGCACAAGTGTTCTCCCTGAGTATGCACCATTGCGATAGTTCGTCGTGCCGAGACACCACGTGATGATTGGGTGTGATAAGCTCTACGTTCACATACAACGGGTGTAAGCCAGTTTTGCACACGCGGAATACTCGGGTTAAACTTGACAAGCCTAGCATGTACAGACATGGCCTCGGAACACTGGAGACCGAAAGGTCGAGCGTGAATCATATAGTAGATATGATCAACATAAGATGTTCACCATTGAAAACTACTCCATATCACGTGATGATCGGACATGGTTTAGTTGATTTGGATCACGTGATCATTTAGATGACCAGATGGATGTCTATCTAAGTGGGAGTTATTTAGTAATACGATTAATTGAACTTTAGTTTATCATGAACTTAGTCCTGATAGTTTTTGCATATCTATGTTGTTATAGATCAATGGCCCGCGCTACCGTTCCTCTGAATTTTAATGCATTCCTAGAGAAAGCTAAGTTGAAATATGATGGTAGCAATTACCCGGACTGTGTCCGTAACTTGAGGATTATCCTCATTGCTGCACAGAAGAATTATGTCCTTGAAGCACCGCTAGGTGACAAGCCCCCTCCTGCTAATGTAGATGCTTTGAACGTCTGGCAGACGCAGTCTGATGACTACATGATAGTTCAGTGTGCCATGCTTTACGGCTTGGAACCGGGACTTCAATGACGTTTTGAACGTCATGGAGCATATGAGATGTTCCAGGAGTTGAAGTTAATATTTCAAGCAAATGGCCGGATTGAGAAATATGAGATTTCCAATAAGTTCTACAGTTGTAAGATGGAGGAGAATAGTTCTATCAGTAAACACTTGCTCAGAATGTCTGGGTACTACAATCATATGACTCAACTTGGTTGAAAAGTTGATGAAGATAGTGTTATTGATAGAGTTCTTCAATCACAGTCACCAAGCTATAAAGACTTCGTGATGAACTATAACATGCAAGGGATGCAAAAGACAATTCCCGAGCTCTTCGCTATGCTCAAGGCTGCAGAGGTAGAAATCAAAAAGGAGCATCAAGTGTTGATGGTTAACAAGACCACTAGTCTCAAGAAAAAGGGCAAGGGAAAGAAGGGGAACTTCAAGAAGAATAGCAAGACAGTTGCTACTCCCACGAAGAAACCCAAGTCTGGAGCCAAGCCTGAAACTGAGTGCTTCTACTGCAAATGGACTGGACACTGGAAGCAAAACTGCCCCAAGTATTTGGCGGATAAGAAGGATGGCAAGGTGAACAAAGGTATATCTGATATACATGTTATTGATGTGTACCTTACTAATGCTCGTAGTAGCACATGGGTATTTGATACCGGTTCGGTTGCTAATATTTGTAACTCGAAACAGGGGCTACGGATTAAACGAAGATTGGCTAAGGACGAGGTGACGATGTGCGTGGGAAATGGTTCCAAAGTCCATGTGATCGCCGTCGGCACGCTACCTCTACATCTACCTTCAGGATTAGTTTTAGACCTGAATAATTGTTATTTGGTGCCACCGTTAAGCATGAACATTATATCTGGATCTTGTTTATTACGAGATGATTATTCATTTAAATCTGAGAATAATGGTTATTCTATTTATATGAGTAATATCGTTTATGGTCATGCACCCTTGAAGAGTGGTCTATTCTTGTTGGATCTCGATCATAATGATACACATATTCATAATATTGAAGCCAAAAGATGCAAGGTTAATAATGATTGTGCAACTTATTTGTGGCACTGTCATTTAGGTCATATTGGTGTAAAGCGCATGAAGAAACTCCATAGTGATGGACTTTTGGAATCACTTGATTACGAATCACTTGGTGCTTGCGAACCATGCCTCATGGGCAAGATGAGTAAAACTTCGTTCTCCGGAACAATGGAGCGAGCAACAGATTTTTTGGAAATCATACATACTGATGTATGTGGACCGATGAGTGTTGAAGCTTGCGGCGGGTATCGTTATTTTCTAACCTTCACTGATGATTTGAGCAGATATGGGTATATCTACTTAATGAAGCACAAGTCTGAAACATTTGCAAAGTTCAAAGAATTTCAGAGTGAAGTAGAGAATCATCATAACAAGAAAATAAAGTTTCTACGATCTGATCATGGAGGTGAATATTTGAGTTATGAGTTTGGTCTTGATACGTCTCCAACGTATCTATAATTTTATATTGTTCCATGCTATTATTTATGAAGTCTTGGATGTTTAATGGGCTTTATCATACACTTTTATATCATTTTTGGGACTAACCTACTAACCCAAAGGCCCAGTCCAGATTGTTGTTTTTTCCTATTTCAGGGTTTTGCAGAAAAAGAATATCAAACGGACTCCAAACGGAATGAAACCTTCGCGGGAGATATTTTTGGAGAAAATCACGCACAGGGAACTTGAGAACCACGTCAGGGGAGCATCGAGGCGCCCACGAGGGTGGGGGCGCGCCCCCTACCTTGTGGGCCCCTCGAGCGTCCCCCGGTGTCATCCTTCCTCCTATATAAGTCTACATACCCCGAAACCTTCGACAACAGAGAGAAAACCCTAATTCCACCGCCGTAACCTTTTGTTCCCGTGAGATCCCATCTTCGAGCCTGTTCCGGAGCTCCACCAGACGGGGTTCCATCACGGAGGTCTTCATCATCATCATCATCATCATCATCGCCCTCACCATGAGTTGTGAGTAGTTTACCACAGACCTTCGGGTCCATAGCTAGTATCTAGATGGCTTCTTCTCTCTCTCTGGATCTCAATACAAAGTTATCCTCAGTCTTCGAGGAGATCTATTCGATGTAATCTCTTTTTGCGGTGTGTTTGGCGAGATCCGATGAATTGTGAGTTTACAATCAAGATTATCTATGAGAAATATTTGGTTCTTCTCTGAAGTCTTTATGTGTGCTCATAATATCCTTGCAAGTCTCTTCGGATTATTAGTTTGGTTTGGCCTACTAGATCTATAGTTCTTGCAATGGGAGAAGTGCTTGGCTTTGGGTTCAATCTTGCGGTGTCCTTTCCCAGTGACCGTAGGGGCAGCAAAGCACGTATTGTATTATTGACATCGAGTATAAAAAGATGGGGTTTATATCATATTGCTTGAGTTTATCCCTCTACATCATGTCATCTTGCTTAAGGCGTTACTCTGTTCTTATGAACTCAATACACTAGATGCATGTTGGATGGCGGTCGATGTGTGGAGTAATAGTAGTAGATGCAGGTAGGAGTCGGTCTACTTGTCTAGGACGTGATGCCTATATACAATAATCATGCCTAGATAGTCTCATAATTATTCGCTTTTCTATCAATTGCTCGACAGTAATTTGTTTACCCGCCATAGAATATCGCTATCATGAGAGAAGCCACTAGAGAACACTATGGCCCCCGGGTCTATTCTCAACATATCAATCTACATCCACTTTACTTTTATTGCTTTTATTTGTTGTTCTTATAAACCTAAAATACCAAAAAAATAAACTATCATCTCTATCAGATCTCACTTTCGTAAGTGACCGTAAAGGGATTGACAACCCCTTATCGCGTTGGCTGCGAAGTTCTTATTTCTTTGTGCAGGTGCGAGGGACTCGCGCGTGGTCTCCTACTGGATTGACACCTTGGTTCTCAAAAACTGAGGGAAATACTTACGCTACTGTGCTGCATCTCCCTTTCCTCTTCGCGGGAATACAATGCAAGCTCGAGAAGTAGCAAGAAGAATTTCTGGCACCGTTGCCGGGGAGGCTTACGCAAAAGTCATATACCAAGTATATATCACAAACCCTTATCATTCGCATTACATTTTTTGCCTCTCGTTTTTCTCTCCCCCACTTCACCCTTGCCGTTTTATTTGCCCTTCTTCTGTCGTGTGTTTATCGTTCGATTGCCATTTGTTTGCTTGTGTGTGGCTTGCTTGCCTGTCATCATGGCTAGTTCCTTATCCGCTCCTTTGTCTCCCGAGTTTGAAGTGCTTCACTTCAAGCAAAAGCAAGGAGAAAACTTAAAAGATGCTTGGTTTAGGATGATGGAATCTTATCGTAAGTGCACCTTAGAGGTGAATTTTAGAATCTTGCTTCGCAATTTTTATGTTGGATTGAATATGTCTCATAGACAACTCTTGGATTGCGTTGCCAAAGGGAATTTTATCAAAGTTGATCCTAGTATCGCGCATGAAATTATAGAGGGAATAGTGGCAAAACTACCTCCCCAAAAAGGGTCAAATTCAACCCCGGAAGGGACGCACGTTTTTGAGAAAATTTGCGAAGTAACAAAAATATTACAAAAATCTCTTGAACCTGTTAAAAGTGTTAGTGGGAATCTCCACCGCATGAATATGTTACTCTTTGTAATAAGCGCTTGGATGCTTTAGATCTAAAGATTTCCGAATATGAAGGGAAACGTAAAGAAACTCCCAGATTCGAGCTTCACACCATCAAAAGGTTGAAGATCAAAGATGGCAATACCTAGTTCTATCTTGTATCGTGCCTAGCTAGGGGCGTAAAACGATAGCGCTTGTTGGGAGGCAACCCAATTTTATATATTTTTTGTTTTTTTTGCTGTTAGGGAATAAATATTGCATCTAGCCTCCGATTAGATGTGGTTTCATGTTTAGCTTAGTGTTTGTGACAAGTAGAACCTTTGGGAAGACTTGTGTGAAGTTTATGTGATCTTGTTGTGAAAAACAGAATCATTAGCGCTCGATAAAGTGGTCGTCCGATTTTACTGGAGTGTGCTATTTAGTTGATTATTTTTGCAGATGATTAATAGACAAATTCCTCAATTTTACAAATTTAGTTTGAATTTTTTGGAGTTCCAGAAGTAGGCGAAACCTGCAGATTACTACAGACTGTTCTGTTTTTGACAGATTCTGTTTTTCGTGTGTTGTTTGCTTATTTCAATGCATCTATGAGTAGTATTGGCAAGTATGAACCATAGAGAAGTTGGAATACAGTAGGTTTAACACCAATATAAACAAACAATGAATTCATTGCTGTACCTTTGAGTCGTGATTTGTTTTCTTTTACTAACGGAGCTCACGAGAATTCTTGTCTAAGTTTTGTGTTGTGAAGTTTTCAAGTTTTGAGTATTGCTTTGATGGACTATGGAACAAAGAATAGCAAAGGCCTAAGCTTGGGGATGCCCATGGCACCCCAAGGAATTCAAGGATAATCAAAAGCCTCCGCTTGGGGATGCCCCGGGAAGGCATCCCCTCTTTCGTCTACATCTATCGGTAACTATACTTGGAGCTATATTTTTATTCGCCACATGATATGTGTTTTGCTTGGAGCGTCTTGTATAATTTGAGTCTTTGCTTGTTAGTTTGTCACAATCATCCTTGCTGGACACACCTATTTGAGAGAGTTAAATATGGCCTAGGAATTGTTAGAACACTCTATGTGCTTCACTTATATCTCTTGAGTTGAATAGTTTTTGCTCTAGTGCTTCACTTACATCTTTTAGAGCACGGTGGTGGTAATATTTTGTAGAAATTGTTGAACTCTCATGCTTCACTTATATCTATTTGAGAGTCTATTAAAACAGCATGGTAATGTGTTTGGGCTAAAAAAACTAGTCTTCACATGATAGTCATCCAATGTCAATGTAGTAAAAAAATCACACTAAATGCATTGAATATGATGAGATGTTGGATGCTTGATAATTGTTTTGACATATGAGGATAGTGATATTAGAGTCATGCTAGTGGAGTTATTATGAAATTTAGAAATACTTGTGTTAAGGTTAGTGATTCCCGTATCATGCACGTATGGTGAACCGCTATGTGACGAAGTTAGAGCATGAGGTATTTGTAGAGTGCCAACCTTTGTGTGGAGGTCGGGGGCGCGTGATGGTTAACTCCTACCAACCTCCCCCTAGGAGCATGCGTTGATTGCTTTGTTTTGATGACTCGTAGATTTTTCCAATAAGTGTATGAGTTCTTATGACTAATGTTGAGTCCATGGATTATACGCACTCTCACCCTTCCACCATTGCTAGCCTATCTTGTACCGCGCAACTTTCGCCGGTGCCATAAACCCACTATATATCCTTCCACAAAACAGCCACCAAATTATTCCTCAAAACAGCCACCATACCTACCTATCATGGCATTTCCATAGCCATTCCGAGATATATTGCCATGCAACTTTCCACCATTCCGTTCATATGACACGCATCATATTGTCATATTGCCTTGCATGATCATGTAGTTGACATCGTATTTGTGGCAAAGCCACCATGCATAACTTTTCATACATGTCACTCTTGTTTCATTGCACATACCGGTACACCGCCGGAGGCATTCATATAGAGTCATACTTTGTTGTAGTATCGAGTTGTAATGAAAGTGTGATGATCATCGTAATTAGAGCATTGTCCCATGGGAGGAAAGGCTAAATCTATAAATCCCCTCCGAAAAAAAAAAGAAAAAAAGAAAGGCCAAAGAAAAAAAGAAAGGCCCAAAAAAAGGAAAAAGGAAAGAAAAAAGGGACAATTGCTACTATCTTTTTTCCACACTTGTGCTTTAAAGTAGCACCATGTTCTTCATGATAGAGAGTCTCATGTTTAGTCACTTTCGTATACTAGTGGGAATTTTCATTATAGAACTTGGCTTGTATATTCCAACGATGGGCTTCCTCAAATGCCCTAGTCTTCGTGAGCAAGCAAGTTGGATGCACACCCACTAGTTTCTTTTGTTGAGCTTTCATTCATACTTAGCTCTAGTGCATCTGTTGCATGGCAATCCCTACTCACTCACATTGATATCTATTGATGGGCATCTCCATAGCCCATTGATACGCCTAGTCGATGTGAGACTATCTTCCTCTATTTTTGTCTTCTCCACAACCACCTCTATTCCAACCATAGTGCTATGTCCATGGCTCACGCTCATGTATTGCGTGAAAGTTGAAAAGTTTGAAAAGATAGAGTATGAAAACAAGTGATTGGCTGAAATCGGGGTTGTGCATGATATGAATATTTTGTGTGATGAAGAGGAAGCATAGCCAGACTATATGATTTTGTAGGGATAATTTTCTTTAGCCATAGTATTTTGAGAAGACATGATTGATTTGTTAGTATGCTTGAAGTATTGTTATTTCTTATGTCAATATAGACTTTTATCTTGAATCTTTCAGATATGAACATTCATGCCACAATTAAGAGAATTACATTGAAAAATTATATTGGTTAGCACTCGACATCGAAAATTCTTTCTTTATCATTTACCTACTCGAGGACGAGCAGGAATTAAGCTTGAGGATGCTTGATACGTCTCCAACGTATCTATAATTTTTTTATTGTTCCATGCTATTATTTATGAAGTCTTGGATGTTTAATGGGCTTTATCATACACTTTTATATCATTTTTGGGACTAACCTACTAACCCTAGGGCCCAGTCCAGATTGCTGTTTTTTGCCTGTTTGAGGGTTTTGCAGAAAAAGAATATCAAACGGAGTCCAAACGGAATGAAACCTTCGCGAGAGATATTTTTGGAGAAAATCACGCATAGGGAACTTGAGAACCACGTCATGGGAGCATCGAGGCGCCCACGAGGGTGGGGGGCGCACCCCCTGCCCAGGGCGCGCCCCCCTACCTCGTGGGCCCCTCGAGCGTCCCCGGTGTCCTCCTTCCTCCTATATAAGTCTACGTACCCCCAAACATTCGACAACAGAGAAAAAACCCTAATTCCACCATCGTAACCTTCTGTTCCCATGAGATCCCATCTTGGAGCCTGTTCCGGAGCTCCACCGGAGGGGGATCCATCACGGAGTTCTTCATCATCATCATCATCGCCCTCACCATGAGTTGTGAGTAGTTTACCACAGACCTTCGGGTCCATAGCTAGTATCTAGATGGCTTCTTCTCTCTCTCTGGATCTCAATACAAAGTTATCCTCGGTCTTCGAGGAGATCTATTCGATGTAATCTCTTTTTGCGATGTGTTTGTCGAAATCCGATGAATTGTGAGTTTATGATCAAGATTATCTATGAGTAATATTTGGTTCTTCTCTAAACTCTTTATGTGTGCTCATAATATCCTTGCAAGTCTCTTCGAATTATTGGTTTGGATTGGCCTACTAGATCTATAGTTCTTGCAATGGGAGAAGTGCTTGGCTTTGGGTTCAATCTTGCGGTGTCCTTTCCCAGTGACAGTAGGGGCAGCAAGGCACGTATTGTATTGTTGCCATCGAGGATAGAAAGATGGGGTTTGTATCATATTGCTTGAGTTTATTCCTCTACATCATGTCATCTTGCTTAAGGCGTTACTCTGTTCTTATGAACTCAATACACTAGATGCATGCTGGATAGCGGTCGATGTGTGGAGTAATAGTAGTAGATGCAGGCAGGAGTCGGTCTACTTGTATCGGACGTGATGCATATATACAATGATCATGCCTAGATAGTCTTATAATTATTCGTTTTTCTATCAATTGCTCGACAGTAATTTGTTTACCCGCCGTAGAATATCGCTATCGTGAGAGAAGCCACTAGAGAACACTATGGCCCCAGGGTCTATTCTCAACATATCGATCCACATCCACTTTACTTTTATCGATTTTATTTGCTGTTCTTATAAACCTAAAATACCAAAAATATAAACTATCATCTCTATCTGATCTCACTTTCGTAAGTGACCGTAAAGGGATTGACAACCCCTTATCGCGTTGGCTACGAAGTTCTTATTTGTTTGTGTAGGTGCGAGGGACTCGCACATGCTCTCCTACTAGATTGATACCTTGGTTCTCAAAAACTGAGGGAAATACTTACGCTATTGTGCTGCATCTCCCTTTCCTCTTCGAGGGATACAACGCAAGCTCGTGAAGTAGTAGGTCTTCGTTTGAAACAATTTGGAATAGTTTCACAACTCACGCCACCCGGAATACCACAGCGTAATGGTGTGTCCGAACGTCGTAACCGAACTTTATTAGATATGGTGTGGTCTATGATGTATCTTACTGAATTACCACTATCGTTTTGGGGTTATGCTTTAGAGACAGCTGCATTCATGTTAAATAAAGCACCATCTAAATCCGTTGAGACGACGCCTTATGAACTATGGTTTGGCAAGAAACCAAACTTGTCGTTTCTTAAAGTTTGGGGCTGCGATGCTTATGTGAAAAAGCTTCAACCTGATAAGCTCGAACCCAAGTCGGAGAAATGTGTCTTCATAGGATACCCAAAGGAGATTATTGGGTACACTTTCCATCACAGATCCGAAGGCAAGATATTCGTTGCTAAGAATGGATCCTTTCTAGAGAAGGATTTTCTCTCTAAAGAAGTGAGTGGGAGGAAAGTGGAACTTGATGAGGTAATTGTGCCTTCTCCCGAATTGGAAAGTAGGACATCACAGAAACTAGTTCCAGTGATTCCAACACCAATTAGTGAGGAAGCTAATGATGATGATCATGAAACTTCGGATCAAATTACTGCTGAACTTCGTAGATTAACCAGAGTACGTTCCGCGCCAGAGTGGTACAGCAACCCAGTTCTGGAAATCATGTTACTAGACCATGATGAACCTACGAACTATGAGGAAGCGATGATGAGCCTAGATTCCGCAAAATGGCTTGAGGCCATGAAATCTGAGATGGGATCCATGTATGAGAACAAAGTGTGGACTTTGGTTGACTTGCCTGATGATCGGCAAGCCATCGAAAATAAATGGATCTTCGAGAGGAAGACCGACGTTGACGGTAATGTTATAGTTTACAAAGCTTGACTTGTTGCGAAAGGTTTTCGACAAGTTCAAGGAGTTGACTATGATGAGACTTTCTCACCCATAGCGATGCTTAAGTCTGTCTGAATCATGTTAGCAATTACCGCGTTTTATGATTATGAAATTTGGCAAATGGATGCGAAAACTGCATTCCTGAATGGATATCTGAAAGAGGAGTTGTATATGATGCGACCAGAAGGTTTTGTCGATCCTAAAGGTGCTAAGAAAGTGTGCAAGCTCCAGCGATCCATCTATGGATAGGTTCAAGCATCTCAGAGTTGGAATATACGCTTTGATGAGGTGATCAAAGCATATGGTTTTATACAGACTTTTTTGAGAAGCCTGTATTTACAAGAAAGTGAGTGGGAGCTCTGTAGCATTTCTGATATTATATGTGGATGACATATTGTTGATTGGAAATGATATAGAATTTCTGGATAGCATAAAAGGATACTTGAATAAGAATTTTTCAATGAAAGACCTCGGTGAAGCTGCTTACATATTAGGCATCAAGATCTATAGAGATAGATCAAGACGCTTAATTGGACTTTCACAAAGCACATACCTTTATAAAGTTTGGAAGAAGTTCAAAATGGATCAGTCAAAGAAAGGGTTCTTGCCTGTGTTACAAGGTGTGAAGTTGAGTAAGACTCAGTGCCCAACCACTACAGAAGATAGAGAGAAAATGAAAGTCATTCCCTATGCCTCAGCCATAGGATCTATCATGTATGCAATGCTGTGTACCAGACCTGATGTGTGTCTTGCTATAAGTTTAGCAGGGAGGTACCAAAGTAATCCAGGAGTGGATCGCTGGACAGTGGTCAACAACATCCTGAAGTACCTGAAAAGGACAAAGGATATGTTTCACGTGTATGGACGTGACAAAGAGCTCGTCGTAAATGGTTACGTCGATTCAAGCTTTGACACTGATCCGGATGACTCTAAGTCACAAACCAGATATGTATTTTTATTAAACGGTGGGGCTGTTAGTTGGTGCAGTTCCAAGCAAATCTTCGTGGCGGGATCTACGTGTCAAGCGGGATACATAGCTGCTTCGGAAGCAGCAAATGAAGGAGTCTGGATGAAGGAGTTCATATCCGATCTAGGTGTAATACCTAGTGCATCGGGTCCAATGAAAATCTTTTGTGACAACACTGGAGCAATAGCCTTGGCGAAAGAATCCAGGTTTCACAAGAGAACAAAGCACATCAAAAGACACTTCAATTCCATCCGCGATCAAGTCAAGGAAGGAGACATAGAAATTTGCAAGATACATACGGATTTGAATGTCGCAGACCCGTTGACTAAGCCTCTTCCACGGGCAAAACATGATCAGCACGAAGACTCCATGGGTGTTAGAATCATTACTTTGTAATCTAGATTATTGACTCTAGTTCAAGTGGGAGACTGAAGGTAATATGCCCTAGAGGCAATAATAAAGATGTTATTTGT
Source organism: Secale cereale (assembly GCA_902687465.1). NCBI lineage: Eukaryota > Viridiplantae > Streptophyta > Magnoliopsida > Poales > Poaceae > Secale > Secale cereale. The sequence continues at coordinate 92,389,742 of LR738711.1, read as the reverse complement.
ATTTCCTTCTATCATGATAAATGTCTTTTATTTATGCTAGAATTGTATTAACTGGAAACTTAGTACATGTGTGAATACATAGACAAAACAATATGTCCCTAGTATGCCTCTACCAGACTAGCTCATTAATCAAAGATGGTTATGTTTCCTAGCCATAGACATGAGTTGTCATTTGATCAATGAGATCACATCATAAGGAGAATGATGTGATGGACTAGACCAATCCGTTAGCTTAGCACTATGATCGTTTAGTTTTACTGCTATTCCTTTCTTCATGACTTATACATGTTCCTATGACTATGAGATTATGCAACTCCCGAATACCGGAGGACCACCTTGTGTGCTATCAAACGTCACAACGTAACTGGGTGATTATAAAGATGCTCTATAGGTGTCTCCGAAAGTGTTCGTGGTGTTGTCATAGATCAAGAATAGGATTTGTCACTCCGAGTGTCGGAGAGGTATCTCTGGGCCCTCTCGATAATGCATATCATAATAAGCCTTGCAAGCAAATGACTAATGAGTTAGTCACGAGATGATGTATTACGGAATGAGTAAAGATACTTGCCGGTAACGAGATTGAACTAGGTATTGAGACACCGACGATCGAATCTCGGGCAAGTAACATACCGATGACAAAGGGAACAACGCATGTTGTTATGCGGTTTGACCGATAAAGATCTTCGTAGAATATGTAGGAGCCAATATGAGCATCCAGGCTCCGCTATTCGTTATTGACCGGAGATAAGTCTCGGTCTTGTCTACATAGTTCTCGAACCCATAGGGTCCGCATGCTTAACGTTTGATGACGATCGGTATTATGAGTTTATGAGTTTTGATGTACCGAATGTAGTTCAGAGTCCCGGATAAGATCACGGACATGACGAGGAGTCTCGGAATGTCCGAGACATAAAGATTGATATAGTGGACGGCTACATTCGGACACCGGAAGTGTTTCGGGTGATTTCGGAAATAACCGGAGTGCCGGAGGGGTTACCGGAACCCCGCGGGGAAGTATTGGGTCTTAGTGGGCCTTAGGGAAGAGAGCGGGTAGCAGCCCAATAGGTGGCGCGCCCCCTCTCGTGGGGAGTCCGAACTGGACTAGGGAAGGGGGGCGCGGCCCCTCTTTCCCTCTCCCTCTCCCTCTCTTTCCTTCCACCTTTCCCCTTCCTAGTAGGACTAGGAAAGGGGAGTCCTAGTCCTACTAGGAAGATGACTCTTCCTCTCCATGGCGTGCCTAGGGCCGGCCGGCCTCCTCCCCTGGCTCCTTTATATACGGGGGCAGGGGCACCTCTAGAGACACAAGTTGATCAAGTTGATCTCTCCCAACCGTGTGTGGTGCCCCCCTCCACAGAAACACACCTCGGTCGTACCGTTGTAGTGCTTAGGCGAAGCCCTGCGCTGGTAGCTTCATCATCTCCGTCACCACGCCATCATGCTGATGAAACTCTCCCGCGAAGTTCTACTGGATCAAGAGCTCGTGGGATGTCATCAAGCTGAACGTGTGCTGAACGCGGAGGTTTCGTATGTTCGGTGCTTGATCGGTTGGATCGCGGTGACGTTGTTGGGAAAGCAGCTCCTGACCTCCTGTTAGTCCGCCGTCTCCTCCTAGAGTCATGCCGTCCAGGGACGGCAAGTCACCGGCGAGCCAGGCGGCTGGGGGCGAGTAGAGATCAGAAGCGCAACAGAACAGAGGGGAATCAGGGTCTGGGCCGACCCCGAATCCCAGCGTGGGTCGCGTCCCATCGTGGGCACCCTGTAGATCCACACCCCAGCGACATACATGCATTTTTGAAACTAAATTATAAACATTTAGCTGACCAATTAAACGACTCTATTTTAATAATATCATATCGTATTTGAACAACTAAGCTTGTTTAGCTTGATGGGTGGAGCAGTGCTATTATGACACGTAGGCTGATCGCATAGTGATCATAAAAGGTGGGAAACTCTAAGCATGATCAATTAAACCCTATTATGACTGTGCTTTGGCAGATTTGAAGCTGCAAATCGCAGAAATGCTACTTAACAATCATTGTTTGCTTCGAACTAAGAACTGAATTCTAAGAGCTGAAAAGATAGTACAGTACCCATGTTGTGATCTATTTTTTGGTTGAGATCAAAAAGTTGACCAGACATGAAGTAGTACCACATCTCTTGCGGCGCCATGTAGGCATCGGGGGTGCGATGTCTGTCGGTGGCGTTGACGTAGATCTGCGACGGTAGGATGGTTCATCGGGGGATAAGTCCAGTTGCGGTGGACAAGAAGGTCATCGAAGTTGCCCCGTCAAGGAGGACGATAGCGCCGATGATGCAAGAGGATGCGATGCAAGGCTCCTGGTATGTTGATACGTCTCCAACATATCTATAATTTTTGATTGTTCCATGCTATTATATTATCTGTTTTGGATGTTTAATGGGCTTTAATGTGCACTTTTATATTATTTTTGGGACTAACCTACTAACCAAAGGCCCAATGCAAATTGCTGTTTTTTTGCCTATTTCTGTGTTTCGCAGAAAAGGAATATCAACCGGAGTCCAAGTGGAATTAAACCTTCATGAGGATCGTTTTTGGAACAAACGCAATCCAGGAGACTTGGAGTACAAGTCTGGGAAGCCACGAGGTGGCCACGAGGTAGGAGGGCGTGCCCAGGGGGTAGGCGCGCCCCCACCCTCCTGGGCCCCTCGTAGCTCCACCGACGTACCTCTTCCTCCTATATATACTCATATACCCTGAAAACATCTGGGAGCACCACGAAACCCTATTTCCACCACCCCAACCATCTTTACCCGTGAGATCCCATCTTGGGGCCTTTTCCGGAGCTCCGCCGGAGGGGGAATCGATCACGGAAGGCTTCCACATCAACACCATAGCCTCTCCGATGATGTGTGACTAGTTTACCACAGACCTTCGGGTCCATAGTTATTAGCTAGATGGCTTCTTCTCTCTATTTGGATCTCAATACAAAATCTCCTTGATCTTCTTGGAGATCTATTCGATGTAATACTTTTTGCGGTGTGTTTGTCAAGATCCGATGAATTGTGGGTTTATGATCAAGATTATCTATGAACAATATTTGGTACTTCTCTGAATTCTTATATGTATGATTTAATATCTTTGCAAGTCTCTTCGAATTATCAGTTTGGTTTGGCCCACTAGATTGATCTTTCTTGCAACGGGAGAAGTGCTTAGCTTTGGGTTCAATCTTGCGGTGTCCTCTCCTAGTGACAGCAGGGGCAGCAAGGCACGTATTGTATTGTTGCCATCGAGGATAAAAAGATGGGGTTTATGTCATATTGCATGAGTTTATCCATCTACATCGTGTCATCTTGCTTAAGGCGTTACTATGTTCTTATGAACTTAATACTCTAGATGCATGCTGGATAGCGGCCGATGTGTGGAGTAATAGTAGTAGATGCAGAATCGTTTAGGTCTACTTGTCACGGACGTGATGACTATATACATGATCATGCCTATATATTCTCCTAATTATGCTCTTTTGTATCAACTGCTCGACCGTAATTTGTTCACCCACCGTAAGATTTGCTATCAGGAGAGAAGCCACTAGTGAAACCTATGGCCTCCGGGTCTATTGTCCATCATATTAATCTTCCGTCAACTAGTTGTCTTTATTGTTCTTTTATTTTGCAATCTTTACTTTTCAATCTATACAACAAAAATACAAAAAATATTTATCCTATTATCTCTATCAGATCTCACTTTTGCAAGTGGCCGTGAAGGGATTGACAACCCCTTTATCGCGTTGGTTGCAAGGTTCTTAATTGTCTGTGTAGGTACAAGGGATTTGCGTGTAGTGTCCTACTAGATTGATACCTTGGTTCTCAAAAACTAAGGGAAATACACACGCTACTTTGCTGCATCACCCTTTCCTCTTCAAGGGAAAAACAACGCATGCTCAATTGGTTGCAAGAAGAATTTCTGGCGACGTTGCAGGGGAGATCTATGCACAAGTCAAGACATACCAAGTACCCATCACAAACTCTTATCCCTTGCATTACACTATTTGCCATTTGCCTTTCGTTTTCCTCTTCCCCACTTCACCTTTGCCGTTTTATTCACCCTTTTTCCGTTCGCCTCTTTTCGCTTGCTTCTTGTTTGCTTGTGTGTTGGATTGATTGTTTATCACAATGGCTCAAGATAATACTAAATTGTGTGACTTTTCCAATACCAACAACAATGATTTTATTAGCACTCTGATTGCTCCTATTACCAATGTTGAATCTTGTGAAATCAATGCTTCTGTGTTGAATCTTGTCATGAAAGATCAATTTTCTGGCCTTCCTAGTGAAGATGCCGCTACCCATCTAATCAACTTTGTTGATTTGTGCGATATGCAAAAGAAGAGAGATGTGGATAATGATATTGTTAAATTGAAGCTATTCCCGTTTACGCTTAGAGATCGTGCTAAAACTTGGTTCTCTTCTTTGCCTAAAAATAGTATTGATTCATGGAATAAGTGCAAAGATGCCTTTATCTCTAAGTATTTTCCTCCCGCTAAGATCATCTCTCTTAGAAACGATATTATGAATTTTAAGCAACTTGATCATGAGCATGTTGCACAAGCTTGGGAGAGGATGAAATTAATGATACGTAATTGCCCCACTCATGGTTTAAATTGATGATTATACAAAAAAATATGCTGGACTAAATTTTGCTTCTAGAAATCTTTTAGATTCGGCTGCACGAGTCACTTTTATGGAAATCACTTTAGGAGAAGCTACTAAACTCCTAGACAATATTATGGTTAATTACTCTCAATGGCACACCAAAAGATCCACTAGTAAAAAGGTTCATGCGATTTAAGAGATTAATGTTTTGAGTGGAAAGATGGATGAACTTATGAAATTATTTGCTAATAAGAGTATTTTTTCTGATCCTAATGATATGCCTTTGTCCACGTTGATTGAGAATAATAATGAATCTATGGATGTGAATTTTGTTGGTAGGAACAATTTTGGTAACAACGCGTATAGAGGAAACTTTAATTCTAGGCCGTTCCCTAGTAATTCATCTAATAATTATGGTAATTCCTACAACAACTCTTATGGAAATTTTAATAAGATGCCCTCTGATTTTGAGACTAGTGTTATAGAATTTATGAATTCGCAAAATAATTTCAATTCTTTGCTTCAAGAAAAATTGCTTAAGATTGATTAGTTGGCTAGGAACGTGAATAGAATTTATCTTGATGTTGATTCTTTGAAACTTAGATCTATTCCACCTAAGCATGATATCAATGAGTCTCTTAAAGCCATGAGAATTTCCATTGATGGGTGCAAAGAAAGAACCGCTAGGATGCGTGCTAAAAGAGATTGCTTTGTGAAAGTGTGTTCTTCTAGTTTTCATGATAATAAAGATGAAGATCTAAAAGTGATTGATGTGTCTCGTATTAAATCCTTGTTTTCCAATATGAACCTTGATAAAGATGGGACTGGAGATGAGTCAACTTTAGTTAAAAGGTGTCCCAATGATTCAGCGTTTTTAGATCTTGATACAAAAATTGGTAAAAGTGGGATTGAAGAGGTCAAAACTTTACATAGCAATGAACCCACTATTTTGGGTTTCAAGGAATTTAATTATGATAATTGCTCTTTGATAGATTGTATTTACTTGTTGCAATCCGTGTTAAATTCTCCTCGTGCTTATAGTCAAAATAAAGCTTTTACCAAAAATATCGTTGATGCTTTAATGCAATCTTATGAAGAAAAACTTGAATTAGATGTTTCTATCCCTAGAAAACTTTATGATGAGTGGGAACCTACTATTAAAATTAAGTTTAAATATCGTGAATTCTATGCTTTGTGTGATTTGGGTGCCAGTGTTTCCACGATTCCAAAAACTTTGTGTGATGTGTTAGGTTTCCATGAACTTGATGATTGTTCTTTAAATTTGCATCTTGCGGATTCTACCATTAAGAAACCTATGGGAAGGATTAACGATGTTCTTATTGTTGCAAATAGGAATTATGTGCCCGTAGATTTCATCATTCTTGATAAGATTGCAATCCTACATGTCCTATTATTCTTGGTAGACCTTTCCTTAGACCGATTGATGCAATTATTAACATGAAAGAAGGAAATATTAGATTCCAATTTCCGTTAAGGAAAGGCATGGAACACTTTCCTAAAAATAAAATAAAATTACCTTATGAATTTATTATGAGAGCCACTTATGGATTGCCTACCAAAGATGGCAATACCTAGATCTATTCTTGTTTTTATGCCTAGCTAGGGGCGTTAAACGATAGCGCTTGTTGGGAGGCAACCCAATTTTATTTTCTTTGCTTTTACTTCTGTTTAGTAATAAATAATTCATCTAGCTTCCGATCTACAACAATTTCACCCGAAAGGTTGAAGAGATGGTAGATGTGAAGTTTGATGAATCTAACGACTCGCAAATAGAGCAATTGCCAATTGATGTAGGAGACAAAGATTCTTCGGAGGCAATACAAGACTTGTCTATTGGCAAGATTCGCCCAACGGAGGTGAAGGAGAATACTTCATCCATTCAAGTGGAAGCCTCATCCTCACGACAAGGTGAACCACAAGTTGACTTGGAGGCATCCACAAGTGGGACACGCAATGATGAAGGAAATGAGGAAGTGCTTCAAGATGAACCTCATCGACCTACTTCTCCACCTCCACAAGGGGACAACAACACCAACAACAATGAAAAAGGACAAGAAGAAGAAGATGAACAGGATGTTCCACCCCGACCCAGGCAAAAGCTTTCACGAGTTAGAGCAAGAATTGCAAGAGATCGTACCATAGAGCAAATCTACGATGATATGAAAACTGGGAGAATCACTCACTCTAAATCTCGTTTAGCTAACTTTTGTGAACATTACTCTTTCATATCTAACATTGAACCTATGAAGGTTGAAGATGCTCTTGATGATCCGGATTGGGTGAATGCTATGCACGAGGAACTACATAACTTCGAGAGAAACCAAGTTTGGACATTGGTTGAGAAGCCCGACAACAACCAAAACATCATCGGTGCAAAATGGGTGTTTCGCAATAAGCAAGATAAAGATGGACAAGTTGTACGCAACAAGGCCCGTCTCGTCGCCCAAGGCTACACTCAAGTCGAAGGTATGGATTACGGTGAGACATATGCCCCCGTTTCTAGACTGGAGTCCATCCGCATCTTACTTGCTTATGTAAATCACCATGATATCACTTTATACCAGATGGACATTAAAAGTGTGTTTCTCAACGGTGAAATTGAGGAGGAAGTTTATGTTAAACAACCTCCCAGCTTTGTTAATCCCAAGAAACCTAATCATGTCTACAAACTTCACAAAGCTCGTTATGGTCTTAAACAAGCTCCTAGAGCATGGTATAAATGCTTGACCAAGTTCCTTATTGAAAAAGGCTTTGAAATTGGGAAAATTGATTCCACACTGTTTACTAAAAGGGTTACTGGTGAATTATTTGTGTGCCAAATTTATGTTGATGATATTATATTTGGTTCTACTAATCCCCATTTTAGTGAAAGGTTTGGAAAGCTAATGTCAGAAAAGTTTGAGATGTCTATGATGAGTGAACTCAAGTTCATTCTTTGTTTGCAAATCAAGCAAACTAAGGAGGGTACCTTTGTTTCTCAAACAAAGTATACCAAGGACTTGTTCAAGAAGTTCAACATGCAAAAATGCAAAGGTATGACTACACCCATGCCTACTAGTGGACATCTTTACTTGACAAAGGATGGCGAACCGGTTGACCAAAAGGTTTACCGCTCTATGATTGGTTCATTGCTATATCTATGTGCCTCTCGTCCCGATATTATGCTAAGTGTGTGCATGTGTGCACGATATCAAGCGGCCCCCAAAGAATGTCATCTTAAGGCCGTGAAAAGGATAGTGAGATACTTAATTCATACACCAAATTTTGGCATTTGGTATCCTAAGAGATCCCTCTTTCGATCTTGTTGGCTACTCTGACTCAAACTATGACGGTGACAAGGTTGATAGAAAGTCCACTTCGGGTACTTGTCAATTTCTTGGTAGATCTCTTGTGTCTTGGTCCTCCAAGAAACAAAACTCGGTATCCTTATCCGCTGCCGAAGTGGAATACATTGCCGCCGGTTCATGTTGTGCTCAATTACTTTGGATGATCCAAACTCTTGAAGATTATGGGATCTATGTGAAACATGTTCCATTGCTTTGTGACAATGAAAGTGCTATTAAGATTGCTCACAACCCCGTGCAACATTCTCGAACTAAGCATATTGAAGTTCGTCATCATTTCATTCGAGATCATGTTGCTAAGGGTGATATCAATCTTATACATGTTCGCACCGATAAGCAATTGGCGGATATATTTACTGAACCACTTGATGAGAAAGTGTTTTGCAAATTGAGAGGTGAATTGAACATTATTGATGCCTCAAACTTGGAGTAGTAACTTCATTTGGATACATGCAAGGCATGAGCCTTTGACTAATCCTTGATGTTTCTCTTATGATGATGATCATATGTCTTGGATATACTTGTACCCTTGCATGTTATCTAACCCTTGTAGGTACTTGGATAAGTCCAACTCCATGAGATTGCAACTCACTCATATCCTAAGCAATCTCTACATCACCAAGTCTCTACAATATGGTGGTTGAGGTCAAGGAAGCATGAATCCTTTCAATATATCCTTTGACAATTTTCTATATCAAATTTCATTTGGTATCAAATTTTCATGATTGTCATTTTGGATACACAAGTGCTCTTCCTTGCAAATCTAACCCATGTAGGTAGATGAACTCAAACTACAAGTGGTGCTCCCAATTCTTGATGAGCCACACAAGTTCAACTACATGATCAAGATCAACACCACCACCCAAGGTATGTCAATCCATCTTAGAGAAGCTTTACCCCAAGTCATGGGTCAAAGCAGCTCAACAAGATGTAAATACATCAAAACGCTTAAACAAAAATGGCAACCCCATTTTGAGCTTAAACGATGAGTATGACCTATGATTTGTGCTCTCACTTGACTCCTAAGTCAATATACTCTAACATAGGTGACGCTGTCGCCGACCAATTTTGGATGAAGTTCTCTAATGTTTCTTTGTGCTTGTGCATTTGTCTTTTGCATGCTTGTTTCCCCTTTCAAACAAACAAAACTTCATCTAGATTTCTTTTCTTTTGTTTTCTCTGCTATTTCCTGAAGTCAATTCATTGCAAATCTTTTACCCAATTCCTTGCAAATCTTTGTGAGATTTCATTTGCCTAGTGAGCTGCGATGAAAATTGTTCTCCTTGTGTTGAACTCACACACACCGATCTGCCTCTCTCGGTCAAACCAAACCATCTCGGTGCCACCAAAGGAAAACAACTTGGTGTTACCGATTTCAATACTGAGGAGACACTTTGTCACTTGCATCCTGCATATTTGTTACAGCCCCACTCAATGATTCTTATCCTCTATCAGCATCACATTCTACAAGTTGTTTTGTATTGTGACTCAAGGACCAAACCTATTTGACTCATGCTCCAGAAGATCGCTTCTTGGAAATTAATGTCAAAGGGGGGGGAGAGGGCACATCAAAGCTTATCACACAAAGGGGAGAGAGAGAGAGAGAAGCTTATCCCCAGATGCTTGGTATTAAAAGAGGAGAGAAGTCACATGTCTTCTAGAGGGGAAAGACATGTCAGTACTTGTTATAATTATCTGTCTTGCTCCGATTTTCTTTTTCCTATCTTCTCCCATTATCAATATAAGATTCAAGGGGAGAAAGACATCTAAGGAAAGGAAATCTTCTAATTCATTGCATATCTTTCTGGGGACATGTCTATACTTCAATAGAGTACAGAGTACTCACTCACTACATGTCATCCCAATCTTGGTACTCTTGTGGTTTGTTGTTCTTGCTCTGCTTAGTAGATGTTTCTGTGTTATCTAACCTTGTTTACTCAGGTGCATCTCTTCCAAAGCTAGCTCAAGACCACAAGGTAAGTATATGCATCACACTCATTTGCATGATGATCTCTTGATGTTGTACATATTGTTTGCAAGAAGGACTCATGAACATGAAGGTACATTTCCAATATTCATTTGCTCTGATGCATACAGCCAAGATACATGTAACTCATTGCTTGCTTTGACATCCTTATGCATTCATTTGCTTCTACACTCCATATTCACATGATTGCATACATGTAGGGGGAGCCTATGAATGTTACATGTCTTTCCAAAGCTTTACTTGCTTTACTTGCTATTCTCTATATCTTTATCTAAAGCTCATCGACTAACCTGTGCTGGATAACATTATGCAATACTTCTCCTCCTGCCTTTGAGTTGTATGGGACTGTGCGTAATTCGCAACAGATAGCTTCAATCAGTTCTCGTCTACGGTGATGCTTCTTCAACAACAGTTTTAAGAAAGAATCCTAAGAATAGAAGAAGAGTGCATGCATTTCAAGAGAAAATGAGATAGAATAATAGAAGGAACACTTTAAGCACAAGGGTAACGTTTAGTAGGCACTTTCATCGAAATATCTGCATCTTAGAAACCAGACCCACAAAAAAAGATGTAATAATTTAGATTTACAATGCGAATACAGATATATGTGAAGCGATATACGCTCACGAATACACAAAATACAGACCCAAATTTCTGAATCTTGGCGCAGATCGGTGCCTCACAAACTGTGTGCCCTCATATTTGCGTGCCCTAAATCCTCTCCCAGATGTGCACATGATCCTTGAGGAATGCTCCATTGGGGAATGCCTCAGTCGTTCCCCATTCGTGTAAGACCATATCATGTCTAATTCAACCATAGGTGTTTCGACCTCTTAAATTATTTTCATTTGCATCAGAAATTAAATAAAAAGATGGACATTATATATATCAAATAATCGATGTTCCTTCTGAAATAAGAGAATTCTATGTACGAATTTCAAGTAAAATTCCTATACTGAAGCAGAAAATGCAAGTTCATTTCTGCCTGCATAGTGAATAACCGTGTCGTTTTGTGGATGTTGGCCATTTTCATAACGGTGGTAAGAGCATTTCTAGCAGACCCCTTAAACCATGGAACTGAAAACATGGTTTTCAATTTGTGGAAAACGCATTTTAAGGTTCGGTTTAAGCTGCGACCGAACAGACCCCCTAGACGTAAACTGGAAATTGCTTATATTCTTTTTCCATCTCTTCTTCTTCCTCTCACTCGTGTCCATGGTCAGCTAACTCGCTTCTACAAAGACGACGGACATCGGTCAAATACGGAGCCGCCGACGTCCACAACGACTCGCACGAAGCTAGCTAGTTCGAACCAATCCAAACGACTAAATACGGAGCCACCGTGGATTGACCGGAGCTAGTTAACTAGCTGAATTGATTGAGGGGAGCTAGCTAGCTAGGAATCGATTCGAGCAGAATGCAGCGCCCTGGGCGAGCGCAGCGGCCAGGTCGATTCGAGCGGATGCAATGGTCGGGGCGGGCGGCCAGCGGTCGGTGGCCCGGGCCGGCGGCCGGGTGCCGGGACGGGCGGGGCAGCGCAGACGCCGATGCAGACGGCGGACGCAGATGTTTCGGTGGAAGTTGGGCTTCCGTCAACCGCTTTCTCTCGATACAGGGCATCGTAAAAAAAGCGGACGCGAAAACTGTATTTTTATGGATTGGGAGGAGTTTTTTACCACGCCCCTTCAAAATTTTACAGGCCGAAGTCGTTTACGGGCTCTATTCGAATCGCTTTTTCGTCTAAAACTGTAAACTGACAATTATTTTACAATTTCGTGCATTTTAAGGGGTCTCCTAGAGATGCTCTAAGCTCCAATAACCGTGTCATTTTGTGCATGCTGGACATTTCCAGAACGGTGGTAAGCTCCAATAAATTAAGAAGCAAAACTAGTATAGTCAGTAAAAGATAGCTAAGCTTTCCGACCATGTAAAAGAGACATTTTACAACCCCACAAAAAAAAGACATTTTGCATCTCTACTGATATAAAGCAAGAGATAATCATTAACCAAAGAGCTTTAATTTGGCTTTTGCAAATGCAACCATTGCCTTCGCTACAGGCATACTGCCTTTGGTTTGGTTCTCTCCATGTACTACCAGTGTTATATTAAGCCCCAAGTGCTCCCTTTTTCTTGTATGTATTGTTTATCACCCAGCTTGGGAAAGCTTTTTGATACTTTAGGTTATTATATAATTTAAAGAGATTGTGCTCATCATTTGTTTATGATTGTATGTGGGGAAAAGACTATGGAGCGACTTCCTATAGAGGAAAAGGACCGCTCGATTATAGAAAGCATCAATCAATGATTCGTGCGATGATTAAAGGGAACAAAGTACCTAAAAGTGTTTCCCCATGGTGTATGGGCATCTCCAACCCCGTGCCAGAAAATGCCCGCACACATTCCGAGCCGACGCGTCCGGACTATTTTGCTATCCAAGACGATTCCATTTACGTGTATAGACGGGTCCACGCATCTGAATTCCCGCAAACCGGATGCAAAACTGAGGTAGGTTTGCGGGAGTCGGAACCTCCGCCACGAAGGATACCGACACTCCTGGCCTATTGAAACCTCAACCGGAGCCCGCATCTTTGTCACTCCATCCAACCCCCCTTGCTCTGTATTCGCTCCGCCCCAGGTCGCCGCCGCCGTCGTTGTGGTTGTACTAGCTCAGCCTCCCACGCAGGTCTTGCCTCCGCCGCTCCACATAGGCACCGCACCCTATTTGCCTACGCATCCATCGATCCTCCGCCCGACCCTCCGCCGCCCAGCTACCCTCCGCCCTGTATCTCCTGTCCACGGCTGACACCATGCCTGGCGTGTGTTTGTCCCAGTGCCATAACCAAATGTTGACAGTTTTTTTCTTAGTTTCATACTTTGAAGTAAACACCATGGATTCAGACGACGAGTACTTTTACAGCAACTTCATTGATTCGTCCTCGTTAGATGAGGAGGACCAATATGAGAATGAAACAACGATGATGTAGGCGGTCCTAGCAGGTGCAAAGCGTGCGGAGGAGCATGTCCTAAATTTCAAGGGATCAATCAAGGTACTTCTACAACAAATCAGAAGAGAGCACGGGGACATTTGACGTTGATGGAAGACCACTTTCCCCTCAATGCCCTATTCACAGACGATTTTCGCCGGCGCTTTCGGATGTGATTTTTTTTTGATCGGCTCTGCGATGGTGTCCCGGGCTATACTTCATCTTCAAAAAGGATGTAATTTTAAAATTGGATTCTCTAGGTACCAAAAGTGCATGATTGTATTGAGGATGCTCGCCTATTGCACGGTCTCGGGATTCGCGGGGCGAGTACCTCCGGATGTTTGAAAGCACATGTGAAGTTGTCATGGTTATATTTGCTACTGCAGTGGTCAAGGTATTTGGACTATAGTACTTGACTGAACCAATTGTCGCAGATATCGAAAGGCTCATGGCACTCTCGAAAGCAAGAGGGTGGTCAGGTATGCTCGGATCCCTTGATTGGATGCACTGGAGATGAAAGAACCGTCCATATGCTCTACAAGGGCATATCAGGGTCATGTTTTAAAGCTCACCATCATTCTTGAAGTAGTAGCATCACAATGCCTCTGGATTTCGCACGCTTTCTTTGGCATGTCCAGGTAAAACAATGACAACAACGTGCTTCAGCAGTCTTCGATGTTTGCTACGTTGACTAAAGGATGGCAAGCTTCTCCGTGCAACTAGACCATCCATGGTCATGACTACAACATAGGGTACTATATGGTTGATGGTATCTATCCCCCGTGTGTGACCTTCCTCGAGACCATCTCTGGGCCAATTGGTTAGAAAAAAAGCTTACTTTGTCCAAAGACAAGAAGGAGCTAGAAAGGATGTGGAGATGCATTTGAAGTGCTCCAAGTCCGTCTTGCATATGTTCAAGGACCTGCAAAAATATGGGATCCATAGACCTTGTGGAAGGTAATGACAGTTTGTGTGATAATGCACAAAGTGATTGTGGAAGATGAGGTGAAGGAGCTGCCGGAGGTCTAGAATTTGAGAACATGGATGATCCTGTGAAACAAACTCAGAATCCAGCCATTTTTGAGGAGTTCGTCCAAATGCATCAACAGATTCGGCACCGAGAAACTCATGAGCAGCTCAAGAATGATCTAATTGAGTATATGTAACAACTAGAACATAAGTTGGATTCAAGTTTAACTATTTTATATGAAAACTTAATATTTGATTGTAATATGTATATTTATTCGTTTGCATATTTTCACTACTCGAAGAATTATGCTCATCTATATTTATTTCGAGTGTTGCAGACTTTAGAAAAATAAAATAGGGGCGGACAAAGGTTGGCGTTTGATGGACAGTATTGGATGACCGACTCCCATATCCGTGTCCACGGACAAATAGTGGGTCTAATTTAGGCACACCGTTGAAGGTGCCCTAAGAGCACATTCATGAAAGTAAAAGGTAAGCAATTCTCGTAACCTCAACATATTCCTCCTCTGGAAGAAGAAGAAAAGGTGCAACTGTATTTTTTGTAAAGATTAATGAATTATATTTATAAGAAATAAAAAATGATAGGAGCTCATTCTGAGTGTAGGTTTCCGGGGAGAACGGGCAAGGAAAAAAGAAAGGAAATATTTTTCATAGGGTAAGTCAAAATTGTTGGAACCGCCACTGCCTTGCCCTAGCTCTCCTCTCCCTCTCACTCTGCACACTCTCTGTCGCCGTAGCTCGATCGAACAAAAGAGGAAGAAAAGATCAGAGGAGTGGCGGACACAGGGATTTTTCCGGCGCACGAACGCCCTTTCTATTCCTCGAGCACGAACTCGACCGTGTCAGTGAGCTACAGGAGGGATCCAGGGTTTTATACCCGCGAGCACCGGCCTGCCAGGCCTCGCCTTGCACCCACTCGCCCACCCTCTTCCCCACGTCCTCCGCGCACTGGCCGCGTCCACGCATCGCGCCCGAACGCGATCGCCACGGCCTCCCAGCGCGCCTGACGCGGTCTTCTCCTCCTTCCTGCTCGCTAACGACTCAGCGCAGCCCCGCGCACACACGCGCTAGCTCACGCACCAACACACGCACGCACACACGCACTACTTGCCACGGACCCGACGTGCCCAACTTGCCCGGTGCGCGCCCATACACGCACCCGGCTCGTTCGACGCGTCGCCGCGGCTTATTTGCCTAACAAAAATACTATTTTTTGCAAAAAGGCCTCGGATATGTTTACAAATATCCCTGAAAAATAGAGAAAAATACATCAACTAGGCATGTCTACTTCAAAAGGTTGCTAGAACAAATTTAGCAATGATTCTTACAAGTTAGAAGCATGTATATATTTGTAATTAAATTGGACACACGAAGAATTTAAAAAGCACACAAAATTAGAGTGACATGCCATCTTGAGTACGATATGCTCCAGAGGATTTTTGATTGCGCACATAAAAAACTGGCAAAAAAAGATTGCGCACATAAAAAAAGGTTGGAGTGAATAGGATTTTCCCCCTATAAATCTAGTATAGTTGTATTCCCAGGAAAAATTATATGGTTTCTAGTCCTACAAATCAAATAAGCCACATGGAAAATTTTAAATTTTCCTAAGGATTACATAAATGCGTTGAATCATAGAAGCCCAAGGAGTTGCTGAAACATGCTGGCTGACTTCTTTCGATTTGCACATATGGAGAATAGTTGTGGAAAAAGGTTGATAATCCAATTGGGAACAAGCAAATCAATCATACATCAATAATACACATGCATGCTAGGTAAAAATCAGAGAATAAGTTTTGAATGTGCTGCATAGGATGCTACATGCTAGTGCGGTGGAAGATTCTTTGAGGTCTCATCAACTGGATGGTGTACATGATTGGTGCTTGGCCCACAAAACCACATTCCACACCTTTTGGTGCTTTGTCTCTCTTCTTTTTGTTGTTCAAGAAAATTCATGCTGCAGTTTCTGTAGGAAATGGTACTGTATGTTGCAAAATCTCTGCAAAGTTCATATGTCTCAGAATATCCACAAGAGAAATGTTCAACAGTTTACTTTTTCTTGTCTGGGATTTATATTGCTTTTCTCTCTTCTTGTCTAGATAAAATTGTTTGGCTAGTAAACATCTGTTTGAAACACCGCAGAATAGACATAGAGCATTTTTTTTCTATGGAAAACAGATACAGAGTCATTGATATACGAGGAAGACGAATAGAACCGGGCGGTAGGTTGATATGTCCAAAACGTATCTATAATTTCTGCTTGCTCCATGCCTCTTTTGGGTGATATTGCTATGTTATTTATACACTTCCATACAATTTTGATCATATTTGGACTAACCTATTAACTCAGTGCACCCCAGTGCCAGTTTCTGTTTTCGGCTGTTTTTGTATTTCAGGTTTTCACATTACGAGAACTACCAGAAAAAAATCCAGAAAAATTATATAAAAAATCAGCGTTCCGGAAGCTTCCATGCGGCCAAAGTAGGGCCGGAGGGGACCCACAGGGGCTCCAGGCGGCCTGCCCACGCGCCCCCCCCCCCCCTGGCCGCGCCGATGGGCGCCTGGGCACCCCTGACCCCCTCTGATGCCCCGCTTTGGCATATATTTACACCGTGTCGCGGAAACCCTTATTCCAAACCCCTTTTCTTCAGACGCGATTCCGATCTCCGCCGCCATCGCCATCAAGCTTCGGGGGACCAGAATTCATGCACCGATACCCTGCCGGGACGGGGAAGTGCCCCCGGATTCATCTCCATCGACGTTGCTTCCTCCCTCCATGATGCGGGAGTAGTTCCTCCTCGGGGCTGAGGTTCTTACCAGTAGCTATGTGGTCAATTCTCTCTCTCATGATGTGATCTTCGTTGTGATCATAGGCTATGTTAATCTAGGGTGATCCCATGATATTTCCCCTTCCTCTATGTATTGGATTGATATACTCACTTGTCTTTATCTAGTATAATCCCCGAGACCAAGGTGACAGCGGTCTATTGGACATGGATTAGAACAATAGTTTCATGAGTGATTTCCTCTCTTGTGTGTTGATTGAAGATTGAGAGTCTCTTGGTGCTTGTCTTTGACTATCCTTTAGATATGTTGTGGTGATTGTGGGACTCTCTTTGGATGGCCGCGGTGACATTGGGAAATCCTTAGATTGAGAACTACAAACTTTGAGGTGTGCTTTTGTAGCCCTACATAATTCTCGTCCTCTCTTGACCACGAAGGAATGACCTCCGAGTGCGTCCCCTTTGCATGTTTTATGGGAAATATCATGTGATTCGATTATGTTAATGTTGTTGGGAGTTGCCACTAGTGAAAGTATGAAGCCTAGGCCTTGTTTCCACCATTGCAATACCATTTGTGCTCACGTTTACCACTTGTTTGCTTGCTGCACTTTTTATTACAGATTTATATTACTTTGTTTTGCCATCCATATCACTTGCCATTTAACATCTCTTCGCCGAACTAGTGCACCTATACATCTAACAAGTGTATTAGGTGTGTTGGGGACACAAGAGACTTCTTGTATCTTAGTTGCAGGGTTGCTTGAGAGAGACCATCTTCAACCTCTACTTCCCTGAGTTCGATAAACCTTAGGTCATCCACTTGAGGGAAATTGTTGCTGTCCTACAAACATCTGCGCTTGGAGGCCCAACATAGTCTACAAGAGTAGAAGCGTGTGTAGACATCATAGGTGCACCCGTTTTTTAACAATAATTTAGTAATTGTAAAAATGAATGAAAAATCATGAATTTTTTTTGGGAAAAAAACTTAATAGATCGTTACACCCGCGTAAACAACTTTGGTGACAAAGTGGCTTTCTTGGTATTATTGGCGAAAAAATCAAAATCAGCACTATATTAGAGGTACTATTCACTTTATATTGTCCTGGAAATTTTGATTTTTATGCTCAGATATTTTTACAGTAGTTTCCCCTTGTCGAAATTTCTATACGAGTACGCCAGTAGGTTAAGTTTGTTGCAAACAAGTTTCAAAGAATTTTGACCTTTTCCTGAATTGCTAAAAAAATCCGAGAGGTGCATATACAACCATGTTTTTGTGGGTATTTTCCCAATTATATACCTGATTGTTATATGTTAGAAGGGAGTGAGAGGTTTGGTGGAATAGTTCGTTGTATTGCTTGAGCCTCGTGGGCATATATATATAGGAGTACATGATCTACTTGGAGTACAAGGCAAGCCAGAATATTTCCTAGTCTAACCTATGATTCCTAATACAATCATGTTACTCAACATCCCCCCGCAGTCACAATGGTAGCGACGCAGGCGGTGAGACTGGAGAAGAATCCGAAGGCAAGCCGACGGACACCCCCCACAGTCGTAACCGTCGTTGCATCGCGGAAGTCGTGGTTGGAGTGGAAGCCAACAAGGTTTCTCAAGCAAGGCGGTAGCCCTTTGTGCCGTTTGTCGAGGTAACCGAGAGCGTAGGGTGGTGGAGCCGTGGTCGATGTAGCCGTGCGAAGAATGCCGTGGTCGATGTCGAGTCGGGGTAGCCGGTGTCAAGGAAGTCGCCATGGAGCCGCGACGCAAGGAGGCGCCGAGTTAGTCATGAGCGCAGTGGTGTCGAAGTAGTGGTGCACCGGGAAGAAGATGTTGTTGACGACGCGTCGCGGCGGGTTTTCCAAGCCCGGGGACACATCGTAGACGAAGGCATGCACCGGTGCTGCCAGCGCCGGGCATGTGTAGATGGACGAAGACGAAGTTGACGAAGCGCCGACCAGGCTTGCCAGGCCCGAGGACACGTCGTGGATGAAGGCACGCATCGGTGTTGCCAGTACCGGGCATGCGTAGACGAGGGACCTGCACGAGCTGTACGCCATGCCGGAGAAGTCGGAGGGGCCAGCAGAGAAGAACTCGATGACGATTGCGGCGTCCATCGGCGTGGGGCCAATGTCACCAACGGTGGTCGGAGTAGACGAAGTGATCGGGGTAGATGACGGCGACGCTGGCGACGGGCTGGTGCTTGGACGAAGACGAAGGGGGTGGATGGGTGACGGCGGCGGCTACGAAGGTAGCGGCGGCGGCGGCCAAAGAAGAGCGGCGGCGGCGGCCTGACGGCGGTGGCTAGGTTAGGAGTGTGGCGGCGGTGCTTGAAGTAGGCAAAGAACCCAGACAACGTGACGAAGACCGGCGCGGACGGTGGCGTTCCCGCGCCAAGGGAGACGGCGCGACGCATACCACGGGAGGTCGACGCACGGTGACGGCGGAGTGGACCGCGGGCCACGACGCTACGGCCCGAAGGGGCGACTCAGCGGCGGCAGGCGGGTCGGGGCGACGGCGGGAAGACCTTGGGACGGCGGCGGGGATCGCGGGCCGCGACGCTGCGGCCCGACGGGGCGACGCAACGGCGGTTCACGAGTCGGTGCAGCCGCGGGGACGGCCTCGGGGCGGCGGCGGGGACCGCGTATCGCGGCACGACGACCCGAAGGGGCGACGCAGCGGCGACACACGAGTCGATGCAGCTGCGAGGAGAACCACGGGGCGACGGCGCTACGGCCCGACGGGGCGACGCAGCGGCAGCCCGATGCTCGATCGGTGAAGAGGCGCGCTGAACTCGGAGACGATCTTCATGGAACCTGCGGAGGCGTGCGCAACCAACGGGCCAGGTCAATCGCGCGGCGTTGATGGAGCGAAGCAGCGGTCAGGTGATCAATCTGACCGCTCGAAGGGTCGAGGACGCGACTGCTGGACGGACGATAAAGTCGGTGTAGCTGTGTGTGGTCGGACGTAGTAGGAGGCGCTGCCGGCCAGCGGAGACACGCGCGAGCAAAGACGCCCTGGCCAAAGTAGCACTCACGTGTGGTGCATGTGGCACAAAAGTGCCATAAAGCCAACGGTGCAAGTACGTGACCCAGGGCCATATGCTCACGGCGTGGATCAACTAACCATGCTCATGCCGAGCGTCAACCAACGCACCAGCACATCTTGCGTGATGCGTGCAGTCTGGAGTCCATGAAGCATCTGATCCAGATGAAGACGGAAGTGTTGGTGGAGGAGCCCAATCGAATCAAGACGTCGACGGCCGGCGCAGGTAACTGACAAACGGGTGCGCGGACGGCGGCCGGTAGGGCCGCCACGTGGCGCGTGAGGCTGCCGAGTCGGAGAAGATGCCGGTGTAGTCGATGCCGAAGTCGGAGTAGAGGCGCGCGGGGGTCGATGGGCGGGCCGGCGCGCGAGCGACGGCTATGATTGGCCGTCGCATGGCGCAAGGCCGCCGGGTCGGGGTGATGCAGGTGTTCCGGTCGGAGCAGGGCGGTGACGGCCAGCGCAGGGCGACGAGCGGACCGACGCGCGGACGGCGGCTGGCCCGGACGGGCTGCCTCGGCACGCGTGGCCACCGGGTCGGAGGAGAGGCCGGCTGGTCGCGCCGGGGTCGGAGTAGAGGCGCACGGGGGTCGACGGCGGCGGCGGGCGATGCAAACCGATCAAGATTGGATCGAAAAACCAACAGAAAAACGCCGATCAAAGCGACCGGCGAGAGAGAGAAAAACCCGGAGCAAGGGCTCGGGAAAAAGACTCTCTATGGCAGCCGGCCAACACGGCCGGCGGACGAACCCTAGGTACGGGCAGCGCGGCCCCCGACGGCAGTCATGGAGGCCGACCGCCCCGAGGGCGGCGCATGGGTGCGGAAGCGGCGGCGACTAGGGTTTAGATCGTGATTAGGCTGATAGCATGTTAGAAGGGAGAGAGAGGTTTGGTGGAATAGTTCATTGTATTGCTTGAGCCTCGTGAGCATATATATAGGAGTACATGATCTACTTAAAGTACAAGGCAAGCCAGAATATTTTCTAGTCTAACCTATGATTCCTAATACAATCATGTTACTCAACATTATAAAACATATTCCAACCTGATAATGATAGAACACATAATATACCCGAATCTTAGATTCGAATAGTAGCAAAAGATTCCCTCAGAAAGAAAACTAGCGGTGTAGATTTTACTCACAATTACTCCCTCCGTTCCATAATGTAAGACGCTTTTTGACACTAGTATAGTGTCAAAAAACGTCTTACATTATGGGACGGAGGAAGTAGTAAATAACGATCGAAAACCTAATTCGATGCCCAGGCTCATCTACGCTTCTTTGATACAAAGTAACAGACTCTCGGATTGAAAAGGAAGAAGAAAAATGGACTACTGCATTTCCACACACACAAAAAACTGTCATTTTTTTTGTAGTATATATCATTTATGTTTGCTTGTTTATGCGAAACAAGAATTATCAATTTGACTGCTTTGCACTTTCTGAGCAGAGCACAAATTAAAAACGATCTTCGCGTTTTGTACTATTTCCGGGCAGCTTCGTATATATTTATATCTTAGTACAGGTGTCAAGGCCCATACGCAGTTTCTTATACTACAGTTTAAAGGAGACTCGCTGACATAGATAAGGAAAGAAATCTGCTGCATCATAAGGGCGGTGTGTGCGCCCATGACAAGTCGAGATACGCCAACGTAGCAGTACTTGAAAATGGTTTATTTATTCTCTCACCGAAGAAGAGCACTTGTCTTTCTCTTTTTGTCGTGAAAAACGCCCAATCCATTATCAATGATTAGAGCATCTCAAACCGGATCTCATATCTCGTTTCTATATGTCAGACAGTGTCCGGACAGATTGGAAGAAAACACGTTCCAGCTCGGGATGAACAGTAAATTCACAACAAAAAAAATGAAAATCTTTTGAAAAATTCTGAAATTTTTTGCGTGCAAACTTGGACAAATGTTCTCAGCGCTTATAAATTTTTATCCCAAAATAACATTCGTGAAAGTCATGGGAAAAAAACAGCACTCCAAAATGCTTTCGGTTTTGGAGTGTCAATTTTGTTACAGGACTGTGATATTTGGCACATGTGTGCCATATAAGCAAAACTGTCACATCTCTACTTATTTCACTTTAAATTATCACACGACCCCTGTCACACCCTGATTTTCTTGTCACATTGCTTAAGCTAATTATCATGTTGAAAATGTGGATTTGCAAAAACTTTTGAGTGTTTTTGACTTTGCTTGATTTGACTTTTGTCTGCTGTTTGCTAGTGCTCTAAAAATCAAATAAATCCTCCAACTCTTATACTTCATCTCCTTGACCCAAAACCTTTTCCCAATGATCATGCCATGTGTATAGACCAGTATAGAATTTTCTTATAAAAATATTTTGGCCAAATGGTATTTTCTAAAATTAGTTTTCCAAAAACCCCTGAATTGAGGTTTGCACTGCAAGTACCTTATTTAGGGTGTGAAAAATCTTTCAAAAAGTATATTTGAATCCTATTAGGTACAGGACTCCCAGAAACCACAAAAGTATAATTTTAAAAGTTATTTTTATATTTTATTTAAAAGCATTTTCTTAAGGCCAGAAATGGTCTTTAATAGGGAAACAAATATTTAATCATTTCAAAAATATTTGCCAAAATTCAGGGAGACTCATAGGACATATATTGTCCATATATAAGAGTTTCAACACATGGTCATGTTCAAAATATTGGACTAATCCTTCCAAAACCCTTTCTGGATATTTCAAGCTTTTAAATTATTTACAAAGGAAATATTCTCCAAAAATTCCAGGGAAATTCTATCATGTCATATATGACATATTTGATGATCTTGCAAAGCCTCATGCCTTGAAGATCAAGGAAACATCCTCTAATCCCCTCAAAACCATTCTGTCCATATTTGAAGTTTGAGCAACTCTGCATTGCCAAACTTGTCCAAATGCTCTCAAATTTGGTGAACATGCTAGAATGTCCTAATAAGGCATCTAGACCAAATGGCACAAGATTTCGAATATAGAAACTTGATCAGATCACCCCAAAACCACTTCTGTTCAAATTCAAATTTGAACAACTTTACATTGTCAACTTTTTATTTGGAGCCTCAAACTTTGTGGGCATGTTCATAACCCCAAATGTTGATGCTACACCAAGTGGTGCATCAAGGGGAGATGATTTTCTTGACTCAAACATGGTGAAACCATTTCTGTTGATTTCTAGGGTTCACCAAAGTTACATTGGCCACTTTGCCCAAATGAACTCAAATTTGGTGTAGGGGCCTAATTATATGTGACATTTGATCCTGTTAAGTCCCATGCCAAGTGGAGGTCGTTTGCTCTCCCAAAACCTGATCACACACCTTCTGTCCAATTACCAAAACAAGTGTTTGGACCCCTTTTACTATTTCTCTTTACCCCAAATTCTTACCATAGCTTCCCCTGATCATCCTCTACCCCCCAGTAACTCTCTATGGCCTCAGCTCAATTATTGGAGGGGGGTAAAACCCCAATTCCTACTGCTGGACAGCAGTTTTTACCTTCTCCATCACCTCCCTCATCATCCCAGAGGCTCCCCAGAGCATCCAAGACTGCCTCCCCATTGTTTACTACTCCCTCTACCCTCTGGACACGGCTAGACACAAGAGGACATGCCAATGACACCGTGTGCATGCCATGGCGTGCAAAGTTCGCACTCTGGAGCACGCTACAGTGCCCTGGCGCACTGTAGCCACCTCCAATCAGGGGCGCCCGACAGCCTTGGGTTTCCCCCTCGTGTCCCCCGAGGCGGCCTCGACGTCCGCAACACGCCGGGCGGTCGGCCCCCTCCTCGCTCCCCCTCTCTCACCTCTGCCCACACGTGCACCGGCCGACCCCGAGCTCCAGTGAGGAAGCTCGCACGCGCGAAGCCCCTGGCGCCTCCCCGCTCCTCCTCTGCTTTCCCCTAGTCCTAGACCATGCCCACGAACACCCTAGACAAGGGCTTGTGTGCCAATCCCGTCCCCTGGCACTGCCTTGGCCATGGCCGCGGATGCCACCCACGGTGCACCAGGGCCTCGCCACATAAGGCCATACCGAGCCCCCCTCTCTATGCCCTGGACTCCCTCTCCCTCTCCTGATCCTCTTGGACCGCCCCACTCCTCCTCCCGTGGCCTCTTTGCCCCTCCATGGCCGGCGAGCCGCCGTCGGTCTCCTCCCGAATTGGCTCCCGGTGGCCTCCTCCTTCTCTGCTGGCCACCAGGAGAAGAACGAGCACTGGGTCGCGGAGCTCCCCGTCCCCTCGCCACCTCTTCCCGTGCCCCATGGTGCCCCTACCACCACCGCCCGGCGAGGCCCTCCGCCACGGCCAGTGTGGGACGCGCCTCGGCCGTCCGCCGCCGTCCCCAAGTGCCTCCCGTGGTAGCCTGCTCCCCGGCGGCCCCTCCGGTGCACGGATCTTGGCCGGCGGTGGCCCATACCGCCGTGGGCAAGCGCCGGCCGGCGAGCAGCAGCGGCATCCAGCCCCTCCGCCGCGGGCGCGGAAGGAAGGGGATGACCCTGCGGGAGGGGCCCGCAGGTCAGCGACCCCGGGGGGCCAGGCCCACCCGTTTAAGTGGAGGCGGCTTCGGCCAGCCCGCCTCCCCCGCGCGGAAGCGCATCCCCGAAAGACGCCTCCGGCGTGGCCCCCCTGCACACGTGCGGCCGAGCCGCTGGGCCGGCCCGCGAGCTATCTTTCGCCCAGAGCACCGTATAAGGTTGAACCCTTATTCCTTTTCTTTTTCTTTATTCTGTCAACTTCAAAAATGCTTAGATAATTCAAATGAACTCCAAATTGCATGATTCAAATTTCCTATGGCTCCATAAATCATGCTCAATCACATGGTGCAGCATGCACATTATTCCAGAAACATTTCTTTCACAAATATTTATCAAATTCCTTTATTTCATTTCTGTGATGAACTTTAGAAAATCACAGAGAGCTCAATCTTGATTCAAATACAGTGATTCAAATTCCTAGATGCTTGTCATGTCCAAACTTAGTTTTGGAACATTTTTAATAATAGTTTCTGTACCCCACCAAATATTGAGCTATTTCTTCATATTTATCAGCTTTGCAAAATCCTAGGAAATTCATTTCAAATCCAAATCCAGTGAAACCAACTCCTAAATGCTTCTAAAACCATGACTTGATGATGGGTACCTTTGCTCATCATTCAAGAAAATATTTCTGTATACTTCTTTCAAATCCATAAAACCCTTGGTTTTATCACATTGAAATGTTCCAAACTACCTATTGATCCAACACCTATGAAACCACCTTGGTTATTTTTCATATGACCAGAGGTATCCTAGAAAAGTCCAACTCCTATTTTTAGAGCACTTTTATTTTTGCTTTGATTGTGTTGCTTATTATGATTGTTTCCATCGTTAGTTGACGTAATAAACGGAGTATTCAGAGATGGACCAGAAGATTTGAAGATTCGGAAGAATAAGGCAAGCAGCCCCTTGACCATGTTCAAGAAACCTTTTTATGCATGTCTCATAGCACCTTATTATTCAATGCATCGGAATCATGTTGAGGTGGAAACCACTTTGGTTGCTACCCCTGTTACTTTACTGTTGAAACTTGCATCAAACATGACCCTACCTTCCTATGAGGGTTATGTGGGTGGGAATTGATAGATGTATACTATAGTAGTTGGCTACGCAAAATGGGTCGAGGTTATGCATTGAGTGAAACAAGTGTGGTCTGACATACTTGCAAATGACCCAGTGGGTGCCACTAATGCCCCTGGGAGTTAATGAGGAGCTAGGGCACTACTTGGTGGAGAAGTAGTGTGCCGCGGCTTGATGAGAGTGTTGTTTACAGAGATGGATTAGATTTATGTGTGACTACCGTCCCAACCAAACATGTGCAACCACACTACCCCTTATGGGACGAGGCTTTATTGATTACTTAGGTCGATACTAGCATGGTGCCCGCATTACTAGTGACGGGAAGACTTGAGGTCTTTCTCGGGACGGGGTCGTGCTTGGATAGACGGCCATGACTGTTTTTACAGGGCACCGGACACACCGTTGGTCCCTTCGGGTACGTGTGACATTGAAATTAGGGCAAGTCCCGTGATCTATTGTTTGTACCCGAGGGCCGTGTATCAACGAGTGGACTCTATGTTAGTGTCGTCTAAGGAAAGGTAATGACCGGGTGCTTACCCCGGGTACTTGAGGTACCGCGGGTCGTGGATGACACGGAAGCTCCCCGGATCTTGTGGGTAAAGTGCGCAACCTCTGTAGAGTGTCAAACTATTCGAATAGCCGTGTCCGCGGTCAAGGACAGTTGGGTGGTGCTACTTAGACTATGTCCATAAGTTTCTGGGAAACAACACGATTCAGAGATATTGTTGATGTGATTGTGAGAAAGTCTCAATGAGCTTGAACATGAGTTGATTACAACTCTTTCTCGATATTGACGTTTGTGACCTCCTGATACTTGTTACAGACACATGCATATCCATGTTATAGGTTGATCATACTTGCATATGAAAAACTAGCTTTCCGCAAAACTACCAATTTAGCAGTAGAGCCTTGCATAAATTATTCTGTTATCACACTTGGGTTGCTTGCGAGTACATTCAATGTACTCATTGGCTTGCCACTGGTTATTTTATTGGCCAGGCATGAGAGAACAGGTTATGATGAAAATTTCTTGGCGACGAGCATGCGAGCTAGGACGCTTCCCAGTCAGTATGCCTGTAGGGTTAAGGTAGATGGCATGGGTCCCAGTTGTCTTTGAAGATTTTCCGCTGCGATGATATACTCAAGACTTGACCATTATGGTCCTATTTGTGTAACACGGTATGTAAGGATGTAAGACTCTTGTTATTCAGCTTCTGTGTGTTCAGTGAGCATTGATCTTTGGGATCACTGTACACGTGCATTCGGTGATCACGACTTATGAGTCGGGGTCCCCACAGAGCTGGTATCAGAGCCATCCTGACTGTAGGAAGCCTTAGTTAGCATGGTCGTTAGTTAGGGTAAAACTATTTTCAAAACTATTACTAGTTTTCAAAACTATCTATACTTCTCTTCCCTTCTCAGTTTTTTCGAAAAACCAGGCTATACTTGATCTCTTCCCCTTCAAAACCTTGGTCGCTAGAACCCTTATGCCCCTGACCATTGGATTTTCTATAATCCTTGTGGAGTCCACCTCACCCAACACTTACCCACCACTTTTGCACGCAAGATTGGTGACACCACGACAAGATGATATCGACAGAAACTACACCCTCGATGAGTGAGGACATGAAGACCCAGAAGGTGGTGCAACCCTAGCCTACGATGACCATGGCATAGGTTATGCAAAGTCATGATATGCATCGCTAATAGAGTAATCCTGTCACTACCGTTGTTGTATCGACAACCACCGGTGGATGAGAACCTCGCCATTTGGTCCGCCTCACTATGGTGAGCAGGAAAACGGTTCTCTTCGTCCCCCGCTCTTGGTGTCGGTGTTATCATCAACAAAACCGACATGTTGGACCTCTATTATGCCTTGTAATTGGCATTGCCTATGGATTGCCTACCTGGTACCCTCGACGTCCCAGAAGGCACAAGGGATCGTCATGATTAAAGAGACAAGAGAAGACCAAGTCAACACCAGCTACAAGGAGGCACCTTCACCACCTCACCTCATCAGGCGAGAAGTCGTTGAAGATTCTTCAGGCTCAACCCGGATCATTCATCAAGCAACTACTAGGGACATAGCAACACCTGAGGAAGCCCAGAAGACTGCACGAGGCACAAGTCACGGCACTGAGTCCGAGAACCCCTAGGGTAGGATGAGTCGTGTACCCCCTATGCGCAGTCGAGTCCATATGATGGTTCGAATAGAACCATGATTGTGTGTTGTTTGCTTTTATTTGCTTGTGTTTTGATATAAGTCGCACTTTTGCCCCAGGCAATAAGTGCATGGCTATATCACCTTCCTTGCCTTGTTTCTTTTGTTTCGCCCTTTTTGCACCTGTTTGTTGCACCTGCACTATAGAACCCCCTTTAGGTATTTCCCTCCTCTACGCTGCTTCTTCCCTCTATTCTCTCTCTCTCCCCAATTGAAGACCCGCAAGACAAGATGCACCAAGGATTCTACCTCGGCAACCAACTGGCACTGAAGACTTCTGCTACAACGTCCACGATCAATTACAACCCCGTAGAGTTATGTTTAACCCTCCAGACCAGTAACCCTCTTCCCAGACCCTTTGAGACTTCACGAGACACTCCAGCACGAATCCTTAACCATGTGCCTAACCCATGGTAAAGCGAGAGAACCAGTTAAGCCTTTATAACCTTGCACAACACTGGGTTCGTAAAGGAACTAGTGGACACGATGAGTGAGCACATTTTTTATCCTAATATAGCACGAGGTCTGACGATGCCATAGATAGACCAGTTCGAGGATATTGGACAGATGACTTGGTGGTTTATATCAGTGACTTCGAGGAATTATCTGAGACCTTGATGGATTGTGAGGTTTTCATATTGGTGGGATCATGACTTTGGGGAAGTATGTAGAAGTGCCTGCTGGGCATGAGATTTGGATTTATGTAGGTGATTCTGGTTGGTATAATGCTGGATATGTCTGCATGATTCGGAGTAAATTGGATTTAGACCGATAATCTTGATCATGATACCATGCTTCTCGGTGGACAATAACCTAGGAGATTGGATTATTTGTCGGAGTTGATTTAGAGATCTATATAGTCGTGATCTGGGAGTTTACTTGACCCGGATGATGGGAATTTGGTGGACATACTATCATAATGCATAGTCCTTCCGAGTATTTGGGTATTGAGATCTTGTGGAACACCGTAGACACCGGATTTGTAGGATTGTTGGATTATGTGGTGATTGATGGTAATTACCGGGCTATTGGAGGTGATCTATAGGAAGGAAACAAATCTTGGAGTGGCATATGACGTGTTTCCTTAGAATAGAGATGCATTATCGTGAGCCTTGCAAGAATAGGTTGAGTGCTTGGATTATGGAGTTTAATTTAAGCTCAGCAGCATGTATGATCTACCTTTGGATTTTAGAGGAAGACATACATATAGATTTGGGGATCATAGACAAGTATAATTTTGTGAGACCGTCTCTTGAGAATCATGAGGATATGTATGGCAATGAGTGGTGATTAAAGTTGGTCTATGCGAGAAGATGCTTTTTCCGTTTGGAGTACTAGATAGAGCTATTGGCATCTCAGAAACTGTGCTTAAGGATAAGATGATATAAGTTCACTCACTCACTAGAATCCTTGAAACCCTTAAGCCCCACCGAGCCACAACCTGGTCAGATTCTGACCACGGGCCTTCGCTCTAAGTCAGGAAGGCCTCTGCAAATACTCAACCGAGACCACCACCAATACCCCAGCTTACCTTGCGTACCCCATAGACCTCATGGAATAAGTGGACAAGTGGGTAACATCATTAATTGATGGCCTACTTGTCTGCCCGAAGACCGCCCTGTCAAGAAGGAAGATCTACACCGACCACCGTCATCAAGAAGTAAACTTCCGCGTCGAAGACCGGGCGTATCTGCAAACCACTCCTCCCGGAGGAACCGAGCAATTCCGTGCCGAAGGAACGCTCACACCAAGATTGTATCAAGACTTGAAGGCACGATTCCGGTGGCACGAGATGAAAAGAGAGATTTGCAACCTATGTTGCAGAGTGTGATGTGTGCCAAAGGGTCAAGCTGAATATCAGCGACCTGCTGGATTGCTTCAACCACTCAAAGTTCCTGAGTGGAAGTGGGATAAAGTCGGAATGGACTTCGTCACTGGATTACCAAGGTCGGATAGAGGACATGACTCTGTTTAGGTCATAGTCGATCATTTGACCAAGGTGGCCCATTTCATTCCTGTCAAGACCACTTATGATGGCAACCGGCTGGCAGCTCTCTACATCGACCGAATCGTAAGTCTTCACGGTATTCCCAAGGAGATTGTGTCAGATCGAGGAACCCAGTTCACCTCAAGGTTCTGGAAGGAGTTCCGAGAAGCCTTGGGAACCAAGTTGTCTTTCAGCACGACTTTCCACCCATGGACCGGAGGTCAGACAGAACGAGTCAATCAGATTCTCGAAGACATGCTCCGAGCCTGTGTCTTGGCATATGGAGCCAAGTGGGAGGATTGTCTCCTTTTTTGCCGAGTTCTCCTATAACAGCAGTTACCAGTCGAGCCTTCAGATGGCCCCATTTGAGGTGTTGTACGGACGCAGATGCCGCACACCCCTCAACTGGTCAGAGACTGGAGTAAGGCTAGTCTTTGGACCGGATATTCTCCGCGCAGCGGAAGAGCAAGTCCAACTAGTCAGAGAACGTTTGAAGGTAGCCAAGTCAACGCAAAAGAGCTATGCTGACACTCACCGTCGGGACATGAGTTTCCATGTCGGGGACCACGTGTACCTGCGGGTAACTCCTCTGAAGGGAACCAAGCGTTTCCACATCAAGGGGAAGCTCGCACCTAGGTTCATTGGACCCTTTGAGATCACTGCAAGTCATGTGGTAGACGACTCCCCAGCTAGATCTACCACCTGAGATACCCTCCGTGCACCAAATCTTCCACGAGCCCCCACTCTGGAAGTACTTCTTACCTCCTAGCTAGCCCGATGCCCGCAAGGACATCGATCACCGAGCCTTTGACAGCTAACCCAACCTAACCTATGCAAGAGACCCCTCAGCAACCTCCATCAAGGAAGGCATCAAGCAAGAAGCCATGCCATCAAGCACTTCAGGATTCCAAGGAGCACCGCTCGGAAGCAAAACCAACAAGGAGAAGTGAAGACTACCCCGTATCCAAGACTCCGCCTTTCTTTCCACGCCTAGTCTGGGAATCTCGGGGACGAGATTCTTGTAAGGGGGGTAGGTCTGTCACACCCTGATTTTCTTGTCACATTGCTTAAGCTAATTATCATGTTAAAAATGTGGATTTGCAAAAAAATTGAGTGTTTTTGACTTTGCTTGATTTGACTTTTGTCTGCTGTTTGCTAGTGCTCTAAAAATCAAATAAATCCTCCAACTCTTATACTTCATCTCCTTGACCCAAAACCTTTTCCCAATGATCATGCCATGTGTATAGACCAGTATAGAATTTTCTTATAAAAATATTTTGGCCAAATGGTATTTTCTAAAATTAGTTTTCCAAAAACCCCTGATTGAGGTTTGCACTGCAAGTACCTTATTTAGGGTGTGAAAAATCTTTCAAAAAGTATATTTGAATCCTATTAGGTATAGGACTCCCAGAAACCACAAAAGTATAATTTTAAAAGTTATTTTTATATTTTATTTAAAAGCTTTTTCTTAAGGCCAGAAATGGTCTTTAATAGGGAAAAAAATATTTAATCATTTCAAAAATATTTGCCAAAATTCAGGGAGACTCATAGGACATATATTGTCCATGTATAAGAGTTTCAACACATGGTCATGTTCAAAATATTGGACTAATCCTTCCAAAACCCTTTCTGGATATTTCAAGCTTTTGAAATATTTACAAGGGAAATATTCTCCAAAAATTCCAGGGAAATTCTATCATGTCATATATGACATATTTGATGATCTTGCAAAGCCTCATGCCTTGAAGATCAAGGAAACATCCTCTAATCCCCTCAAAACCATTCTGTCCATATTTGAAGTTTGAGCAACTCTACATTGCCAAACTTGTCCAAATGCTCTCAAATTTGGTGAACATGCTAGAATGGCCTAATAAGGCATCTAGACCAAATGCCACAAGATTTGGAATAGAGCAACTTGATCAGATCACCCCAAAACCACTTATGTTCAAATTCAAATTTGAACAACTTTACATTGTCAACTTTTTATCTGGAGCCTCAAACTTTGTGGACATGTTCATAACCCCAAATGATGATGCTACACCAAGTGGTGCATCAAGGGGAGATGATTTGCTTGACTCAAACATGGTGAAACCATTTCTGTTGATTTCTAGGGTTCACCAAAGTTACATTGGCCACTTTGCCCAAATGAGCTCAAATTTGGTGTAGGGGCCTAATTATATGTGACATTTGATCCTGTTAAGTCCCATGCCAAGTGGAGGTCGTTTGCTCTCCCAAAACCTGATCAAACACCTTCTGTCCAATTACCAAAACAAGTGTTTGGACCCCTTTTACTATTTCCCTTTACCCCAAATTCTTACCACAGCTTCCCCTGATCATCCTCTACCCCCCAGTAACTCTCTATGGCCTCAGCTCAATTATTGGAGGGGGGTAAAACCCCAATTCCTACTGCTGGACAGCAGTTTTTACCTTCTCCATCACCTCCCTCATCATCCCAGAGGCTCCCCAGAGCATCCAAGACTGCCTCCCCATTGTTTACTACTCCCTCTACCCTCTGGACACGGCTAGACACAAGAGGACACGCCAATGACACCGTGTGCATGCCATGGCGTGCAAAGTTCGCACTCTGGAGCACGCTACAGTGCCCTGGCGCACTGTAGCCACCTCCAATCAGGGGCGCCCGACAGCCTTGGGTTTCCCCCTCGTGTCCCCCGAGGCGGCCTCGACGTCCGCAACACGCCGGGCGGTCGGCCCCCTCCTCGCTCCCCCTCTCTCACCTCTGCCCGCACGTGCACCGGCCGACCCCGAGCTCCAGTGAGGAAGCTCGCACGCGCGAAGCCCCTGGCGCCTCCCCGCTCCTCCTCTGCTTTCCCCTAGTCCTAGACCATGCCCACGAACACCCTAGACAAGGGCTTGTGTGCCAATCCCGTCCCCTGGCACTGCCTTGGCCATGGCCGCGGATGCCACCCACGGTGCACCAGGGCCTCGCCACATAAGGCCATACCGAGCCCCCCTCTCTATGCCCTGGACTCCCTCTCCCTCTCCTGATCCTCTTGGACCGCCCCACTTCTCCTCCCGTGGCCTCTTTGCCCCTCCATGGCCGGCGAGCCACCGTCGGTCTCCTCCCGAATTGGCTCCCGGTGGCCTCCTCCTTCTCTGCTGGCCACCAGGAGAAGAACGAGCACTGGGTCGCGGAGCTCCCCGTCCCCTCGCCACCTCTTCCCGTGCCCCATGGTGCCCCTACCACCACCGCCCGGCGAGGCCCTCCGCCACGGCCAGTGTGGGACGCGCCTCGGCCGTCCGCCGCCGTCCCCAAGTGCCTCCCCTGGTAGCCTGCTCCCCGGCGGCCCCTCCGGTGCACGGATCTTGGTCGGGGGTGGCCCATACCGTCGTGGGCAAGCGCCGGCCGGCGAGCAGCAGCGGCATCCAGCCCCTCCGCCGCGGGCGCGGGAGGAAGGGGATGACCCTGCAGGAGGGGCCCGCAGGTCAGCGACCCCGGGGGGCCAGGCCCACCCGTTTAAGTGGAGGCGGCTTCGGCCAGCCTGCCTCCCCCGCGCGGAAGCGCATCCCTGAAAGACGCCTCCGGCGTGGCCCCCCTGCACATGTGCGGCCGAGCCGCTGGGCCGGCCCGCGAGCTATCTTTCGCCCAGAGCACCGTATAAGGTTGAACCCTTATTCCTTTTCTTTTTCTTTATTCTGTCAACTTCAAAAATGCCTAGATAATTCAAATGAACTCCAAATTGCATGATTCAAATTTCCTATGGCTCCATAAATCATGCTCTATCACATGGTGCAGCATGCACATTATTCCAGAAACATTTCTTTCACAAATATTTATCAAATGGCTTTATTTCATTTCTGTGATGAACTTTAGAAAATCACAGAGAGCTCAATCTTGATCCAAATACAGTGATTCAAATTCCTAGATGCTTGTCATGTCCAAACTTAGTTTTGGAACATTTTTAATAATAGTTTTTGTACCCCACCAAATATTGAGCCATTTCTTCATATTTATCAGCTTTGCAAAATCCTAGGAAATTCATTTCAAATCCAAATCCAGTGAAACCAACTCCTAAATGCTTCTAAAATCATGACTTGATGATGGGTAACTTTGCTCATCATTCAAGAAAATATTTCTGTATACTTCTTCCAAATCCATAAAACCCTTGGTTCCATCACATTGAAATGTTCCAAACTACCTATTGATCCAACACCTATGAAACCACCTTGGTTATTTTTCATATGACCAGAGGTATCCTAGAAAAGTCCAACTCCTATTTTTAGAGCACTTTTATTTTTGCTTTGATTGTGTTGCTTATTATGATTGTTTCCATCGTTAGTTGACGTAATAAACGGAGTATTCGGAGATGGACCAGAAGATTTGAAGATTCGGAAGAATAAGGCAAGCAGCCCCTTGACCATGTTCAAGAAACCTTTTTATGCATGTCTCATAGCACCTTATTATTCAATGCATCGGAATCATGTTGAGGTGGAAACCACTTTGGTTGCTACCCCTGTTACTTTACTGTTGAAACTTGCATCAAACATGACCCTACCTTCCTATGAGGGTTATGTGGGTGGGAATTGATAGATGTATACTATAGTAGTTGGCTACGCAAAATGGGTCGGGGTTATGCATTGAGTGAAACAAGTGTGGTCTGACATACTTGCAAATGACCCAGTGGGTGCCACTAATGCCCCTGGGAGTTAATGAGGAGCTAGGGCACTACTTGGTGGAGAAGTAGTGTGCCGAGGCTTGATGAGAGTGTTGTTTACAAAGATGGATTAGATTTATGTGTGACTACCGTCCCAACCAAACATGTGCAACCACACTACCCCTTATGGGACGGGGCTTTATTGATTACTTAGGTCGATACTAGCATGGTGCCCGCATTACTAGTGACGGGAAGACTTGAGGTCTTTCCCGGGACGGGGTCGTGCTTGGATAGACGGCCATGACTGTTTTTACAGGGCACCGGACACACCGTTGGTCCCTTCGGGTACGCGTGACATTGAAATTAGGGCAAGTCCCGTGATCTATTGTTTGTACCCGAGGGCCGTGTATCAACGAGTGGACTCTATGTTAGTGTCGTCTTAGGAAAGGTAATGACCGGGTACCCCGGGTACTTGAGGTACCGCGGGTCGTGGATGACACGGAAGCTCCCCGGATCTTGTGGGTAAAGTGCGCAACCTCTGCAGAGTGTCAAACTATTCGAATAGCCGTGTACGCGGTCAAGGACAGTTGGGTGGTGCTACTTAGACTATGTCCATAAGTTTCTGGGAAACAACACAATTCAGAGATATTGTTGATGTGATTGTGAGAAAGTCTCAATGAGCTTGAACATGAGTTGATTACAACTCTTTCTCGATATTGACGTCTGTGACCTCCTGATACTTGTTACAGACACATGCATATCCATGTTATAGGTTGATCATACTTGCGTATGAAAAACTAGCTTTCCGCAAAACTACCAATTTAGCAGTAGAGCCTTGCATAAATTATTCTGTTATCACACTTGGGTTGCTTGCGAGTACATTCAATGTACTCATTGGCTTGCCACTGGTTATTTTATTGGCCAGGCATGAGAGAACAGGTTATGATGAAAATTTCTTGGCGACGAGCATGCGAGCTAGGACGCTTCCCAGTCAGTATGCATGTAGGGTTAAGGCAGATGGCATGGGTCCTAGTTGTCTTTGAAGATTTTCCGCTGCGATGATATACTCAAGACTTGACCATTATGGTCCTATTTGTGTAACACGGTATGTAAGGATGTAAGACTCTTGTTATTCAGCTTATGTGTGTTCAGTGAGCATTGATCTCTGGGATCACTGTACACGTGCATTCGGTGATCACGACTTATGAGTTGGGTCCCCACAACCCCCTTCCTTCGACCCCGCCTTCTGCCGAACTACCTCGCAGGCTTGCCCAAGAAACCTGCTTCTTGCACACATCTCGCGCGTCCATCCCTGAGAAAACTGCCACTTTTTCACGTCTACCACATGTTAAAAAAATTACGCATGTGGGATTCGAACCCACACCTCCTTGGCACCAAAGTGCGCCACCACAACCAACTCACCCTTAGGTATTTGTTGCTCAAACTATTGAAACTAACCATTTAGACCCTTTTTTTTTACAATTTTGTTACTACAAAAAAGTATAGAAAATTACCACGATTTCCCCTCAAGACAAAGTTACCATGGTATTCGCATGCAAGTTATCAGGCCTGTGTTGCGTAAGTTACCGTGCTATTTACATAGAACTTACCAGGTACTATGTTTCAACAACTACACCCCTTTCAAAGTTACCACTGTGTTTTGTACACAAGTTATAAGGTCTTCGATGTGTAAAATACTATGGTACTTACAAATAAGTTATCAGGGTATGTGTACATCAACCTCGCCCTTGGTCAAAGTTACCATGGGGGATTGTACATGAGTTACCGGGTCTACAATTCGTATATTATCATGGTACTTACACCTAAAAACATGGGTGGGTTTCGGTAACTTTTTCCATAGGTCAAAAATTACCACGATGTTTTTGCGTAACTTATCACGCCTATAGCGGATCAAAGTGGGCCATTTTTCTGGGCCAACCCACGAGTACGTGTGCCCCTCATGACACTAAACATTATGTGGTTTTTTCATGGCACACCATGTGTTGTGTTCATCTAAGAGGCCCCGCGAGGCGAGTGTATATTTTTTATAACTGGTTTTCCTTTGGTAAAAAATTACCATCATGTTTATATTATAAGTTACCGGTTATGCGGTGCTTATATTATCATGTTATTCACACACACAAAATCGGGGATGTTTTGAACAACTTTTTCTCGGGACAAAAAGTTATCATGCTGATTCTAGGTAACATATCAAGCCTGCAGTGCTTAAAATATCATGCTATTTACACAAAATTTATCAGGGGTATGTTTCATCTGTTGGAGATATGCCCTAGAGGCAATAATAAAAGCATTATTATTATATCTCCTTGTTCATGATAATTGTCTGTCATTCATGCTTGAATTGTATTGTACGAAAACAGCGATACATGTGTGAATACATAGACCAAAATGAGTCCCTGGTAGGCCTCTAGTAACCAGCTCGTTGATCAACAGATGGTCACGGTTTCCTGACCATGGACATGAGATGTCGGTGATAACGGGATCACATCATTAGGAGAATGATGTGATGGACAAGACCCAAACTTGAGCATAACACGAGATCGTATAGTTCGTAATGCATAAGCTTTTCGGTGTCAAGTATTTATTCCTTAGACCATGAGGTTGTACAACTCCCGGATACCGTAGGAGTGCTTTGGGTGTGCCAACCGTCACAACGTAACTGGGTGGCTATAAAGGTACGCATCGGGTATCTCCGAAAGTGTCTGTTGAGTTGGTACGAACCGAGACTGGGATGTTGTCACTCCGTATGACGGAGAGGTACCTCTGGGCCCACTCGGTAAGTCATCATCATAATGAGCTCAATGTGACTAAGTAGTTAGTCACGGGATGATGAATTACGGATCGAGTAAAGAGACTTGCCATAACGAGATTGAACAAGGTATTGGGAATACCGACGATCGAATCTCGGGCAAGTACCGTACCGATGGACAAAGCGAATAACATACGGGATTGAGTGAATCCTTGACACGGTGGTTCATCCAATGAAGATCATCGAGGAACACGTGGGAACCAACATGGGTATCCAGATCCCGCTGTTGGTTATTGACCGGAGAGTGGTCTCGGTCATGTCTACGTGTCTCCCGAACCCGTAGGGTCTACATACTTAAGGTTCGGTAACGCTAGGGTCGTAGAGATTAATGCACGTGGAAACCCGAAAGTTGTTCGGAGTCCCGGATGAGATCCCGGACGTCACGAGGAGTTCCGGAATGGTCCGGAGGTAAATATTGATATATGGGAAGTCCAGTTTCGGCCAACGGGTGATCTCCGGGGGTCACCGGGAGCGTCCCGGGACCACCGGAGGGGCCCCGGGGGTCCACCGGGTGGGGCCACCCATCCCGGTGGGGCCCCCAGGCCGCAAGGGGATGTGTGCAGCCCCCTGGGCTGGCGCACCACAAGGGGGCCCCACCTCCCCCTGCGCCTAGGGTTCCAACCCTAAAGGGGAGGGGGGGCTCCACTTGCCTTGGGGGGCAAGGAACCCCCCCTTGGCCGCCGCCCCCTTGCAGATTGGATCTGCAGGGGGTCCAGGCGCCCCCCCTGGCCCCTATATATATGTGGGGGGGAGAGGGCAGCCGCACCCCAAGCCCTGGCGCCTCTCCCCCTCCCGTCACACCTCCCAACTCCTTTGCAGGGCAGCCCGGCGAAGCCCTGCTGCGATCTCCACTGCATCCGTCATCACGCCGTCGTGCTGCCGGATCTCTGACGACTTCTCCTCCCCCCTTGCTGGATCAAGAAGGAGGTGACGTTGCTGCACCGTACGTGTGTTGAACGCGGAGGTGCCGTCCGTTCGGCGCTAGATCATCGGTGACGAAGAACGTGAAGAGTACGACTACTTCATCCTTGCTTCGTTGATAGCTTCCGCACGCAATCTTCATAACGGTATGTAGATGCACTCTTAGTTGCTCATTGCTAGATGTCTCCATACTTGGATCTTGGTGAAGACGTAGAAAATTTTTGATTTATGCTACGTTCCCCAACAGTGGCATCTGAGCCTAGGTTTTATGCGTAGCATCTTGGCACGAGTAGAACACAAAGCAGTTGTGGGCGTATGATCTTGTTCAACTTTCTTACCGTTACTAGTCAATCTTGATTCGGCGGTATTGTGGGATGAAGCGGCCCGGACCGACCTTACACGTACGCTTACGTGAGACTGGTTCCACCGACAGACATGCACTAGATGCCTAAGGTGGCTGGCGGGTGTCTGTCTCTCCTACTTTAGTCGGATCGGATTCGATGAAAAGGGTCCTTATGAAGGGTAAATAGAAGTTGACAAATCACGTTGTGGTTTTGGCGTAGGTAAGAAACGTTCTTGCTAGAAATCCTATAGAAGCCACGTAAAACTTGCAACAACAATTAGAGACGTCTAACTTGTTTTTGCAGCATGTGTTTTGTGACGTGGTATGGCCAAGAACGAAGATGTGATGAATGATATATGTGATGTATGAGATTGATCATGTTTTTGTAATAGGGAATCACGACTTGCATGTCGATGAACTTGACAACCGGCAGGAGCCATAGGAGTTGTCTTTATTATTGTATGACCTGCGTGTCACTGAATAACGCCATGTAATTACTTTACTTCGTTGCTAAACGTTAGCTATAGTAGTAGAAGTAATAGTTGGCGTGACAACTTCCTCAAGACACGATGATGGAGATCATGATGATGAAGATCATGGTGTCGAGCCGGTGACAAGATGATCATGGTGCCCCGAAGATGGAGATCCAAGGAGCAAGATGATATTGGCCATATCATGTCACTATAATTGATTGCATGTGATGGTTATCATGTTTTTGCATCTTGTTTACTTAGAACGACGGTAGTAAATAAGATGATCTCTCACTAAAATTTCAAGTAATGTGTTTCCCCTAACTGTGCACCGTTGCTAAAGCTCGTTGTTCCGAAGCACCACGTGATGATCGGGTGTGATAGGTTCTAACGTTCACATACAACGGGTGTAAGACAGATTTACACACGCGATACACTTAGGGTTCACTTGACGAGCCTAGCATGTACAGACATGGCCTCGGAACATGGAAGACCGAAAGGTCGAACACGAGTCGTATAGAAGATACGATCAACATGAAGATGTTCACCGTTTTTGACTAGTCCGTCTCACGTGATGATCGGACACGGACTACTCGATTCGGATCGTGTATCACTTGGATGACTTGAGAGATGTCATTCTGAGTGGGAGTTCATTAAAATTTGATTAAGATGAACTTAATTATCATGAACTTAGTCTAAATTCTTTACAATATCTCTTGTAGATCAAATGGCCCACGCTCCAGTTTCCCTCAACTTCAACGCGTTCCTAGAGAAAACCAAGCTGAAAGACGATGGTAGCAACTATACGGATTGGGTCCGTAACCTGAGGATTATCCTCATAGCTGCCAAGAGAACATATGTCCTAGAAGCACCGCTAGGTGATGCACCTGCTCTCGATGCTGACCAAGACGTTTTGAACGTCTGGCAGTCGCGTAGTGATGATTACTCCCTGGTTCAGTGCGGCATGCTTTACAGTTTAGAATCGGGGCTCCAAAAGCGTTTTGAGCACCATGGAGCATACGAGATGTTCGAAGAGCTGAAAATGGTTTTCCAAGCTCATGCCCGAGTCGAGAGATATGATGTCTCCGACGCATTCTACAGCTGTAAGATGGAGGAGAACAGTTCTGTCAGTGAGCACATCCTCAAGATTTCAGGATTGCACAACCGCTTGTCTCAACTGGGAATGAATCTCCCAGATGAAGCGGTCGTTGACAGAATCCTCCAGTCGCTCCCACCAAGCTTCAAGAGCTTCGTGCTGAACTTCAATATGCAGGGGATGGAGAAGTCCATTCCCGAGGTGTATTCGATGCTGAAATCAGCGGAGGTTGACATCAAGAAAGAACATCAAGTGTTGATGGTCAATAAAACCACTAAGTTCAAGAAAGGCAAGGGTAAAAAGAACTTCAAGAAGGACGGCAAGCAAGTTACCGCGCCTGGCAAGCCTGTTGCCGGGAAGAAGCCAAAGTATGGACCCAAGCCTGAGACTGAGTGCTTTTATTGCAAGGGAACGGGTCACTGGAAGCGGAACTGCCCCAAATACTTAGCAGACAAGAAGGCCGGCAACGTCAAAGGTATATATGATATACATGTTATTGATGTGTACCTTACCAGCACTCGTAGTAGCTCCTGGGTATTCGATACCGGTGCAGTTGCTCACATTTGTAACTCAAAACAGGAGCTGCGGAATAAACGGAGACTGGCGAAGGATGAGGTGACGATGCGCGTCGGGAATGGTTCCAAGGTCGATGTGATCGCCGTCGGCATGCTACCTCTACATCTACCCTCGGGATTAGTTTTGAACCTGAATAATTGTTATTTAGTACCAGCTTTGAGCATGAACATTGTTTCTGGATCTCGTCTTATGCGAGATGGATATTCTTTCAAATCGGAGAATAATGGTTGTTCTATTTATTTGAGAGATATGTTTTATGGTCATGCCCCGCTGGTCAATGGTTTATTTTTGATGAATCTCGAACGTAGTGATACACATATTCATAGTGTAGATGCCAAAAGATGTAAAGTTGATAATGATAGTCCCACATACTTGTGGCATTGCCGCCTTGGTCATATTGGTGTCAAACGTATGAAGAAGCTCCATTCAGATGGACTTCTAGAGTCTCTTGATTATGAATCATTTGACACGTGCGAACCATGCCTCTTGGGCAAGATGACCAAGACTCCGTTCTCCGGAACAATGGAGCGAGCAACCAACTTGTTGGAAATCATACATACCGATGTGTGCGGTCCAATGAGTGTTGAGGCTCGCGGAGGCTATCGTTATGTTCTCACCCTCACAGATGACTTGAGTAGATATGGGTATATCTATTTGATGAAACACAAGTCTGAGACCTTTGAAAAGTTCAAGGAATTTTAGAATGAGGTTGAAAATCAACGTGACAGAAAAATAAAGTTCTTGCGATCGGATCGTGGGGGTGAATATTTAAGTCATGAATTTGGCACACACCTTAGAAGCTGTGGAATTGTTTCACAATTGACACCGCCCGGAACACCTCAACGTAACGGTGTGTCCGAACGTCGAAATCGTACTCTGTTGGACATGGTGCGATCTATGATGTCCCTCACCGATTTACCGCTATCTTTTTGGGGTTATGCTTTAGAGACTGCCGCATTCACTTTAAATAGGGCTCCGTCAAAATCCGTTGAGACGACTCCATATGAACTTTGGTTTGGCAAGAAACCGAAGCTGTCGTTTCTGAAAGTTTGGGGTTGCGATGCTTATGTCAAGAAACTTCAACCTGAAAAGCTCGAACCCAAATCGGAGAAATGCGTCTTCATAGGATACCCAAAGGAAACTATTGGGTACACCTTCTACCACAGATCCGAAGGCAAAGTCTTTGTTGCCAAGAATGGATACTTTCTGGAGAAAGAGTTTCTCTCGAAAGAAGTGACTGGGAGGAAAGTAGAACTTGATGAGGTGATAGTCACCACTCCTGTACCGGAAAGTAGCGCAACGCAGGAAACTGTTCCTGAGGTGCCTGCACCGACAAGGGAGGAAGATAATGATACTGATCATGAGGTAACAGATCAAGTTACTACTGAACTTCGAAGGTCCACAAGGGTACGTTCCGCACCAGAGTGGTACGGCAACCCTGTACTGGAAATCATGCTGTTAGACAACGGAGAACCTTCGAACTATGAAGAAGCGATGGCGGGCCCAGATTCCAATAAATGGCTTGGAGCCATGAAATCCGAGATAGAATCCATGTATGAAAACAAAGTATGGACTTTGGTGGACTTGCCTGATGATAGGCACGCCATAGAAAACAAATGGATATTTAAGAAGAAGACAGACGCGGATGGTAATGTGACCATCTATAAAGCTCGGCTTGTCGCTAAGGGTTATCGACAAGTTCAAGGGATTGACTACGACGAGACTTTCTCTCCCGTAGCGATGCTGAAGTCAGTCAGAATCATGTTAGCTATTGCCGCATTCTATGATTATGAGATATGGCAAATGGACGTCAAAACAGCATTCCTTAATGGCTTCCTCAAGGAAGAGTTGTATATGAGGCAACCGGAAGGTTTTGTCGATCCAGAGAACGCTGACAAGGTATGCAAGCTCCAGCGCTCGATTTACGGGCTGGTGCAAGCATCTCGGAGTTGGAATATTCGCTTTGATGAGGTGATCAAAGCGTTTGGCTTTATACAGACTTATGGAGAAGCCTGTATTTACAAGAAAGTGAGTGGGAGCTCTGTAGCATTTCTCATATTATATGTGGATGACATATTGCTGATGGGAAATGATATAGAATTCTTGGAAAATGTAAAGGCCTATTTGAATAAAAGTTTTTCAATGAAGGACCTTGGAGAAGCTGCTTACATATTAGGCATCAAAATCTATAGAGATAGATCAAGACGCCTCATTGGTCTTTCACAAAGTACATACCTTGACAAGATATTGAAGAAGTTCAATATGGATCAGTCAAAGAAAGGATTCTTGCCTGTTTTGCAAGGTATGAGATTGAGTAAGACTCAGTCGCCGACCACGGCAGAAGATAGAGAAAAGATGAGTGTCATTCCCTATGCCTCGGCAATAGGTTCTATCATGTATGCCATGCTGTGTACCAGACCTGATGTGAACCTTGCCATAAGTTTGGTAGGGAGGTACCAAAGTGATCCCGGTACGGAACACTGGACAGCGGTCAAGAACATCCTGAAGTACCTGAAAAGGACTAAGGATATGTTTCTCGTTTATGGAGGTGACGAAGAGCTCGTCGTAAAGGGTTACGTCGATGCTAGCTTCGACACAGATCTGGATGACTCTAAGTCACAAACCGGATACGTGTATATTTTGAATAGAGGGGCAGTCAGCTGGTGCAGTTGCAAGCAAAGCGTGGTGGCAGCATCTACATGTGAAGCGGAGTACACAGCTGCTTCTGAAGCAGCACAGGAAGGAGTCTGGATGAAGGAGTTCATCACCGACCTAGGAGTCATTCCAAGCGCGTCAAGCCCGATGACTCTCTTCTGTGACAACACTGGTGCTATTGCTATTACCAAGGAGCCCAGGTTTCACAAGAAGACCAAGCACATCAAGCGCCGTTTCAACTCCATCCGGAATTATGTTCAGGATGGAGACATAGATATTTGTAAAGTGCATACGGATCTGAATGTAGCAGACCCGTTGACTAAACCTCTTTCACGAGCAAAACATGATCAACACCAGAACTCTATGGGTGTTCGATTCATCACAATGTAACTAGATTAT
Source organism: Secale cereale (assembly GCA_902687465.1). Taxonomy (NCBI): domain Eukaryota; kingdom Viridiplantae; phylum Streptophyta; class Magnoliopsida; order Poales; family Poaceae; genus Secale; species Secale cereale. Next base: position 92,346,234 of record LR738711.1, on the reverse strand, counting down.
TGACTCTAGTGCAAGTGGGAGACTGTTGGAGATATGCCCTAGAGGCAATAATAAAAGCATTATTATTATATCTCCTTGTTCATGATAATTGTCTGTCATTCATGCTTGAATTGTATTGTACGGAAACAGCGATACATGTGTGAATACATAGACCAAAATGAGTCCCTGGTAGGCCTCTAGTAACCAGCTCGTTGATCAACAGATGGTCACGGTTTCCTGACCATGGACATGAGATGTTGGTGATAACGGGATCACATCATTAGGAGAATGATGTGATGGACAAGACCCAAACTTGAGCATAACACGAGATCGTATAGTTCGTAATGCATAAGCTTTTCGGTGTCAAGTATTTATTCCTTAGACCATGAGGTTGTACAACTCCCGGATACCGTAGGAGTGCTTTGGGTGTGCCAACCGTCACAACGTAACTGGGTGGCTATAAAGGTACGCATCGGGTATCTCCGAAAGTGTCTGTTGAGTTGGTACGAACCGAGACTGGGATGTTGTCACTCCGTATGACGGAGAGGTACCTCTGGGCCCACTCGGTAAGTCATCATCATAATGAGCTCAATGTGACTAAGTAGTTAGTCACGGGATGATGAATTACGGATCGAGTAAAGAGACTTGCCATAACGAGATTGAACAAGGTATTGGGAATACCGACGATCGAATCTCGGGCAAGTACCGTACCGATGGACAAAGGGAATAACATACGGGATTGAGTGAATCCTTGACACGGTGGTTCATCCGATGAAGATCATCGAGGAACACGTGGGAACCAACATGGGTATCCAGATCCCGCTGTTGGTTATTGACCGGAGAGTGGTCTCGGTCATGTCTACGTGTTTCCCGAACCCGTAGGGTCTACACACTTAAGGTTCGGTAACGCTAGGGTCGTAGAGATTAATGCACGTGGAAACCCGAAAGTTGTTCGGAGTCCCGGATGAGATCCCGGACGTCACGAGGAGTTCCGGAATGGTCCGGAGGTAAAGATTGATATATGGGAAGTCCAGTTTCGGCCAACGGGTGATCTCCGGGGGTCACCGGGAGCGTCCCGGGACCACCGGAGGGGCCCCGGGGGTCCACCGGGTGGGGCCACCCATCCCGGTGGGGCCCCCAGGCCGCAAGGGGATGTGTGCAGCCCCCTGGGCTGGCGCACCACAAGGGGGCCCCACCTCCCCCTGCGCCTAGGGTTCCAACCCTAAAGGGGAGGGGGGGCTCCACTTGCCTTGGGGGGCAAGGAACCCCCCCTTGGCCGCCGCCCCCTTGCAGATTGGATCTGCAGGGGGTCCAGGCGCCCCCCCTGGCCCCTATATATATGTGGGGGGGGAGAGGGCAGCCGCACCCCAAGCCCTGGCGCCTCTCCCCCTCCCGTCACACCTCCCAACTCCTTTGCAGGGCAGCCCGGCGAAGCCCTGCTGCGATCTCCACTGCATCCGTCATCACGCCGTCGTGCTGCCGGATCTCTGACGACTTCTCCTCCCCCCTTGCTGGATCAAGAAGGAGGTGACGTTGCTGCACCGTACGTGTGTTGAATGCGGAGGTGCCGTCCGTTCGGCGCTAGATCATCGGTGACGAAGAACGTGAAGAGTACGACTACTTCATCCTTGCTTCATTGATAGCTTCCGCACGCAATCTTCATAACGGTATGTAGATGCACTCTTAGTTGCTCGTTGCTAGATGTCTCCATACTTGGATCTTGGTGAAGACGTAGAAAATTTTTGATTTATGCTACGTTCCCCAACATCATCAACCCCCCCCCCCACGGGTCAAAAACTTATCATGGTGTTTAGTTATCGCAGTGCATATGTTTTCTTGCTATTTACACATAAAAATACCAGGGGAGGGAGGTATACTATCGTGCTATTTACATAGAAGATACCGGAGTATCTTTAAAAAAAAATCTTCCCTATGGTTATAGTTACCATGGTGTTTCTACCTCAGTTATCATATGTGCGCTGCGTATATTACCATCTATTTACACATAAATTATCAGGTATCTTTTCACATTTTTCTTCCCCAATGGTTAAAGTTACCACAATGTTTGTATCTAAATTATCAGCTCTATGACGTGAATATTATCGTCCTATTTACAGAAATTACCGGGGGGTGGGGATGGGGGCGGGTTCAACAAATTTCTTCCCAATGATCAAACTGCTGATCTGGAACTTGCTGGAGATGGTCTAGCCGGTGATGCTGCGCTGCAATTAAGTACAATTTATGTCAGCTGCACTTTGCAAACAAGTGATGAAATGCAATTTACAGCGAAACTGAGAAGCCAGCTCTAGACAGGGAAGTGCTAGCATAGCAAGGGAATTGCGGCAGGAATTGGTGGATGCAGAAAAATAGGCTTCAATCTCCTATCATTTTCGAAACTATGCTCCAATTTAGACATGATCCGATAATTGGTGGATGTATAGATGGATTTTACAGCAGGAGTATATAGTACAAATAAGAAGCAATTCCCCATTGCCATGGGACAAGGAGCAATTCCCCACCTGGAATTTGTAGACGTAGTAGTCGTCGCCGTAGGCGCGGCGGAAGTAGTCGACGGGCTTGGCGGAGGGGGTGGCGGGGCATGAAGGCGACGCTGAGGTTGACGAGCGCGCGCACCCGGTCCGGCCGTAGCAGGCAGAGGTTCCACTCGGCTCGGAGATCTGGCGGGCGGGCGGGGGGGGGATCGGTTACCTGGCGGAGGCGGAGGGCGTCGAGGAGCGCGATGAGGTCCCCGACGGCGTGGAAGGCGGTGTAGGAGGCGGGGTCGGGCGGCGCGGAGGTGCCCCCGTAGCCGCGGAGGTCGGGGGCCACGCAGCGGTAGCCCCGCGCCGCCAGGTGCACCATCTGGTGGCGCCACGAGTACCAGAGCTCCGGGAAGCCGTGCACGAAGAGCACCGCGGGGGCCGCCGCGGCGGAGGCCGGGCCGGACTCCGCGACGTGCATCGTGATGCCGTTCGCCTCCTCCTGCCGGTGCCTTATCCCCGGCGGCGCCGCGGCCGCCATGGTCGGACGAACCGGGCGGACTCTGTCGCTTCGAATCGGCGGTCGGGTCGTGCCCCTTTGGGATCCTGAGCTGAGCTCGGGTGAGTGAGGCGGGTGGGGTGGGGAAATGGGGCCTGGGCGTTGCTTCCTTTTAGCAATCTGGATCGAAGCACCCCGAGGTGGTGTGGCACTTTTAGCAATGTGGCACACGTGTGCCACATACATATCTCGTTTGTTATATTACTACGACTTCCACGAGTGTTATTTTGGGATGAATCCAAGAACGGAGAACATTTATCAAAGTTTGCAGCGAAAAAAATCGTATTTTTTGACTTTTTATCTACTTTTATGATTTTACTGTTTATTAGGAAGCATATGAACTTGAGCTGAGAATAGCTACGTCCCCTTCAAAGGGTTTTCATATGTTTGGGTTGTCCGCATACCTTCATATACCCAACCTATATGTCCACTCCGAACCATTCTCTTGTTTCCTCTTTTCTTTTCCTTTCTTTGTTCCCACCAATCATATGTATTTGTTCGAACAATTGAAAGATTAAATGGAGGATGTCATGCATGGACAAATCAGGTTTTGCGGGGATGTCAGATAATATTGTCTAGACACGTTGGTGAACATATCATAGGTCAAATTAGCTCAGTCCAGTTGAAGATGCTTTGAGGGTGACTATGCGACAATACTTAATAGGGTACATGACAGCTAGTTATAACAAGATTGGACGTGCTTAGCTTTGTGTGCTCTCCGGAGAGATGGTTTGGAGAACCATGGAGCCGAGACAAACTCAGGAAACATATATAATTGAAAATGAAGCAAATAATATATATATATATATATATATATATATATATATATATATATATATATATATATATATATATATATATATATATCATTGACTAGCAAAAGAGCCCGTGCGTTGCAACGGGAGAGAAAACATAACACACGATCTTAACCCAACAACCATCACTCAAGACCACAATAGGTCCATCTCCTTTATTTTTGCGAGGCATCATATTTGTGTTGCCGCTTATTCTCCTTCTCACCCTCGCCGGCGATGGCCTCAATGTTCACACAAAACAAAGCAAAAAACGTGTTTAAATATGGTTAATCCTAAGGCGTCCCTCTCTCTCTCTCTCGCTTTCTCTCACTCTCGCGATGAAAAATCTGTTGTTTTCCCCTGCGACATTTTCAGTGGTATGCATGTGTAGTTATCGATGTTTTCTTTTCCCTATATGGTTATAGTGGAGTGCATATTTGCAATCCGGATCGCCATCGGTACGAAAGAAAAATCGGATCTTGCGCTATAAATTATAAGTTTGCTTCCAAAACAATATTTTAAAAATATTTAACAGGTAAAATTAACATCATATTTGGATTCTACACATATTTTTAATAAAATTTCACATACAATATGTTAAAATCGAAGTTACGGTTTAAAAGATACGTATATTTTAGAAAATCATTTGTTTGACTTAAATATATTTGAAAATAATATTTAAAAATACTTAACAGGTAAATTAATCTCATATTCATATTCTACATATTTTTCTAATAAAATTTCATATATGACATGTTCAAATCGGAGTTACGGTTTAAAAGATATGGATGATTTAAAAAAAACATGTATTTGACTTAAATATGATCCGCGGATAAATTACCTAAAACATCAGGGGGTTTTCGAAAATTGTAAAATAACGGTTCGGGTATGACTTAAATCCGGACTGCGGGTTGATTTCAAGAAAACACAGGGTCTTTTGTGTAAAATACGGAAAAAACAATTCGTTTTGACTTAAAATTGGACTGCGGGTTGATTTCTCTGAAGTGGAGGGACTTTTCTGAAAAATGCCATGACGGACGGGCTGAAACCCAATTTTCTTTATTATTAGGTAAAGATTAAGAATACAATTGCTTAATTAATTAATGAAAAATATGGATGATCATGTCTTTCACCCGGCCCAGTCAAATAACCATGTCACAGCGGGATCCCCTGGGGTAGGCCCATGACAAGGATTCAGCCCAATAGGGCCCATAGACCTAGTCTTCATCAGGGGAACTACTCAGCTCAGCCGGTATTAATAAAGCCCATCCGAGTGAACGTCCCGACACCCAACCGACTAAGATCCCGCAACGTCCATTCGACTAGGTCAAGACGTGGTCAATCAAGACGAACGTTATATGTGGAGCCATTAAGACGGCTCTTATGGTGATGTCATAATTTCATCCAGCATTACGGCTGTTATTACATCATGGCTCTTAACAGACATTGTAACTCCACCTTCTTATCATAATATATAATGTGAGAAGAGTGCAAGACACAGATAAGTTCGTTTACAAGCTAGACAAATCCTTGAAATCACTTGCTCACATTACAGAGAAAACATCCAATCAGGAGTAGGGTATGACCCCTAGAATAGGGGCCCAAATTTAGGGGGGGAACTCCATTGTGCAAAATCTCATACCTAGATGTCTTGCCCCCATAAAATCCCCAAAGCACGAGTACCGTGGAGAAATCCCCGTGACATTTGGCACCCACCATGGGGCATGCATGTGCTAGAGCGATGATACTGACAGTCATCGGCGATGGGCTTAGGCCCAGGAAGTTTGTGCGCTTTGGCACGCTGCATTTCAACGCCAGTGAAGCGGGAGGCATCCCGCCTCCGCCTCATTCCTCGTTACTCTAGCACACAACGGTAGCATGCACTTCGCTGCAGATCGCTTCGGAGTTTTGTGCCTACAGTTGTCCACTCATGTTCGGCGAGTGAAAATTGGTCTCACTCATCCCCTAGGATCTGTACCGCCACCAGCTACTGGTAATGTTGCTCCGCAGCTTGTCGGCATGATTAACTCTGACTCCATTATGGCCGTGCTGGATTCTGAGTATGGTAGGTATGAAAGTTCGTACAGATCTACCTCTATGGCAGAAATATACATGGCTAATAGCGATGGGACCACTACTGATGCACTCGTGTGAATGAAGGATGGCGCACTTCTGCACAGACCTGTGGAGGGCAACACACCTGAGACCATTGCCTTCGAGGTCTCTTGGGTGGTCATCCTACAGGAGTAGGAGCACCTGGCCCAAGAGAAGCGGAACCTCGAGACGTGAGAGCTTGAGCTTCAAGTGGCCAGAGCACAAAACACCTACCATTCTCCTCAATAATCCGCCTTGACTACACAGCTTGTGTTGTGATACGTCTCCAACGTATCTATAATTTTTTATTGTTCCATGCTATTATATTATCCTTCTAGGATGTTTTATGGCCTTTTATATACACTTTTATATGATTTTATGGACTAACCTATTGACCCAGGGCCCAGTGCCAGTTTTTGTTTTTTCCTTGTTTTTGAGTTTTACAGAAAAGGGATATCAAACGGAGTCCAATTGACGTGCCAATTTTTGATGATTTTTTATGGACCAAAAGAAGCCCCCGGAGTAAAAGAGTTGGGCCAGGAGAGTCACGGGCTGCCCACGAGGATGGGGGGCGCGCCCACCCCCACTGGTGGAGCCCCCCTATCTCGTGGACAGCCCGGAGACCCCCCTGACGTGAGACCTATGCCAAAAATTCCTATAAATACTGAAACCTCCGGAAAGTAACCTAGATCGGGAGTTCCACCGCCGAAAGCCTCTGTTTCCACCGAAAACCAATCTAGACCCGCTCTGGCACCCTGCCGGAGGGGGGAATCCTGAGATGGCCATCTTCATCATCCTGGCGCTCTCCATGACGAGGAGGGAGTAGTCCACCCTCGGGGCTGAGGGTATGTACCCGTAGCTATGTGTTTGATATCTCTCTCTCTCTCTCTCTCTCTCTCTCTCTCTCTCTCTCTCTCTCTCTCTCTCTCTCGTGTTCTTGAGATGGCACGATCTTGATGTATCGCGATCTTTGCTACTATAGTTGGTTCTTATGATGTTTCTCCCCCTCTACTTTCTTGTGATGGATTGAGTTTTCCCTTTGAAGTTATCTTATCCGATTGAGTCTTTAAGGATTTGAGAACACTTGATGTATGTCTTGCATGTGCTTATCTGTGGTGACAATGGGATATCACGTGATCTCCTTTATGTATGTTTTGGTGATCAACTTGCGGGTTCCGTGACCTTGGGAATCTATGCATAGGGGTTGGCACACGTTTTCGTCTTGACTCTCCGGTAGAAACTTTGGGACACTCTTTGAAGTACTTTGTGTTGGTTGAATAGATGAATCTGAGATTGTGTGATGCATATCGTATAAGCATGCCTACGGATACTTGAGGTGACAATGGAGTATCTAGGTGACATTAGGGTTTTGGTTGATTTGTATCTTAAGGTGTTATTCTAGTACGAACTCTATGATAGATCGAACGGAAAGAATAGCTTCGTGTTATTTTACTATGGACTCTTGAATAGATCGATCAGAAAGGATAACTTTGAGGTGGTTTCGTACCCTACCATAATCTCTTCATTTGTTCTCCGCTATTAGTTACTTTGGAGTGACTCTTTGTTGCATGTTGAGGGATAGTTATATGATCTAACTATGTCATTATTGTTGAGAGAACTTGCACCAGTGAAAGTATGAACCCTAGGCCTTGTTTCCTAGCCTTGCACTACCGTTTATGCTCACTTTTACCACTTGCTACCTTGTTGTTTTTATATTTTCAGATTACAAAAACCAATATCTACCATCCATATTGCACTTGTATCACCATCTCTTCGCCGAACTAGTACACCTATACAATTCACCATTGTATTGGGTGTGTTGAGGACACAAGAGACTCTTTGTTATTTGGTTGCAGGGTTGTTTGAGAGAGACCATCTTCATCCTACGCCTCCCACGGATTGATAAACCTTAGGTCATCCACTTGAGGGAACTTTGCTACTGTCCTACAAACCTCTGCACTTGGAGGCCCAACAACGTCTACAAGAAGAAGCTTGCGTAGTAGACATCAAGCTCTTTTATGGCGCCGTTGCCGGGGAGGTGAGTGCTTGAACGTATATCTTTAGATCTTGCAATCGAATCTTTTAGTTTCTTGTTTTATCACTAGTTTAGTTTATAAAAGAAAACTACAAAAAATGGAATTAAGGTTACCTCATATGCTTCATCTTTTTAATATCTTTTGTGAAAATGATGGGAAGGAAAATTGTGCTCAAGTACTACAAGAAGAATTACATAGAATGCTTGGCATAAAATATTTGCGTGATGTGCATGATTGCAATGTTGTTAGTATGAATTCTTTGAATACCCATGATGCTAATGATATGCAAAGCCACAAGCTTGGGGAAGCTATGTTTGATGAATATGATATTTTTAGTCCCCCATGTTTTGATGATAATATTTATTATGATGAAAGCATGCCTCCTATTTATGATTATTATATTGATGAAAGTGGATTTGGAGAGGTCATGACTTTATTTAGTGATGAATCCACTATTTTGGAAGAGGTTCCAATTGATTATGAGAACAAAGTTGCTATTTATGATGATTATTGTGATGACTTGTATGCTATTAAGAATAATGATAACCATGAAACTTTTCATCATGATTTTAGTTTTCAATTGAATTATGCCTCACATGATAATTATTTTGTTGAGTTTGCTCCCACTACTATTCATGAGAATAAATTTGTTGATGTGGAGAGTAGTAAAATTTCTATGCAAGTAGATCATGAAAAGAATGCTTTATGTGCTTGTTATATTGTTGAATTCATTCATGATGCTACTGAAAATTATTATGAGAGAGGATCATATGCTTCTACATATTGCAATAATATCAAGTTTCCTCTCTATGTGTTGAAAGTTTTGAAGTTATGTTTGTTTTGCCTTCCTATGCTAGTTGATTATTGTTCCCATGAGTTGTTTATTCACAAAATCCCAATGCATAGGAAGTGGGTTAGACTTAAATGTGCTAGTCATATTCTTCATGATGCTCTCTTTATGTTTCAATTCTTATATTTTATGCGAGCATCATTGAAATCATCATGCCTAGCTAGGGGCGTTAAACAATAGCGCTTGTTGGGAGGCAACCCAACTTTATTTTTGTTCTTTGTTTTTGCTTATGTTTAGGAATAAATATTGCATCTAGCTTCTATTTAGATGTGGTTTTGTGTTTTAATTAGTGTTTGTGCCAAGTAGAACCTTTGGAAAGACTTGTGTGAAGTTTATGTGATCATGCTGTAAAAAATAGAAACTTTAGCGCTCACGAGATTGGCTGTCATTTTTTACTGGAGAGTGCTTTAATTTGATTCTTTTTGCAGATGATTAATAGACAAATTCCTCGGGTCTACCAATTTATTTTAGAATTTTTAGAGTTACAGAAGTATTCGAAAGTTACAGATTACTACATACTGTTCTTTTTTTGACAGATTCTGTTTTCTATGTGTTGTTTGCTTCTTTTGATGAATCTATGAGTAGTATCGGAGGGTATGAACCATAGAGAAGTTGGAATATAGTAGATATTACAACAATATGAATTTAGAATGAGTTCACAACAGTACTTAAGTGGTGGTTTTGTTTTCTTATACTAACGGAGCTTACGAGTTTTCTGTTGAGTTTTGTGTTGTGAAGTTTTCAAGTTTTGAGTATGGATTTGATGGATAATGGAACAAAGAGTGGCAAGAGCCTAAGATTGCGGATGCCCAAGGCACCCCAAGGTAATATTCAAGGACAACCAAAAGCCTAAGCTTGGGGGTGCCCCGGGAAGGCATCCCCTCTTTCGTCTTCGTCTATCGGTAACTTTACTCGAGGCTATATTTTTATTCACCACATGATACGTGTTTTGCTTCGAGCGTCAATTTATTTTATTTTGTTTTGCTTGCTGTTTGAATAATATCCCAAGATCTGAAATTCTTGAATGTCAGAGAGTCTTCACATAGTTACATAATTATTCAACTACTCATTGATCTTCACTTATATCTTTTGGAGTAGTTTGTCATTTGCTCTAGTGCTTCACTTATATCATTTTAGAGCACGGCGGTGGTTTTATTTTGAAGAAATAGATGAACTCTCATGCTTCACTTACATTATTCTGATAGTCTTTTATAACAGCATGGCAATGTGCTTTGGTTATAAAACTAGTCCTAATTTGATAAGCATCCAAAATGGGTATTAGTAAAAACTTTCATATAAAGTGCATTGAATATTATGAGAAGTTTGATACTTGATGATTCTTTTGAGATATGAGGATGGTGATATTAGAGTCATGCTGGTATAGTAGTTGTGAATTTGAGAAATACTTGTGTTGAGGTTTGCAAGTCCCGTAGCATGCACATATGGTAACCGTTGTGTGACAAATTTGAAGCATGAGGTATTTCATTGAGTGTCATCTTTGTGTGGAGGTCGGGATCGCGCGATGGTTAGCTCCTACCAACCCTTCCCCTAGGAGCAGGCGTGTAGTACTTTGTTTTGATGACTTGTAGATTTTTGCAAAAAGTATGTGAGTTCTTTATGATTAATGTTGAGTCCATTGATTATACGCGCTCTCACCCTTCCACCATTGCTAGCCTCTCTTGTACCGCGCAACTCTCGCCGGTACCATACACCCACCATATACCTTCCTCAAAACAGCCACCATACCTACCTATCATGGCATTTACATAGCCATTCCTAGATATATTGCCATGCAACTTTCCACCGTTCCGTTTTTAATGACACGCTTCATCATTGTCATATTGCCATGCATGATCATGTAGTTGACATCGTATTCGTGGCTAGGCCACCATGCATAATTTTTCATACATGTCACTCTTGATTCATTGCACATCCCGGTACACCGCCGGAGGCATTCATATAGAGTCATACTTTGTTCTAGTATCGAGTTGTAAATCAATATAAGTGTGATGATCATCATTATTAGAGCATTGTCCCAAAAAAAAGAAAAAAAAAGAAAAAAAGAAGGAATGGCCAAAGAAAAAAACCAAAAAAAGGGAAAAAAAGAAAAAAGAAAAGAAAAAAAGGGACAATGCTACTATCGTTTTCCACACTTGTGCTTCAAAGTAGCACCACGATCTTCATGATAGAGAGTCTCTTATTTTGTCACTTTCATATACTAGTGGGAATTTTCATTATAGAACTTGGCTTGTATATTCCAACGATGGGCTTCCTCAAATGCCCTTCATGAGCAAGCAAGTTGGATGCACACCCACTTAGTTTCTTTTGTTGAGCTTTCATACATTTATATCTCTAGTGCATCCGTTGCATGGCAATCCCTACTCACTCACATTGTTATCTATTGATGGGCATCTCCATAGCCCATTGATACGCCTAGTTGATGTGAGACCATCTTCTTATTTTGTCTTCTCCACAACCACCACTCTATTTCACATAGTGCTATGTCCATGGCTCACGCTCATATATTGTGTGAAAGTCGAAAAGGTTTGAAAAAATTAAAGTATGCAACAAATGCTTGGCTGAAACTGGGGTTGTGCATGATTTGAGTATTTTGTGTGACGAAGATGGAGCATAGCCTAACTATATGATTTGGTATGGATGAACTTTCTTTGGCCATGTTATTTTGAGAAGACATGGTTACTCTGTTAGTATACTTGAAGTATTATTATTCTTATGTCAATATTAAAATTTTGCCTTGAATCTTTCGGATCTTAACATCCATGCCACAATAAAGAAAATTACATTGAGAATTATGTTAGGTAGCATTCCACATCAAAAATTATGTTTTTATCATTTACCTACTCGAGGACGAGCAGGAATTAAGCTTGGGGATGCTCGATACGTCTCCAACGTATCTATAATTTTTTATTGTTCCATGCTATTATATTATCCTTCTAGGATGTTTTATGGGCTTTTATATACACTTTTACATGTTTTTTGGGACTAACCTATTAACCCAGAGCCCAGTGCCAGTTTCTGTTTTTTCCTTGTTTTTGAGTTTTACAGAAAAGGAATATCAAACGGAGTCCAATTGACGTGCCAATTTTTGATGGACCAAAAGAAGCCCCAGAGTAAAAGAGTTGGGCCAGGAGAGTCACGGGCTTCCCATGAGGGTGGGGGCGCGCCCACCCCCACTGGTGGCGCCCCACTATCTCATGGACAGCCCGGAGACCCCCCTGACGTGAGACCTACGCCAAAAATTCCTATAAATATTGAAACCTCCGGAAAGTAACCTAGATCGGGAGTTCCGCCGCCGAAAGCCTCTGTTGCCACCGAAAACCAATCTATACTCGTTCTGGCACCCTGCCGGAGGGGGGAATCCCTCTCCGGTGGCCATCTTCATCATCCCGGCGCTCTCCATGACGAGGAGGGAGTATTCCACCATCGGGGCTGAGGGTATGTACCAGTAGCTATGTGTTTGAGCTCTCTCTCTCTCTCTCATGTTCTTGAGATGGCACGATCTTGATGTATCGCAAGCTTTGCTACTATAGTTGGATCTTATGATGTTTCTCCCCCTCTACTTTCTTGTGATGGATTGAGTTTTCCCTTTGAAGTTATCTTATCGGATTGAGTCTTTAAGGATTTGAGAACACTTGATGTATGTCTTGCATGTGCTTATCTGTGGTGACAATGGGATATCACGTGATCTACTTGATGTATGTTTTGGTGATCAACTTGCGGGTTCCGTGACCTTGGGAATCTATGCATAGGGGTTGGCACACGTTTTCGTCTTGACTCTCCGGTAGAAACTTTGGGACACTCTTTGAAGTACTTTGTGTTGGTTGAAGGGATGGATCTGAGATTGTGTGATGCATATCGTATAATCATGCCCACGGATACTTGAGGTGACAATGGAGTATCTAGGTGACATTAGGATTTTGGTTGATTTGTATCTTAAGGTGTTATTCTAGTACGAACTCTATGATAGATCGAACGGAAAGAATAGCTTCGTGTTATTTTACTACGGACTCTTGAATAGCTCGATCAGAAAGGATAACTTTGAGGTGGTTTCGTACCCTACCATAATCTCATCGTTTGTTCTCCGCTATTAGTTACTTTGGAGTGACTCTTTGTTGCATGTTGAGGGATAGTTATATGATCTAACTATGTTATTATTGTTGAGAGAACTTGCACTAGTGAAAGTATGAACCCTAGGCCTTGTTTCCTAGCCTTGCACTACCGTTTATGCTCACTTTTACCACTTCCTACCTTGCTGTTTTTATATTTTCAAATTACAAAAACCTATATCTACCATCCATATTGCACTTGTATCACCATCTCTTCGCCGAACTAGTGCACTTATACAATTAACCATTGTATTGGGTGTGTTGGGCACACAAGAGACTCTTTGTTATTTGGTTGCAGGGTTGTTTGAGAGAGACCATCTTCATCCTACGCCTCCCACGGATTGATAAACCTTAGGTCATCCACTTGAGGGAAATTTGCTACTGTCCTACAAACCTCTGCACTTGGAGGCCCAACAACGTCTACAAGAAGAAGGTTGTGTAGTAGACATCATGTTGCGGGTGAGGGAGTCCTGGATTTGGGGGTCCTCGGGTGTCCGGGCTACTGAAGGTGGGCCGGACTGATGGGCCGTGAAGATAAAGTAGAAGATCATCCTCCGTGTCCGGGTAGGACTCCTATGTACGTAGAAAAGGCAAAATTTATGTCCGGATGTAATGATTCCTTCCTCTTCAAGTCATCCCTGTACAACCCTAGGCCCCCTCTCGTGTGTCTATAAGCCGGAGGGTTTAGTCCGTAGAGGCTAACAGAACCATCATAGGCTAAACATCTAGGGTTTAGCCATTAGGATCTCGAGGTAGATCAACTCTTCTAATATCCATATACATCAAGATCAATCTAGCAGGAAGTGGGGTATTACCTCCATCGAGAGGGCCCGGACCTGGGTAAACATCGTGTCCTTGGATACGCAGCTTGGGGCCCCCTACCCGAGATCTGTCGGTTTTGACACCGACAATGGTGCTTTCATCGAGAGCTCCGATGTGTAGTCACGAGAAGCGATCGGTGGCTCATCTCGTCGTCAACGACGACATCACCTCCGGAAAAAGCCTGGCTCTTGGTCAGGTCCTCCAGCTCCGCAGGTTCACCATATGCGCCCGTATGGCCGTTAAGCCGACCGCGTCCCCTGCGGTCACCGAGCATCACTCCTACATCGGCCTCGAACACTTCGAAAAAGCGAATCCTGCGGATACCTCATCCTTAAACGAGTTGCTAGATCGCATCGCTGCCCTAGGGCTTTCAGTGTCCACTGATAGGATCGGGCCTAAACCTGACTAGGGGGAAGACAATTCCTCCCCGATCACTCATCTGGTGGCGGCCGTCGAGGAACGGGCCAAAAACACTTATCCTCTCGAATCGGAGACCGGCTGTGTTCGGGTCTCCGAACCCTTTGAGCCGAACACCCTTCCTTCGGGCGGGGCTCTACATCTTTCAACCTCAGGGACAGACACGAAGCCCGAGGAACGCTCAGATCGTGTCGGGCCCAAATTGTCAACACCGGAGGCTTTGCGAACACCGGATACTATACTGGGTCGGGATTCAAATTTTACCACACCCACCCACCACAGTCAATACTCTCCAAGAAATTCAGGCCCTCCAGACATATGTGATCTGATGTATGTGCGACAGCAACCTCAGGAGACGGTCCATCACTTTTGGGCCAAATTCCTACTTGTTAAAAACAAGATTAAAGACTGATGCGACGACGATGCGGTTCCGGTTTTTCATCGCAATTGCATGGATGAGGGAGTCTTGAACGCCCTCAACTACCATCGAGTACAGAGCTTCACAGAACTGTCGCACAGTACTGCGCGATGGAAAGTACATGGAAGGCCCAAAACACCCATCTGGAACAATCCGTCTTCGGGCAATATGTCGCTAAAGCAAAACGGACATACCCTAGCAGGGCATCCGATCATAAGCCCATCGGCAAGAAAAACAAACCCTTTATGGGATATAGGTCCATTCTTGATGAACTCCTAGACAAGCTCTGCCTGATACATGCGGTCTCTGGCACGACTCCAACTCACAGCCTTCGAGTGTGTTGGGTACTCCGGCAAGTAGCTAAAAGTGGCGAAGCCATCCTCGCCACCATAAATCCAGAGGAGGACAACCTTAATGTCCTCCTGGTCTTCGATACCTTATCTTCAAACAATCGGCATAAAATAGCACTTTGCGAACTCATCGAGGTTCACCAAACAACCGCGGTGAGCCCTTGGAACGATGTGGCAATTACCTTCACCGTCGACGACGAACCACGGCTCCGACCAGTCAGAGCACCAGCCGCTCTTGTACTAAACCCAATGGTAGACGGCTTTTGCCTTACCAAAGTGCTCATGGACGGCGGCAATGGACTTAACCTCATATACAAGGACACACTCGAAAAAATGCAGGTCAACAAAACCCGCATTGAGCAAAGCAATACAACCTTTCGAGGAATTATCCCCAAACGGGAAGGCCGATGTTCGAGAAGTATCAAATTCGACGTAGTGTTCGGCACGCCTGAGAACTATAGGTCAGAAGAGCTGCTCTTCCACATTGTCTCCTCCAACAGCGGATACCATGCCCTTCTAGGGCGAGACGCTTTCTCGCGCTTCCAAGCCATACCCCATTACGGGTACATGAAGCTTAAAATGGCAGGGCCCAATGGAATAATCAAAGTCACAAGTGATCCGAACAGAGCGCTCCGTGCCAAAAATAAAACCGCATCCTTGGCCCTTGAGGCACTATCCAAAGCCTTCGCGACCAAAGAATTAACCACCTTGCAATCCACAGTGGATAAGGACGATGTGGTCCTTGATAAAAGGTCTAAATCTACCTCCTTCAAGCCAGCAGATGAAATCGTTAAATTTCAGGTACATCCGACGGACCCTAATAAAACGGCATCCATTGGAGCTCAGCTGGACCCCATGGTAGACACCGCTCTGCGCATTCTTGCACGAAAATTGGGATATATTCGACTGTCATCCTTCAGATATGCATGGGATGCCCCCGCAGGATGGCTGAACACATGCTCAACATCATCAAGGGGTTCAAACCAGTCAAGCAATCACTGTGATGATTTTTCGAACCCAAAAGACAAGCTATGTGGGAGGAGTTGGCCAAATTACTTGAAGCAGGATTCATCAGAGAAATTAAACACTCGGATTGGCTAGCCAACTTGGTCATGGTACCGAAGAAGGATAAATCATGGCTCCTCTGTGTCGATTTTAAAGACTTAAACAAGGCTTGCCCTAAGGATCCCTTTCCATTACCCCGCATTAATCAGATCATCGAAGCAACAACGGGACATGACTCATTATGCTTCCTCGATGCTTCCTCTGGATACCATCAAATAAAAATGAAGGAATCTGACCAGGCCGCAACGGCGTTTATCACTCCATACGGGCCTTCTTGTTTCAACACCATGACTTTTGGGCTCAAAAATGTTGGTGCCACGTATCAACGCATGATTCAAACATGCTTAGAGAAACAAATTGGCAAGAGAATGGAGGCATACGTGGATGATGTAGTCATCAAGACTAAAGACGTCGAATCACTGGTGGACGATCTCTGCCTCACGTTCGACAACCTCCGAACATACGACATACGTCTCAATCTGGAAAAATGCGTCTTCGGTGTTCCGGCCAGAAAGCTATTATGGTTTATTGTCTCCCATAGAGGAATTGAAGAAAACCCAACTAAAATCTGAGCTTTGTCACGGTTGGCTACACCAACCGACCTAAAACAAGTCCAAAAGCTAGCAGGGTGCGTAGCGGCCTTAAGTCGCTTCATCTCTAGACTGGTAGAAAAAGCATTACCACTCTATAGACTGCTAAGGCGCACGGACAATTTGAATGGACGGATGCGGCCACAGCTGGAATGGAAGAAATAAAGACCCTATTAGCGGGCAACCCAGTCCTAGCCGCCCCAAGTGTTGGCGAGCCAATGCTGCTTTATATTTCAGCAACTCACCAATTTGTGAGTGTTGTGCTCGTAGTTGAACGAGAGGAAGAGGGACATAAATTCCCCATCCAAAAACCATTCTACTACATATCATAAGTTCTTACACCGTGCAAGTCACGGTACCTCCATTATCAAAAAATTGCCTATGCGGTGTTCATGGCATCTTGGAAGCTCGGACACTACTTTCAAGAGTGTCGATTACAGTGGCATCTGAAGTATCACTTAATGATATTACAAACAACAAGGATGCCACAGGCTGCATAGCCAAATGGGCCATCAAGCTCTTACCATTCGAAATAACATACAAACCACGTCGGGCTATTAAATCTCAGGTATTGACTGACTTCATCGCAGAATGGTCGGAAGCCGAACTCCCTAAAGAGTATGGGTCATACTCCCACTGGACCATGTATTTCGACGGCTCTAAAATGTTAGCCGGACTAGGGGCCGGCGTCATCTTGACATCTCCCACATGGGACATAGTCCGCTACGTGTTACAAATCATGTATACTGACTCAAACAATGATGTCGAATACGAGGCGCTATTGCATGGTATCCGCATGGCCGTATCCATGGGCATACAATGCCTAGAAGTGCGTGGAGACTCAAACCTTGCAATATCTCAGGTAAACGGAGAATTTGACGCGAAGGACCCAAAAATGGCGGCTTACTGAAACGCCATATAAAAAATATCGAATCGGTTCGAGGGGCTCGAATTTCATCACATTGCTCGAGACAGTAATCAGGCGGACATACTCGCTCGCATGGGCGCCAAGCGTGACACAGTCCTGCCTAACACCTTTGTAGAAAGGATGTTCAAGCCATCCGTGGTATGGCAGGACGAGAGCAAAGATGCTAGTTCAGACCTGATCACAACCCTACCAGCCGAACTCAATAAAGATGTCATCGGGGATCTGGATATGGAAATAACACCTTCGGCCCATGAGATCATGGCCTCATCGCTCCTTGGACTGAACCCTTCCTGGCCTACCTTAATAGGAAAGAGCTCCCCGATGATCAAAATGAGGCCCGTCGTATAGTTCGGCGTTCTAAAGCCTACAAAGTTCACGAAGGTGAAATGTACAAGAAAAACACTACTGGTGTTCTCCAAGGGTGCATCTCTGAAGAGGAGGGACGGCAACTTTTAGCCGAAATACACGCTGGTATGGGCGACCATCACGCCGCAGCTCGGGCTCTTGTAAGCAAGGCTTTTCGAACAGGCTTTTTCTGGCCAACAGCCCGAGAAGATGCACAAGCCCTAGTCCAATATTGTGTTGGATGTCAGCTTTTTGCCAATCAAAGTCATATGCCTTCCACCGCCTTGAGAACCATCCCCATTACTTGGCCTTTTGCGGTCTGGGGGCTGGATATGGTCGGATGATAACCCACAAGTATAGGGGATCGCGACAGTTTTCGAGCGTAGAGTATGCAACCCAAACTTATTGATTCGACACAAGGGGAGGCAAAGAATATTCTCAAGTATTAGCAGTTGAGTTGTCAATTCAACCACACGTCAAAGACTTAATATCTGCAGCAAAGTATTTAGTAGCAAAGTAGTATGGAAGTAACGGTAATGGTGGCAAAAGTAACAGTAGCAGTTTTGTAGCAATCGTAACAGTGGCAGCGGAAAAGTAACTAAGCAAAGATCAATATGTGAAAAGCTCGTATGCATTAGATCAGTGATAGATAATTATGTCGGATGCGATTCCTCATGCAACGGTTATAACATAGGGAGACACAGAACTAGCTCCAGTTCATCAATGTAATGTAGGCATGTATTCCGAATATAGTCATACATGCTTATGGAAAAGAACTTGCATGACATCTTTTGTCCTACTCTCCCGTGGCAGCGGGGTCCTATTGGAAACTAAGGGATATTAAGGCCTCCTTTTAATAGAGTACCGGACCAAAGCATTAACACTTAGTGAATACATGAACTCCTCAAACTACGGTCATCATCGGGAGTGGTCCCGATTGTTGTCACTTCGGGGTTGCCGGATCATAACACATAGTAGGTGACTATTGACTTGCAAGGTAGGATCAAGAACTCACATATATTAATGAAAACGTAATAGGTTCAGATCTGAAATCATGGCACTCGGGCCCTAGTGACAAGCATTAAGCATGGCAAAGTCATAGCAACATTAATCTTAGAACATAATGGATACTAGGGATCAAACCCTAACAAAACTAACTCGATTACATGGTAAATCTCATCCAACCCATCACCGTCCAGCAAGCCTACGATGGAATTGCTCACGCACGAAGGTGAGCATCAAGAAATTGGTGATGGATGAAGGTTGATGATGACGATGGCGACGGATTCCCCTCTCCGGAGCCCCGAACGGACTCCGGATCAGCCCTCCCGAGAGAGATTCGGGCTTGGTGGTGGCTCCATATCGTAAAACGTGATGAATCCTTCTCTCTAATTTTTTTCTCCCCGAAAGTGAATATATGGAGTTGGAGTCAAGGTCGGTGGAGCCTTGATACGTCTTCGTCGTATTTATAATTTTTTATTGTTCCATGCCAATATTCTACAACTTTCATATACTTTTGGCAACTTTTTATACTATTTTTGGGACTAACATATTGATCCAGTGCCCAGTGCCAATTCCTGTTTGTTGCATGTTTTTTGTTTTGTAGAATATCCATATCAAACGGAGTCCAAACGGAATAAAAACGGACGGAGATTTTTTTTTTTGGAATATATGTGAATTTTGGGAAGCGTAACCACCACAAAACGATGCTCGAGTGGGCCTCGAGGGTGGGGGGCGCGCCCTGGGCCCTCGAGGCCACACCGTAAGGCGGTTGATGCCCTTCTTTCGCCGCAAGAAAGCTAATTTCCGGATAAAAATCGTATCAAAAGATGAGCCCAATCGGAGTTACAGATCTCCGGAAATTTAAGAAACGATGAAGGGCCAGAATCTGGGAACGGAGAAAGAGAGAGAGACAGAGAGACAGATCCAATCTCGGAGGGGCTCTCGCCCCTCCGCCGCCATGGAGTCCATGGACCAGAGGGGAAACCCTTCTCCCACCTAGGGAGAAGGTCAAGGAAGAAGAAGAAAAAGAAGAAGGAGGAGGGGGGCTCTCTCCCCCTCGCTTCCGGTGGCACCGGAGTGCCCCCGGGGCCATCATCGTGTGACGGCGATCTACACCAACACCTCCGTCATCTTCACCAACATCTCCATCACCTTCCCCCATCTATCTACAGCGGCCCACTCTCCCGCAACCCGATGTACCCTCTACTTGAACATGGTGCTTTATGCTTCATATTATTATCCAATGATGTGTTGCCATCCTATGATGTCTGAGTAGATTATCGTTGTCCTATCGGTGATTGGAGAATTGCTATGATTGATTTAATTTGCTTGTGGTTATGTTGCTGTCCTTTGGTGCCCATCATATGAGCGCGCGCGTGGATCACACCATAGGGTTAGTTGTATGTTGATAGGACTACGTATTGGAGGGCAAGAGTGACAGAAGCTTCAACCTAGCGTAGAAATTGATGCATACGGGATTGAAGGGGGACCAATATATCATAATGCTATGGTTGGGTTTTACCTTAATGAACGTTAGTAGTTGCGGATTCTTGCTAATAGTTCCAATCATAAGTGCATAGAATTCCAAGTAAGGGATGACATGCTAGCAGTGGCCTCTCCCACATAAACCTTGCTATCGGTCTAGTAACGTAGTCATTTGCTTAGGGGCAATTTTGCAACTCCTACCACCACTTTTCCACACTCGCTATCATTAACTTTATTGTTTCTTTATCTTACCAGCCCCTAGTTTATATTTGTGTGCTCTTTATATTCTTGCAAACCTATCCAACAAAAACTACAAAGTACTTCTAGTTTCATACTTGTTCTAGGTAAAGTAAACGTCGAGCATGCGTAGAGTTGTATCGGTGGTCGATAGAACTTGAGGGAATATTTGTTCTGTCTTTAGCTCCTCATTGGGTTCGACACTCTTACTTATCGAAAGAGGCTACAACTGATCCCCTACACTTGTGGGTTATCAAGACCTTTTTCTGGCGCCGTTGCCGGGGAGCAATAGCGTGGGGTGAATATTCTCGTGTGTGCTTGTTTGCTTTATCACTAAGTAGATTTTATATGTTGTTCTAAGTTGTTTTCTATCTTTAGTTATGGGTAGGAAACGCAAAATACCAAAAAAAATAGCGGTACATGCTGAACCAATGGTTGAAGAACCACTCAAAATCTATCACACTCCTGAAGCTTTCTACTTGGATCATCTTCGATCCAAATGTGCTCGGGCTGAAACCCCAACTAGCTTAGTTGAGGGCAAATCTATAGATGAGTATGCTTGTTATGTGCGACACCGCTTATCTCAAGAAGGGAAACTTTTACTGGATCAAATTCATCGTTTGAAATGCAATGCTTGGAATTTATGTGAAATATATTATTTTACTTGTTGTTCTGAAGACCCTAAGAAACACCTTCTCTACCAATGTGAGTTTAGTGATAATGGAATCATATCTTCGTATGCTAAGGGTGTTTATAGTTACTATGATGTTCAACAAATTGAAGAATTTGTTGCTTTTAAGGGTGCTTATGCAATTGCTTCTTTTATTGAAAAGTATGATGCTACTCTTTACAAATCTGAAAATTTTGCCATATTTAAATATTTTTATGATAATTATGCTTCTAATGCCTATGTTAAACCATATATTGAGGACTCCTCCGCTGCCCATGAAGAGACTAATATTTTGCAGGAGTCTATGGAAGAAGAAATTAATGACATTGTGAGCTCATTGGATGAAAAAGATGAGGAGGAGAGCGGAGAACAAAAGGAGGAAGAGCGGATTGATCACCCGTGTCCACCTTCTAATGAGAGTAACTCTTTATCCAATACATTGTTTAATTTCCCTTCGTGCATACCGAAGGATGAATGCTATGATGATTGCTATGATCCCTTGGATTCGTTTGAAATATCCCTTTTTGATGAAATTGATGCTTGCTATGCTTGTGGCCAAGATGCCAATATGAATTATGCTTATGGAGATGAACTTGCTATAGTTCCTTATGTTAAACATGATATAGTTGCTATTGCACCCTCACATGATAGTCCTATTATCTTTTGAGTTCTCCAAACTACACTATATCAAAGAAGTTTGCACTTATTAAGGATTATATTGATGGGTTGCCTTTTTCCGTTACACATGATGATTTTGATGAATATAATATGCATGTGTTTGCTGCTCCTACTTGCAATTATTATGAGAGAGGAACTACATCTCCGCCTCTCTATGTTTCCAACACGATAACATTGCAATAAACTGCTTATACTATGCATTGGCCTTTACTTGATGTGCATGAATTGTTCTTTTATGACATGCCGATGCATAGGAAGAGAGTTAGACTTCGTTGTTGCATGATATATATCACTTTGTGCTCACTACTAAATGTCAAATCATTGCTAATTAAAATTGAGTTTGATATACCTTGGGATCCGGGTGGATCCATTACTTGAGCACTATATGCCTAGCTTAATGGCTTTAAAGAAAGCGCTGCCAGGGAGACAACCCGGAAGTTTTAGAGAGTCGTTTAATTCGGTTGTGTGCTTTTTTAAAGTTTAAAAACAAAAAAATAAAGAGGGGAACCTAAAACTTTTTCAAAAAGAAAAGTGAAAGTAAGAAGGACGAGCACCGTTGAAATGGGGGAGCTCCTTGAATTTTGTTCATGCCCATGGAAACTTTGCAAATCTTTAATTACAGAAACTTTTTATCAAAAATAATTATCCCCTTGTACAATTCCATTGTATTATAAAAATAATGTGCTAAGGTTTGCCTTTAGGATGTTTACAATGCTTGTTGGTTTGTGCGGTGCAGGACAGAAACTTTGGCTGTAGTGCGCGATTTTACATTTTTTTGCTGGAACGTCAAATGGTTCTGAAACTTTTTGCACTGTCTTTTTATAAAAAAAATATTTTTCCTAATTTTGGCAGAATTTTTCAAGTATCAGAAGTATGGTGAATGTTGAGATTATTACAGACTGTTCTGTTTTAGACAGATTCTATTTTTGATGCATAGTTTGCTTGTTTTGATGAAATTATCAATTTCTATCAGTGGATTAAGCCATGTTATATTATAGTATCTACAATGCAAAAACAAAATATGAATTGGTTTGCAATAGTACTTAGAGTAGTGATTTTCTTTATTATACTAACGGATCTTACCGAGTTTTCTGTTGAAGTTTTATGTGGATGAAGTGTTCGAAGATCGAGGAGGTCTCGATGTGAGGAGAAGAAGGAGAGGCAAGAGCTCAAGCTTGGGGATGCCCAAGGCACCCCAAGTAAATATTTAAGGAGACTCAAGCGTCTAAGCTTGGGGATGCCCCGGTGTAATGCCCCAGATGTAACACTTTCCGATTATGGCAATATAAGAAACTTTGGCTTCATCAATTCCATTCTGGGCTCTTCTTCATTTAGGGTTTCTTCGTTTTGTCGTGTGCGTGCATGCATTTCATCCATGTCATGTTGTCATGTGCATTGCATTGCATTTGTGTTGTCGCTTGCACCCGGTTCAACTCGCTTCTTCCCGTTGTCCGTTTCGAGTTCCGACGCTCACACACGTGCCCGTGCCATCCCCGAGTCTTTCTTTCGTGTGTGGCCGTGTAACGTTTCCGGAATGACGTGAGACTTGTCATGCGATGTTGTTTTGGTACGTGTAGGCCGCCTGTCAAGTTCCGTCGCGTTTGGAGTTCGTTTGGTACTCCAACGGTTAACCTAGTGGGCTAAAAGAACCTCTTCTTTAAGGCCCAAGACCCCCTCCACAACAGCCCACAAACCCAGCACAACCCTTCCCATCGCCTCGGTCGTCGAATCGTGATTGTGTGGCCGAAAACCGCTCCCCATTTGGAGTCTCCTAGCTCCCTATGCCTATAAAAATGCGCCCGGCCAATCAACGTCCGCCACGTGGCAGCCCGTCCCCGCCGCCGCCGCTTCCACCGCGCCGGCCCGCAGGCCCGCGCTCGGCCCCCGCTGCCCGTTCCCTCCGCCACCGCACTGCGCTTCGCCCCGCCGCCGTTCTTCCTCCGCTCCGGCCCTGCGCCGCCGTTGCGACCTCGCCGCCGGCCTCGGCCACCACCACCGCCGCCGGCTCGAGGTTCCCGCCTCCGTCGCCGCCTCCCCGCGGCCGGGCACCGTCGCCCCGACCTTCCCCGCCGGCGCCGCCACCCCGCGGCCACCGCGCCACCCCGGGTCGTCCCCGCCGGCCGGATCCGTCGACTCCGCCGCCGGTCGCCTCGATCCCGTGCGGATCCGTCGGTCGCCGCCGCCGGCCGAACCCTAGCGGGTCGGTCAGACCAGACCCGACCCGATCCGCTCCGCCGCGCACGATCCGCCGGTCCGGACAATTTCCACGTCATCGTAGGTGTCCGCCCGATCCCCCTTGAGGTTGTTTGTTTCACTAAGTCCCAGATTTTGTATATTTTGTTGCATCTTTGCATGGCTGTAACTTTTAGTGTGCTTGTCCAATATGTGCATATGATATATAAAAATGATCGTGGTGATGTGCTCTACGTTTTGTTCCATTGTGGCATGCTTGTTTGAGATAATCTAGAGGTCCTAATCTCTGTTGCAAGAGTGCTACTTGTTATAAACTATTGTTACTTGTTATTTTTATGCCATGTTTGAGATGTGATAACTTGGTGCATGTTTATCCAAATGAAGCAAATGATATGTCAAAATGTTCATTGTGAGATGCTCTACATGATGGTTGCTGTAGCATTCATGTTAGGTCTCATATTGCCATGTTAATCTTGGTTGAAAAAGTGCATGTGGATGTTAAGTTATGAAACAGGTTAAGAGATGCTGATTTGAAGTGCTCGTTGCTATTGATGTGTTTGTCTCCATGTCACATGTCAATATGTTTTAGAATCTCCATCTTATGGTCTTTGCTGTGGTGCAAACCACTTTCCTTGAAATGCCTTGAGGTGACTTAAACATTCTTGTAAACATGCCATGCCAACATAAATGTTTTATACTTAGTGAAAATTCTGCTAAGTCTGGAATCTGTTTTAACCTGATGCTATGTTTGCTTGATGCCCTAGTCAAATCCATGCATGTTTTGGAGTGGCCATTGATCATTCCTTGTTGTCCATGTTACTGTCTATCCATCCATGCCCTCACTTGCTCATATGGCTTGCTGTAGCTTATTTATTTCTTGCTCCCAAGTTGCTATAAATTATAACTGTCAGGTTTTGAACAGCATGATCAATTTGGTGTAGCTTGTTGCTATTGATCCATGCCTCCTATGGAGATGCTCCAATGGAGTTGTGTGCTGTAGGATATGTCTACTTCATGTCCATGCTTATTTTCATCATGTTTGGGTGTTGTAGAGTATATATTTATTGCTCTAAAGTTGCTATGTGGCTGTTAATTTCAGCTTTGCATTGTATCTTGTTTCGTGTGTATGAGTTGAACCGTTGCTCCGTTTTGAACGTGCCCTATATGAAACTTGTGTCATTTTGCATGTAGAATCACAATATCATCTTGTTTACATATTTAGAGTGTGTTTGCTTGATGTTTGGGTGCATCTTGCACCGTTGCCATGCTTGTCTTGTTTTGCTCATATCTTTTAGACCGTAGCTCCGAATTAAACAAACTTTATATGAAACTTGACTAGAATTTCGTGTAGATCATCAAGGTGCATGTTAACTTGCTGTTTAACAACTTTAACTTAAGGTTTTTTCAGATCTGGACCAATTTCAAAGTATGCATATGAGGACTTACCGGATTTGCTATATGTTGATTCCGGCCTCATTTAAACTTATTGTTTTGTGTTGTTCTTGTGTGCTTATTCCCTTGCCATGAAATGCATCATACTTGCATCATGTTGATTGTGCATTGCACCTTGTTTGATATCGTGCCCTGTTGTGTTCTTGTGTTGAGTAGAGCCGGAAGCCGAGACCGAGTGCGAGGTTCCTACCGAGGTTGAGTACGAGGAGCCGTCTTACGATCCCATCGATGAATCGACAGGCAAGATGACCTGCCCCAGATATCATTACTATATTTGCCTATTGCTTGATGTCTCGCTCTTTAGCTTATTGCCTCGATGCCCATGTTTGTTTGTCAGCCTCCTATTGTAACCATGAATCTGTCTAACCATCCAACCTAACAAACCTTTGCTTGGCTACATAAGCTTCGCTCAGCCCCTCTTATAGCATTGCTAGTTGCAGGAGAAGATTTGAAGATTCTTGCTTCATGTTGAAGTTATTGTTGGGATATCACACTATATAAACTCTTAAACTAATTCATCTATATATTGGTAATGGGTGGAAGGCTAATCCTCTCGCTTAGTGTTTTGTTCCACTCATGCCGCCCTAGGAACCGTATAAACTGGTGTTATGTTCCTTGATTTTGCGTCCCTAACACGGTTGGGGTTTATGGGCCCCCCTTGATAACCCGCTTAGCGCTAAAGCTTTTCCGGCAAAGCCCTACATTGGTTTTACATTTGCCTAATAACTAAAACTTGCATAGGGCGTTGCAAACCCGAGTTCTTAATCAACAACCCGGGCCAGTGCTCCTCTTGAGTGTTGGTCCAAACTGGGGGTTATGCGGGGCCACCACGAGGAGACTCGAGGATTGGTTTTACTTGTAGGATCGCCCATCCGGTCATGGCCTAAGACTAGATACGCGCGGCTATTGTCAGGGTGTCGGCACGCCGGGAGGTCTTGCTGGATTAGTTTTACCTTAGTCGGAATATCTTGAGCACGGGATTCCGAGAATACTCGGGTCTTCCCACCTTGGAGTTGCGACTCCGCAGATCGTGGCTTGTGATGGGCTAAGTTGGGACACCCCTGCAGGGTTTGATCTTTCTAAAGTCGTGCCCGCGGTTATGTGGCAGATGGGAATTTGTTAATATCCAGTTGTAGAAAACTTGACACCATGTTCAGAACACACTACCAGCGTGAGTAACCGTGACGGTCATTTTCCGAAAAGGGTTTGGGAAGTGAACACGGTGGGGTTATGATTGACGTGCTTAGATAGGATCACTTCGTGATCACTTTGACGCTCGTGGCACTTCTCTTCTCGCTCTAAACAGGTAAGCTAGTGCTAGTGCAGCTGCAACCTTTTATTCTTCAGCCTTGTTCCACACCCAAGGCTTAGATAGTTTTGTTACCCGGGAACGGGATTGCTGAGTCCTCCGTGGCTCACAGATTCTACACAACACCAGATGCAGGTACTATGGTGAACTACACAGGTGACGGCACCGAGCTGTACTGCGAGTTCGATGAAGAACGTAGTCGATACTATGTGCACTATCCCGATGATCAGTAGTGGCTTCTACTAGGGGCGATTCGGACCTGTGGCTTTATTTATTTGGTATCTTTCATTTGGATCTTCGTCCGTAGTCGAACTGTGATGTTATTTGGATGATGATTTGCTTATGTAATGTATTGTGTGACGTGGCGAGTGTAAGCCAACTACTCTTTTGCAATTGCATCCCTATTTTTACATGAGTCGTGCAAAGATACCATACTTGAGATCATTCTAGTATGAGCTTATACCTTTAAGTCGTGCCTCG
This sequence comes from Secale cereale, assembly GCA_902687465.1. Classification (NCBI taxonomy): domain Eukaryota; kingdom Viridiplantae; phylum Streptophyta; class Magnoliopsida; order Poales; family Poaceae; genus Secale; species Secale cereale. The sequence continues at coordinate 92,318,874 of LR738711.1, read as the reverse complement.
ACACGTAGGAGGTATAATCTCATACTGGGCATTACAAGTTGGTATTCAGAGCCTTCTCCGACCTAGAAGCCCCCACTGTTTGATCGAATCATTGACGGTTGAGTCTAGGCACACACTTGAAATTGTTTTGAGTCCTATATATATATCGGAGAGTAGGATTTCTTTTGCTCCTCATCTCTTTTCACTCTGTTGAGGACTTTTGACGATTACTCTTGTCTCTTCTACTCTCAAAGTTCACCCAAAAAAAATTCAGGATCACACGAGTATTGTTTGGTTTGTTCCGATGTATTTGTGACGAGAACATTGTTCTCGATGCCTCCTGTCAATTAGGGGTTGTGGCAGTGTCCCGGGGAGTTGAGCTCCGAGGTGTTGTCGTCACAAATATATCGCAGCAGTTCTGGAATACTTAAGACGACCGACATCGAAAACTCTCCTATGCGGTTGGTGGCAAGATAACCCCGACATCATCCAGTACTGGGGAGGTAGTTCGGGAGTATTGCCATAGCTTGTATAGCAGATGCGTTTCGAAGGTCCGAGGTAAACGGTTTCCGGAAATAACTGGTTATGTGTTGAAGGATGGATACAGCTGGATGTAGGATTAGAGTTGAGTGCGCGATGCTTCCCCTGTATCCCCAACACCTGATTGCATAACTGGAAACTTTCGGAAATTAATAGGTGGGTTCATCTAGTAGTTCGTAGGCATTCTTCCAACGAATGCATGATATGGAGTTCGGGGTTCTACATTGAGTGAAGTGGTTTTATGGGCGTTGTTCCGATCGGGAGTTGCATCTTAAAGGGTCCTTGGCTATGCTGATCCGGGGATTGCAAAACCCTTTTGTGACACGTTCCATAAGCTTTCAGCACGAATATGTCGAACGAAGCTTCTATCTTGTATTTGTTCTATCTGCTCCTTGTTGTTTTTTATTTACCTTTTGTTCTCCCAAGTGGCTTCTCGTGAAGATTGTTGTTACCATTAAACTGTGGATTACATTCGTTCATCTTGTTCGAATGTTCTTGTGAAGACTTATGTTGCAATTTCTAGCCGTTGATTCAACTTATATATTTTCTCAATCAATGGCTAATAGTTTTCATCTCATTCAGGATGGCTCCTAAAAGGGTTCCCAATGCTAACCCAGAGGGTGAAGAAGTTCCTGATCGTCCTCCTTCCCCTCCTCCTCCGTCTGAGGCCTGGAGAGCAATTATGCAAGAGACAAACCAGAACACCCAGATGCTTATGCAAATGATGCAGAACATTCAAGCAAATCAAGCAAATCAAGGTGGTCATGGGAACCAAGGCCAAGGCAATTTGTTCAACCAACCTCACTTTGCTACACTCAACCAGTTCCTGGCAAACCAACCAAAGGCATTCAGTTACTGTGTGGAACCTCTAGATGCTGAAGACTGGATAACAGATATCAAGAAGCATTTCGAGTGCAGTAACGTGAGACCCGGGGACTATGTGAAGTTTGCCGCCTTCCAACTCAAGGACCAAGCCACTGATTGGTGGCAGCAGTACAAAGATTCCAGAGAAGGACGTGAAATCTCGTGGGCAGACTTCTGCAAGGATTTTTGCTCTCACCACATTCCAAATAGTGTAATCGAAGGTATGCGTGAGCAATTCCGCAACCTGAAGCAAGGCACCATGTCTATTTATCAATACAATGTCAAGTTCCAGAACCTTGCTCGCTATGCCAAGCAAGACATCCCAGATGCCAAGAGCAAGATTTATCAGTTCCGTGGTGTTCTATTTGTTAAGAAGAAGGATGGCACGGAGCGCCTTTGCGTTGATTACCGGCCATTGAACAAGAAGACAATAAAGAACAAGTATCAGCTCCCCAACATCAATGAATTGTTCGAGCAGCTCAAAGGAGCAAAAGTGTTCACAAAGCTCGATCTCCGGATGGGTTATCACCAGATCCGTATCCGTGAAGAAGATATTCACAAGACCGCATTCAGAAGGAGCTACGGTTCCTATGAATACACGGTCATGTCTTTTGGCCTCACAAATGCTCCACCCACCTTCTCGAGGATGATGCACTACATATTCAACCCCTACACCAATGAATTTGTTCTCGTCTATCTGGATGACATATTGGTATTCTCCAAGAATGAAGAAGACCATGCCAAGCACCTCCGTTTGGTTCTCGACAGCTCCGTGAACACAAGTTCTATGCGAAATTCTCTAAATGTGAATTCTGGCTGGATAAGGTCTTATATCTTGGCCATATCATCTCTGCTGAGGGTATTTCTATCAACCCCGAGAAAGTTGAAGCGATTGTCAACTGGGAACCCCCTCAGAACGTAAAGCAACTCCGAAGCTTCCTTGGTCTCGCTAGCTATTGTAGAAGGTTCGTTGAGAACTTCTCCAAGATTGCCAAGCCTCTCTCCAACTTGATGCAAAAGAATGTCAAGTACAACTGGTCTCCTGATTGTGATGTGGCATTCAAAACACTCAAAGAAAAGCTCATCTCTGCTCCGGTTCTTACTCCTCCGGATGAGTCCAAGCCCTACGAAGTATTATGTGATGCTTCTCTTCAAGGACTTGGTGGTGTTCTAATGCAAGACAAGAAAATTGTGGCATACACTTATCGTCAATTGAAGCCAAATGAGAAGAACTACCCCACACATGATCTCGAACTAGCAGCAATGGTACACGCCTTGATCACGTGGAGACACCTTTTGTTGGGCAGAAAAGTGGACATCTTCACCGATCACAAGAGCTTGAAGTACATCTTCACACAGCCGAACCTGAACCTTCGCCAGACTCGTTGGATCGAAATGATCCAAGAGTATGATCCAAGCATCGAATACACACCTGGCAAGGCCAATGTCATTGCAGATGCCTTGAGTAGAAAGGCATATTGCAACAGTCTCCTTATCAAGCCGTTCCAGCCTGAGATTTGTGAATCATTCAGGAAGCTCAACCTCCAAGTTGTTCCGCAAGGCTTTCTTGCAAACCTTCAAGTTGCTCCTACCTTGGAAGATCAAATCCGTGAGGCCCAACTCAGTGATGCTATGGTGCAGAAAGTGAAACATGGTATTGCAAAGGGTACTCCCAAATACAAGTGTGTAACACCCCTATGTATTAACTACTGTGTTACTCTGCTAATGATGCCAAGTCATCTTCATTTGCATTAATTAATCACAGTGGTTAAGCTCCCAATTCAAATTTCCCTCTGAAATCAATGCAAATTCAAAATTCAAAATGAAGTTGCACCAAAGTTGCTGGAAAAATGTTCACCTTCTGTCAAATATTCCATAACAATTATTTGTTAAGGAAAACAACATCACTCTTTGGCAAAAATGAGCAGAACCAATTATTTCAGCATCAATTCAGCATTTTTAAATGCTTTTACCTTTATGGAAATTCCAAACAGTTTCCAAAAATCCCCAAACTTGTTGAGGCAGTGCATAATAATACCTTGGATTTAATGGGCTAGGTCCCATATTTTTCCTAGGTCTTTAGGGTGTCCAATTATTTGCCTAACCCTCTCTGTTTTAAATAAAAGAAATAAAACAGAAAAGAAAAGGGCCAGAGAAACCTTACCTGGCGCCCGCTTCTGGGCCGAGCCGGCCCAGCCCACCTCTCCTCCCCTGTTCTACCTGCTCCCCGCCGCCGTGTCGACCGCGCCCTGGACCGCGCGCGCTCGTCGCCGCGGCCGTCGACAGCTGCCGCTACAGCGGCGCGGAGTGGATAAGAGGGAGCTCCTCCCTCTCCCCCTCCGTCCCTATCCATTCCCCTCCTCTCTCCCTCGCTCGCCTCGCCTCTCTTCTCCTCTCAGATCCGGCCACCGAGCGCCGTCGTCGCCGTTCGACCGCTGCCCTCGCGGCCACCGGCGTCCGTAGTCCTCGCCACCTTGTTTGGGAGGCGCAGCGCGCTCGACCGCATCGTCCCCGACCCCAAGACGGAGCCGTAAACCACGGGGACGGACGCACGTCGTCGCCCCCTTCTCTGCGGCCTCCGGCGAGTCTTCGTCGTCTCCGGCCACCACACGCCTGCTCCGAGCAGGCGTTGAACGGCTTCCCCCTCTGTGAGCTTCCCCTCTTCCCTCTCCGCCATCCCTTTTGCTCGCTAGCTAGCCGTAGCCGCGGCGCCGCTCGCAACCGAACCCGTCGCCGCTCGGACTCGTCGCCGGTGATGTTCCGACGACCAAATGGCCTCAAGGCCATGTCCAACTAGTTGCTCTCGCTGAGTAGAACTCGCCCGTGCCCTCGTTTCGGCCTGGCGAGGCCCCTAGCCCTTTCCACGACGAGCACCCGAGCGCTTCTCCGCCACGGCTCGTCGCCGGTGAAGTTCCGGCCAACCCCACGTCCACGCACTAGCACGAATGGATAGGGCACTTCCTCCTCGTTCGAACGCGCCCAGCCGCGCGCCAAACGGACCACCGTAGCGATTTTCCGGCGAGATCCCGTGGTCGCCGCCGCGTTTTGACGCCCGCCGGCGTTTAAACGCCGGCCGGCCAGCGTGGCTGACCTGGGGCCACCCCCAGGGTCACTGCCAGTGGGCCCTGGGGCCCCACGTTGACCTGTTGACCAAGTCAACAGGCTGACTGGGCAACCCTGACCCACTGACGAGTGGGCCCGTACGCTAAAATGTTTTTATAAATAAATAAAACGGATTAGATTAACTGTTAGTTAATTAACTTAATTAGTTTAACTAATACTCTCACTGACATGTGGGGTCCACACCACTAAATAGCACTGTTAGTTTATTTTAATACTCTGTTTAGTCACAGAGGCTGACAGGTGGGACCCACTGGTCAGGTTTGACCTGACCAGTGCGGCTGTTGACTGCTGATGCAGTGATGACTACATGCTGACGTCATAAATCTTTTCTGTTATTTAAAATAATTCCAGAAAATCATTTAAACTTCGAAAATTCATAACTTTTAAACCGTAGCTCGGATCAAAAAACTTTCTATATGAAAGTTGCTCAGAACGACGAGGCGAAGCTAACCGTGCTATCTGTTTCCGTGTCGGGACCCTCTACGGAGGTAAACCCGCAACTTTTAGCCTGTTTCCGGTAGATGAATAGTGCACATACACCGGTAAATAATTCCAGTTTAATCCTAAAAATAACTAATATGACTTAGACATGTTTTTAGGCAACCCTGCACTGCACATTAGCCTAGCACGCTTTGTGACGTATGTTTTCTGTGTATTTATTTGTTTCTTCCCCCCCTCTTCTCTCTCGGTAGAGTCCGACGCTGACGCCGCTCCAGAGACCGACGCCGTCCCGGTGATTGGTTCCCCCTCCGACGACCTTGCTTTTGCCACCGAGCAATCAGGCAAGCAACCCCCCCTTTGATCATTCCGACATCGCCTATGTCTATTCTCTCTTATTCTTGCATTAGAATTGCTGCTACTGCTACTGCTCCTATTACTGTTGCATAGCCTGTTTTTGCTAAACTGTTGATACCTGTCTTTATTCATAAACTGTTTAGTATAGGTTGGGTAGCACTGCTGTGGTCCCGCTTTCTCGTAGTTGCCTCGCATAGTACCCTTGCCTCGATCAAACGATCGAGCCCCTTTCCCTGACCTTCTTCACATCACCGCACACCCCCCCCTAATATGCTCGACTCCGCAGAGTTAACATCAGGTGACGAGGGTGATACCTCCGAACTCACTTTCGATGTTGTCCCTGTAGTATAGCTAGCTCGTTGTGGGTTACCGAGGGTGATTCCTCTTCCTACTTCCGACTTAGCTTTTGTCGTGCATCCGCTAGGGTGATTACCGCCGAGGGTGATTCCTCCGGTATCACCTTAACGGAACTTGTCGTTTAGGAGTCCAACGAGGGTGATTCCTCGGATTCCTCATCGGCATGAAAACCACACGGATGCCCCGGTTTACCGTACCGTGTTTAAAGACGTATCGATCCCCGAGGCCGGACGTCGCCAGGAACAAAGGCGTGCGGCCAGAGGTATCGTGCGTCTGAGGACACTTTATGGTGACTACTACACATGTTGGATAGAGACGGGTTGACCCTGAGGGGTACCCGCGAGAGCCTTTGAGGCGTGAGCTGTGGAGTCGGGTGACCAGTGAGGGTACCCGCGAGATAACTACGAAGCGTGGCCGGTCCGTAAGGTCCTTGTCACAAGTCTTCGAGACGGGACGTCGGGGCCACCGGTGTGGTGGCAACGCTCATTACCGCGCGCTCCCAATCCACTAAGCGATTTGGATATTTGATCCGAGGGGCCTTCGGGTCCGATAGCACTAACCACCACGTGGGTGTGAGTGGGTGCTCTGCATCGTATACATCAGCCGGAGTCGTCACGACGTCAGCGATTGAGCGGTCCGTTCGGATTGGACTTAGGATGCAACTGCGTGCTTGTATAAGGGGTTGCTAGGTCTGCTACCGAACGGCCTCGCAACGTGCGGAGCGTCCGGGGCGATGGCCCCGACCCCCGGGGGCATAGGATTAGTCTGGCGTGCTCGATCCTCTCTGGCGGTTTCCGGTCGGGTTGCGTCGTATTGTTTGGCCGAGGGCGGGCACGACCTGATGGTGTGTCCGGCCGGAGTTAAGCGAGCGTGGTGGGTAACTTGGTGCACCCCTGCAGGGAAGAAAACATCTATCGATAGCCTGTCCTACGGTAACGGACACTCGGAGTTGTATCCACTTCGGTACAACTAGAACTGGTGACTTGAGATATGAGGTTGATATGACTATAAACCATTTACATTATGATGTACTACCCTGCTCCCTTCTATTTGCTGCAAGACCCTGAAGATGCTAGTCTTCGTCAGGACTAGGCTTTTCCCCTTTCTACTCTGGCTTTCTGCAGTCTAGTCCACCCACATAAAGCCTCCTTTGAAATAATGCATTGCTAGTATAGATCTGATGTAAGTCTTGCTGAGTACTTTGGATGAGTACTCACGGTTGCTTTGCTTCCTCTTTTGTCCTACCCGCTTGATAAACCAGACGACGGAGCCATGGTGCCTGCAGCCCCCGTTGACGACTACTACTACCAGCCCGAGGCTGGCTACTACTACTACCCGGCCGGCGAGTACTTCTACGAGGAGCCGGCGGACGACGACCAGGAGTAGGATCGGAGGTCCCAGGCAGGAGGCCTGCGCCTTTTCGATCGTAGCTTTTCTTTTGCCCCGCCTCGTATGAGGCCTATCTGAACTTGTGTTCTATGTCTGTACCCAGACATCTAATGCTTCCGCTGACTATGTGTGTGACACTTGTTATGTATTCGAGCCCTCGAGGCCCCTGGCTTGTAATATATAACCTGTATGTATTTATTTATGTTTTAGAGTTGTGCTGTGATTCCTTCACGTGAGTCCTTAGGCTTGATCGTGTGCATTTGTGTGTATGATTAGTGCACGGTCGGGCCGGGGTCGTCACAGGTTGGTATCAGAGCCGACTGCCTGTAGGAACCCCCTTTCCAACTCCTTGGCCGAAGTTGAGTCTAGAGGTCCAAAAATGTTTTACTAACTTGGCTGTGTGGCTTATGGCCCCACGTCGCCAATGGGGTGGTATAGTATCTTTTATTCCTCGTCTTTACTCTGGGACTCTGAACCTCTCTTCTATTCGGGTTAAACGATTTTACTAACTCCATTAGGTTCTCGTTTTCACATCTACCCGGAGAGCTGGATATCAGTGCGGTTTCTTCTCATTGACCTGAATAGTCTGATAATCATTCTTTTCCATTTGTTTGTTTAACCTTTCCTACCAAGTTCTGTTTAATTATCATCAGGACTTGACTAGTCTGATTCTTCTTCTTTCAGATGAATCCTCTGTTTCCACCTCACCCGGAGACTCAGCTTGTGCTTCGCACCTGGGCTCGAGATGCCCCTGGGTTTCCGGCCATTCTAGTCGCTCTCATGACCAGGCTGGGCTACCGCTGGTACCCCGAGTACATGGTCTACGAGGAGTTTCGCGAGTTCAACCAGGAGCAGTATTATGCTGATGTTCGTATCTATGACCGGCAGGATGACTCAGACACTGAGCTGTATCGCTTTCGCGGTAGTGGCGTGACGGTTGCGATGGCAGTCCATGATGCTGCCTACGCTGCTGTCGCACGCCTCCGAGGAGAGCACAGAGATAGCTTGGATGCCTCTGAGTTTCGGTACATTCCGTATGCACCCGCTGGAGATGAGACTGGATACTACTCAGCTGTCTGTGCCCCGTACGAGAGTCGACGTTATGACCCGCAGGTTCTGATTCAGCACACTCAGGCGCTGGATCGAACTGCTCGGGCCCTGGCGGTCGAGTTGTCCATCACTCGGACAGTTCTCTACCAGACGTTGACCCAGTTGGTACCGGCTGTCCAAGCAGGGACACTTCCTCAGTCTATCCTTTGCCCGCGCAGGATCAACACACCTCCAGGTGTCGAGTGGCCTGCGGTTGGAGGTCACACGCCAGTTCGTGGACCTCTGATTCCCGTCCGAGACCGGGTTCTGCATCAGAGTGCACATGGAGCTCAGGATCCTTCTGCGATTGAGATCCGCCGTCCGCACTTGCAGCTACCCCGTTTCAGTTCCTTTCTCCGACGTTGATGTAGCCTTTGCTATGTCTCGTTGTGTACTTCCTTCCCGCGGTCTGCGCGCCGCCTACTATGTCTAGTTTTGATTTTGCGCCGTTATGCTGCCCGTTTGTAACCGACGCTATGTACGAACCCGTATGTCATGATGTGTATGATGTGGTATTATTGCACTTCCCTTATGTCGTGCATAATTACTTCATTGTTGAATTCATGCAACGTGTATTCTTGTCGCTAAACCACCCCTGTTGAAATTATCAGGATGGCTGGTAACAATGATCCCCCTGCACCTCCGCCTCCGCCTCCCCCGCCTGACTATATGGCGGCCGTAATGCAAACCATGGACATGCAGCGTCAGGTGCTGCAGGGTATGCTCAACCAGATACCCCAGATCAACGCCAATGCTCAGCATCAGCCAGCCGCTATCACTCTGCAAGAATTTCTGCGGCTCAGTCCAACGATATTTCGCAGTGCCGCCAACCCCTTGGATGCCGATGATTGGCTGCGTGACATATTCTTTGAGCTGGATTCTGCCGCCGTGTCCCCTGACAACTATGTCAAGTTCGCGACATATTTCCTGAAGGGTCCGGCGGCCCAGTGGTGGGACACTCACCGGAACACAGTGCCTGCTGGAACTGTCATCACCTGGGCAGACTTCAAGACTGCCTTCCGCGCTCGGTACATCCCTGAGGGTGTTATTGACCGCAAGAGGACGGAGTTCCGTAACCTGATTCAGGGCAACAAGTCAGTTGATGCTTATCAGCGGGAGTTCCTGGAACTGTCCCGCTATGCTGAGGAGGATATCGCTACTGACGCAAGACGCCAAGAGAAGTTCAGGCGCGGACTTCATCATGATATTCTGCTTGCTCTAGTGGCACTGGACTTTCCGTACTTCGCCACTCTAGTGAACAAGGCCATTCAGGTTGAAACTGGACTCAAGCTACACAAGGACGCTCTTAAGCGCTCTCGCGAGTCGGGCTCATCTTCGGGCTCGTCTTCTCAGAAGCGCCGCATATGGATTCCTCAGAGCATGTATCGTCCAAACGCTCCGGTGTACAGGCCTTCTTATGCTGCACCTCGTCTGCCTCCTCCACCGCCAATGCAGTACAGGCCTGCAGTCCCAGCTCCTCGAGCACCTGCGATTCGTCCAGAGAGTGGACTCTGCTTCAAGTGTGGCCGTCCGGGTCACCGTGCCAGAGACTGTCCGCAGGCTCAGGGTCAGCTGGCTCTTCCATCTGCTGGCCGTGGCAGTGGACGTGGAGTTCCTCCGCAGCGCAACAATAATATCAGGCCTTCGTATGCTCGTGGTGGTCAGCTTCACCACGTCAATCTGAGTGAAGACCCAGAGCAGCCAGCCACAGTGATGGGTACACTTCTTGTCAACTCAGTATTTGCTACTGTTTTGTTTGATACTGGTGCATCTGATTCTTTCATATCAGAACCATTTGCAATTAAACATGGCTTTAAACAAGATAAACTATATCACACGGTGTCCGTACAAACCTCCGCGGGTCAGTGCACATCTACCTTATTCTGTCCGGAAGTGGTAGTGGAGATAGAAGAAAGGAAGTTTCAGGCACACCCCATTGTCCTGAAATCCTGCGGCATCGACCTTATCCTAGGAATGGATTGGTTGGAGGCTCACGAGGCCCAAATTGATTGTGCCACCAAGACTGTACGTCTTCGGCACCCCTCGAATCAACTCGTGAATTGCCGCGCTCGTGTATCCCATAATGCCGAGGCTCAAATCTATGCCTTAAATGCATTGAATGCTTCACCACTTGAAGGGCTCGAAAGCATACCAGTTGTATGTGACTTCCCGGATGTCTTCCCAGAAGAACTTCCAGGAATACCCCCTGCTCGAGCCGTCGAATTTGTTATTGACTTGAAGCCGGGTACTACTCCTATTGCGAAGCGTCCTTACAAGATGCCACCGCATGAGCTCCTAGAGCTTAAGGAGGAAATCGACAAGTCACTCAAGAAGGGCTTCATCCGCCCTAGTTCCTCCGCCTGGGGAGCACCGTCTCTTTTCGTCAAGAAGAAAGATGGTACGAATAGGCTGGTACAAGATTACCGACCTATCAACCAGGCAACCATCCAGAATAAATATCCACTTCCTCGGATCAATGACTTATATGATCAACTGGCTGGATCATCGGTGTTTTCTAAACTCGACTTGAGGTTGGGTTATCACCAGATCCGTGTTCGCGAAGAGGATATTCCAAAGACTGCATTTGTTACTCGCTATGGCTCTTATGAGTATACTGTCATGTCTTTTGGACTGACTAATGCTCCAGCTACCTTCTCCCGTCTGATGAATTATATATTCATGGATTACCTCGACAAGTTCGTCGTGGTATATCTGGATGATATTCTGGTATTCTCAAAGAACAAGGAAGAACACGCCGAACATCTTCGCCTTGTTCTGGAGAAGCTGCGAGAGCATCAGCTTTATGCTAAGTTCTCCAAATGCGAGTTCTGGCTTTCTGAAGTAACCTACCTTGGACATGTGATTTCCAAGGATGGCATTGCCGTTAATCCGGAACGGGTTCAGGCTATTCTGGACTGGACTCCTCCGAAGAATGTCAAGCAAGTGAGAAGTTTTCTCGGCCTTGCAAGCTATTGTCGCCGTTTCGTCGAGAACTTTTCCAAGATTGCCAAGCCCCTGACTAATCTGCTTCACAAAGGCGTTAAGTTTGAGTGGACAGATAAATGCCAGGAAAGCTTTCAAGCTCTTAAGGACAAGCTCGTTTCTGCTCCAGTGCTTGCTCCTCCAGATTCTCGCAAGGACTTCGTGATATATTGTGACGCCTCTCGTCAAGGCTTAGGCTGTGTCCTAATGCAAGAACGAAGAGTATTTGCTTATGCATCGCGTCAATTGCGTCCGCATGAAGAGAATTATCCAGTGCATGATCTTGAACTTGCTGCAGTGATCTTTGCATTGAAACTATGGCGACATTACCTTCTCGGTAACCGGTGTGAGATTTATACTGATCATCAAAGTTTGAAATATTTATTCACTCAGCCGGATCTTAATCTCCGCCAACAGCGATGGTTGGAAACTATTTCTGAATACGACTGCGGTATTTCTTATACCCCTGGCAAGGCTAATGTGATGGCCGATGCCTTGAGTCGCAAGTCATACAGCACCAACCTCAAGGTTAGGCGAGCTCAGCCTCGTCTTTATGAGGAATTACACAAGCTGAATCTGCATATCGTTCCACATGGTTCGCTTAATGACCTTGTGATACAACCGGATCTTGAGAAGGCTGTCAAGGTAGCGCAAACCAAAGATGCTTACGTTGAGGTTGTGAAACAGGAACTGCATCTTCCGAAATACAGGGATTTCTCGATATCCGAAGATGGAACCTTGTATTTCCGAGGCCGCATTGTGGTAACTCGTTTCGACCTAATGACTGACAAGGTCATGAAGGAGGCCCATGATACACCGCTGTCTATCCATCCTGGTAGTACTAAGATGTATCGTGATCTCCGTCAAAGGTACTGGTGGCCTAATATGAAGCGGGATATTGCTCGTTATGTTGTTGAATGCGATGTCTGTCGTCGCGTGAAGGCAGAACATCAGAAGCCTGCTGGACTTCTGCAACCTCTTCCTATTCCGCTGTGGAAATGGGATAAGGTACAGATGGATTTCATTACTGGCTTTCCTAAGTCCCAGAAGGGTAACGATGCCATTCTTGTCGTCGTCGACCAACTCTCAAAGGTTGCACACTTCCTGCCAGTCAAGGAGACTATCACTGCTAGCCAGTTAGCAGAACTGTATATCTCCCGAATTGTATCCCTCCACGGAATTCCGAAGGAGATCAGTTCGGACCGTGGCACCCTGTTCACTTCCAAGTTCTGGGAAAGTTTTCAAGAAGCTTTGGGAACTCATATCAACTGGAGTTCAGCTTATCACCCCCAGTCCCAAGGTCAAGTTGAACGAGTCAATCAAGTGCTTGAAGATATGCTGCGAGCTTGTGTTATATCATTCGGTAAGAAATGGGAAGAATCCCTTCCTTATGCCGAGTTCTCATACAACAACAGCTATCAAGCAAGCTTGAAGATGGCCCCCTTTGAAGTTCTATACGGACGTAAGTGTCGAACCCCTCTGAACTGGTCAGAAACTGGGGAACGACAAGTTATTGGTCCGGACATTATTCAACACGCCGAAGAGCAAGTCTGTATCGTGCGTGAGAATCTCAAGGCGGCTCAGGACCGTCAGAAGAGCAACTATGATCGCAAGCGATGGGGATTGACCTATCAACCAGGTGATCAAGTTTATCTTCGTGTCACCCCTATGAAGGGCACACACCGTTTCGGCATCAAGGGCAAGTTAGCTCCACGCTACATTGGTCCTTTTCCCGTGGTTGCTAGGCGTGGATTCGTGGCTTACAAATTGCAATTGCCTCCGCAATTCTCGCATATCCACGATGTGTTCCATGTGTCGCAACTCCGCCGATCTTTCAAGGAGTCCCCGCATCGTGCTGTGGATCACGAGATGCTCGAGCTTCAAGATGATCTGTCTTATAAGGAGCATCCGATCCGTATCCTCGATCAAACTGAACGTCGGACCCGTCAGAAGACAACCAAGTTCCTGAAAGTGCAGTGGTCGAATCACACCGAAGACGAAGCCACTTGGGAACGCGAGGAAAATCTTCGGGCGGAATACCCCGACCTCTTTGCCTCTACCTCCTAAATTCTCGGGACGAGAATTTCCTTTAGAGGAGGAGAATTTGTAACACCCCTATGTATTAACTACTGTGTTACTCTGCTAATGATGCCAAGTCATCTTCATTTGCATTAATTAATCACAGTGGTTAAGCTCCCAATTCAAATTTCCCTCTGAAATCAATGCAAATTCAAAATTCAAAATGAAGTTGCACCAAAGTTGCTGGAAAAATGTTCACCTTCTGTCAAATATTCCATAACAATTATTTGTTAAGGAAAACAACATCACTCTTTGGCAAAAATGAGCAGAACCAATTATTTCAGCATCAATTCAGCATTTTTAAATGCTTTTACCTTTATGGAAATTCCAAACAGTTTCCAAAAATCCCCAAACTTGTTGAGGCAGTGCATAATAATACCTTGGATTTAATGGGCTAGGTCCCATATTTTTCCTAGGTCTTTAGGGTGTCCAATTATTTGCCTAACCCTCTCTGTTTTAAATAAAAGAAATAAAACAGAAAAGAAAAGGGCCAGAGAAACCTTACCTGGCGCCCGCTTCTGGGCCGAGCCGGCCCAGCCCACCTCTCCTCCCCTGTTCTACCTGCTCCCCGCCGCCGTGTCGACCGCGCCCTGGACCGCGCGTGCTCGTCGCCGCGGCCGTCGACAGCTGCCGCTACAGCGGCGCGGAGTGGATAAGAGGGAGCTCCTCCCTCTCCCCCTCCGTCCCTATCCATTCCCCTCCTCTCTCCCTCGCTCGCCTCGCCTCTCTTCTCCTCTCAGATCCGGCCACCGAGCGCCGTCGTCGCCGTTCGACCGCTGCCCTCGCGGCCACCGGCGTCCGTAGTCCTCGCCACCTTGTCTGGGAGGCGCAGCGCGCTCGACCGTGTCGTCCCCGACCCCAAGACGGAGCCGTAAACCACGGGGACGGACGCACCTCGTCGCCCCCTTCTCTGCGGCCTCCGGCGAGTCTTCGTCGTCTCCGGCCACCACACGCCTGCTCCGAGCAGGCGTTGAACGGCTTCCCCCTCTGTGAGCTTCCCCTCTTCCCTCTCCGCCATCCCTTTTGCTCGCTAGCTAGCCGTAGCCGCGGCGCCGCTCGCAACCGAACCCGTCGCCGCTCGGACTCGTCGCCGGTGATGTTCCGACGACCAAATGGCCTCAAGGCCATGTCCAACTAGTTGCTCTCGCTGAGTAGAACTCGCCCGTGCCCTCGTTTCGGCCTGGCGAGGCCCCTAGCCCTTTCCACGACGAGCACCCGAGCGCTTCTCCGCCACGGCTCGTCGTCGGTGAAGTTCCGGCCAACCCCACGTCCACGCACTAGCACGAATGGATGCGGCACTTCCTCCTCGTTCGAACGCGCCCAGCCGCGCGCCAAACGGACCACCGTAGCGATTTTCCGGCGAGATCCCGTGGTCGCCGCCGCGTTTTGACGCCCGCCGGCGTTTAAACGCCGGCCGGCCAGCGTGGCTGACCTGGGGCCACCCCCAGGGTCACTGCCAGTGGGCCCTGGGGCCCCACGTTGACCTGTTGACCAAGTCAACAGGCTGACTGGGCAACCCTGACCCACTGACGAGTGGGCCCGTACGCTAAAATGTTTTTATAAATAAATAAAACGGATTAGATTAACTGTTAGTTAATTAACTTAATTAGTTTAACTAATACTCTCACTGACATGTGGGGTCCACACCACTAAATAGCACTGTTAGTTTATTTTAATACTCTGTTTAGTCACAGAGGCTGACAGGTGGGACCCACTGGTCAGGTTTGACCTGACCTGTGCGGCTGTTGACTGCTGACGCAGTGATGACTACATGCTGACGTCATAAATCTTTTCTGTTATTTAAAATAATTCCAGAAAATCATTTAAACTTCGAAAATTCATAACTTTTAAACCGTAGCTCGGATCAAAAAACTTTCTATATGAAGTTGCTCAGAACGACGAGGCGAAGCTAACCGTGCTATCTGTTTCCGTGTCGGGACCCTCTACGGAGGTAAACCCGCAACTTTTAGCCTGTTTCCGGTAGATGAATAGTGCACATACACCGGTAAATAATTCCAGTTTAATCCTAAAAATAACTAATATGACTTAGACATGTTTTTAGGCAACCCTGCACTGCACATTAGCCTAGCACGCTTTGTGACGTATGTTTTCTGTGTATTTATTTGTTTCTTCCCCCCCTCTTCTCTGTCGGTAGAGTCCGACGCTGACGCCGCTCCAGAGACCGACGCCGTCCCGGTGATTGGTTCCCCCTCCGACGACCTTGCTTTTGCCACCGAGCAATCAGGCAAGCAACCCCCCCTTTGATCATTCCGATATCGCCTATGTCTATTCTCTCTTATTCTTGCATTAGAATTGCTGCTACTGCTACTGCTCCTATTACTGTTGCATAGCCTGTTTTTGCTAAACTGTTGATACCTGTCTTTATTCATAAACTGTTTAGTATAGGTTGGGTAGCACTGCTGTGGTCCCGCTTTCTCGTAGTTGCCTCGCATAGTACCCTTGCCTCGATCAAACGATCGAGCCCCTTTCCCTGACCTTCTTCACATCACCGCACACCCCCCCTAATATGCTCGACTCCGCAGAGTTAACATCAGGTGACGAGGGTGATACCTCCGAACTCACTTTCGATGTTGTCCCTGTAGTATAGCTAGCTCGTTGTAGGTTACCGAGGGTGATTCCTCTTCCTACTTCCGACTTAGCTTTTGTCGTGCATCCGCTAGGGTGATTACCGCCGAGGGTGATTCCTCCGGTATCACCTTAACGGAACTTGTCGTTTAGGAGTCCAACGAGGGTGATTCCTCGGATTCCTCATCGGCATGAAAACCACACGGATGCCCCGGTTTACCGTACCGTGTTTAAAGACGTATCGATCCCCGAGGCCGGACGTCGCCAGGAACAAAGGCGTGCGGCCAGAGGTATCGTGCGTCTGAGGACACTTTATGGTGACTACTACACATGTTGGATAGAGACGGGTTGGCCCTGAGGGGTACCCGCGAGAGCCTTTGAGGCGTGAGCTGTGGAGTCGGGTGACCAGTGAGGGTACCCGCGAGATAACTACGAAGCGTGGCCGGTCCGTAAGGTCCTTGTCACAAGTCTTCGAGACGGGACGTCGGGGCCACCGGTGTGGTGGCAACGCTCGTTACCGCGCGCTCCCAATCCACTAAGCGATTTGGATATTTGATCCGAGGGGCCTTCGGGTCCGATAGCACTAACCACCACGTGGGTGTGAGTGGGTGCTCTGCATCGTATACATCAGCCGGAGTCGTCACGACGTCAGCGATTGAGCGGTCCGTTCGGATTGGACTTAGGATGCAACTGCGTGCTTGTATAAGGGGTTGCTAGGTCTGCTACCGAACGGCCTCGCAACGTGCGGAGTGTCCGGGGCGATGGCCCCGACCCCCGGGGGCATAGGATTAGTCCGGCGTGCTCGATCCTCTCTGGCGGTTTCCGGTCGGGTTGCGTCGTATTGTTTGGTCGAGGGCGGGCACGACCTGATGGTGTGTCCGGCCGGAGTTAAGCGAGCGTGGTGGGTAACTTGGTGCACCCCTGCAGGGAAGAAAACATCTATCGATAGCCTGTCCTACGGTAACGGACACTCGGAGTTGTATCCACTTCGGTACAACTAGAACTGGTGACTTGAGATATGAGGTTGATATGACTATAAACCATTTACATTATGATGTACTACCCTGCTCCCTTCTATTTGCTGCAAGACCCTGAAGATGCTAGTCTTCGTCAGGACTAGGCTTTTCCCCTTTCTACTCTGGCTTTCTGCAGTCTAGTCCACCCACATAAAGCCTCCTTTGAAATAATGCATTGCTAGTATAGATCTGATGTAAGTCTTGCTGAGTACTTTGGATGAGTACTCACGGTTGCTTTGCTTCCTCTTTTGTCCTACCCGCTTGATAAACCAGACGACGGAGCCATGGTGCCTGCAGCCCCCGTTGACGACTACTACTACCAGCCCGAGGCTGGCTACTACTACTACCCGGCCGGCGAGTACTTCTACGAGGAGCCGGCGGACGACGACCAGGAGTAGGATCGGAGGTCCCAGGCAGGAGGCCTGAGCCTTTTCGATCGTAGCTTTTCTTTTGCCCCGCCTCGTATGAGGCCTATCTGAACTTGTGTTCTATGTCTGTACCCAGACATCTAATGCTTCCGCTGACTATGTGTGTGACACTTGTTATGTATTCGAGCCCTCGAGGCCCCTGGCTTGTAATATATAACCTGTATGTATTTATTTATGTTTTAGAGTTGTGCTGTGATTCCTTCACGTGAGTCCTTAGGCTTGATCGTGTGCATTTGCGTGTATGATTAGTGCACGGTCGGGCCGGGGTCGTCACAAAGTGCTATCGCGTTGACGAGAAAGACACCTTGTTCTTTCAGGACAGACTTGTGGTTCCCAAGGGTGATCTCAGGAAGCTCATAATGAACGAAGCGCATGACTCCCTCCTCTCGATTCATCCTGGAAGTTCCAAGATGTACCAAGACCTCAAGCAATCTTACTGGTGGACTCGCATGAAAAGGGAGATTTCCCAATTCGTGAATGAATGTGATGTCTGCAGAAGAGTGAAGGCAGAGCATCAACGTCCAGCCGTTCTCCTCCAACCTCTTCCTATTCCCGAGTGGAAATTCGACCACATTGAAATGGATTTCGTCACTGGGTTTCCCAAGTCCAAGAAGGGGAATGATGATATCTTTGTTGTGATTGACAAGCTAACCAAAGTAGCTCACTTCCTTCCAGTCAAAGAATCCATCAATGCAGCTCAACTGGCAGAGTTGTACACTTCCATAATTGTGTCGTTACATGGCATTCCTCAAGTTATCTCCTCAGACCGTGGAATTTTGTTCACATCCAAGTTCTAGGACTCCTTCCAGTCAGCCATGGGCACTAAGATCCATTTCAGCACTGCGTTTCACCCTCAGACTAGTGGTCAAGTCGAAAGAGTGAACCAGATCCTCGAAGACATGCTCAGAGCTTGTGTCATCTCTTTTGGCATGAAGTGGGAAGATTGTCTCCCGTTTGCCGAGTTCTCTTACAACAACAGTTTCCAAGCAAGTGCCAGCAAAGCTCCGTTTGAAATCCTCTATGGAAGAATGTGCCGTACCCCTCTCAACTAGTCCGAGACTGGTGAACGTCAACTTCTTGGCAATGACTTGATCTCAGAAGCCGAAGAAATGTGCAAAGTCATACGTGAGAATCTCAAGGCCTCTCAGTCGCGTCAAAAGAGCTACTATGACGGCAAGCATCGTGATTTGGCTTTCGACATTGGAGATCATGTCTATCTCCGTGCTTCTCCTATGAAAGGAACCCAAAGATTCGGTATCAAAGGAAAGCTTGCTCCTAGATACGTGGGCCCTTTCAAGATTCTTGGCAAAAGAGGCGATCTAGCCTATCAACTTGAGCTCCCCTCCAACTTTGCAAATGTTCATGATGTGTTTCACGTGTCTCAACTCCGCAAGTGCTTCAAGACACCTGAACGCACCATTCCGTTCGAGGAGATTGATTTGCAACAAGACTTGTCTTACCGTGAGCACCCCATTGCTATTCTTGAAGAAACTGAGCACAAGACCCGCAACAAGTCCATCAAGTTCTTCAAAGTTAAGTGGTCACACCATACCGACCGAGAAGCTATGTGGGAACAAGAATATCACCTTCGTTCCGAGTACCCTTCCTTCTTCCAGTCCTAGATCTCAGGACGAGATCTTTTCGTAGTAGAGGAGAGTTTGTAATGCCCCAGATGTAACACTTTCCGATTATGGCAATATATGAAACTTTGGCTTCATCAATTCCATTCTGGGCTCTTCTTCATTTCGGGTTTCTTCGTTTTGTTGTGTGCGTGCGTGCATTTCAACCATGTCATGTTGTCGTGTGCATTGCATTGCATTCGTGTTGTCGCTTGCACCCGGTTCCACTCGCTTCTTCCCGTTGTCCGTTTCGAGTTCCGACGCTCACACACGTGCCCGTGCCATCCCCGAGTCTTTCTTTCGTGTGTGGCCTTGTAACGTTTCCTAATGACGTGAGACTTGTCGTGCGATGTTGTTTTGGTACATGTAGGCCGCCTGTCAAGTTTCGTCGCGTTCGGAGTTCGTTTGGTACTCCAACGGTTAACCTAGTGGGCTAAAAGAACCTCTTCTTTAAGGACCAAGACCCCCACCACAACAGCCCACAAACCCAGCACAACCCTTCCCATCATCTCGGTCGTCGAATCGTGATCGCGTGGCCGAAAACCGCTCCCCATTTGGAGTCTCCTAGCTCCCTATGCCTATAAATTAGTCCCCCACGTCCATTTTTGCGTCCAAACCCTAGCTTCTCCCTCCTCTCGCCGCCGGACATGTCCGCCCGGACACGCCCGGCCAATCAACGTCTGCCACG
>LR738711.1:92188401-92299152 GCA_902687465.1 Secale cereale | reverse complement strand
CGCCGCCGCTTCCACCGCGGCGGCCCGCAGGCCCGCGCTCGGCCCCCGCGGCCCGTTCCCTCCGCCGCCGCACTGCGCTTCGCCCCGCCGCCGTTCTTCCAACGCTCCGGCCCCGCGCCGCCGTTGCGACCTCACCGCCGGCCTCGGCCACCACCACCGCCGCCGGCCCGAGGTTCCCAGCTCCGTCGCCGCCTCCCCGCGGCCGGGCGCCGTCGCCCCGACCTTCCCCGCCGGCGCCGCCGCGCTTCGGCGCCACCCCGCGGCCGCCGCGCCGCCTCGGGTCGTCCCCGCCGGCCGGATCCGTCGACTCCGCCGCCGGTCGCCTCGATCCCGGCCGGATCCGTCGGTCGCCGCCGCCGGCCGAACCCTAGCGGGTCGGTCAGACTAGACCCGACCCGATCCGCTCCGCCGCGCCCGATCCGCCGGCCCGGACAATTTCCACGTCATCGGACGTGTCCGCCCGATCCCCCTTGAGGTAGTTTTTTCACTAAGTCCCAGATTTTTCATATTTTGTTGCATCTTTGCATGGCTGTAACTTTTAGTGTGCTTGTCCAATTTGTGCATATGATATATCAAAATGATCGTGGTGATGTGCTCTACGTTTTGTTCCATTGTGGCATGCTTGTTTGAGATCATCTAGAGGTCCTAATCTCTGTTGCAAGAGTGCTACTTGTTATAAACTGCTGTTACTTGTTATTTTTATGCCATGTTTGAGATGTGATAACTTGGTGAATGTTTATCCAAATGAAGCAAATGATATGTCAAAATGTTCATTATGAGATGCTCTACATGATGGTTGCTGTAGCATTCATGTTAGGTCTCATATTGCCATGTTAATATTGGTTGCAAAAGTGCATTTGGCTGTTAAGTTATGAAACATGTTAAGAGATGCGGATTTGAAGTGCTCGTTGCTATTGATGTGTTTGTCTCCATGTCACATGTCAATGTGTTTTAGAATCTCCATCTTATGGTCTTTGCTGTGGTGCAAACCACTTTCCTTGAAATGCCTTGAGGTGACTTAAACATGCTTGTAAACATGCCATGCCAGCATAACTGTTTTATACTTAGTGAACATTCTGCTAAGTCTGGAATCTGTTTTAACCTGATGCTATGTTTGCTTGATGCCCTAGTCAAATCCATGCATGTTTTGGAGTGGCCATTGATCATTGTTTGTTGTCCATGTTATTGTCTATCCATACATGCCCTCACTTGCTCATATGGCTTGTTGTAGCTTATTTATTTCTTGCTCCCAAGTTGCTATAAATTATAACTGTCAGGTTTTTAACAGCATGATCAATTTGGTGTAGCTTGTTGCTATTGATCCATGCCTCCTATGGAGATGCTCCAATGGAGTTGTTTGCTGTAGGATATATCTACTTCATGTCCATGCTTATTTTCATCATGTTTGGGTGCTGTAGAGTATATATTTATTGCTCCAAAGTTGTTATGTGGCTGTTAATTTCAGCTTTGCATTGTATCTTGTTTCGTGTGTATGTGTTGAACCGTTGCTCCGTTTTGAACGTGCCCTATATGAAACTTGTGTGATTTTGCATGTAGAATCACAATATCATCTTGTTTACATATTTAGAGTGTGTTTGATTGATGTTTGGGTGCATCTTGCACCGTTGCCATGCTTGTCTTGTTTTGCTCATATCTTTTAGACCGTAGCTCCGAATTAAACAAACTTTATATGAAACTTGACTAGAATTTCGTGTAGATCATCATGGTGCATGTTAACTTGCTGTTTAGCAACTTTAACTTAAGGTTTGTTCAGATCTGTACCAATTTCAAAGTATGCATATGAGGACTTACCGGATTTGTTATATGTTGATTCCGGCCTCATTTAAACTTATTGTTTTGTGTTGTTCTTGTGTGCTTCCTACCTTTCCATGAAATGCATCATACTTGCATCATGATGATTGTGCATTGCACCTTGTTTGATATCGTGCCCTGTTGTGTTCTTGTGTTGAGTAGAGCCGAAAGCCGAGACCGAGTGTGAGGTTCCTACCGAGGTTGAGTACGAGGAGCCGTCTTACGAACCCGTCGACGACTCGACAGGCAAGATGACCTGCCCCAGATATCATTACTATCTTTGCCTATTGCTAGATGTCTCGCTCTTTAGCTTATAGCCTCGATGCCCATGTTTGTTTGTCAGCCTCCTATTGTAACCATGAATCTGTCTAACCATCCAACCTAGCAAACCTTTGCTTGGCTACGTAAGCGTCGCTCAGCCCCTCTTATAGCATTGCTAGTTGCAGGAGAAGATTTGAAGATTCTTGCTTCATGTTGAAGTTATTGTTGGGATATCACACTATATAAACTCTTAAACTAATCCATCTATATATTGGTAATGGGTGGAAGGCTAAGCCTCTTGCTTGGTGATTTGTTCCACTCATGCCGCCCTAGGAACCGTATAAACCGGTGTTATGTTCCTTGATTTTGTGTCCCTAACATGGTTGGGGTTTATGGGCCCCCCTTGATAACCCGCTTAGCGCTAAAGCTTTTCCAGCAAGGCCCGACATTGGTTTTACATTTGCCTAATAACTAAAACTTTCATAGGGCGTTGCAAACCCGAGTTCTTAATCAACAACCCGGGCTAGTGCTCCGCTTGAGTGTTGGTCCAAACTGGGGTTTATGTTGGGCCACCACGAGGAGTCTCGAGGATTGCTTTTACCTGTAGGATCGCCCATCCGGTCGTGGCCTGAGACTAGATACGCGCGGCTATTGTCAGGGTGTTGGCACGCCGGGAGGTCTTGCTGGATTAGTTATACCTTAGTCGAAATATCTTGAGCACGGGATTCCGAGAATACTCGGGTCTTCCCACCTTTGAGTTGTGACTCCGCAGATCGTGAGCTTGTGATGGGCTAAGTTGGGACACCCCTGCAGGGTTTGATCTTTCGAAAGCCGTCCCCGCGGTTATGTGGCAGATGGGAATTTGTTAATATCCGGTTATAGAAAACTTGACACCATGTTCAGAACACACTACCAGCGTGAGTAACCGTGACAGTCATTTTCCGAAAGGGGTTCGGGAAGTGAACACGGTGGGGTTATGATTGACGTGCTTAGATAGGATCACTTCGCGATCACTTTGACGCTCGTGGCACTTCTCTTCTCGCTCTAAACACGTAAGCTAGTGCTAGTGCAGCTGCAACCTTTTATTCTTCAGCCTTGTTCCACACCCAAGGCTTAGATAGTTTTATTACCCGGGAACGGGATTGCTGAGTCCTCCGTGGCTCACAGATTCTACACAACACCATATGCAGGTACTATGGTGAACTACACAGGTGACGGCACCGAGCTGTACTGGGAGTTCGATGAAGAACGTAGTTGATACTATGTGCACTATCCCGATGATCAGTAGTGGCTTCTACTAGGGGTGATTCGGACCCGTGGCTTTGTTTATTTTGTATCTTTCATTTGGATCTTCCTCCGTAGTCGGACTGTGATGTTATTTGGATGATGATTTGCTTATGTAATGTCTTGTGTGACGTAGCGAGTGTAAGCCAACTACTCTTTTGCAATTTCATCCCTATTTTTACATGAGTCATGCAAAGATACCATACTTGAGATCATTCTAGTATGAGCTTATACCTTTAAGTCGTGCCTCGACACGTAGGAGGTATAATCTCATACTGGGCATTACACCCGGAAGGCATCCCATCTTTATTCAACAAGTATCGGTTTGTTTTCGGATTCGTTTCGTTCACATGATATGCGTAAACTCTTGGAGCGTCGTGTGCTTTTTATTTTTCTTCTAATAAATGCACCATGCTGGTATGAGATAGTCCTTCGTTGATTTATATAATGCTCTTTGCACTTCACTTATATCTTTTGAGTATGGCTTTATAGAATGCTTCATGTGCTTCACTTATATCATTTGAAGTTTGGATTGCTTGTTTCTCCTCACATAGAAAACCGCCATTTGTAGAAAGCTCTTTTGCTTCACTTATAATTATTAGAGCGTGGGCATAACTTTTGTAGAAAGAATTAAAACTCTCTTGCTTCACTTATATCTATTTAGAGAGTTGACAGGAATTGGTCATTCACATGGTTAGTCATAAAATCCTACATAAACTTGTAGATCGCTGAATATGATATGTTTGATTCCTTGCAATAGTTTTGCGATATAGAGATGCTAATATGTGGGAGGAACTAGTGAATGATTATGGTTTAGTAAAAATATTGGTGTTAAGGTTTGTGATTCCCGAAGCATGCACGTATGGTCTCCTAACTATGTAACCAAATTGGCGCGCATTGTATTTTGATTGTTTATTTTTGCGTGAAGGTCGGGGCCGCGCGATGGTTCACTCCTACCAACCTCCCCCCTAGGAGCATGCGTCGTAGTATCTTTGCTTCGAGGGCTAATAGATTTTTCGCAATAAGTATGTGAGTTCTTTATGACTAATGTTGAGTCCATGGATTATACGCACTCTCACCCTTCCACCATTGTTAGCCTCCCTTGTACCGCGCAACTTTCGACGGTACCATACACCCACCATATACCTTCCTCAAAACAGCCACCATACCTACCTATTATGGCATTTCCATAGCCATTCCGAGATATATTGCCATGTAACTCCACCGTTCCGTTTATTATGACACGCACCATCATTGTCATATTGCCTTCCAAGATCGTAAGATAGCTAGCATGATGTTCCAATGGCTTGTCCGTTTTTTGATGTCATTGCTACGCTAGATCATTGCACATCCCGGTACACCGCCGGAGGCATTCATATAGAGTCATATTTTTGTTCTAGTATCGAGTTGTAAGTAAATAGAAGTGTGGTGACCATCATTATTAGAGCATTGTCCCTTGAAAAAAAATAAAAAAAGGCCAAATAAAAAAAGGAGAAAGGCCAAATAAAAAAAGGAAGGCCCAAAAAAAAGAAAAACGAAAAAGAAAAAAGGGGGCAATGCTACTATCTTTTTCCACACTTGTGCTTCATCATAGCACCATGTTCTTCATGATAGAGAGTCTCCTATGTTGTCACTTTCATTTACTAGTGAGAATTTTTCGTTATAGAACTTGGCTTGTATATTCCAACGATGGGCTTCCTCAAATGCCCTAGGTCTTCATGAGCAAGCAAGTTGATGCACACCCACTAGTTTTCTTTTGAGCTTTCATACACTTATAGCTCTAGTGCATCCGTTACATGGCAATCCCTACTCACTCACATTCATATCTATTGATGGGCATCTCCATAGCTCATTGATACGCCTAGTCGATGTGAGACTTTCTCCCTACTTTTGTCTACTACCACCTTCTATTCCACCCATAGTGCTATGTCCATGGCTCACGCTCATGTATTGCGTGAAGAGTTGAAAAGGTTCGAAAAAGTAAAGTATGAACACAATTGCTTGGCTGACACCGGGATGGGCATGAGGGGTACCTTGTGTTAAGAAAAGGGAAGCATAAAAGACTATATGATTTTGTAGGGATAACATTCTTTAGCACTGATATTTTGAAAGACTTGATTGTTTGTTGGGATGCCCAAGTATTAAATTCTTCTATGTCAAGGACTATTGCTTTGAATCACTCGTGTCTTAATATTCATGCCATGATTAGATTACATGATCAAGATTATGCTAGGTAGCATTCCACATCAAAAATTATCTTTTTTATCATTTACTTACTCGAGGACGAGCAGGAATTAAGCTTGGGGATGCTGATACGTCTCCGTCGTATCTATAATTTTGTATTGTTCCACGCCAATATTCTACAACTTTCATATACTTTTGGCAACTTTTTATACTATTTTTTGGGACTAACATATTGATCCAGTGCCCAGTGCCAATTCCTGTTTGTTGCATGTTTTTTGTTTCGCAGAATATCCATATCAAACAGAGTCCAAACGGAATAAAAACAGACGGAGATTTTTTTTGGAATATATGTGAATTTTGGGTAGCGGAACCACCACGAAACGATGCTCGAGTGGACCTCGAGGGTGGGGGCGTGCCCCCCCCTGCCTAGGACGCACCCTGGGCCCTCGAGGCCACACCGTAAGGCGGTTGATGCCCTTCTTTCGCTGCAAGAAAGCTAATTTCCAGATAAAAATCGTGTCAAAAGATGAGCCCAATCGGAGGTACGGATCTCCAGGAATTTAAGAAACGGTGAAGGGCCAGAATCTGGGAACGCAGAAATAGAGAGAGACAGATCCAATCTCGGAGGGGCTCTCGCCCCTCTGCCGCCATGGAGGCCATGGGCCAGAGGGGAAACCCTTCTCCCACCTAGGGAGAAGGTCAAGGAAGAAGAAGAAGAAGAAGAAAAAGGGGGGCTCTCTCCCCCTCGCTTCCGGTGCCACCGGAGTGCCACCGAGGCCATCATCGTGTGACGGCGATCTACACCAACACCTCCGTCATCTTCACCAACATCTCCATCACCTTCCCCCATCTATCTACAGTGGCCCACTCTCCCGCAACCCGTTGTACCCTCTACTTGAACATGGTGCTTTATGCTTCATATTATTATCCAATGATGTGTTGCCATCCTATGATGTCTGAGTAGATTATCGTTGTCCTATCGGTGATTGGTGAATTGCTATGATTGATTTAATTTGCTTGTGTTTATGTTGTTGTCCTTTGGTGCCCATCATATGAGCGCGCGTGTGGATCACACCATAGGGTTAGTTGTATGTTGATAGGACTACGTATTGGAGGGCAAAAGTGACAGAAGCTTCAACCTAGCGTAGAAATTGATTCATACGGGATTGAAGTGGAACCAATATATCATAATGCTATGGTTGGGTTTTACCTTAATGAACGTTAGTAGTTGCGGATTCTTGCTAATAGTTCCAATCATAATTACATAGAATTCCAAGTAAGGGATGACATGCTAGCAGTGGCCTCTCCCACATAAAACTTGCTATCGGTCTAGTAACGTAGTCAATTGCTTTGGGGCAATTTCGCAACTCCTACCACCACTTTTCCACACTCGCTATCATTAACTTTATTGTTTCTTTATCTTAATAGCCCCTAGTTTATATTTGCGTGCTCTTTATATTCTTGCAAACATATCCAACAAAAACCTACAAAGTACTTCTAGTTTCATACTTGTTCTAGGTAAAGTAAACGTCAAGCGTGCGTAGAGTTGTATCGATGGTCGATAGAACTTGAGGGAATATTTGTTCTGCCTTTAGCTCCTCGTTGGGTTCGACACTCTTACTTATCGAAAGAGGCTACAACTGATCCCCTACACTTGTGGGTTATCAAGAAGCCTTAGGGGGCCCACAAGACAGGGAGGCGCGCCCAGGGGGGCAGGAGCGCGCGCCCCACCCTCGTGGACAGGGTGTGGGCCCCCTGGTCTTGATTCTTTCGCCAATATTTTTTATAAATTCCAAAAATATTCTCCGTGGATTTTTAGGTCATTCCAAGAACTTGTATTTCTGCACAAAAATAGCACCATGGCAATTCTGTTGAAAACAGCATCGGTCCGGGTTAGTTCCATTCAAATTATGCAAGTTAGAGTCCAAAACAAGGGCAAAAGTGTTTGGAAAAGTAGATACGCTGGAGACGTATCAACCCCTTGAAGGGGGAAGCCATAAAAAGAAATATTTACTGGTTATGGTGGATAAATTCACTAAATGGATAGAAGTCAAACCAGTAAGAACGACTGAAGTAGGGCTAGTGATCGATTTTATATCCGACGTGGTACACCGTTATGGTGTCCCACAGCATTATCACAAATAATGGCTCCAACTTTATAGTTGATGAGGTGAAATACTGGAGCGCCAAGTTAGGCATTAAACTTGATTATGCCTCCGTGTACCACCCTTAAACAAATGGTCAAGTCGAATGGGCCAATAGCCTAATAATGAGTGGCATTAAACCTCGATTGGTGCGCTCCCTACGGGAGTCAGATAAACACTAGGTTGAGGAGCTTGACTCCGTACTCTAGGGGCTGCGGACCACACCTAACCAGACAACCGGATACACACCATTTTTCATGGTGTACGGCACAGAGGCCGTCTTGCCCCGCGACATTATTCACGACTCACCTCGAGTGCGTATGTACGAAGAGCGAGAGGCCGAGCTCGATCGGCAAGATGACCTAGACGGCCTTGAAGAGGAGCGTGATATTGCGCAAGCTCGTTCCGCATTCTATCTGCAATAGGTCAGGCGATACCAGAGCAGAGAAGTGTGGGCGGAACATACAACATTGGCGAACTTGTTTTGTGCCTCCCGGAGAAGAAAAAGGATAAGCTCAAACCAAGATGGGAGGGGCCCTTCATCATTGACGAAGTTCTCACCGGAGGAGCCTAATCGCCTTCGAAATGCATCAGACAGTCGCATTGAGCCGAATCCATGGAACACTGCTAGGGTCCGACAATTCTATGAATAATCCGGTAGCACCTTTCATTTTTATTTTTGACTATGTTTCTTCCTTTGTTTTTCTTCCTCTTCATTTTTGCCTTTCCTTCCCAGAAAAGTGTTCGCTATACCAAACTTTTAGGGGTGAACATCTTTAAATATGTATACCTCATGATACCTGGGGGCTTCTCTAACGAAGCTTAATATTAAAGCTTGTCGCTTACATTACTTATGTCGTATGTTTCATACAGTCTCTTTGACGTTATATGCACCTCTGTGACTTAAGTTTTTGCCAAGGTGGATTGCCTAGCTCATGTGTTTATACCCTACGTTCCCGATTGTTCGGCTAGGGTGTAAAGGGATCACATATGTGATTGTTAAAACCGGATAATCCGGACCTGTACCTCAGATGGGTTAAGCCGAAAGCTAGGGTTCTTAAGGGAATCATTGGTCGGCGGACAAACGACGAATTGCTTATTTGTACATAATTTTTCAATATCAAGGGATAGGCTTCCTATAATCCTATCTTTAGGATCAAAGCCTATGCATGCATGAATACGCATGCTGACCCAGGGAAAGGAACCCTTAATGGAACTATTCTCCCTGGAAGATGTTTCTTACATTAAATAGTAACATAACATAACTCCCTGAACAAATTTTGTCTGTTCAAGCAAAATGACCAGATTGTCTGGTTTCTGAACATACTGAGTGTTTACCACAAGTATAGTATCCGAAAACACTCCAACCCTTGGGTTCAGGAGGTTAAAGCCGAAGACGTGCCATGACAAATTTTGTACAAGTTCGATCGGAGATAAGTTTGATGATAAAGTACATTGCTACATGGAATCAAATGCCTATTCTTTATCTATGCCATCTATAAGACTATCTAAACTACAATCTTCTTGCGAATACTTTGCGGCTATCATTACTTGGTGATGTCTACTACGCGAGCTTCTTCTTGTAAACATTGTTGGGCCTCCAAGTGCAGAGGTTTGTAGGACAGTAGCAAATTTCCCTCAAGTGGGTGACCTAAGGTTTATCAATCCGTGGGAGGCGTAGGATGAAGATGGTCTCTCTCAAACAACCCTGCAACCAAATAACAAAGAGTCTCTTGTGTCCCCAACACACCTAATACAATGTTAAATTGTATAGGTGCACTAGTTTGGCGAAGAGATGGTGATACAAGTGCAATATGGATGGAAGATATAGGTTTTTGTAATATGAAAATATAAAAACAGCAAGGTAACTAATGATAAAAGTGAGCATAAATGGTGTTGCAATGCTTTGAAACAAGGCCTAGGGTTCATACTTTCACTAGTGCAAGTTCTCTCAACAAGGATAACATAATTAGATCATATAACAATCCATCAACATGCAACAAAGAGTCACTCCAAAGTCACTAATAGCGGAGAACAAACGAAGAGATTATTGTAGGGTACGAAACCACCTCAAAGTTATTCTTTCTGATCGATCAATTCAAGAGTCCGTAGTAAAATAGCACAAAGTTATTCTTTCCGTTCGATATATCCTAGACTTCATACTAGAATAACACCTTAAGAAACAAATCAACCAAAACCCTAATGTCACCTAGATATTCCATTGTCACCTCAAGTATCTATGGGCATGATTATACGATATGCATCACACAATCTCAGGTTCATCTATTCAACCAACACAAAGAACTTCAAAGAGTGCCCCAATGTTTCTACCAGAGAGTCAAGACGAAAACGTGTGCCAACCCCTATGCATAGTTTCCCAAGGTCACAGAACCCGCAAGTTGATCACCAAAACATACATCAAGTGAATCAATAGAATACCCCATTGTCACCACAGGTATCCCACGCAAGACATACATCAAGTGTTCTCAAATCCTTAAAGACTCAATCCGATAAGATAACTTCAAAGGGAAAACTCAATCCATCACAAGAAAGTAGAGGGGGAGAAACATCATAAGATCCAATTATATTAGCAAAGCTTGCGATACATCAAGATCATGCCATCTCAAGAACACGAGAGAGAGAGAGAGAGAGAGATCAAACACATAGCTACTGGTACATACCCTCAGCCCCGAGGGTGAACTACTCCCTCCTCGTCATGGAGAGCGTCGGGATGATTAAGATGGCCATCGGAGAGGGATTCCCCCCTCCGGCAGGGTGCCGAAACGGGTCTAGATTGGTTTTTGGTGCCTACAGAGGCTTGCGGCGGCGGAACTCCCGATCTAGGTTATTTTCTGGAGGTTTGGGTATATATAAGAGGTGTTGGAGTTGGGAACAACTAAGGGGGGTCCCCGAGGCGGCCACGAGATATGGGGCGCGCCCAGGGGGGTTGGGCGCGCCCCCCACCCTCGTGGTGGCCTCGGGACTCAGTTGGTCCATCTCCGGTACTCCTTGGGCTTCTTCTGGTCCAAAAACAACCTCCGTTGAGTTTCAGGTCAATTGGGCTCCGTTTGATATTCCTTTTCTGCGAAACACTGAAATAGGCAAAAAAAATAGCAATTTGCACTGGGCCTTGGGTTAGTAGGTTAGTCCCAAAAATAATATAAAAGTTCATATTAAAGCTCATTAAACATCCAAAATAGATAATATAATAGCATGGAACAATCAAAAATTATAGATACGTTGTAGACGTATCAAGCATCCCGAAGATTAATTCCTGCTCGTCCTCGAGTAGGTAAATGATAAAAACAGAATTTTTGATGTGGAATGGTACCTAACATAATCATCAATGTAATATTCTTTATTGTGGCATGAATGTTCAGATTCGAAAGATTTAAGACAAAAGTTTAATATTGACATAAAAGTAATAATACTTCAAGCATACTAACAAAGAAATTATGTCTTCTCAAAATAACATGGCCAAAGAAAGTGCATCCCTACAAAATCATATAGTTTGGCTATGCTCCATCTTCGTCACACAAAATATTCAAATCATGCACAACCCCGATTTCAGCCAAGCAATTGTTTCATACTGTAATATTCTCAAACTTTTTCAACTTTCACGCAATACATGAGCGTGAGCCATGGATATAGCACTATAGGTGGAATAGAGTGGTGGTTGTAGAGAAGACAAAAAGGAGGAAGATGGTCTCACATCAACTAGGCGTATCAATGGGCTATGGAGATGCCCATCAATAGATATCAATGTGAGTGAGTAGGGATCGCCATGCAACGGATGCACTAGAGCTATAAATATATGTAAGCTCAACAAAAGAAATTAAGTGGGTGTGCATCCAACTTGCTTGCTCATGAAGACCTAGGGCATTTGAGGAAGCCCATCATTGGAATATACAAGCCAAGTTCTATAATGAAAATTCCCACTAGTATATGAAAGTGACCAAACAAGAGACTCTCTATCATGAAGATCATGGTGCTACTTTGAAGCATAAGTGTGGAAAAAGATAGTAGCATTGTCCCTTTTCTCTTTTTTTACTTTTTTTGGCCTTCCCTTTTTTTGGGCCTTTCTTTTTTTCCTTTTTTTGGCCTTTCTTTTTTTTGCCTTTTTTTGGGGGACAATGCTCTAATAATGATGATCATCACACTTCTATTTATTTACAACTCAAGGATTACATCTTGATACTAGAACAAAATATGACTCTATATGAATGCCTCCGGCGATGTACCGGGATGTGCAATGAATCAAGAGTGACATGTATGAAAAAATTATGCATGGTGGCCTTGCCACAAATATGATGTCAACTACATGATCATGCATGGCAATATGACAATGATGAAGCGTGTCATAATGAACGGAATGGTGGAAAGTTGCATGGCAATATATCTCGGAATGGCTATGGAAATGCCATGATAGGTAGGTATGGTGGCTTTTTTGAGGAAGGTATATGGTGGGTGTATGGTATCGGTGAAAGTTGCGCGGTACAAGAGAGGCTAGCAATGGCGGAAGGGTGAGAGTGTGTATAATCCATGGACTCAACATTAGTCATAAAGAACTCACATACTTATTACAAAAATCTACAAGTCATCAAAACAAAGTACTACATGCATGCTCCTAGGGGAAGGGTTGGTAAAAGTTCACCATTGCGCGATCCCAACCTCCACACAAAGGATGACAATCAAAGAAATACCTCATGCTTCAAATTTGTCACACAACGGTTGCCATACGCGCATGCTACGGGACTTGAAAACCTCAACACAAGTATTTCTCAAATTCACAACTACTCTACTAGCATGACTCTAATATCACCATCCTCATATCTCAAAACAATCATCAAGCATCAAACTTCTCATAGTATTCAATGCACTTTATATGAAAGTTTTTATTATATCCCTCTTGGATGGCCATCATAGTAGGACTAAATTCATAACCTAAGCAAATTAC
This sequence comes from Secale cereale, assembly GCA_902687465.1. Taxonomy (NCBI): domain Eukaryota; kingdom Viridiplantae; phylum Streptophyta; class Magnoliopsida; order Poales; family Poaceae; genus Secale; species Secale cereale. Next base: position 92,286,510 of record LR738711.1, on the reverse strand, counting down.
CATGCTGTGCTAAAAGAATCTCAAAATAATATAAGTGAAGCATGATAGTTCATCTATTTCTTCAAAATAAAACCACCGCCGTGCTCTAAAAAGATATAAGTGAAGCACTAGAGCAAACGACAAACTACTCCGAAAGATGTAAGTGAAGATCAATGGGTAGTTGAATAATTATGTAACTATGTGAAGACTCTCTAACATTTAATAATTTCAGATCTTGGGATATTATTCAAACTGCAAGCAAAACAAAATAAAATAAATTGAAGCTCCAAGCAAAACACATATCATGTGGTGAATAAAAATATAGCCTTAAGTAAAGTTAACGATAGACGAAGACGAAAGAGGGGATGCCTTCCCGGGGCATCCCCAAGCTTAGGCTTTTGGTTTTCCTTGAATATTACCTTGGGGTGCCTTGGGAATCCCCAAGCTTAGGCTCTGTCCACTCCTTATTCCATAATCCATCGAATCTTTACCCAAAACTTGAAAACTTCACAACACAAAACTCAACAGAAAACTCGTAAGCACCGTTAGTATAAGAAAATAAAACCACCAGTTAGGTACTATTGTGAACTCATTCTAAATTCATATTGATGTTATATCTACTGTATTCCAACTTCTCTATGGTTCATACCCTCCGATACTACTCATAGATTCATCAAAACAAGAAAACAACACATAGAAAACAGAATCTGTCAAAAACAGAATAGTCTGGAAATCTGTAACTTTCGAATACTTCTGTAACTCTAAAAATTCTGAAATAAATTGGTGGATATGAGGAATTTGTCTATTAATCATCTGAAAAAATAATCAACCTAAAAGCACTCTCCAGTAAAAAAATGGCAGCTAATCCCGTGAGGGCAAAGTTTCTGTTTTTTACAGCAAGATCACATTAACTTTCACCCAAGTCTTCCCAAAGGTTCTACTTGGCACTGTATTGAAAAAAATGCTATAAAACATGATTACTACAGTATCTTAATCATGTGGACACACAAAAAACAGTAAGGGTAAATATTGGGTTGTCTCCCAACAAGCGATTTTCATTAATGCCTTTTAGCTAGGCATGATGATGACAATGATGGTCACATGAAAGTAAAGAATTGAAACACAAAGGGAGCATCATGAATTGCATGAAAAGCACATTTAAGTCTAACCCACATCCTATGCATAGGGATTTTGTGAGCAAACAATTTATGGGAGCAAGAATCAACTAGCATAGGAAGGGAAAACGAGCATAACTTCAAAATTTTAAGCACATAGAGAGGAAACTTGATATTATTGCAACTCCTACAAGCATATATTCCTCCCTCATAATAATTTTCAGTAACATCATGAATGAATTCAACAATATAACCATCACATAAAGCATTCTTTTCATGATCCCCAAGCATATAAATTTTATTACCCTCCACATAAGCGCATTTCTTCTCATGAATAGTAGTGGGAGCAAACTCAACAAAATAATTATCATGTGAGGCATAATCCAATTGAAAACTAAAATCATGATGACAAGTTTCATGGTTATCATTATTCTTAATAGCATACAATTCATCACAATAATCATCATAGATACCAACTTTGTTCTCAGAATCAATTGGAACCTCTTCTGAAATAGTGGATTCATCACTAATATGACCTCTCCAAATCCACTTACATAAATATAATCATCATAAATAGGAGGCATGCTTTCCTCATAATAAATTTGCTCATCAAAACTTGGGGGACTAAAAATATCATCTCCATCAAACATAGCATCCCCAAGCTTGTAGCTTTGCATATCATTAGCATCATGGATATTCGAGGAATTTATACTAACAACATTGCAATCATGATCATCATTGAAAGATTTAGCGCCAAACCTTTTAATGCATTCTTCTTCTAGCACTTGGGCACAATTTTCCTTTCCATCATTTTCACGAAAGATATTAAAAAATGAAGCATATGAAGTAACCTTAGTTCCTTTTTTTGTAGTTTTCTTTTATAAACTAAACTAGTGATAAAACAAGAAACTAAAAGATTTGATTGCAAGATCGAAAGATATACCTTCAAGCACTCACCTCCCTGGAAATGACGCCAGAAATTGCTTGATGTCTACTACGCAACCTTCTTCTTGTAGAAGTTGTTGGGCCTCCAAGTGCAAAGGTTTGTAGGACAGTAGCAAATTTCCCTCAAGTGGATGACCTAAGGTTTATCAATCTGTGGGAGGCATAGGATGAAGATGGTCTCTCTCAAACAACCCTGCAACCAAATAACAAAGAGTCTCTTGTGTCCCCAACACACCCAATACAATGGTAAATTGTATAGGTGCACTAGTTCGGCGAAGAGATGGTGATACAAGTGCAATATGGATGGTAGATATAGGTTTTTGTAATATGAAAATATAAAAACAGCAAGGTAACTAATGATAAAAATGAGCATAAACGGTGTTGCAATGCTTTGAAACAAGGCCTAGGGTTCATACTTTCACTAGTGCAAGTTCTCTCAACAAGGATAACATAATTAGATCATATAACAATCCCTCAACATGCAACAAAGAGTCACTCCAAAGTCACTAATAGCGGAGAAGAAACGAAGAGATTATTGTAGGGTACGAAACCACCTCAAAGTTATTCTTTCTGGTCGATCAATTCAAGAGTCCGTAGTAAAATAACATGAAGTTATTCTTTTCATTCGATCTATCCTAGAATGTGTACTAGAATAACACCTTAAGACACAAATCAACCAAAACCCTAATGTCACCTAGATACTCCATTGTCACCTCAAGTATACGTGGGCATGATTATACGATATGCATCACACAATCTCAGATTCATCTATTCAACCAACACAAAGAACTTCAAAGAGTGCCCCAAAGTTTCTACCGGAGAGTCAAGACGAAAATGTGTGCCAATTCCTATGCATAGATTCCAAAGGTCACGGAACCCGCAAGTTGATCACCAAAACATACATCAAGTGAATCAATAGAATACCCCATTGTCACCACAGGTATCCCACGCAAGACATACATCAAGTGTTGTCAAATCCTTAAAGACTCAATCCGATAAGATAACTTCAAATGGAAAACTCAATCCATCCCAAGAAAGTAGAGGGGGAGAAACATCATAAGATCCAACTATAGTAGCAAAGCTCACGATACATCAAGATCATGCCATCTCAAGAACATGAGAGAGAGAGAGAGATCAAACACATAGCTACTGGTACATACCCTCAGCCCCGAGGGTGAACTACTCCCTCCTCGTCATGGAGAGCGTCGGGATGATGAAGATGGCCACCGGAGAGGGATTCCCCCCTCCGGTAGGGTGCCGGAACGGGTCTAGATTGGTTTTCGGTGGCTACAGAGGCTTGCGGTGGCGGAACTCCCGATCTAGGTTATTTTCTGGAGGTTTGGGTATATATAAGAGGTGTTGCAGTCGGGAACAAGTAAGGGGGTCCCCGAGGCGGCCACGAGATAGGGGGGCGCGCCCATGGGGTAGGGCGCGCCCCCCACCCTCGTGGTGGCCTCGAGACTCCTCTGGTCCATCTCCGGTACTCCTTGGGCTTCTTCTAGTCCAAAAACAACCTCCGTTGAGTTTCAGGTCAATTGGGCTCCGGTTGATATTCCTTTTCTGCGAAACACTGAAATAGGCAAAAAAAACAGCAATTTGCACTGGGCCTTGGGTTAGTAGGTTAGTCCCAGAAATAATATAGAAGTGTGTATTAAAGCCCATTAAACATCCAAAATAGATAATATAATAGCATGGAACAATCAAAAATTATAGATACGTTGGAGACGTATCACTTGGTCATACACCAAACTCACGGGAATCTCTTTTCCGTCTGGTCCCCGAGGTCCAACTCGGGCCATATGATTCGGATCAAGCCCGGTATAGAGTGTTTTTACCATGGCCCAGGCCTCTCACGCACCTTCTCGGCATGCTGACGCCTTCCATAGCTCAAAGCGATGCCGAGCTCCTTTGAATAAGTTCGCCAGATCCTCCATAATTTCTAGAGGAGAATCGGATGGCCATAAGGCTTTAGCCATGTTCATCATGGCTTTACGAACCCACTCATGCACTTTGGAGAGCTCTTGTAGCATATCGCCTTGAAATCCGGATACTTCTCCTTCGGGCCGCCCAGTTAACAAACCTGCAAGTATAGCATTATGAAGCTATGAATCGTTGGATAATATGAAAGCTAGTTCAAAGGTCATACTGAATATGCCGCCTTTTAACTTTTTATTTTCCTTCAAGGCATCCGATAACTAGGCCCTTAGGTCCTTTATCTCTTCGGCTTGCTTGATGTTTTCATCCAATAGTTTGTTCGTTTGCTCAATGGTCCGTGTTAATACACGCTGACCAGCTGCTTCTTGCCCCTCGACATGTTTTTTGTCCTCCTGGCCAGCCCTTAACTTCTCCTCCAGTTGATCTGTTGATACCGCTACTGAAAATAAAACAATGTATGCTTAAACATCATTGACGACGAAATCGTATTTTTCGGACACTATTCGTTCGTACCATTGAACAACGTGTCCGGTGGAGACAACGTGTCGCCTTGATCTGTTGATCCCCTCATCGATTTCTTCAAGTCTTCTAGCTCGGTGGTGACAACATTCAGCTTGGTCCGGTTTGCTTCAAGCTCCTTCGACAACGCGTCATCCTTTTCCTTGAGAACCCGCGGTCATAACAATCCTTAAATCAGTTGGGCCAACTGCTTCAAGTCCCGGGGGCTACTGGCATATACTTATTAAATTTACACAAATTCTTACATGCGTATCCTTTGAAAACATGTGAGTGGCTCCGGCAAGATCGTCCCGAGCAGCTCGGAGATATGCATCCACGGAGCTAAAAGCATTGAACTCCTCCTCATTAAAGGTTGAAGCACGCATGGCTTCTTTTTGCCGCCGATGATTCATTGCACTCTTCACCTCGGAGTTTGTGACTGATACGTTGTCTGAATCTTCCTGCGGTGGACAATCCGGCGCCGCACCCGTATTGGTTCTTCTCCTCGTTGATGAGCCCGGGGCCGGATTGGTTGGTGATCAGCCAACTGGGTTTTCGGACACAGTTCGGCGTACGCTCCTTATGGAATAAGACAGAGGGGGAAATGTAACAGCCTGGTCTCGAACCAGAGCACGTATTGAAAATTATACCTCTTCGATGAAGGAGGAGGCTCGATGGTGCCCCTATTTCTTTTCGCTTTGAAGGCTCGCCCGGCGTAGGTGTTGTCCCCCTAGAAGACGCCCTTGATGTAGTGCGGCGTGCTGAGCGCTGACCCTTTTGAGCACGAGTCAGTGCAGTGGGTGAGGCGCGAAGGGAAGGCTCTCTTTGAGAGAATGTCTCCTGGGCACTTACATTAGAGGAAAGAAGAAGAATGGGGTAATCGGCTATAATTGCCACTTCCGTACCCTCGGGGCTCGCCTGATAGAAAACTCCATCGACGAGTTCTATGAATATATCTGGATCTTCTTCGAATTCGGGATCTTTTGTCGCAAATACGGTCCTCTGGTTGCGGGGCAGGGTAATGAACCCCCTCGATTACCTTCCTCCATGTCTGTTTTAAAAAGACAGCCGAATATGGTTCGAACGGCACATCTCAGTAAAGAAGGTGGAGGATGCTAGCAATTGAAGGAAAAGTTATCCGGTCGATGGGGTTATACATGGAAAAACCTTCCCGACATTGTAAACGGACAAGGTCTTATTTCTCCCCCTTGTAAAGATCTACTAAGATGGCGGCCAAGGCGTTTGGGGTATCCGGACCCTCGCACTTGTAGCGAGACGCGTCGTCTAGCCCGTTGTAATGCCACATGGGGAACCCCCTGGATTAAAGTGGCTGAACACATAGCTTTACCGCAATAGCCATAACTTCAATTATCGAGAGCTTGGAGTGGGCAAGTACCCTGATCTTACTGACTAGCCTCTTAACTTCATCGCTATCCCCTTGCTTAGGGCTACGGGGACGCTAGTTGAGGCGTTTCTTCAAAGGGGTGCTGGAGAATTCGGGAATACCGTGCCGAACTGGGTCCGGAAGGTCCACGTATTCAATATAAAACCACTCCGAGGGCCACTCCGAGGGTCCCTTTTTAGGACTGTCGGACAGGTAACCTGTTCTCACTATGTGCCATACTTCGGTGATGCCCACCTCGAATATGGATCCCTTTTGGGAGCGAGAGACGAGGCAAAAGAACTTTTTCTATTGTTTGAAATGAGCTTCGCAGCCTAAAAATAACTCGTAAAGAGCAACGAAACCCGCGATATGCAGGATTGAACCTGGCGTAAGGTTGTGCAGTTGGAGCCCATAAAACCCCAAAAGACCTCTGAGGAAGGGATGAATTGGAAATCCTACACCTCTCAGAAGGAAAGATATGAAGCACACCCGCTCCTCTTTGCTGGGTTGGGAAAGTTTTCCGCCAGAGCCTCGCCATTGATTGAAGCTAATCCAGCCCGAACAGAGACTAGATCCGCGGGAGGAAGATATCCCTCCGTCTGAAGTCTATTCAGCTGGGAATGGGATACCGAGCAGCTTCCCCAGTCGCCTGCTTGAGGGCCATGGGGCGCGAGGAGGAGCTAGGAGCGCTTGCCATGTTTGGAGGATTTTCCGTGCTTTGCTCTGAGGGTTTCTGCGTGGTGTGGAAGGTCGTCTGAGATCCAATCTCTTTAAATAGACGCCATATTTGCGTGGCCAAGTGTTTATTTGCAAAAAAATACGTGGACTGTTTGCATTCATCTGACACGTGGAAGTCGAGGCAACGACAGGAAGGAATCGTCAAGGCGGGGTATAAAAGTCAGAACCGAACTGTCATCGTTCCGAAGTATAACGAAGAACCTGCCTTGCATGGCCGAAGACATGAAGCCAGATACTACATCATCATTGAAGCAAAGTTCGGGGGCTACCGAGAGAGTTCTAGATTTGGGGTCCTCGGGTGTCCAGAGTACTGAAGGTGGGCCGGACTGATGGGCTGTTAAGATAAAGCAGAAGATCATCCCCTGTGTCCGGGTAGGACTCCTATGTACATAGAAAAGGCAAAATTTATGTCCGGATGTAGTGATTCCTTCCTCCTCAAGTCATCCATGTACAACCCTAGGCCCCCTCCGGTGTGTATATAAGCCAGAGGGTTTAGTCCGTAGAGGCTAACAGAACAATCATAGGCTAGACATCTATGGTCTAGCCATTACGATCTCGAGGTAGATCAACTCTTGTAATCTCCACATACATCAAGATCAACCTAGCAGGAAGTAGGGTATTACCTCCATCGAGAGGGCCTGAACTTGGGTAAACATCGTGTCCTTGTCTCCCTCTGCTACCACTGATCCTCGGATACACAGGTTGGGCCCCCCTACCCGAGATCTACCGTTTTTGAGACCGACAACGGGCAACGCACTGGTGAGCCAAGATACAAAGGGCCTTCCAGTACAACGTACTCCGACAAGAACCTACTTGCTACTATGGCATTGTTCAGCAAGCTAGCTTCACCCACCAGTCAACCTGCGGAAGAGGACCATGTTCGATTTGCCATGCTCCTCAAGGCTGAGGCAGAAGAGCAATATATAGCTACTTCATTGCAAAGACGATTGGCTTCAAAAGCATTTTTGTGCCAAACTTCAAAGGCTTGCAGTCGTCCCATCACCGTGGAGTTCTCTCATCTAAGTTGATCCACCAATCGGGACCTTGATGCACGAGACGAGATCACTGAATCCACGCGGAGCAACACCGATTAAGCCCTTCTCGGGGCCGGAGATCATGACCCCTTGATGTAGGACGACATTGAGGCCATCTGTGCAGCCAAATCGCGATCAGAGTGTCGTGGCGAAGCCGATTGTCCAACTGGGTCAGGTTCACCCGGTCCTTTGTGCTTCAGCTGGTGCATATGGACTGGACCTTCCCCAAAATGGTTCTGAATCATTAAAGGAATCAACAAGTATGACGGTACTGATAAGCCCGCCACTTGGTTGGACACTTTGTGCCCTTTAATATAGACGTGGGCAATGAGTGTGTCTCCATCTGCGACCTTCCTTGATGCTAGAGGGGTCAGCACATGTGTGGATAAACAACCTACGCAAAGACAACATTCATGATTGGGATGATCTACGTGATGTGTTTCTTAGAAAACTTGAGGGCGCATACTTTAGAACCAGCACTACGCGGGACATGTGTAACTTTGTCTAGAAGAAAGGTGAGTCACTCCATAGATACATCAATCGCTAGACTCAGCTCTGAAACTCCACCGAGAACAATCATCTAGTCTTAGGCTATCCACGCCATCAAACTAGGAGTCGGGTACGAGCTCCTGAGGTAGAAGCTTGGTTGCACAGAGGTGTTGACCGTGGGCCGATTCATGGAGATCCTCAATAGACATGCCTCCTACAAATAAACCACTCCCCATCATATCCGACTGCTCAGGGCAAAGGCAACCCCAAAGAGGAGTCCTCTAGGCAGAAGAATTGACCCAACTTCAACCGAACGAATAACTGCAACCAGAAGCAGGAGGGAGATGGTGGTGACGGCGTCAGTGGAGCGATGTTGGTTGTCGTTGCCTAGCGCGATGATCCACGCGGTGGCAATCTACCACCAAATCATTACTTCCAGCAATGCAAATATAAGAAATCATCATTCGATGAGATCCTCGATCATCCCTGCAAGTTTCACAGCATGAAGGACAGGCCATCCGCGCACTCCACCAGGGATTGCAACATAGTGAAGCGCTCCAGTCGAAGAAATCAGCTACCGACGACAACCATGATAATCCCACAGGCAGTGACGGATCATCATGCCCCAACATAAAGGAGTTATGGTAATTTTCCAAGGGCTGGACAGCAAGAGAAATCTCAAGGTTCACTCCCACAAGGTAAACATGGCCATGCCAGCCATTCCTCAATGTTTGAACTGGTCAAATTCAAAACCCACTATCGAAACCGGTAAGAAATCGTCTTCCATGTGGAAATCGTGTCATCAACAGTGTAACTGCCTGCATCATGCATGTAATCGAAACACCATCATATATCATGGCTTCCCCGCTCACCTTGTCTCGTCAATTACAGCGTCAGTAGTCCACCTCGTGCACGCCTTGCGTGAAATTTGAAGCGTCTTCGCCTCGGGACAACGTCTCTGGGCATGACCCACTCTATGGCCCGCACTAATTAAATGTGCGCAGTCAATGGGACACTATGTTCCAGACTTCGTCTAACACTGTGACTGGCCATGCAGCCTAAAAGTAACTTGAGCTAAAAGGTTTACTGGATCAAGTGGCATGACACGTAGTTGACGAATCGGGTGAGGGGTCCACTCTACCCTTCAAGTAGCTTGACAACATCTTGGCTCCGCATCGAATCAATTCAGTCGGGCAATTTCCGCCCTCGACAAAAAGGCGTTGATGATTGACTACTACAAGTTCAAGATCGCTCGGGAACACCAAGGCAAAGTACAGACTTGGCATCCTTAATGGCACAGGTTGGTTCCCTAGTGAAATGTCTAAGTATGGTGGCTTTGTTTCAAAGATGGAGATTCAAGGAATGCGCCTCCTCGGGCACAAAGCTAACAAACCACTCGGGTAAGGCCAGACGTTCCTGGAGATCACTTGGAATTTATGATACCCTACTTGACAAGACACAAGCCAAGCTCCCCGTTGAACGTAGGTGTCAATAAGTCTATTGTAGACTGCATGTCTCTAAACTTTTTAGGTACTTTTCGAGCCCATCAATGCCTCTCTTCGGGCGACTTGATGACGATCGTAGACGGTTTCCCTATGGGAACCTTGCTAATCCGAGGAGTCGGTGCCATCCCCGAGACCTTGATGGACTAGGGGACTATTGACGACAAGAACCCCCGGGTTGCCCCATGATAAGGATTCAGCCCAGCAGGGCCCACAACCCTAGTATTCTTTAGGAAAACTACTCGGTTTGGTCGGCATCAATAAAGCACATCCAGCTGGACGTCACAAATCCCATCCGGCTAAAACCCTGCAACGTCTATCCGACTGGATCAAGACGTGGTCAATCAAGACGAACATTACCAGCAGCGCCACTAAGATGGCTCTTATGGCAATTAACTGCCACCATTACGACCGTTATTACATCATGGTTGTTAACAACCCTTGTAACTCGGCCTTCTCATCATAATACATAAGGTGAGAAGGGTGCGAGACACAAATATGTTCACTCAAGTATACAAGCTAGATAAAGCATATGTAATCACTTGGCTCATGCAAAAAGACAAAACATACAAGCATGAGTAGGGTGTTACCCTAGAATAGGGGGTGAACTTGGGTCCACTATGTGAAATCCCGCACATAAATCTTCCACGAGTGAGTTAACTCCACAAAATACCCAAATCATAATAAGTATTACCTCAAAATCCCCGTGAAACCATGTATTTCACGGATCCAGATGACAGATGAAACGGTATATATCGGGTTCCCTTGGGACGTGTTTGGTAGCCTTCCCGAGCGAGCCTGGCCCATGTAGCATGGCTGAGGTAAAACAGGAAGAAAACTAACATCTGCACTTCGTTTGTTTGCTTGCATCTAGTCCTCGTGCATTAGGGGACCAATTTTGCCATAACGTTTGGTTGCCCGCATAGACTCGGCTCACGCAACTACATGGTGTTTGGTTCCATGCAACACCTGTTGTGTGGTAACCTCTCTGGCAAGGTGGTGAGGTTACCAGCACACATCGGCGTGAATAATAACCCATAGGCACGCAACAGAAGATGGTTGTAAACCATAGCAAGCCGCAGTTTTAAATACAGTGCCACACTTAAAAATATCAGCTCAAAAGCAAAGCATCCTCCTTTCCCATGTTCTCCGTGTCGATCTATATTATTAAGAGCATGCATCATCAAGAGCACAAAGTTCCCAGGTTGATCGCAATTGAAACCTATCGTCCATAACCCCTTTATTTACCCATCCTCAAGGTCTCTACTTACCCGCCATCTCACTTAGTTATCTCTCTGTCTCTCACTCTTCCTCTATCCATCGCCATGAACTCTAGCAGCAACTCCAACCCCATTCCCAACCCCTTCCCTTGGGGCATTGAATGGAGGGATTTCTTCCTCGGGTGCTCGCTCGATGACCGCACCAAATTCGAGAACACCATGGAAGTCTGCTCGAACTTCAGCAGCATGGCATGCATGCAAAAGGAGTTAGAGGCTGCGGTGAAGAAGGCGACGCCAGAGAAGTTGAAGACGTTGATTCCTGACCCGGCGAAGGGCACCATGTCGGTCGACATCCTTCACTAGGCCATGAATCAGGATGACCCCGGCGATACTCGACAGAGGGCAAGGTGGGCCAAGTACAGAGAGTACAGGCATCCTCATGACCATCGTGTCGTAGCGTACTTCACGACAAGGACTGTGGTGGCGGTGGAGGAGGAACAAGCGATGGCGATGGAGGTGGAAGAAGAAGAAGTTGTGGTGGCGATGGTTGTAAGACGCTGGAGCCAGGACACCAAAGCATGCCAATTGATCTGGACTCTGATGAGGAAGAAGAGACGGTGGTGCAGCTCGAGGAGAAGAACAAGGGCACGCGCCGCTCCAACCACCTCCAGGGTCGCCGAGGCTAAGATTTAGGACTAGTGTGTAAGATTCACCCCCAGTCCCCATTACCCTTGTACTCAATCCCGATCAGTAACCTCAAATCCATCAGTACTACGAACTCATGACGATGTTGTGATCACTCCTATGGCTATTTACCCTGATTCCCCATTCCCCTAACACGGATCGAATGTGAATGAGTACGTGAGGAGGTGAAAAAAGTGCTTACCGCCATTGCCGAACTGCCGGAGGTGATGATGCGGATGCCAGTGAAGGGGCCGGAGCTCTCCTTGATGTTCTCCAATATGTTGAACGTCGTTGCCGCCGCCGTCAGTGAGGGTGGGGAGAGGAGAGAGAGAGCGGTAAGGGAATGTGAGGGTTATAACTGTCGGCGCTTCGGGAAGCAACGCGACTTCTCGAGTATGGCTCCTCTCGTGCAGGCCCCGCCGATGCACGTGGGCATGGCTCTGGAGAAACTGCCGATTACAACGTTCCTAGCTACACATGCCCAGTGATATTTGAGTTTCATGCTATGCAGACCCAACAATAAACGCAGACAACCAAACGGACCACAATCTTTCCGCGCGGGTCTGGTTGGCCTATATACAGGCAACCAGACACGTCCTTGAAGATCAGACGTACTATTCGGCTTTGCCTAAAAAAAATTGCCGTACTATTCTGCTAGCTGCCTGAGATGGCTCACTGTCCGCGCTTAGTTGTAAGCTCGATCCGTTTACACTCGAAGCGACACCACGCCCACCGTGGCTGAGACCGCACACACGTTGTTTTTTCGATCACAAGAGTTGGCATATGCGCCACCGCCAGAGCACATCCGCATTTGGTCGCCGGTGACACCGATCTGTCCGTTGCCTCCGCCTGCAATAACCGCGCCATAGTAGCCAGTATGTCCACATCGGCAGCAACTTGGGCGGCGTTACGAGTTTACAGCTACGTGCTACATGACGAGCAGATAACAGCGACCCGACTGACAACCGGAAGGCGGGCATGTGCGTAGACGATGATTCGAGGAGGAAGTCGGACCATCTATCTATCTATCTTTCTGTCCCCAAGTTGCTGACGGGTACAGGGGGAGCAGCGGCACTCACTGTGCGCGTGCGCTCCGGATCATGCGCCATCGCCACCACCACCATCCGATCGGGACCATCTGCCCGTCGGCCCCCACTCGCCGACGCGACGACGACCGCTAGGCGATGGCTACGCGGTAGCCCGGGCCATAGCTACGCGATCGGGCTGGGGGGCCTTTTAATGCATGGCATGGCGGGCACATGACGGCACGTTATCCCGCGGTGCGCGCGCCGAACAAGCAGGCGGGGCGACGCCGACGCCAGCGCCGCCCGTCCCACCCCCGCCACGAGCGCCGGCGTGGCGCCTGAGCGCGATGCGTGCGCGGCCCGCGCCGCATGGATCGGACACGCTTCGTCGCGGCGTCCGTGTTGCGTGCGCGGCGCGCGGCGCGAGGACCGGCCACGCCGTGTCGTGGCGTGCGCGTCGCGGTCCAGTCGGCAGAGGCGAGCCGAGCTTATCGTCTGTGGCTGTGGGATTGGATCGCATCGGTGGCGCCTGCTCTGCTTGCGCCACGAGGACGGGGCGATGCGACCACATGGTAGCCGAGACCAGCGTGAACGTCATGTTGCAAGCCGGCCGTTATAACCGGAATTCTGAATTTAACGGGAGTGTTCGCATTTTTTTGAATTTATTCTAGGCTTTTTGTTGATATTCGTTTAGTGTCAGACGGGGTGACGTTTCCGTTGATACAAGGCTTTAAAGATAATAATCCTTCCGTGAAGAAATATAAGAGCGTTTAGATCACTTCTCTAGTGATCCAAACAACTTCAAGTAAGGCCAAGTAAGGTTGCAATCTTAGAGCAACTACAACCGGACATCACAAATGCAGGCCTCTATACGCTTCGCTGGCCTATGGACAGTGACCGGCCACCCCTAATTTTGTGGATAATGTAACCATAGTCCTCATTTCTTAACTCTCGTATCCATACTACTTACATGCAACGTCGTTGTCGGATATGTCGATACCTCTTTGCTGGAGCCACCATCCACGTGATCATTGGCGGCGGACTGAAACTCCGGCACGTCCTCCCCGTCAGCGAAGAGCTGGTAATGCTCCAATTCCACCTCATGGAGGAAGTAGCGGTTCGCCACCACCTCCACCTCGGATCGGGTGGACTTGAGGATGGCATGTTGCTCCGCTGCCTCCTCCCTTGGGCGACCTCTAACTCCGCAATGCGTCCTCCAAGTCGAATCCAGCCTGCTTCGACAACAGATCCGCCTCGGCATGCTCCTCCTCTTCGTCCCATGGCTCCACTTCCTCCATCTCTGTGTCCAGCGCCTCATCATGCTCCTCCATCTCCTCCAGAGAGTCCGAAGGCAAGCCAGGTGCAATGCAAGTGACACGTGGTGCCTCCATCTCCGCTAGGATGTTCGCCCGACGTTGCAGGTTGAGCATCTTGTGGTACGTAGGTAATCTTTTGACAGACCATGGCTACTGGCAAACGACGGTCAAAGCAGAATAGAGTGCGGTCGGGGTCATGATGGCGATGCGGACTGGATGGAGAGGGAGAGAACAGGGACGACTAGGGTTGAGGCGCACCGTCAGCTTTTTTTAAGCCAGGTTTGTCCCCTCAAGTGGGCGTCGAAGCGGCAACATGAATGCAGACGGTGGAGCTCCCGTCAGACCAACAATATGAATGCGGACCGGTGGAGCTCCCACCACACTTATGGGTTTTTGCGTGTTTCTGCATGGGACCCACCCGTCAGTCCGGCGTGGGGGACGCGTCCATGCCTCCTCATATTCACCCCATATATGGATTGGATATGAGAGCGCCAGACAGCCCGGAAATAAATAGGGCCAATGGGGACGTCTGCCCAGACGTACAGGGGCAATACGATGGGTCTAGCTGTAGGAGCTCTTATAAGGTGTTTCAGGCTTTCAGCCAACAAGCACATGCGTTTGGTTTTCTAGTCTTTTGTCCATCTTCACTTGCTAGGAACCAAGGATGCCTCACATGTCCATGCCGTGAACCCAGCATCTTCTAGGTCCACACAAAGACAGAGATCGATCTCTGCGGAGCAATGTCCAAAGGGGATCACGAAATCTACCGATAGAATTGTAAATTTCGAGGGAACTTCAAATCCAAATTTAGACCCTGTACTCTACTATGTACTCGTATTATCAAAAAGGCCATTCAAGCCACAGCAGTAATGATTTTGAATGTCACATTCTACACAGAGAAGGGCCTGAACATGCTTACCTATCACTGTAACAATTTAGAAAGTGCAGAAAAGTGATTGGTAATATAATCTGTAATACGTAGTTCATTAGTTCCTTCAGAATGAATAATGAGAGTGCAGATATTGGTGTTTCTATACCATATTTGAGTTTTGATATGTGCTAGATCCACACATAAAAGTACCTTACGAAACACACTAAATGTTTTTTATTAACAGAACAGAAGAAACCATAGTTGAGTTTTTGGTATATCGTCATCACATATACGGAAAGAAGAAGAGCATGTAATATATTCACTCATTAACAACACCTGTGGATGGAAGAAAGCAGAGCGACCGAGAGAGCAGGCAGCAAACCTGATATTTGCCCTGTCCAACACTGATCTTTTGCGCGCAAGACATAACATTTTAAATATTATACACAAACTGGGCCAAATGGTAGTGCGACGTGGCAGCAGCATCTTGACTTATCACCCATTCATCAGCTTGTCGAGCACCACATTCAGGTCGACGTTCTGCCCATTCTCGGTCAGCCTCCGCACGGTTGCCCTCACCTGCTCCCTTGAGAACCCCATGGTCGCAACCTTCTCTACCACATCATCTAGGGCCACCCTGTTGCCCGATGCAGCGGTTGGGCTGGAACTGACTGGCTCTGCTTGTGGTAGTATCCGAGCTGTGGGGAGCCTGGTGCCATAGCTGTTGCCGCTACCCCCGGACGATGGTCCTGAGGGAGCAAAAGGTGTGGGCTTCATTCCAGTATTTCCACGGTAAGAAGGAGATCCAGTGTAGCCATATGATTCAGAAAAGCTACTTCCTCCCTGTGGCCCATACCCAGGGGCACCATAGGATGGCGGTGGCCCAGAGTTGGGCCTGACTGCAGGAGGTTCATACATGCTAGGATTCTGTCCATAGAAAGGTGGGGCTGATTCATTTTGCGGCGGCATGTAAGCTGAAGGAGTGCGGACATTTGGTGGATAGCTATGAGAAGGCGCATACTCTGTCTGCTGGGGTGCAGGAGGTGCAAGTGGGCTTGAAGGGTTAACATTTGTAGATTGAGGTTGTTGTGAATATTGAGAAAACTGAGACGGGGTTTGATACTGTTGTGGTGGAGCTGGAGGCGCCTGCGCCTGTGGAACTGGAGGGGCTTGATACTGCTGTGGTGGAACTGGAGGTGCATGTGCCTGTGGAACTGGAGGGGCTTGATACTGCTGCGGTGGAGCTGGAGGCGCCTGTGGCTGTGGAACTGGAGGGGCTTGATACTGTTGTTGTGGTGCTGGAGGCGCCTGCGGCTGTGGAACTGGAGGGGCTTGATACTGCTGATGAATGGCTTCAGTTGGCTGGGCAGATGGTGTGTAGTAGGGTTCCTGTGGTAAAGCTGGTACAGAAGGAGCCGATGAATGGCCTAGGAACTGTGCTGGAGGCTGACTTTGAAGCGTTGGAGGTGGAGGCGGCGCGTTAGGAGCAGGAAGGGCAGGAAAAGTTTGGGGTTGATGTTGCGACGGTACGCCTGCCTGCTGCGGAGCAACTGACTGGTGCCGCGAGTCTGCCTGTCCAACCCCACTATTTTCTGATGACTGGGTCTCAGTTTTGGGTATCTGGAGCTTTGCAAGATGGAGCTGAGTTTCAACAATTTCCTGCTTGTCGCGCATAATCTGCACACCGGCTTGGACCTGCATGTAGAATTACAAAATTATATGGAAGTTATCGCAATAGCATAACAACAAACCAATAGGGTACTGTTCATAAACATTTAAGTGGTGATCTCTCTATTATCACACTATACAAATTTATGCAAGCACAATACTAGTGGGAAAATAATACCCCATGTGTGGCAATTACAAAAAAGGTGATTATGTGTAGCATCATCTAAAGGAACAATGACATGCAATGTGAATGGCCAGCTTAGAAGGGAGGAAACTATAGAAGCCCAAAATGTGAATACGCATCTAACAAGAAGAATCCACCAAATATCTATGTGTATCACTGGATAGGTTTAAGCCTTGAAACAGAGAAATGTCTAGTTAACTACTCCCTCCGTCCCAAAATAAGTGTCCCAACTTTGTAATAACTCTAATACAGAGTTGTACTACTATGGTTGAGATACTTATTTTGGGACGGAGGGAGTACACTACAGACAAAATAAGGACATTAATTATCTATTATAAATCGTAAACAAGGTATATACAATAATTTCCAACATAATCTCAGTAGAGCATGGCAATCAGTTGTCAAAAATGACCAGCAGTGAGTTAGCACATCACTGTAACCTGCTCAGCAAACCAATGCCAATATGACATAATATGCATTGCTTCACAAGCATAGCCATCGTATAATCATAAAAATTTCAGAGAGGGATGGAGCAGGAGAGTCAAATGAAGCATACCTCCCTCAACATATTCTCAAGTTGCCTCAGTTTTCCATCCGTGCTACCATTGTAGTTGCCAATTGTTAGCTTGAACTCATCAACAGAACTTTCAAGATGGTGTGTTCTACCCTCCAGCTGCGAAAGCCTTGAGCTTACACCTTCTAGTGCATACAACAGGTTATCAGAATACTTCTTCATGGTCCGATCAATATCTGCTATAGTTACCAGTCCAAAGTTACTCCTGTCCTCCTCATGATTGGCATTCTTCGGCACACGGTTCTCCAATATACCAGCACTCTTTCCATCATAAAAAAATGTAAGTAAGCTATATATGATAGATGATGGTATTTATTATCAAATGCAACTAATAATAATTAGAAGTTCATTGCATGCAATCAACAGAACCAATGGAACAAATATATACTCCCTCCGTACCAAAATATAAGACGTTTTTTGCAGTTTAATTTGAACTGCAAAAACGTCTTATATTTTGGTATGGAGGTAGTATCAAATAAGAATCACAAATTCAACAAAGTAATTCAAAATAGTACAAATATAGTCGTAAACGTGAGAACTGGGGAAAATGTGTATCGCCATGATATCTGATGTGTTCCATTTAAATCAGTTATATGCAAGAATTTAAAGAGCAATTTGTCAGCACAAATTTGTGTGTAGCTTCTAACAAAACAAGATCTTGGCATAAATTTCACAGGACAGATGTACTGGCAATCTGGCATCTAACAGCAAGCAAAGAAGAAGAAAACTTAATGTACAAATCTACAGGAGTTCAGTCGCACTGATCATTTTTCTGACAAATAAGCATCTATCTATGAGCTATCGCATGCTCGTTAGATGGCATGTTTTACAAATTCACTGAGATAAGTTTCATGGAACTGAAACATGACTTATAGATGAGGAATCGACAAATTCGATTATGCATACCATTTGTATGTGCTAACTTGATAGCCACCAAACAAACAAGGCCATGTTTCCAGCGCATGCTATAGGATATCCAAAATTAGTAGTAGTACCTAGCTAGCAGTATCATGAACCTATCCAACATGCAGTTCCTTCTTTTACCCAACCGATCCACTTATGGCGCATATTGCCCAGCAATTCAATATCACTACATGACAATTCACAGTACTGCCTACAAGCTACTACTAGATTTATCTTCCTAACTAGGCGCCCTTGTGAACTTTGCAACACGAAATAATCAGGTGATTTGCTTGAGGCAAGGACATGAATCGCGGCTAGATCGAGAGATCCAACGAGTAACAGTAGGTACCTTGAGGTTGTATGGGGACGAGGCGGAGGCGGAGGCGGAGACCGAGGCGGCCTTGGAGTTGGAGTCGAGGGAACCCCACGAGGGCGGCGCGGCGGCGGGGGCGGCCGTGGGGGCGCGCATGGGCTGGAAGTCGTAGCTGGGCAGCACGTCGGTGGCGGTGCCGTTGGCGCTGTGGTGGTGGCGGCGGCGCAGGCCGTCCTCGGTCTCCTCCTGGGGGTCGGGGCCCATCAGATCGAGGAGCTCCGAGCCCCCGCTCCCGCCGCCCGCGAGGGAGGGGGAGGGGGCGGCGGAGGCGGCGAGGCCGAGGATCTGCTTGTCCATGAACTGCGACGTGTTCATCGGGAGGGGCCGCCTCGCCGGCGGCGGGAGCGTGGTTGGTGGGGGTGGCGTGCGGCGGGGGACTGGGAGGAGAGGGGCGGCTGAGCTGGGGGCGATGGGTGGGTCGGGTGGGGAGGAAGAATCGAGATGGGACGGCGAGCGAGACCACACGACACGAGACGGCACGGCGAGTGACGCAGTGAGTCGGTTGGTTCGTCGGCCTGCGCCTCTTCCGTGGGCCTCGAACGTTTTTCCTTTCGAGAAACCTGTGGGCCTGGTATTTCTGAGCTCTGCTGTTCGGCCCGGCGGCGGGTCTAGTGGTTGCGTGGTTTTTTTTTTTTTAGGGGAAGACCTTCATTGCTGCTTTATTAACTCATAATAAACTTACATAGCTTGCTAAAGCATTCAAAATGAAAAAGGGGGGAGTATCCGACCACACGTCGGTGGATTACCCCTCCCAAAACTAGCTATCTCATGAGCAACCATGTTCGACTCTCTACTACAATGTTTGGTAATGACCTTCCCGAAATCTTTAAGTAAATTACGGCAGTCCTCAAGAATTGGCGCAGCCACCAAAGCATACCCTTAATTCAGCCTCAATGCATCCACGACGATCAAGCTATCAGATTGGATCACAATGCTCTCACACCCAAGGCCGCGTATGAACATGATTCCCTGGTGCATAGCCTCGGCCTCAGCTGCCACTGCATTCGCAACATGAGCCATTTGAGTTACTGCCGCTGCTATAAAACCGTCATTATGGTCTCTCACCACCATTCCACAGGAGCCCGCGTGATCATCTTCCATGAACGAAGCATCTACGTTTAGTACCTGCATCCCTGACAGTGGCCTCTTCCAAGCATTCTGACGAGGCAATGGGTTGGGTTTCGTGGCCGCTCGGACGAAATTCAGAGATAGGGCCTGGATGGCCATAGCTGTACGGACCGGGTTTTGAACTTGTTCACCTCTTACTAGCTCCATTCGCTGCCACCAAAGGTACCAGCTGCTACTTCTCGAGCTTGCGTTGTATTCCCTCGAAGAGGAAAGGGTGATGCAGCACAGTAGCGTAGGTATTTCCCTCAGTTTTTGAGAACCAAGGTATCAATCCAGTAGGAGACCGCGCGCGAGTCCCTCGCACCTGCACAAACAAATAAGAACTTCGCAGCCAACGCGATAAGGGGTTGTCAATCCCTTTACGGTCACTTACGAAAGTGAGATCTGATAGATAGGATAGTTTGATATTTTTGGTATTTTTGGATATAAGAACAGAAAATAAAAACAACAAAGTAAAGTAGATTGTAGATTGATATGTTGAGAATAGACCCCGGGGGCATAGGTTTCACTAGTGGCTTCTCTCATGATAGCAGATTTCTACGGTGGGTGAACGAATTACTGTCGAGCAATTGATAGAAAAGCGAATAATTATGAGAATATCTAGGCATGATCATTATATACAGGCGTCACGTCCGTGACAAGTAGACCGAAACGGTTCTGCATCTACTACTATTACTCCACACATAGACCGCTATCCAGCATGCATCTAGAGTATTAAGTTCATAAGAACAGAGTAATGCTTTAAGCAAGATGACATGATGTAGAGGGATAAACTCAAGCAATATGATATAAACCCCATCTTTTTATCCTCGATGGCAACAATACTATACGTGCCTTGCTGCCCCTGCTATATGATGTCTACTACGCAACCTTCTTCTTGTAGACGTTGTTGGGCCTCCAAGTGCAGAGGTTTGTAGGACAGTAGCAAATTTCCCTCAAGTGGATGACCTAAGGTTTATCAATCCGTGGGAGGCGTAGGATGAATATGGTCTCTTTCAAACAACCCTGCAACCAAATAACAAAGAGTCTCTTGTGTCCCCAACACACCCCAATACAATGGTAAATTGTATAGGTGCACTAGTTCGGCGAAGAGATGGTGATACAAGTGCAATATGGATGGTAGATATAGGTTTTTGTAATAAGAAATTATTAAAACAGCAAGGTAACTAAAGATAAAAGTGAGCATAAATGGTGTTGCAATGATAGGAAACAAAGCCTACGGTTCATACTTTCACTAGTGGAAGTTCTCTCAACAATAATAACATAACTGGATCACATAACTATCCCTCAACATGCAACAAAGAGTCACTCCAAAGTCACTAATAGCGGAGAACAAACGAAGAGATTATGGTAGGGTACGAAACCATCTCAAAGTTATCCTTTCTGATCGATCTATTCAAGAGTCCATAGTAAAATAGCACGAAGCCACTCTTTCCGTTCGATCTATCATAGAGTTCGTACTAGAATAACACCTTAAAATACAAATCAACCAAAACCCTAATGTCACCTAGATATTCCATTGTCACCTCAAGTATCTGTGGGCATGATTATACGATATGCATCACAAAATCTCAGATTCATCTATTCAACCAACACAAAGAACTTCAAAGAGTGCCCCCAAAGTTTCTACCGGAGAGTCAAGACGAAAACGTGTGCCAACCCCTATGCATAGGTTCACAAGGTCACTGAACACGCAAGTTGATCACCAAAACATACATCAAGTAGATCACGTGATATCCCATTGTCACCACAGATAAGCACATGCAAGACATACACCAAGTTTTCCCAAATCCTTAAAGACTCAATCCGATAAGATAACTTCAAACGGAAAACTCAATCCATTACAAGAGAGTAGAGAGGGAGAAACATCATAAGACCCAACTATAATAGCAAAGCTCGCAATACATCTAGATCGTGCCATCTCAAGAACACGAGAGAGAGAGAGAGAGAGAGAGATCAAACACATAGCTACTCGTACATACCCTCAGCCCCGTGGGTGGACTACTCCCTCCTCGTCATGGAGAGCGCCGAGATGATGAAGATAGACACCGGAGAGGGATTCCCCCTCCGGCAGGGTGCCGAAACGAGGTCTAGATTGGTTTTTGGTGGCTACAGAGGCTTTCGGCGGCGGAACTCCCGATCTAGGTTATTTTTCGGAGGTTTCAGTATTTATAGGATTTTTTGGCGTAGGGCACAAGTCAGGGGGGTCTCCGAGCTGTCCACGAGATAGGGGACGCCACCACTTGGAGTGGGCGCTGATAACCCACAAGTGTAGGGGATCGCAACAGTTTTCGAGGGTAAAGTATTCAACCCAAATTTATTGATTCGACACAATGGGAGCCAAAGAATACTCTTAAGTATTAGCAGCTGAGTTGTCAATTCAACCACACCTGGAGACTTAGTATCTGCAGCAAGATAGTTTAGTAGCAAAGCAATATGATAGTGGCGGTAGCGGCAATAAAAGTAACGGTAGTGTTTTTGTAGTTTTTGTGATGGTAGCAGCGGAAAAGTAAATAAGCAGCAAGCAATATATTAAAAGCTCGTAGGCATTGGATCGGTGATGGGAAATTATGTCGGATGCAATTCATCATGTAGAAGTTATAACCTAGGATGACACAGAACTAGCTCCAGTTTATCAATGCAATGTAGGCATGTATTCCGAATATAGTCATACATGCTTATGGAAAGGAACTTGCATGACATCTTTTGTCCTACCCTCCCGTGGCAGCGGGGTCCTATTGGAAACTAAGGGATATTAAGGCCTCCTTTTAATAGAGTACCTGTCGTGGTTTTGTCACGACAGATGTCCTAGCAAAAGGACTTAGTCGTGAGGCCATCACTACGGGTTAGCTTAAAGGGGTTAAAGCGGACAAGGACACAGGGATTGTATACTAGTTCGCCCCCTTCGATGAAGGTAAAAGCCTGCGTCTAGTTGTTGGAAATATGCCCTAGAGGCAATAATAAAAGTATTATTATTATATTTCCTTGTTCATGATAATTGTCTGTTATTCATGCTTGAATTGTATTGTACGGAAACAGCGATACATGTGTGAATATATAGACCACATTAAGTCCCTGGTAAGCCTCTAGTTACTAGCTCGTTGATCAACAGATGGTCATGGTTTCCTGACCATGGACATTGGATGTCATTGATAACGGGATCACATCATTAGGAGGATGATGTGATGGACAAGACCCAATCCTGAGCCTAGCACGAGATCGTATAGTTCGTAATGCATAAGCTTTTCCGGTGTCAAGTATTTATTCCTTAGACCATGAGGTTGTGCAACTCCCGGATGCCGTAGGAATACTTTGGGTGTGCCAAACGTCACAACGTAACTGGGTGGCTATAAAGGTACGCAACGGGTATCTCTGAAAGTGTCTGTTGAGTTGGTACGAACCGAGATTGGGATGTTGTCACTCCGTATGACGGAGAGGTACCTTTGGGCCCTCTCGGTAAGACATCATCATAATGAGCTCAAGGTGACTAAGGAGTTAGTCACAGGATGATGGATTACGGAACGAGTAAAGAGACTTGCCATGACGAGATTGAACAAGGTATCGGGTATACCGACGATCGAATCTCGGGCAAAGTACCGTACCGATAGACAAAGGTAATAACATACGGGATTGAGTGAATCCTTGACACAGTGGTTCATCCGATGAAGATCATCGAGGAACACGTGGGAACCAACATGGGTATCCAGATCCCGCTGTTGGTTATTGACCGGAGAGTCATCTCGGTCATGTCTGCGTGTCTCCCGAACCCGTAGGGTCTACACACTTAAGGTTCGGTGACGCTAGGGTTGTAGAGATACATGCACATGGAAACCCGAATGTTGTTCAGAGTCCCGGATGAGATCTTGGACGTCACGAGGAGTTCCGGAATGGTCCGGAGGTAAAGAATGATATATAGGAAGTCCAGTTTCGGCCATCGGGTGAACTCCGGGGGTCACCGGGAGTGTCCCGGGACCACCGGAGGGGTCCCGGGGGTCCACCGGGTGGGGCCACCCATCCCGGTGGGGCCCCTAGGCCGCGAGGGGAAGGGGGCCAGCCCCTGGTGTGCTGGCGCACCCATATGCGCCCCCCTCCATGCGCCTAGGGTTGAAACCCTAGGGGGAGGGGGCGCCCCCTATGCCTTGGGGGGCAAGTCTGCCCCCCTGGCCGCCGCCCCACCCTGGAGATCAGATCTCCCAGGGCCGCCGCCCCCCTGGCCCCTATATATAGTGGGGGGGAGAGGGCAGCCGCACCCCAAGCCTCTGGTGCCTCTCCCCCCTCCCGTCACACTTCCTACTCCTCCACAGGGCGCCGGCGAAGCCCTGCAGGTTTTCCTGTTGCATCCACCACCACGCCGTCGTGTTGCTGGATCTCCGACGACCTCTCCTCCGCCCTTGCTGGATCAAGAAGGAGGAGACGTTGCTGTACCATACATGTGTTGAACGCGGAGGTGCCGTCCGTTAGGCGCTAGGATCATCGGTGACGAAGAACGCGAAGAGTACGACTACTTCATCCACGTTCCTTCGAACGCTTCCGCACGCGATCTACAAAAGGGTATGTAGATGCACTCCAGTATGCTCGTTGCTAGATGACTCCTTAGATTGATCTTGGTGAAGCGTAGGAAATTTTTTGAATTCTGCTACGTTGCCCAACAGTGGCATCTGAGCTAGGTCTTTGCGTAGCATCTTGCACGAGTAGAACACAAACAAGTTGTGAGCGTTGAGTTTGCTCAATTTTCTTGCCGTCACTAGTCCAATCTTGATTCGGCGGCATTGTGGGATGAAGCGGCCCGGACCGACCTTACACGTACGCTTACGTGAGACTGGTTCCACCGACAGACATGCACTAGATGCATAAGGTGGCTGGCGGGTGTCTGTCTCTCCCACTTTAGTCGGATCGGATTCGATGAACAGGGTCCTTATGAAGGGTAAATAGAAATTGACAAATCACGTTGTGGTTTTGGCGTAGTTAATAAACGTTCTTGCTAGAAAACCTATAGAAGCCACGTAAAAACTTGCAACAACAATTAGAGGTCGTCTAACTTGTTCTTGCAGCATGTGCTATGTGATATGGTATGGCCAAGAAGATGTGATGAATCATATATGTGATGTATGAGATTGATCATGTTCTTGTAATAGGGAATCACGACTTGCATGTCGATGAACTTGACAACCGGCAGGAGCCATAGGAGTTGTCTTAATTATTGTATGACCTGCGTGTCACTGAATAACGCCATGTAATTACTTTACTTTATTGCTAAACATTAGCCATAGTTGTAGAAGTAATAGTTGGCGTGACGACTTCATGAAGACACAATGATGGAGATCATGGTGTCAAGCCGGTGACAAAAATGATCATGGTGCCCCGAAGATGGAGATCGAAGGAGCAAGATGATATTGGCCATATCATGTCACTTTAATTGATTGCATGTGATGTTTATCATGTTTATGCATCTTGTTTACTTAGAACGACGGTAGTAAATAAGATGATCTCTCACTAAAATTTCAAGAATTGTGTTCCCCCTAACTGTGCACCGTTTCTAAGGATCGTTGTTCCGAAGCACCACGTGATGATCGGGTGTGATAGGTTCTAACGTTCGCATACAACGGGTGTAAGCCAGATTTACACACGCAATACACTTAGGGTTCACTTGACGAGCCTAGCATGTACAGACATGGCCTCGGAACACGGAAGACCGAAAGGTCGAACATGAGTCGTATAGAAGATACGATCAACATGAAGATGTTCACCGTTGATGACTAGTCCGTCTCACGTGATGATCGGACACGGACTAGTCGATTCGGATCATGTATCACTTAGATGACTAGAGAGATGTCAATCTGAGTGGGAGTTCATTAAAATTTGATTAAGATGAACTTAATTATCATGAACTTAGTCTAAATTCTTTACAATATGTCTTGTAGATCAAATGGCCCACGCTCATGTCACCCTCAACTTCAATGCGTTCCTAGAGAAATCCAAGCTGAAAGACGATGGTAGCAACTATACGGACTGGGTCCGTAACCTGAGGATCATCCTCATAGCTGCCAAGAAAACTTATGTCCTAGAAGCACCGCTAGGTGACGCTCCCGCCCCGGCAAACCAAGATGTTATGAACGCTTGGCAGTCGCGTTGTGATGATTACTCCCTGGTTCAGTGCAGCATGCTTTACAACTTAGAATCGGGGCTCCAAAAGAGTTTTGAGCACCACGGGGCATATGAGATGTTCTAAGAGCTGAAAATGGTTTTCCAGGCTCATGCCCGAGTTGAGAGATATGATGTCTCCAACGCATTCTACAGCTGTAAGATGGAGGAAAACAGTTCTGTCAGTGAGCACATCCTCAAGATTTCTGGGTTGCACAACCGCTTGTCTCAGTTGGGAATGAATCTCCCGGACGAAGCGGTCGTAGAAAGAATCCTCCAGTCGCTCCCACCAAGCTACAAGAGCTTCGTGTTGAACTTCAATATGCAGGGGATGGAGAAGTCCATTCCCGAGGTGTATTCAATGCTGAAATCAGCGGAGGTGGAGATCAAGAAAGAGCATCAAGTGTTGATGGTCAATAAAACTAAGTTCAAGAAGGGCAAGGGTAAGAAGAACTTCAAGAAGGATGGCAAGGGAGTTGCCGCGCCCGGTAAGCCAGTTGCCGGGAAGAAGCCAAAGTATGGACCCAAGCCCGAGACAGAGTGCTTTTATTGCAAGGGAACGGGTCACTGGAAGCGGAACTGCCCCAAATACTTAGCGGACAAGAAGGCCGACAACGTCAAAGGTATATGTGATATACATGTTATTGATGTGTACCTCACCAGCGCTCGTAGTAGCTCCTGGGTATTTGATACCGGTGCAGTTGCTCATATTTGTAACTCTAAGCAGAAGTTGCGGAATAAGCGGAGAGTGGTGAAGGACGAGGTGACGATGCGCGACGGGAATGGTTCCAAGGTCGATGTGATCGCCGTCGGCACGCTGCCTCTACATCTACCCTCGGGATTAGTTTTAAACCTTTATAATTGTTATTTAGTACCAGCTTTGAGCATGAACGTTGTATCTGGATCTCGTCTTATGCGAGATGGCTACTCATTTAAATCTGAGAATAATGGTTGTTCTATTTATTTGAGAGATATGTTTTATGGTCATGCCCCGCTAGTCAATGGTTTATTTTTGATGAATCTCGATCGTGATGATACACATATTCATAGTGTGAATGCCAAAAGATGTAAAGTTGACAATGATAGTCCCACATACTTGTGGCATTGCCGCCTTGGTCATATTGGTGTCAAACGTATGAAGAAGCTTCATGCTGATGGACTTCTGGAGTCTCTTGATTATGAATCATTTGACACGTGCGAACCATGCCTCTTGGGCAAGATGACCAAGACTCCGTTCTCCGGAACAATGGAGCGAGCAACCAACTTATTGGAAATCATACATACCGATGTGTGCGGTCCAATGAGTGTTGAGGCTCGCAGAGGCTATCGTTATGTTCTCACCCTCACAGATGACTTGAGTAGATATGGGTATATCTACTTGATGAAACACAAGTCTGAGACTTTTGAAAAGTTCAAGGAATTTTAGAATGAGGTTGAGAATCAACGTGACAGAAAAATAAAGTTCTTGCGATCGGATCGTGGGGGAGAATATTTAAGTCATGAGTTTGGCACGCACCTTAGGAACTGTGGAATTGTTTCACAATTGACACCGCCCGGAACACCTCAGCGAAACAGTGTGTCCGAACGTCGAAATCGTACTCTGTTGGACATGGTGCGATCTATGATGTCCCTCACCGATTTACCGCTATCTTTTTGGGGTTATGCTTTAGAGACTGCCGCATTCACTTTAAATAGGGCTCCGTCGAAATCCGTTGAGACGACACCGTATGAACTTTGGTTTGGCAAGAAACCGAAGCTGTCGTTTCTAAAAGTTTGGGGTTGCGATGCTTATGTCAAGAAACTTCAACCTGAAAAGCTCGAACCCAAATCGGAAAAATGCGTCTTCATAGGATACCCAAAGGAAACGATTGGGTACACCTTCTACCACAGATCCGAAGGCAAGGTCTTTGTTGCCAAGAATGGATCCTTTCTGGAGAAAGAGTTTCTCTCGAAAGAAGTGAGTGGGAGGAAAGTAGAACTTGATGAGGTGACAGTCACCCCTCCCGAACCGGAAAGTAGCACAGAGCAGGAAATTGTTCCTGAGGTGCTTACACCAACAAGGGAGGAAGTTAATGATGATGATCATGAAGAAACAGATCAAGTTACTACTGAACTTCGAAGGTCCACAAGGGCACGTTCCGCACCAGAGTGGTACGGCAACCCTGCCATGGAAATTATGTTGTTAGACAACGGTGAACCTTCGAACTATGAAGAAGCGATGGCGAGCCCGGATTCCAATAAATGGCTTGAAGCCATGAAATCCGAGATAGAATCCATGTATGAAAACAAAGTATGGACTTTGGTGGACTTGCCTGATGATAGGCACGCCATAGAAAATAAATGGATATTTAAGAAGAAGACAGACGCGGATGGTAATGTGACCATCTATAAGGCTCGGCTTGTCGCTAAGGGTTATCGACAAGTTCAAGGGATTGACTACGACGAGACTTTCTCTCCCGTAGCGATGCTGAAGTCAGTCAGAATCATGTTAGCTATTGCCGCATTCTATGATTATGAGATATGGCAAATGGACGTCAAAACGGCATTCCTTAATGGCTTCCTTAAGGAAGAGTTGTATATGATGCAGCCTGAAGGTTTTCTCGATCCAGAGAATGCTAACAAGGTGTGCAAGCTCCAGCGCTCGATTTACGGGCTGGTGCAAGCATCTCGGAGTTGGAATATTCGTTTTAATGATGTGATCAAAGCGTTTGGTTTTATACAGACTTATGGAGAAGCCTGTATCTACAAGAAAGTGAGTGGGAGCTCTGTAGCATTTCTCATATTATATGTAGATGGCATATTGCTGATGGGAAATGATATAGAATTCTTGGAAAGTGTAAAGGCCTACTTGAATAAGAGTTTTTCAATGAAGGACCTTGGAGAAGCAGCTTACATATTATGCATCAAAATCTATAGAGATAGATCAAGACGCCTCATCGGTCTTTCACAAAGTACATACCTTGACAAGATATTGAAGAAGTTCAATATGGATCAGTCCAAGAAGGGGTCCTTGCCTGTTTTGCAAGGTATGAGATTAAGCAAGGCTCAGTCCCCGACCACGACAGAAGATAGAGAAAATATGAGTGTCATTCCCTATGCCTCAGCCATAGGTTCTATCATGTATGCCATGCTGTGTAC
This sequence comes from Secale cereale, assembly GCA_902687465.1. Lineage (NCBI taxonomy): Eukaryota > Viridiplantae > Streptophyta > Magnoliopsida > Poales > Poaceae > Secale > Secale cereale. Next base: position 92,257,666 of record LR738711.1, on the reverse strand, counting down.
CAGACCTGATGTGAACCTTGCCATAAGTTTGGTAGGGAGGTACCAAAGTGATCCCGGTATGGAACACCGGACAGCGGTCAAGAACATCCTGAAGTACCTGAAGAGGACTAAGGATATGTTTCTCGTCTATGGAGGTGACGAAGAGCTCGTCGTAAAGGGTTACGTCGATGCTAGCTTCGACACAGATCTGGATGACTCGAAGTCACAAACCGGATACATGTATATTTTGAATGGTGGAGCAGTCAGCTGGTGCAGTTGCAAGCAGAGCGTCGTGGCGCATTCTACATGTGAAGCGGAGTACATAGCTGCTTGTGAAGCAGCGCAAGAAGGAGTCTGGATGAAGGAGTTCATCACCGACCTAGGAGTCATTCCAAGCGCGTCAAGCCCGATGACTCTCTTCTGTGACAACACTTGTAACGCCCCGGACACACCCGCCGGTGGTCGTTACTCCTGGCAGGATATAGACTGGCCTCACATATCAATACTAGTCTTTTCTACGCACTTTGTCCTCACTCGTGCGCACCCGGGAGCAACTTCCCGGTCGGTCACCCATCCTGAAACTACTCCAAGCTGAGCACGCTTAACTTTGGAGTTCTATCCGAGTGGACACCCGGAAAAGAAGGAATTCCTTATTGATATGAGTAGTCTATCATCCCTAATAAGCCAGGCCATCACATACACCCTCACTCAGAGGAACCGACGTCCTCGTCGGGCCACAGGAACGTTCCCTCTTGGCACAACCGTCTGTGCTTCCAGGACAGCACATGTGCCATGCCGTGTGCCACGACGGGTCACAAACGTCATGCACAACATGACTGCAAACTGTCCGCAAACATCCGTGTAACCGCGAGGGTCGGCTCTGATACCAACTTGTAACGCCCCGGACACACCCGCCGGTGGTCGTTACTCCTGGCAGGATATAGACTGGCCTCACATATCAATACTAGTCTTTTCTACGCACTTTGTCCTCACTCGTGCGCACCCGGGAGCAACTTCCCGGTCGGTCACCCATCCTGAAACTACTCCAAGCTGAGCACGCTTAACTTTGGAGTTCTATCCGAGTGGACTCCTGGAAAAGAAGGAATTCCTTATTGATATGAGTAGTCTATCATCCCTAATAAGCCAGGCCATCACATATTGTAATGCCCAGGATGGAGTTATACCTCCTACGTGTCGAGGCACGACTTAAAGGCATAAGTCCATCCTAGAATGATCTCAAGTTTGGTATCTTTGCACGACTCATGTAAAAGAGGGATTAAAAAGCAAAAGAAGATAGTTGGCTTACACTCGCCACTTCACACAATACAATAAATAAACAAATCATCATACAAAAACATCACAACCCGACTACGGGTGAAGATCCAAAAGAGAGATACCAAAACAACATAAAGCCACAAGTCAGGATCGAATCCTAGTAGAAACCACTACTGAACATCGAAACGTCACAAGCAAACAGCCACAAGCTTCATCGAACTCCCGGTGAAGCATTGAACCAACTCCTGCATCAAACTCGGCTGCACCTGCATCTGGTGTGGTGAAGTAACTATGAGCCACAGAGGACTCAGCAATCCCGTTCCCGGGTAACAAAACTATTTAAGCCATGGGTGTGGACAAGGCTGAAGAAAGAACGAGAGGTGAAGGAACAACAAGAGTCTGCAGCAGCAACTAGCACTAACTTACGTAAAAGAGAGCGAGAAGAGAAGTGCATCGGTCGAAAGATGATCACGAAGTGATCCTAGCTAAAGCCGGTCAAACATAACCCCACCGTGTTCAACTTCCGAATCCCTATTCGGAAATTGACAGTCACGGTACACACGCTGGTAGTGTATTGAAAACATTGTGTCAAGTTATCTACAACCGGAATTAACAAGCTCCCATCTGCCACATAACCGCGGGCACGGCTTTCGAAAGTTCAAACCCTGCAGGGGTGTTCCAACTTGACCCATTACAAGCCCACGATCCGCGAAGTCGCAACTCCATAGGTGGGAAGACCCGAGTATTCTCGGAATCCCGTGCTCAAGTTAAACCGAACTAAGGTAAGGCTAATCCAGCAAATCCTCCCGGCGTGTCGACACCCTGATAGTAGCCGCGCGTATCTAAGTCTCAGGACACGACCGGATGGGCGATCCTACAGGTATACCAGATACCTCGGGTTGCCCCAAGGCGGCCCTGCAGTCTCCCCGTTTGGGACCAACGCCATCAGCACTGGCCCCCCCTGCTATGTAGAATTAAGAATCCTCGAGGGAGCGACCCTCTATGCAAATTTAATTAATTAATTAAGTTGTTATTATGAGGCAAATAGTACCAAATGTTGGGACTTGCTGGAAAAGACTTAGCACTTAGCGGTTTATCAAGGGGGTCCCATACACCCCAACCGTGTTAGGAACGCATAATCAAGGAACATAACACCGGTTTATACGGTTCCTAACGGCATGAGTGGAACAAATCACCAAGCAAAAGGCTTAGCCTTCCACCCTGCCAGTATATAGATGATTTCATTTTTAAGCATTTATATAGTGTGATAAAACCCAACCACTTCAACATGAAGCAAGCATCTTCAATCTTCACCTGCAACTAACAATGCTATAAGAGGGGCTGAGCAAAGCCTACGTATAGCCAAGCAACGGTTTGCATATGTAGGTTGGTTAAACATGGCAATTGGTTACAAGTAGGAGGCTGACAGGAAGAACATGGGCATCGAGGCAAAACTAAAGATCGAGACTACTAGCAATAGGCAAAGATAGTAATGGTATCCGGGTTCGGTCATCTTGCCTGGGATTCCACAAGGGAGAAGAACGGATCCACGAAGTAGACGGAGCAACACAGACGAGAGAAACCTCACAACTCCGGAACGAAACCGAAGCTATCAAGAGAAGCAAACCGGAAAGAAAACAGACAACGCGGTAAACACACAATTCATAAACAAGGCATACGATGCACAAGCAAGCATGATGCATGTCCGGTTTAAATATGCATGGCATGGCAAAGTGCACAAACAACACTACAAGTTAAGTGGAGCTCAATATGCAACGAGTTGCATATTGACGAAACACCACATTTAATTATTTAATTGACTCTCGTTATTTACAAGACAAGATTAAAAGGGGTTTTAACATGGCAAGAGGTGAAGCATAAAGAAACTACACTATTTAGGCATTTTAAATGGGGCCGGAAAATAACAACAACATATCCGGAAAATCCCCATGGGCATGTTTAATAATTATAAGCAACCACAATTTAACATATCAATGTTGTTAACATGATGCGGATGACATGATCAAGTTTATGCAAGTTTTTATTAAAAGTTGACAAGAGAGAAGATATGAAGTATTTGTCACCGTGGTGAAAGGAAAAGGTGCCACGGCAACGATCCGAAAATGATGCAATGCAACATCTCGGTTCCGGTACTCGTTGAGACCGGTGCAAAAGATGACGGAGAACGAGTCAAACGAGATGAAAGTGGGGCGATCCCGTTGCCGGGTTCCCACGAGTCGGTGACGAGGCAACCGAGGAACATGACAAAAGGTGGAACGGGCACGAAGCACACACGAGAGACATTTCATACAACCACAACAAGCATGCACGGGTCATCGACGGGGTTATACCTTCGGAACCATCGTTCTCGGAGGGGTTCGAGGTCGTAGTGGAAGTAGCCGTAGTAGTGGAAGTAGTGGTACACGGCCGAAGAGGAAGAAGTCGTTCACGTTCGGAGAGGAAGTAGCCGTTCCGCAACTCGTAGAGGAAGTAGTTGTTCCGTTCGTCTTGGCGGTTCCACGACGGCATGAGTTGTTCACGGTCATCGGTAGTCGTTCGGGTCGTCGTTCTCGTACACGGGGCGTTTTGTAGATGTACTTGATCAGGTTGCCGGTAGTCGTACACGGGTCATCTGTCCAAAAATTACAGCACGGCACACACAAAAAAACAACAAAACTACAGGAGCAAAACAAGGCTGCACGGAGACGAGGACACGGCGTGCTGGCTCGGGCCAGACGAAGAAGAGGCCGAGGCTCTTGGCGGAGTGGCGAGGAGGACGAGACGGGGTGGTCCGGCCGAAGAGGTACTCGCGGCGGGCCGATGCTGCGACCTGGCGACCTCAGCTGGGGAAGGAAGAGGCGAGGCAGAGGCAGAACAAGTGCCTGCGGCGACGCTGGAGAAGGTGAGGTCGTGGCCACCCGTGGCTGTCTTGGTGGCGGACGGGGCCGCGGCAGGAGGATCGAGGACGGAGGGACGTGGCTCCGGGCGAAGCAGCGTCGGGGCGCTCGGGCCGTGGCGGCCAGGGCAGAGGAAGAGGAGGCCGGGCGCGGCCTGGCCTTGGCGCTGGAAGGGAGGCATCGGCCGGCCCTGGACGGTGCAGAGGAGGAGGGGGCGCGGCGCGGGCCGCCTCCTGGCGCTGGAGGACGGGGTCGGCGCAGGCTGGAGAAGGAGGGCGCGGACGGGGGGAGCCGGGGCGCTGGACGGAGGGAGGTCACGTCTGGACGCCTGGCGACGGTAGGGCGCAGCCTGCGGCGCTGCTGGAGAGGACCTCGCGGCCCTGGAGGTGATGGGGAGGCGCGAGGGAAGCGACCGGCCTGGGGCTCCTGCTGGTCGCGGACGAGGAGAGGGCGAGGCGGCGCTGCTCCTGGCCGGCCTGGGCGCAGGGCGGCAGCCATGCCTTGGCGAGGCGAGGGACGGCGCTCGGGGCCGCGGGGTCGAGGGGTGACGGTTTAGATCGAGGGAAGGGAACGAGATCGAGGGGAGAAGGGAGAGGCTCGGGCAGAGGAGCGAAACTCCAGCGCTCGAGGGAAAGGAAGGTTCGCGGGACAGAGAGCGGCTGGCGGCGGCTGGGAGTGTCGAGGGGAGAGTTAGCGCTAGGGTTCTGTGGGGGATCGGGCCAGGAGATGGTTGTGGGCCGCAGGGAAGAAGGGGAAGGAAGGTCTGGGCCGGAGTGGGCCTAGAGGGGAGGAGAAGGGAGTTGGGCTGGGAACGGCTGGCTGCCTTCTTTTTATTTCTTAAACAGAAATAAAAGAGAGAGAGAGCAAAATAAAAATAAGAAAAGAAGGCCAGAACAGAAAATAAAATATGGAACATTTTTATAAGGCTTTACGGGATATTACCAACCCAACAAAAATAGTTCCAACACAAAGGAAGTGCAAACTAAAACATTTAGCTTGCAATAAAAGGAGTTTAGATATTTAGGAGGAGCCTCGAAAATTGAGAAAAGAATTATAGGCCAGGTTTGAGGCAAAGAAATGAGATAGAAATGCATGGAGAAATATTGCAAGTGTGTTACGGTGATCCCAAACAAAATGGAATATTTATTAATATAGCTCCCTAAATATGGAGAGGCTTTTATATGTTATAAAGAGAAGACATCTTCCCTCGATTTAAATGGACCGAAGGCCCACACAGATTATTTAGGTTGAGATGCAAAATAAAATATGACATGAAGGCATGATGACATGATGCAATGCAAAAAAATAAATAACACAAGCAAAAGAAACACACGGGCAACCCGGAACATCTGGAAGCTTCGGGAACCTTCTGGAATCTTCTGGGACGTCGGTCTCGGGCGTCACAACTCTCCCACACTAACAGAGGATCTCGACCCGAGATCCTAGAGATATCACCGGGTAAAACGGAAGAGGAAGAGGTAAAACAAAGTTGCTTCTTTGACGAACGAGTGAAACCAAAGAACCTTGAGAGGTTGAACAAGTTGAAAGAAAGAAAGCAACGGAGACGAACGAAGTTAAGTGCAGTCCGGTAAAAGGAGGAACCAGGAACATAATTAGAACCTTGAAGGTTGAAAGACATGAAACAAGAGCTTACGAACCAAAAGAATATGAAACTGCAACGGTATAGCCAAGGAATAAGAATGACAGAATTTGGACAGCACTCCGTCTGAAAATGGAAGGAATTGAACAAGAACTAGAGGAGAAGGATTGTTACTTGATGAAAAATCAACAATATATTGCCTCCGAAACAATTAAAAGAATGGCACAAGGGGTAAGAAGGATTCAGACAGCACTCCGGTTAAGAAGATATGCAAAACATGAAAGGATGACGGAACTAGAATGAAGAATAGAACACTCCGGTTAAATGATAAGCAAGGGAAAAAATATGATGTTGATAAAAACGAGATGATTGTTAAAGAGAGCAATATCAGAATGCCTCCGGAATGAAAGAATAGCATATAGATCCATGAAAGAAAAGAATGGAGAAGAAAAGACAACATCTCTCAAAGTTGAATTGAAAGGCATCTTTACGAAGGGTTGAACGAAGTTGATGAAAAAATCAACAACGAAACGAATAAGCTCTTGATGTGGGCTTATGGAAAACATCTCAAGATTATGAGGTGACAACCAGCCACTAACTTAAACAATTGATTTGAATGAGATCAACAAGGAGATGAAAAACTTATTTCACCGGAATGAAAAATGAAGAGCTTGGGTCATTTATAAGCACCATAATATCAACAATCCTTAGGGAAAGCTTTTAGGTGAAATACCACCCAAGATATCTCCAACGAATAAATTGAAGGGTTGAAAAGATCTACTGAACAAAGAAAATGATGGTTTTAAATAACTCATTCCTGACAACTTTTGAATCATAAAACATGAAGGAATTGACAAGAATGACATAACACCATCTGAAAAGATAAGGTAGACAGGATTGCACTTGGAAGCATGATGAAGACTGCTTGAGCTCCAACAAGAATCTTGATGAAGACTTCAAGGATGAATTAAAACATGATGAACCACCATGTAGAACTCCGGTAAAGAAGGCATGAGAAGTGAAAGATGAAAAGAATAAGATTCAAGGCCTGCGATGAATTAGATGGAACTTGAAATGATAATTGAAATAACTTGAAGCTCCGGAAAACAAGATGAACAACTTGGAACCAAGGATATGATATGATGAACAAGCTCCAGACAAAAGAATTAAAACACCTGGAAGGAATAAGAATAAGAATTATGTCATGCATCTCCTTCACCAATTAAATTGATGACAACCAAGGATTTGGCATACTACTTATTCTCGTTGCAAAGAATTAAAGAGAGATCTAGCACAAGCTGAGAATAGTCTTGAACGACTCACCGGTAGGATTGTGAAAAGAACAAATGAATTAAAACGATAACAACGGAAGAGAAAACTTGAATGAACCACCGTAAGAATTAGGAGACGAACGAAGAGACATCATTGAAGAATATTTGGAGAACGAAGTTGAAAACTGAGAACGAAGAAATATTCTGAGATGATGGCCTTCGGAGGAACACAAGGAAAGAATTCATGAAATGCTTCAGATGGTATGAAAATAATTCCACACAATCGAAACAATAATGAGGATGGCATGAAGCTAGAACCACGAATCTTCAAGAGAACGGGCCAAGATTAAGAGAAACACTTCTCCGATCTTCAAATGCTGAGAATGAAGACGAGAAAAGCCATGAAGAATTGCTGAGCACTCCGGAATGAAGAATTAAAAGGTTGAACCAATGATGAAAAAAAAAGAATTTGAAAGCGATCTTGGAGAAGGCATGTGACTGATGGAAATCATTCTTACATCACACTTTGAAAAGAATTCTCCGGAGAAAGAAGAGTCAGGTAAGATCCTGGGAAAAGACCTGTGGGTTAAGGCCCACTCAAAGAAATCACCGTTGAAAAGATTGCTTAAGAGATATTGCACCGGTTGAGTTAAATGGCTTGAATAAGATAACAAAGATGATAATCCTCAAAATAGCTTGAACGGATTAAGAATGGAATTATGAATCTTCTGAGATACCTTGAACACTCCGGATATGAATAGCAAGAGGAAAATGATTAATTGGTGCACCGGAATAAGAAAGCATTGTGAATGAAGAAAATGATAAGATCAACACCAAAATCTTGAATTACATCCACCGGAAGAATTCGAGAACAAAAGAATGATGAACTTGAAGCTCTTGAGCATCTTCACGATAATGCACCGGACAAGAACATTGAAGGAACAGAATGCAGAAATATCACATGAATAAAATGGATACTTCATTTGAGAATTCCAGCTCCATACAGAAAAGGGAGGGAGGGTGGGTAAAACAAATACAACTTGGGGTGAGCAAAATGGACACCGGTTGAAAAAGAATTTAACATGACCATCTTGATGATCAAGAGGAATTAGCACTCCCATAGAAATATGAGAACACCGAATAGGAAAGGTATGGAATCAACATTTGACATCGAAGCAACTCGAATACCAGAATCAAAACAAGAACAAAGGATAGATGTGTAGCAGCCTAATCTTCACAATAACATCCGAACAGAGAATTGAACGAATGAATTCCGTAGGTACATCAGCTTGTCGAGAAGCCACTTGGAGAACAAAAGTAAATAAAAAGGAACAAGGATCAGATAGAACAAATACAAGATAGAAGCTTCGTTCGACATCTTTTTCGTGCTGAAAGCTCATGGAACGTGTTACAAAAGGGTTTTGTCATCCCCGGATCAGCATAGCCAAGGACCCTTTAAGATGCAACTCCCGATCAGAACAAGTCCATAAAACCACTTCACTCAATGTAGAACCCCGAACTTCATATCGTGCATCCGTTGGAAGAATGCCTAGAACTACTAGATGAACCCACCTATAGATCTCCGAAAGTTTCCAGTTATGCAATCAGGTGTTGGGGATACACGGGAAGCACCGCGCAATCAACTCTAAACCTACATCCAGGTGTATCCATCCTTCAACACATAACCAGTCTTTCTCGGAAACTGTTTACCTCGGACCTTCGAAAAGCATCCACTATAACAAGCTATGGCAATACTCTCGAACTACCTCCCCAGTACTGGGTGATGTCGGGGTTATCTTGCCACTGGCCGTATAGGAGAGATTTTCGATGTCGGCCGTCTTAAGTATTTAGTACTGCCGCGATATGCTTGTGTCAATGATACCCCGAAGCTCAACTCCTCGGGAACAGGAGGCATCGAGAACAATATCCTTGTCACAAGAACATCGAAACAATCCCAGAATACTCGCGGGATCCTAAAAAAAAATTGGTGCAATTTTTGAAAGTAGAAGAGGTAAGAGTAGACGTCAGGAGTCCTTACCAGAGAGAAAGGGGATGAGAAGCAAAGAAATCCTACTCTCCGATATAATATAGGACTCAAAAAGTTTTCAGTGTGTGCCTAGACTCAACCGTCAACGATTCGATCAAACAGTGGGGGCTTCTAGGTCGGAGAAGGCTCTGAATACCAACTTGTAATGCCCAGGATGGAGTTATACCTCCTACGTGTCGAGGCATGACTTAAAGGCAAAAGGTCATCCTAGAATGATCTCAAGTTTGGTATCTTTGCACGACTCATGTAAAAGAGGGATTAAAAAGCAAAAGAAGATAGTTGGCTTACACTCGCCACTTCACACAATACAATAAATAAACAAATCATCATACAAAAACATCACAACCCGACTACGGGTGAAGATCCAAAAGAGAGATACCAAAACAACATAAAGCCATAGGTCAGGATCGAATCCTAGTAGAAACCACTACTGAACATCGAAACGTCACAAGCAAACAGCCACAAGCTTCATCGAACTCCCCGTGAAGCATTGAACCAACTCCTGCATCAAACTCGGCTGCACCTGCATCTGGTGTGGTGAAGTAACTGTGAGCCACAGAGGACTCAGCAATCCCGTTCCCGGGTAACAAAACTATTTAAGCCATGGGTGTGGAAAAGGCTGAAGAAAGAACGAGAGGTGAAGGAACAACAAGAGTCTGCAGCAGCAACTAGCAATAACTTACGTAAAAGAGAGCGAGAAGAGAAGTGCATCGGTCGAAAGATGATCACGAAGTGATCCTAGCTAAAGCCGGTCAAACATAACCCCACCGTGTTCAACTTCCGAATCCCTATTCGGAAATTGACAGTCACGGTACACACGCTGGTAGTGTATTGAAAACATTGTGTCAAGTTATCTACAACCGGAATTAACAAGCTCCCATCTGCCACATAACCGCGGGCACGGCTTTCGAAAGTTCAAACCCTGCAGGGGTGTTCCAACTTGACCCATTACAAGCCCACGATCCGCGAAGTCGCAACTCCATAGGTGGGAAGACCCGAGTATTCTCGGAATCCCGTGCTCAAGTTAAACCGAACTAAGGTAAGGCTAATCCAGCAAATCCTCCCGGCGTGTCGACACCCTGATAGTAGCCGCGCGTATCTAAGTCTCAGGACACGACCGGATGGGCGATCCTACAGGTATACCAGATACCTCGGGTTGCCCCAAGGCGGCCCTGCAGTCTCCCCGTTTGGGACCAACGCCATCAGCACTGGCCCCCCTGCTATGTAGAATTAAGAATCCTCGAGGGAGCGACCCTCTATGCAAATTTAATTAATTAATTAAGTTGTTATTATGAGGCAAATAGTACCAAATGTTGGGACTTGCTGGAAAAGACTTAGCACTTAGCGGTTTATCAAGGGGGTCCCATACACCCCAACCGTGTTAGGAACGCATAATCAAGGAACATAACACCGGTTTATACGGTTCCTAACGGCATGAGTGGAACAAATCACCAAGCAAAAGGCTTAGCCTTCCACCCTGCCAGTATATAGATGATTTCATTTTTAAGCATTTATATAGTGTGATAAAACCCAACCACTTCAACATGAAGCAAGCATCTTCAATCTTCACCTGCAACTAACAATGCTATAAGAGGGGCTGAGCAAAGCCTACGTATAGCCAAGCAACGGTTTGCATAGGTAGGTTGGTTAAACATGGCAATTGGTTACAAGTAGGAGGCTGACAGGAAGAACATGGGCATCGAGGCAAAACTAAAGATCGAGACTACTAGCAATAGGCAAAGATAGTAATGGTATCCGGGTTCGGTCATCTTGCCTGGGATTCCACAAGGGAGAAGAACGGATCCACGAAGTAGACGGAGCAACACAGACGAGAGAAACCTCACAACTCCGGAACGAAACCGAAGCTATCAAGAGAAGCAAACCGGAAAGAAAACAGACAACGCGGTAAACACACAATTCATAAACAAGGCATACGATGCACAAGCAAGCATGATGCATGTCCGGTTTAAATATGCATGGCATGGCAAAGTGCACAAACAACACTACAAGTTAAGTGGAGCTCAATATGCAACGAGTTGCATATTGACGAAACACCACATTTAATTATTTAATTGACTCTCGTTATTTACAAGACAAGATTAAAAGGGGTTTTAACATGGCAAGAGGTGAAGCATAAAGAAACTACACTATTTAGGCATTTTAAATGGGGCCGGAAAATAACAACAACATATCCGGAAAATCCCCATGGGCATGTTTAATAATTATAAGCAACCACAATTTAACATATCAATGTTGTTAACATGATGCGGATGACATGATCAAGTTTATGCAAGTTTTTATTAAAATTTGACAAGAGAGAAGATATGAAGTATTTGTCACCGTGGTGAAAGGAAAAGGTGCCACGGCAACGATCCGAAAATGATGCAACACAACATCTCGGTTCCGGTACTCGTTGAGACCGGTGCAAAAGATGACGGAGAACGAGTCAAACGAGATGAAAGTGGGGCGATCCCGTTGCCGGGTTCCCACGAGTCGGTGACGAGGCAACCGAGGAACATGACAAAAGGTGGAACGGGCACGAAGCACACACGGGAGACATTTCATACAACCACAACAAGCATGCACGGGTCATCGACGGGGTTATACCTTCGGAACCATCGTTCTCGGAGGGGTTCGAGGTCGTAGTGGAAGTAGCCGTAGTAGTGGAAGTAGTGGTACACGGCCGAAGAGGAAGAAGTCGTTCACGTTCGGAGAGGAAGTAGCCGTTCCGCAACTCGTAGAGGAAGTAGTTGTTCCGTTCGTCTTGGCGGTTCCACGACGGCATGAGTTGTTCACGGTCATCGGTAGTCGTTCGGGTCGTCGTTCTCGTACACGGGGCGTTTTGTAGATGTACTTGATCAGGTTGCCGGTAGTCATACACGGGTCATCTGTCCAAAAATTACAGCACGGCACACACAAAAAAACAAAAAAACTACAGGAGCAAAACAAGGCTGCACGGAGACGAGGACACGGCGTGCTGGCTCAGGCCAGACGAAGAAGAGGCCGAGGCTCTTGGCGGAGTGGCGAGGAGGACGAGACGGGGTGGTCCGGCCGAAGAGGTACTCGCGGCGGGCCGATGCTGCGACCTGGCGACCTCAGCTGGGGAAGGAAGAGGCGAGGCAGAGGCAGAACAAGTGCCTGCGGCGGCGCTGGAGAAGGTGAGGTCGTGGCCACCCGTGGCTGTCTTGGTGGCGGACGGGGCCGCGGCAGGAGGATCGAGGACGGAGGGACGTGGCTCCGGGTGAAGCAGCGTCGGGGCGCTCGGGCCGTGGCGGCCAGGGCAGAGGAAGAGGAGGCCGGGCGCGGCCTGGCCTTGGCGCTGGAAGGGAGGCGTTGGCCGGCCCTGGACGGTGCAGAGGAGGAGGGGGCGCGGCGCGGGCCGCCTCCTGGCGCTGGAGGACGGGGTCGGCGCAGGCTGGAGAAGGAGGGCGCGGACGGGGGGAGCCGGGGCGCTGGACGGAGGGAGGTCGCGTCTGGACGCCTGGCGACGGTAGGGCGCAGCCTGCGGCGCTGCTGGAGAGGACCTCGCGGCCCTGGAGGTGATGGGGAGGCGCGAGGGAAGCGACCGGCCTGGGGCTCCTGCTGGTCGCGGACGAGGAGAGGGCGAGGCGGCGCTGCTCCTGGCCGGCCTGGGCGCAGGGCGGCAGCCATGCCTTGGCGAGGCGAGGGACGGCGCTCGGGGCCGCGGGGTCGAGGGGTGACGGTTTAGATCGAGGGAAGGGAACGAGATCGAGGGGAGAAGGGAGAGGCTCGGGCAGAGGAGCGAAACTCCAGCGCTCGAGGGAAAGGAAGGTTCGCGGGACAGAGAGCGGCTGGCGGCGACTGGGAGTGTCGAGGGGAGAGTTAGCGCTAGGGTTCTGTGGGGGATCGGGCCAGGAGATGGTTGTGGGCCGCAGGGAAGAAGGGGAAGGAAGGTCTGGGCCGGAGTGGGCCTAGAGGGGAGGAGAAGGGAGTTGGGCTGGGAACGGCTGGCTGCCTTCTTTTTATTTCTTAAACAGAAATAAAAGAGAGAGAGAGCAAAATAAAAATAAGAAAAGAAGGCCAGAACAGAAAATAAAATATGGAACATTTTTATAAGGCTTTACGGGATATTACCAACCCAACAAAAATAGTTCCAACACAAAGGAAGTGCAAACTAAAACATTTAGCTTGCAATAAAAGGAGTTTAGATATTTAGGAGGAGCCTCGAAAATTGAGAAAAGAATTATAGGCCAGGTTTGAGGCAAAGAAATGAGATAGAAATGCATGGAGAAATATTGCAAGTGTGTTACGGTGATCCCAAACAAAATGGAATATTTATTAATATAGCTCCCTAAATATTGAGAGGCTTTTATATGTTATAAAGAGAAGACATCTTCCCTCGATTTAAATGGACCGAAGGCCCACACGGATTATTTAGGTTGAGATGCAAAATAAAATATGACATGAAGGCATGATGACATGATGCAATGCAAAAAAATAAATAACACAAGCAAAAGAAACACACGGGCAACCCGGAACATCTGGAAGCTTCGGGAACCTTCTGGAATCTTCTGGGACGTCGGTCTCGGGCGTCACAACACTGGAGCTATTGCCATTACCAAGGAGCCCAGGTTTCACAAGAAGACCAAGCACATCAAGCGTCCTTTCAACTCCATCCGGAATTATGTTCAAGATGGAGACATAGATATTTGTAAAGTGCATACGGATCTAAATGTTGCAGACCCGTTGACTAAACCTCTTCCACGGGCAAAACATGATCAACACCAGAACTCTATGGGTGTTCGATTCATCACAATGTAACTAGATTATTGACTCTAGTGCAAGTGGGAGACTGTTGGAAATATGCCCTAGAGGCAATAATAAAAGTATTATTATTATATTTCCTTGTTCATGATAATTGTCTGTTATTCATGCTTGAATTGTATTGTACGGAAACAGCGATACATGTGTGAATATATAGACCACATTGAGTCCCTGGTAAGCCTCTAGTTACTAGCTCGTTGATCAACAGATGGTCACGGTTTCCTGACCATGGACATTGGATGTCATTGATAACGGGATCACATCATTAGGAGAATGATGTGATGGACAAGACCCAATCCTGAGCCTAGCACGAGATCGTATAGTTCGTAATGCATAAGCTTTTCCGGTGTCAAGTATTTATTCCTTAGACCATGAGGTTGTGCAACTCCCGGATGCCGTAGGAATACTTTGGGTGTGCCAAACGTCACAACGTAACTGGGTGGCTATAAAGGTACGCAACGGGTATCTCCGAAAGTGTCTGTTGAGTTGGTACGAACCGAGATTGGGATGTTGTCACTTCGTATGACGGAGAGGTACCTCTGGGCCCTCTCGGTAAGACATCATCATAATGAGCTCAAGGTGACTAAGGAGTTAGTCACGGGATGATGGATTACGGAACGAGTAAAGAGACTTACCATGACGAGATTGAACAAGGTATCGGGTATACCGACGATCGAATCTCGGGCAAAGTACCGTACCGATAGACAAAGGGAATAACATACGGGATTGAGTGAATCCTTGACACAGTGGTTCATCCGATGAAGATCATCGAGGAACATGTGGGAACCAACATGGGTATCCAGATCCCGCTGTTGGTTATTGACCGGAGAGTCGTCTCGGTCATGTCTGCGTGTCTCCCGAACCCGTAGGGTCTACACACTTAAGGTTCGGTGACGCTAGGGTTGTAGAGATACATGCACATGGAAACCCGAATGTTGTTCGGAGTCCTGGATGAGATCCCAGACATCACGAGGAGTTACGGAATGGTCCGGAGGTAAAGAATGATATATAGGAAGTCCAGTTTCGGCCATCGGGTGAACTCCGGGGGTCACCGGGAGTGTCCCGGGACCACCGGAGGGGTCCCGGGGGTCCACCAGGTGGGGCCACCCATCCCGGTGGGCCCCCTAGGCCGCGAGGGGAAGGGGGCCAGCCCCTGGTGGGCTGGCGCACCCATATGGCCCCCCCTCCATGCGCCTAGGGTTGAAACCCTAGGGGGAGGGGGCGCCCCCTATGCCTTGGGGGGCAAGTCTGCCCCCTGGCCGCCGCCCCACCCTGGAGATCAGATCTCCCAGGGCCGGCGCCCCCCTGGCCCCTATATATAGTGGGGGGGAGAGGGCAGCCACACCCCAAGCCTCTGGCGCCTCTCCCCCCTCCCGTCACACTTCCTACTCCTCCGCAGGGCGCCGGCGAAGCCCTGCAGTTTTTCCTGTTGCATCCACCACCACGCCGTCGTGCTGCTGGATCACCGACGACCTCTCCTCCGCCCTTGCTGGATCAAGAAGGAGGAGACGTTGTTGTACCGTACGTGTGTTGAACGCGGAGGTGCCGTCCGTTCGGCGCTAGGATCATCGGTGACGAAGAACGCGAAGAGTACGACTACTTCATCCACGTTCCTTCGAACGCTTCCGCACGCGATCTACAAAAGGGTATGTAGATGCACTCCAGTATGCTCATTGCTAGATGACTCCTTAGATTGATCTTGGTGAAGCGTAGGAATTTTTTTGAATTCTGCTACGTTGCCCAACACTAGTTTGGTGTGATATTGCTAGGGTTTCGATGACGAGGGAGCGAATCCGCTTTTCCTGTGTCTCGAGCTGTTGTTCTCTGTCCTGAACCATCGCCGGGATGTCCCTTTATATAAGAGGTGACGCCTGGTCCGGTTTACAGAGTCCCGAGGTTGGCTCATAAACATGTCCGCCGCGGTCTCTATTCTTTCTATCTTACATCACAAGTTACATAGTATGACGGTTTACAATTCATGGGCCCTAATACTTGGGCTCTAAACCTCTTGGGCTAAAATCTCTTGCTTCATGCTCCGCTGGGCTTTAATAAGATAATCTTGATAACATAAACCGGCCCCTCCTGGGCGATTTATACCAGGTAGTAATATCCCTGACATTAGGCTCCAGATTGATTTGAACATGTTCATGTCAATCTTCAACGTATTGTACAAATCTTCCTTTCCGTGGCTTCAGAATGCTTCATAAACCGGTGTGACGTCATCTTCTCAGATCAGTTTAAACCGCAGTGATGTCATCTGCGCATTTAATACTTGTACCTGTTTTTTATCTTTATTCATTAAAGCTCCGAAGATCGAGGCGACAGTATCGTCCATATCCACTTTTTAGGCTCCTCGATTCCCGCGCCTGCCGTTTTATCCCTTCGGCTTATAAATAGGGCAGAGGGGCATCTCTTCCCCCCCCCCTTGCCTATTCTTTTTCCTCTGTCCACTCACGCTCGAGCTCCGCCGCCGTTCGTCGAGCTCTGCATCTTCGTCAAGCCAGGCCGCTGCATCAACCTGATCGTTTCCAGAGATTCGCCAGTGCTTCTCCGCACTCGTCGCCTCAGGTACATCTTCTTCTTCCCCGTTCATAGATCTTGGTTCTAGGGTTTCCTCATACGAGCTCGCTAATAAGTCCTTGTTCTTTGCGGTTCTTCACCATAGCCCAGTAGCTTCGCCGTAGATCTAAGTCTCCTAGTTGATAACTGTGAGAGTAGCTCTGCTTCTTCCCCGTGGCTTGATCTTTCCCAATATGACTAGTTAGATTGCATCTGCTAAGTTCTTCATCGCGTCCGCTGTATGTAACCTTGAATATCTCTGAATTTTCAACATGCTGTAGATCCATATTTCCCTGCTGTCTGAGGGAAAGCTGTTTTTCACACTTCAGATCTGCGCCTTGTTTACCTTTGTCGGCGGTTTAGCTTTTCCAGATTCTATGATCCGGTAAATGTCACTGTTATAGTTGTTCCAGATACCTTAATCCGGTAGATACCATTAGGCCTGCCTAAACCGCCGTTAGACCAGTACCTTTATAAAGCACGCCGGTTTAAACTTGCTTGGATTATAAACCGGCTCTTCATTGTATTTTCAGCCCTTTCCTTCCGAAAAAATGACCACTCGATCCAAACGGTTTGTCTCCTGCAACTGGGTTCCATCCCGGATTACTGAGGATGATCTCGAGAAAATGGCCTCGATTGGCGGTTTGGGTCCGAAAAATGTCCTTCACTGGAGGGTTCCCGGATCAGAATGTCCTCCAAAGCCCAAAGAAGGAGAAGTCGTCATCTTCTTCGATCACTTGGCCCGGGGATTCAACCTTCCCGAGTCAAAATTCTTCCGTGATGTGTTAGCATACTTCCAGCTTCATCCACAAGATATTGGTCCCAACTCTGTATCAAATATTTGCAACTTCCAAGTCTTTTGTGAAGCTTATCTGCAAGAGGAGCCGTCAGTGGAGCTATTCCAGGATTTCTTTCACCTAAACCGTCGTATTGAATTTCATGACGGTCCAAACACTGAACTTGGTGGGATGTCTATTCAGAAAAGGAAGGATGTTAGTTTTCCTCATGCCACTCTCCACAGCCATCCAAAGGACTGGAACCAGACTTGGTTTTACTGCGTAGACACTTCACCGGAAGATGAAAATCCCTTGCCGGGTTATCGCTCCCACCGTCTTCCAGAGAACCATCCTTTTCCACAGCGGCTAAGTGCCCAGGAACGAGCTCAGTACGCCCCTCAGCTTTCAAAGCTCAGGGCCTTTGTGGCCAACGGTCTGACTGGTGTTGACTTCGTCCGCTGCTGGATTTCTTGGAGTATTCTCCCGCTAAGCCGGCGCTCCGGTTTAATGTGTGAGTATACTGGGAATCGCAAAGACCCTTCGCGCCACACAGAGATGGTGCTGCCAGAAAACGAGATTAATGAATCCGTCAAGAAGCTGCTGAATTTACCTCTAGAAGCTTGTAGTCAGACCGGCTTGGCACCCTTCTGTGTGACCAACAAACCACCATCGGTAAGAAACTTTTCCCTATTATTTTGCTTTGTTTTAATCCGTCTGCAGTACTTGTCTTGAAATGTCTTTATTTCTTTCAACAGGACAATGACCCTTTCTGGAAAAGGAAGACCCAGGATAAACCGGCGAAAGCAGCTCGCCAAAAGACCCAAGCTGTCAAAAGAAACAAGAAGAAGAACACTGCCGCGTCGGGATCCAATGCGGAAGAAGATGATCCGGCTTCTGAGGTACCACCTAATTCTTTTGATTTCCTTGCCTTTCCTTTGTCTGCATTTTTATTAACAATGACTGTTCCCAGGGTCATGCCGAAGGCAGTAAAGCGGACGATGTTGAGGTAATCACTCTTTCCTCCGATTCAGAACCGCTGCCACCACCAAAAATTCGTCGGACAGTCCGGAAATTTCAATGTTCTCATCCTTATGCTTATTTGGATCCAAACTTTCTTTTGAAGAAGCAGCAACATGAAGCTCGCCGCACCACTCGCCATAGTGGCCATGCGATTGAATCCACCGGATTAACGCACACTCCAACTCGGAAGCGTCGTTTCAAGGTTTTACTCACTCCAACTGCTCTTTACCCCAAAGCAGGTCTTATTCGACAACCCCTTAATTCGTTTGATTCGAATTATCAGGAAACTCCTCACTCTTCTTCTCGCGAATCCACAGCCACTCAGATTCCTCCCCTCAAGACTGTTCCTGGGTAAGCTGCCTTTTGCTTTTGCCGGTTTAACACTTGTTCTTGACTCTTCTGATTTTCATTATCTTTAACTTTTCACAGTAAGCCCAAGCCTAGCAAAAAGGCCAAACTGAGTAAACCGACAGTTGATAATACTACTCCTGAACCGGCAGAAGATCCTGAGCTTGCTGAACCTTCGGAAGATAACGTTGAGATTCCGCATGATGATCCTCCTCCTATGGATCAAGACGTCTTTGTTGATCAGGGGAGCGATCCAATGGATCATGACCTTGAACCGGCCAGCCCTGCCTGGGCTAGCCCTGCTCCTGCTAGTCCTCCTAAACAAGCGGCCGCTTCACCTGGCGATGTTGAAATCATTGGGACCGGCTTTACCACTCCAGGGGAGCCTGTTGCTTTGACCAAGCATACTGCCAAGGAAGAATTTCTCAACAAAGACAAGGGCAAGTGGAGTACTGACTTGTCCAGCTATACTCAGCTCAGCGCCCAGGAGCTTCATTCCGGATATTTAAACCGACTACATACCAGCCGCGATTATGAAGCTGGATTGGTAAACTTGATGAAGGAGCGTTATGAGGTAACTTCTCCTTTGTCTTGTCCTCTATTTCTGCTTGTGTCTTGTAACTGTATCTTTACTCCATCGTAGCCCCTAAGTGCCGGTTTAGCCTTTTAGGGTGAACCTAGACTTCAGTAGATCTAGTAGATAGCTTTGTTCTGCACATGTGTAGCCCCCAAGGGCCGGTTTACTTCCTTTAGGATGAACCGGGACTTCTGTTTTCACTGCAAATGTACATTAGCCCCCAAGTGTCAAGTGCATAACTTGTTATGTGCTTGGGACTTTGACTGAAAATGCCTCATGAATATATAATATGCTTTCCTTTTGCCAGGCTGATTTAAACCGGAAGACCTCTGAAGTAACCGAGCTCCGGGACACTTTGAAGTTCCAAGAAACTGCTGCTCTTAAGGTCAAGGACGAACTGGCACTTGCCTTAGCAAGTATAGAGAAGCTGAAAAAGACTTTGAAACAGAGCGGTCAGTCCGGGACACTGAAGAGGCTGCTTTGGAGAAGAAAGCTAGTGACGCGGAGGCTGCTCTTAATCCGATAACAGAGTAGCTGTCCGGATTGAGGCAGCAAATAAATGACATGATGTCCGCCATATTTGGTAAGTACTGTTAACATAACTCTGATCCTTGCCATCATGTACCGTTCCGGATTAATTTAGAATTTTAACACAGGGAGGCGCATCACTCATCTTGGCGATGATGTGCGAAAGAAATTGAAAGCTGCATACACTCTGGTGGAGCAGCTATATTCCGGTGCTCAGAGGGCTATCAGTGTTATCTCGCACAACAAACCGGCTCCTACCACCATCCAGGGTACCTTGGAGAAGATGTCCATTCTGCGTGCCCGCCTCGTAGAGGTGAAGAAGTCGTCTGCAATCGCAGGTGCTCTGATGGCTTTGACTCGAGCGAAGGCTTGGGTTCCTGACTTTGATCCGGCTGAGGCAATGGACGGCTACCCAAGCATGAAGGAAGACGAATCAACCTTTTCCAACAATGACTTACGTGCCTTAACCAAGGATATGCGGCCTCTGGCTAGCAAACTTGCTGACGAAGCCGATCTATCTAGATATCATCCAGGATATGATGCGGAGAATGTGCGGGCAGAGCGTCCGGCTTATGAGATTGAAAATCTTATTCCGCTCGTCCGTAAGCACACCTTTGCTCCTGACATTGATCCGTCAGACCTCATAAATGACGAAGTTTATTTCCGAGAGCTGGCCAAGATTGACTGGACTACTATTGACTTCCAGCAGTTGGAAGAATCCGCCAAAGAACCGGAGCAAGCTGATCCGCAATCTTCACGGTGAGCTGACGCAAAATCTTAAATCAGCGTCGGTTTAACTTTATGTCTCGGTACTTTGAGAAAAAATGATATTCTTTTGGGCCTTCCGGCGCCTTGTAATAGGATAACTGAGATATTCTGTGTTCGTCCCATACTATATTTTGTGAGATTGCTTCAATTGGCAATTTCTTAATATGTCCTGCTTTCAATGCTTTTGATGGTTTATTCTACATGTTTCTACATAAAACAATGTTGAAAATGTCCTGGCGCTTTATCGCTGGATGGGTCATAATGCCCAAACACATGGTCTAAGTTTTGAACTTGAACTGTGTATAGAATATAAAAGAAGTATCATACCTGTGATTAAGTGTATTATAATGAACCTTAATCCGGTAGGAAGAGATAATGATCCAAGGTGCAAGTATTGATGACTCCCTTGATTGTCTGTCGGTTCATCATGAAAACCGAACCGAGTTATGATGAACTCCGGTTTAGTTGTAGTTAGTACTGGTGTTTGTAACCCAGACTAGAACTCTGTAAACGCAGATGTAGTGGCAACTTATAGTCATCCACTCCCTGAATTGATGGACTTGGTTAAAAACCAATGACCTTGAAGATAAAGATTTGAGAAAACATAAAACATAAAAATAAATTTTTGGGCAAATAAGACCATGTAGTCGAGGCTTTTTACGAGCTGTCAGGCTCCAAATTCGAGGCTTTTTATGAGCTGCCAGGCTACTATCATTAACCATTTTGCAAAGCCTGTTAAGATGGTCCTCAATCCTTAATCAAATCATCAATGTTCAATGCTACCAAGTTCAAAAATTTGTAAAGATTGACTTGTGTAATCACTTGATGATCGTCAATTTAATGTTACCAAGTTCAGAGTCTGCAAAGATTGACTTGTGTGTACGTTCGACGGGTCGTACTAGGTTTACCTGGACGGAGTGACTTACTTGATGCAGGCAGGCTAATCCGGGGTTTTAGGTGTATACACCAAGCTTCCAAGCCGTGTTTACTACAAGGGTTGTCAACTCGTTGATGTCTTGCATCAGGAGCCCCCAGGTAGCATTTGAGCTATGCTTGTCGGGGCCTATGTTTGAGTTGTGCTAAGCATCAAACTCTCTTTTGCCCCTCATCATCATGTGGGAATTGCCAAAGCAACCAGAGTTGTGCTCTTATGATGGCCTTGATGTGTTCGCCGGTTTAAGAGGCCATAGGAACTCCCTTGCACACGGAAGCCCCCATGTGACAAACTCTTATGAAAAAAGGCGGTTGATACCCCGCTTTGTCGGGGGCGCCGGTTTATTATATTGATCATAATATATACATTGTATAGATATGTACATAAAATGGAGCCTATGGCTCAGGTGTAGTAAGGTCGAAGAAGAGCGATGTTCCACGGCCGTCTGGTCTCCTCCTCCGCTGTACGTGGGTCCTTATGTTCTCGAACGTCTACGAGGTAGTATGATCCATTGTGCAGGTTCATGCTGACCACAAAGGGTCCTTCCCAAGGTGGGGATAGCTTGTGCATGTTTTTCTGGTCTTGGATGAGCCGGAGCACCAGATCTCCTTCTTGGGGATAGCTTTGTTCAGGTCTGTATAATCAACACACATTCGCCAAGTGCCATTTTTCTTAAGCACTAGCACCGGATTAGCCAACCACTCTGGATGAAAAACCTCAACTATAAAGCCTGCCGCCAAGAGCCTAGCCACTTCTTCTCCAATAGCCTTGCACCTTTCTTCATTGAAGCGGCGCAGATATTGCTTAACCGGTTTAAACTTAGGATCAACATTAAGAGTGTGCTCAGGGAGTTCCCTCGGTACACCTGGCATGTCAGAAGGTTTCCATGCAAAAATGTCCCGATTCTCACGGATGAACTCGATGAGCACGCCTTCCTATTTCGGATCTAGGTTAGCACTGATGATGAACTTATTGGATGAATTGCTAGGAACAAAGTCAACATGTTTGGTCTCTTCAGCTGATTTGAACTTCAAGGCCAGATCATGCTCTGTGGTTGGTTTCTTCAGCGGAGACATATCTGCCGGATCAACATTATCTTTATAAAACTTTAGCTCCTCAATTGCACAAGCCGCCTCAGCATAGGCTGCATCACCTTCCTCGCACTCCAATGCAATCTTGCGACTCCCATGGACTGTAATGGTTCCCTTGTGTCCTGGCATCTTGAGCTGTAGATAAACATAACACGGCCTTGCCATAAACTTGGCGTAAACCGGCCGCCCGAACAAGGTGTGATACGGGCTCTTGATCTTTACCTCTTCAAAGGTCAAGGTCTCCGACCTGGAATCATGTTCATCTCAAAGGTAACCTCCAAATCTATCTTGCCAACTGGATACGTGGATTTACCGGGTACCACCCCGTGAAAAACCGTGTTGGGCCGCCGAAGCTTCTTATCCGTCAACCCCATGCGCCGGAAAGTCTCATAGTATAAGATGTTGATGCTGCTGCCTCCGTCCATAAGCACTTTGGTAAACTTGTAGCCACCCACCTGAGGTGCCACAACCAGAGCCAGCTGACCCGGATTATCAACTCGGGGCGGATGATCCTCTCGGCTCCACACAATGGGTTGTTCTGACCAACGCAGTAACGTGGCACCGCCGGTTCAACAGAATGCACTGCCCTCTTGTGAACCTTCTGGTCACGTTTACACAAGCTCGTGGTGAAGACATGATACTGCCCACTGCTCAACACCTTCGGATTATTATGATATCCAAATTGTTGCTGCTGTTGACGCTGTTGATTTCCCTGATTGTTATAACCGCCCTGGCCGTGCTGCTAGTTATGCTGATTGTGCCCGTTGTGGTTGTCATTATTGCCTTGGTACCCTGAATCAGATCCTCCACCTTGATAACCCGGCCCTTGAAAACCGGGGCCTGACCCGCCGGATAGTCCGTGACCGTACCGAGCCCGGTTCATGAATTCCTACATAATAAAACAGTCCTTCGAGAGGTGTGTAGCTGGCTTTTCTGTTGTGCCGTGCTTCGGGCAAGGTATGTTCATCTGGCGTTCCAGATTAATAGGCGGCCTCCCATTTTGTGGGGGCGGTCTACCCTTGCGGTGCTGTCCATCCTCCTGAGCATTGGTGTTGGCCACAAAATCCGAATTACCATCCGCTTTACGCTTACCGTTGTATCCTTGATTCGCCGGATTGGGCTACGGCGCTTTACCATTCTTGTTTACCTTCCCTGACTTGTCACTATCGGTGTCTAGGTATTTGGTATTATCGGAGTCCTCATACTTTACCAAAGCGCCCATGAGAGTCCCCATGTCATCACAATTATGCTTAAGTCGTCCCAACTTCAATTTCAAAGGTTCAAACCGGCAATTGCCTTCCAAGGTTACCACTGTTGTGCTTGGGTTGATGCTATTGGAGGAATGCAGGATCTCTGACACTCGACGCACCCAACTACTTGTAGACTCATGCTCTCCTAGAACGCAGGCAGCTAGATCGACGACAGACATTGGCTGCTTTCACGTGTCCTTGAAGTTATTGATAAACCGGCGGCGCAATTCGGCCCATGATCCGACGGAATTGGGCGGCAAGCCCTTCAGCCAGGTGCGAGCTGTGCCTTCTAGCATCATTGTGAAATACTTAGCGCACGCTGCATCATCCACATCCAGCATCTCCATTGCCATCTCATAGCTCTCAACCCATGCTTCCGGGGACAGACCCGCCGTGTAATTGGGCACCTTGCACGGTCCTTTGAAATCCTTGGGCAGTTTCACATTCTGCAAAGCGGGAGTAAGACAAGGCACTCCCAGGGAGCTAGACATAACCCCCGGTTCAACTGTGGTAGAGGGACGAACCGGCGTTGCCTGACGGGCTTCGTGATGTGCTGTTATTTCGGCCTCCCGGCGTTGCCTGCCCTGATCCACTACGTTCTGAGCATTCGCGTCTCCTCCTGCCGGATCATCCTGCCGCGGCGGATTACGTCTTCGTGCACTACTTGACACGGCCGGTTCGTCCAGACGCCTAGTGTAACTCCGGCTTGGGCGAGGAGTTGAATGAATCCTCTCACGACTGTGAGAATAAGCTTCCTGTTGAGTTAGTGCCGTCTGCAAAAACTCCCTGGCCCGTCGTGCCTCTACTGCTATAGGGGATGTTCCTTCAATGGGAAGAGCGGCCAGTCCTGAAGCGGCAGCAACTATGTTATCCAACAGATTAGAGTAATGACCAGGAGGGGTGGGCACATGCTGTGATGGTACAACCTGGCGGTTTGGCTCCGCGGCCGGCGGCTGGACTGACGCTCCCATGCCCGGTGCCCCTCCCCGGTTCACCTCCGGCTGGTTACTGGTTCCTGCTCCTGGCGTGCTAAAGAGGTTTCTTGCCTCATAAACCGGTGGCAAGCGAGATCGCTGCCTCCTCATCATCACCTGGTGTGAAGCGGTCAGTGTTGGGGAACGTAGCAGAATTTAAAAAAATTCTACGCTTTCACCAAGATCAATCTAAGGAGTCATCTAGCAACGAGCATATTGGAGTGCATCTACATACCCTTGTGTAGATCGCGTGCGGAAGCGTTCGAAGCAACGAGGAAGAAGTAGTCGTACTCTTCGCGTTCTTCGTCACCGATGATCCTAGCGCCGAACGGACGGCACCTCCGCGTTCAACACACGTCCAGTACAGCAACGTCACCTCCTTCTTGATCCACCAAGGGGGGAGCAGAGGTCGTCGGAGATCCAGCAGCACGACGGCGTGGTGGTGGATGCAGCGGGAAATCCTACAGGGCTTCGCCGGCGCCCTGCGGAGGAGGAGGAAGTGTGACGGGAGGGGGGAGAGGCGCCAGAGGCTTGGGGTGCGGCTGCCCTCTCCCCCCACTATATATAGGGGCCAGGGGGGCGCCGGCCCTGGGAGATCTAATCTCCAGGGGGGGCGGCGGCCTAAGGGGGGAACTTGCCCCCCAAGGCATAGGGGGCGCCCCCTCCCCCTAGGGTTTCAACCCTAGGCGCATGGAGGGGGGCCCATATGGGTGCGCCAGCCCACCAGGGGCTGGCCCCCTTCCCCTTGCGGCCTAGGGGCCCCACCGGGATGGGTGGCCCCACCCAGTGGACCCCCGGGACCCCTCCGGTGGTCCCGGGACACTCCCGGTGACCCCCGGAGTTCACCCGATGGCCGAGACTGGACTTCCTATATATCATTCTTTACCTCCGGACCATTCCAGAACTCCTCTTCACGTCCGGGATCTCATCCGGGACTCCGAACAATATTCGGGTTTCCACGTGCATGTATCTCTACGACCCTAGCGTCACCAAACCTTAAGTGTGTAGACCCTATGGGTCGGGAGACACGCAGACATGACCGAGACGACTCTCCGGTCAATAACCAACAACGGGATCTGGACACCCATGTTGGTTCCCACGTGTTCCTCAATGATCTTCATCGGATGAACCACTGTGTCAAGGATTCACTCAATCCCGTACGTTATTCCCTTTGTCCATCGGTACGGTACTTGCCTGAGATACGATCGTCGGTATTCCCGATACCTTGTTCAATCTCGTCATGACAAGTCTCTTTACTCGTTCCGTAATCCATCATCCCGTGACCAACTCCTTAGTCACCTTGAGCTCATTATGATGATGTCTTACCGAGTGGGCCCAGAGGTACCTCTCCGTCGTACGGAGTGACAACATCCTAGTCTCGGTTCGTACCAACTCAACAGACACTTTCGGAGATACCCGATGCGTACCTTTATAGCCACGCATTTACGTTGTGACGTTTGGCACACCCAAAGTATTCCTACGGCATCCGGGAGTTGCACAACCTCATGGTCTAAGGAATAAATAATTGACACCGAAAAGCTTATGCATTACGAACTATATGATCTCGTGCTAGGCTCAGAATTGGGTCTTGTCCATCACATCATTCTCCTAATGATGCGATCCCGTTATCACCGACATCCTATGTCCATGGTCAGGAAACCGTGACCATCTGTTGATCAACGAGCTAGTAACTAGAGGCTTACCAGGGACTCATTGTGGTCTATATATTCACACATGTATCGCTGTTTCCGTACAATACAATTCAAGCATGAATAACAGACAATTATCATGAACAAGGAAATATAATAATAATACTTTTATTATTGCCTCTAGGGCATATCTCCAACAGTCTCCCACTTGCACTAGAGTCAATAATCTAGTTACATTGTGATGAATCGAACACCCATAGAGTTCTGGTGTTGATCATGTTTTGCCCGTGGAAGAGGTTTAGTCAACGGGTCTACAACATTCAGATCCGTATGCACTTTACAAATATCTATGTCTCCATCTTGAACATAATTCCTGATGGAGTTGAAACGGTGCTTGATGTGCTTGGTCTTCTTGTGAAACCTGGGCTCCTTGGCTGTGACGCCCGAGACCGACGTCCCAGAAGATTCCAGAAGATTCCAGATGTTCCGGGTTGCCCGTGTGTTTCTTTTGTGCTTGTGTTTTTATTTTTGCATTGCTTCATGTCATCATGCCATCATCTCATTAATTTTTGCAACAAAATAAATTGTGTGGACCTTCGGTCCATTTAAATCGAGGGAAGGTGACTTCTCTTTATAACATATAAAAGCCTCTCAATATTATTAGGGAGCTATATTAAATATTCCATTCGTTGGAATTAACCCAACACACTTGCATATTTTCCTCATGCCTTTTCACCTCGAGTTTCTCCATCTAAACCTCCCCTATATTCTTTTCTCAATTTTCGAGGCTCCTCTAAACCTAGACTCCTTTTAAACTCCTTTAAGACAAGCTATTTATTTTAGTTTGCACTTCCCTTTTTGTTGGAACTATTTTTGTGAGGTTGGAATTATTCCGTAAAGCCTTACAAAAATGCCCATCATTTTATTCTTTCTTTGCCTCTTTTCTTTTTATTTTTGGCTCTCCTTATTTGTTTTATTCTGCTAAGTAATAAAAAGAGGAGCAGCCAGGCCAATAGGCCCATCTCCTTCCTCCCTCCTTGGCCCAAGGCCATTCTGGCCCAGCCGCCTCAGCCTTTGGCCCGCTCCCACTACACCAAACCCTAGCGCTCAGCCCGAGCCTCGCTCTCCCTCTCGATGCCTCCCAGCCGCCGCACCCATTCCTCCCGATTCCCTCTCCCTCTCCCTCGCTCACCTCTCTGTCCCCGACCCCCTCGTCCGCTCGAGCCCAATCTCACCTCGAGCCTCTCCCGCATCGACCCGCTAGCCTCTGCCTCTTCCCCCGACGCCATCTCCTCCTCCCGAGCGCCGACCACCTCCCTCTGTTCCCGCGCCGGCCAGGCCCTCTGGCTTCCTCCTCGGCCCTCCTCCGCGCCTGTCCCTCGATCTCCCTCCGTCGCTATGGGAGCCGCCCCGCAGCTGGCGCCCTCCTCCGCGGCCAGGCTCCCCTCTGGCCGGATCCCACAGCGCCGCGACGGCCCCGAGCAGCCTCCTTCGCCAGCAACCAGAGGCCCGCGCCTCCGGCTCCCTCCTCGAGCCAGGGCCCCGACGTTCCCCTCCAGGAGCTCCCCTGCTGGCCGGCCTCGTCCAGTCTCCGGTCCGACGCCGTGGTGCCTTGGTGGCCCGCACCTTCCCTTGCAGCACCACGAGCCCCGCGTCCGGCCACCGGATCCCGCGGCCCCTGCCTCGCCGTGCTGCCGCTGTTTTTTTTTGTGTGTGTGTTGCTTGTGCTGTGGAGTTTGACAGGAGACCCGTGTACGAGACCGAGACCCCAAGTACCCCTCCGGATATGAGTACATCTACGAACGAGTTCGTCTACCGTCGCCCGGAAAAGACGGATGCGCCAAGTACATCTACGAACGAGTTCGTCTACCGTCAACAAGACCGAGACACCGAGTACCACGACGACCCGAACGACTACCGATGACCGTGAACAACTACCGCCGCCGTGGAACCGCCAAGACGAACGGAACAACTACTTCCCACTACGAACGTGTACCCCTACGTCGACGACGACCGCGACAAGTACCACTACCGACGCCCGGATCCGTCGGCACCCTCAAGTACCTCTACGGCATGTACCTCCACCGTCGCCGAGTACCACTACTTCCTCTACGACCCGTGTACGACTCGCGAGAACGACTCCTTCCTCTACGCTCTCGAACCGCCCCGTGAACGTTTGTTCCGAAGGTATAACCGCCGAGCCGATGACCCGTGTGCTTGCTTGTGTTGTATGAAATGTCTCCCGTTTGTGCCTCGTGTCCGTTTCATCCCTTTTGTCATGTTCCTCGGTTGCCTCGTCGCCGACTCGTGGGAACCCGGCAACGGGTTCAACCCACTTCCATCTCGTTCACTCCATCTTTCCTTTTGCACCGGACTCTCAACGAGTTACCGGAACCGATATGTTGCCGTGGCATCATTTTCGGATCGTTGCCGTGGCACCCCTTTCTTTCCACCACGATGACAAATGCTTCATATCTCTCTTGTCAACCTTTTAATAAAAATTGCATAAACTTGATCATGTCATCCGCATCATGTTAACAACATTATATATGTGTGAATTGTTGTTGCTTTAATAATTATTAAACATGCTCATGGGGATTTTCCGGATATGTTGTTGTTATTTTCCGGCCTCATTTAAAATGTCTTAATAGTGTAGTTTTATTATGCTTCACCTCTTGCCATGTTAAAAACATTTAACCTTGTCTTGTAAATAACG
Organism: Secale cereale; assembly: GCA_902687465.1. Lineage (NCBI taxonomy): Eukaryota > Viridiplantae > Streptophyta > Magnoliopsida > Poales > Poaceae > Secale > Secale cereale. The sequence goes on along the minus strand of LR738711.1, from coordinate 92,228,622 downwards.
AGAGTCAACTAAATAATTATAATGTGGTGTTTCGTCAATATGCAACTCGTTGCATATTGAGCTCCACTTAACTTGTAGTGTTGTTTGTGCACCTTGCCATGCCATGCATAATTAAACTAGACATGCATCATATTTGGATGTGCATCGTATGCCATGTTTGTGTTTGTGTGTTTACCGTGTTGTTTTCTTCTTTCCGGTTGCTTCTCTTGTTAGCTTCGGTTTCGTTCCGGAGTTGTGAGGTTTCGCTCGTCTGTTGCTCCGTATTCTTCATGGATCCGTTCTTCTCCCTCGCGGAATCCCAGGCAAGATGATCATACCCTTGGATACCTTTACTACCATTGCCATGCTTAGTTGTCTCGATGCTATCGTTACATGTCGCGATACCCATCTTTTATGTCAGCCTCTCCTTGTTGCCATGAAACCTCTAACCTTGACACCTTCCTAGCAAAACCACTGTTTGGCTATGTTACCCGCTTGCTCAGCCTCGCTTGCTCAGTCCCTCTTATAGCGTTGTTAGTTGCAGGTGAAGATGAAGTCCGTTCCAGGAGGGAACTTGTTGTTGGTTTTATCACAATATCTATTAATATTATTAACACACCTATATACTGGGCATGGGTGGAAGGCTTGGCCTTTTGCTCGGTGTTTTGTTCCACTCATGCCACCTTAGGCGCCTATAAACCGGCATTATGTTCCTTGATTTTGCGTTCCTTACACGATGGGTGAAATGGGGACCCCTTGACAGTTCGACTTTGAATAAAACTCCTCCAGCAAGGCCCAACATTGGTTTTAATTTGCTCATAATAACAACTTAATTAATTAATTAAATTTTGCATAGGGAGTTAGCGCTACCCGAGGTTTCTTAATTCTACATAACAGGGGGGGCCAGTGCTGATGGTGTTGGTCCCAAACGGGGGTCCTGCAGGGCCGCCTTGGGGAAACCCGAGGTATCTGGTATACCTGTAGCATCACCCATCCGGTAGTGTCCTGAGACGAGATACGCGCGGCTACTATCAGGGTGTCAACACACCGGGAGGTCTTGCTGGACTTGTTTTACCATTGTCGAAATGACTTGTGCTACCGGGATGCCGAGCCTGATCGGATTTTCCCTAAGATAAGGGGTGATGATATTATATTCATCACTTCAGCTAATCGTGAGAGCTTGTGATGGGCTAAGTTGGAACACCCCTGCAGGGTTATGATCTTTCGAAAGCCATGCCCGCGGTTATGTGGCAGATTGGAATTTGTTAATGTCCGGTTGTAGAAAACTTGACAGAGGATCTGAAGTAAAACACACAACTGTGTGAGTAACCGTGACTGTCTCTTTTCACTTTGAGAAGAGAACACGGTGGGGTTATGTTTGACCGTATGTAGTTAGGATCTTTAGCGATCACCTCTTTTGTGACCGTTTGCGTAGATGCTCTTCTCATTCTGGTACTCGTAAGTTAGCCACCATATTGTGCTTAGCCGCTGCTGCAACCTCACCACTTTGCCTCTTCCTACCCACAAAGCTTTGCTAGTCTTGTTACCCATGGTTATGGGATTGCTGAGTCCTCGTGGCTCACAGATACTACAACACCAGATGCAGGTTCAACCGAGTATGAAGCAGGAGCTGGTTCAAGTTCTTCTCTGGGAGTTCGATGAAGAGTGTGGCCGAATGCTTGTGATGTTTTCGACGATCAGTAGTGGTTTCTACTAGGATTCGATCCTGACCTGTGGCTTTATGTTGTTTTGGTATCTTTCTTTTGGTTCTTACCCGTAGTCGGGCTGTGATCTTTTGAATGATGTATTGCTTATGTATTGTATTGTGTGAAGTGGCGAGTGTAAGCCAACTATCTCCTTTTGCAATTTAATCCCTCTTTTACATTAGTCGTGCAAAGATACCAAACTTGAGATCATTCTAGGATGGGCTTATACCTTTAAGTCGTGCCTCGACGCGTAGGAGGTATAGTCCCATCCTGGGCATTACATTGGTACTGGCAATAGCACCAGTGTTGTCACATAAGAGAGTCATCGGGCTTGACGCGCTTGGAATGACTCCTAGGTCGGTGATGAACTCCTTCATCCAGACTCCTTCTTGTGCTGCTTCGCAAGCAGCTATGTACTCCGCTTCACATGTAGAATGCGCCACGACGCTCTGTTTGCAACTGCACCAGCTGACTGCTCCACCATTCAAAATATACACGTATCCGGTTTGTGACTTCGAGTCATCCAGATCTGTATCGAAGCTAGCATCGACGTAACCCTTTACGACGAGCTCTTCGTCACCTCCATAAACGAGAAACATATCCTTAGCACTCTTCAGGTACTTTAGGATGTTCTTGACCGCTGTCCAGTGTTCCATACCGGGATCACTTTGGTACCTCCCTACCAAACTTATGGCAAGGTTCACATCAGGTCTGGTACACAGCATGGCATACATGATAGAACCTATGGCTGAGGCATAGGGAATGACACTCATCTTTTCTCTATCTTCTGCCGTGGTCGGGGACTGAGCCTTGCTCAATCTCATACCTTGCAAAACTGGCAAGAACCCCTTCTTGGATTGATCCATATTGAACTTCTTCAATATCTTATCAAGGTATGTACTTTGTGAAAGACCGATGAGGCGTCTTGATCTATCTCTATAGATTTTGATGCCTAATATGTAAGCTGCTTCTCCGAGGTCCTTCATTTTAAAACTCTTATTCAAGTAGGCCTTTACACTTTCCAAGAATTCTATATCATTTCCCATCAGCAATATGTCATCCACATATAATATGAGAAATGCTACAGAGATCCCACTCACTTTCTTGTATATACAGGCTTCTCCATAAGTCTGTATAAAGCCAAACGCTTTGATCACATCATTAAAGCGAATATTCCAACTCCGAGATGCTTGCACCAGCCCGTAGATCGAGCGCTGGAGCTTGCATACCTTGTTAGCGTTCTCTGGATCGACAAAACCTTCCGGCTGCATCATATACAACTCTTCCTTGAGGAAGCCATTGAGGAATGTCGTTTTGACGTCCATTTGCCATATCTCATAATCATAGAATGCGGCAATAGCTAACATGATTCTGACTGACTTCAGCATCGCTACGGGAGAGAAAGTCTCGTCGTAGTCAATCCCTTGAACTTGTCGATAACCCTTAGCGACAAGCCGAGCCTTATAGATGGTCACATTACCATCCGAGTCTGTCTTCTTCTTAAATATCCATTTATTTTCTATGGCGTGGCAAGTCCACCAAAGTCCATACTTTGTTTTCATACATGGATTCTCTCTCGGATTTCATGGCTCCAAGCCATTTATTGGAATCCGGGCCCGCCATCGCTTCTTCATAGTTCGAAGGTTCACCGTTGTCTAACAACATGATTTCCATGACAGGGTTGTCGTACCACTCTGGTGCGGAACGTGCCCTTGTGGACCTTCGAAGTTCAGTAGTAACTTGATATGTATCTTCATAATCATCATCATTAACTTCCTCCCTTGTCGGTGCAGGCACCTCAGGAACAATTTCGTGCGCTGCGCTACTTTCCGGTTCGGGAGGGGTGACTGTCGCCTCATCAAGTTCTACTTTCCTCCCACTCACTTCTTTTGAGAGAAACTCTTTCTCCAGAAAGGATCCATTCTTGGAAACAAAGACTTTGCCTTCGGATCTGTGGTAGAAGGTGTACCCAATCGTTTCCTTTGGGTATCCTATGAAGACGCATTTTTCCGATTTGGGTTCGAGCTTTTCAGGTTGAAGTTTCTTGACATAAGCATCGCAACCCCAAACTTTCAGAAACGACAGCTTCGGTTTCTTGCCAAACCAAAGTTCATACGGCGTCGTCTCAACGGATTTCGACGGAGCCCTATTTAAAGTGAATGCGGCAGTCTCTAAAGCATAACCCCAAAAAGATAGCGGTAAATCGGTGAGGGACATCATAGATCGCACCATGTCCAACAGAGTATGATTTCGACGTTCGGACACACCGTTACGCTGAGGTGTTCCGGGCGGTGTCAACTGTGAAACAATTCCACAGTTCCTAAGGTGCGTGCCAAATTCATGACTCAAATATTCACCCCCACGATCCGATCGCAAGAACTTTATTTTTCTGTCTCGTTGATTCTCAACCTCATTCTGAAATTCCTTGAACTTTTCAAAGGTCTCATACTTGTGCTTCATCAAGTAGATATACCCATATCTACTCAAGTCATCTGTGAGGGTGAGAACATAACGATAGCCTCCGCGAGCCTCAACACTCATTGGACCGCACACATCGATATGTATGATTTCCAATAAGTTGGTTGCTCGCTCCATTGTTCCGGAGAACGGAGTCTTGGTCATCTTGCCCAAGAGGCATGGTTCACACGTGTCAAATGATTCATAATCAAGAGACTCCAGAAGTCCATCAGCATGAAGCTTCTTCATACGTTTGACACCAATATGACCAAGGCGGCAATGCCACAAGTATGTGGGACTATCATTATCAACTTTACATCTTTTGGCATTCACACTATGAATATGTGTATCATCACGATCGAGATTCATAAAAAATAAACCATTGACCAGCGGGGCATGACCATAAAACATATCTCTCAAATAAATAGAACAACCATTATTCTCAGATTTAAATGAGTAGCCATCTCGCATAAGACGAGATCCAGATATAATGTTCATGCTCAAAGCTGGTACTAAATAACAATTATTAAGGTTTAACACTAATCCCGAGGGTAGATGTAGAGGCAGCGTGCCGACGGCGATCACATCGACCTTGGAACCATTCCCGACGCGCATCGTTACCTCGTCCTTCGCCAGTCTCCACTTATTCCGCAACTCCTGCTTAGAGTTACAAATATGAGCAACTGCACCGGTATCGAATACCCAGGAGCTACTACGAGTGCTGGTAAGGTACACATCAATAACATGTATATCACATATACCTTTGACGTTGCCGGCCTTCTTGTCCGCTAAGTATTTGGGGCAGTTCCGCTTCCAGTGACCCGTTCCCTTGCAATAAAAGCACTCTGTCTCAGGCTTGGGTCCATACTTTGGCTTCTTCCCGGCAACAGGCTTACCAGGCGCGGCAACTCCCTTGCCGTCCTTCTTGAAGTTCTTCTTACCCTTGCCCTTCTTGAACTTAGTGGTTTTATTGACCATCAACACTTGATGTTCTTTCTTGATATCCACCTCCGCTGATTCCAGCATTGAATACACCTCGGGAATGGACTTCTCCATCCCCTGCATATTAAAGTTCAACACGAAGCTCTTGTAGCTTGGTGGGAGCGACTGGAGGATTCTGTCAATGACCGCTTCGTCTGGGAGATTCATTCCCAACTGAGACAAGCGGTTGTGCAAGCCAGAAATCTTGAGGATGTGCTCACTGACAGAACTGTTTTCCTCCATCTTACAGCTGTACATTGCGTCGGAGACGTCATATCTCTCGACTCGGGCATGAGCTTGGAAAACCATTTTCAGCTCTTGGAACATCTCATATGCCGCGTGGTGCTCAAAACGCTTTTGGAGCCCCGATTCTAAGCTGTAAAGCATGCCGCACTGAACCAGGGAGTAATCATCACAATGCGACTGCCAAGCGTTCATAACATCTTGGTTTGCCGGGGCGGGAGCGTCACCTAGTGGTGCATATAGGACATAAGTTTTCTTGGCAGCTATGAGGATGATCCTCAGGTTACGGACCCAGTCCGTGTAGTTGCTACCATCGTCTTTCAGCTTGGATTTCTCTAGGAACGCGTTGAAGTTGAGGGCGACATGAGCGTGGGACATTTGATCTACAAGACATATTGTAAAGAATTTAGCCTAAGTTCATGATAATTAAGTTCATCTTAATCAAATTTTAATGAACTCCCACTCAGATTGACATCTCTCTAGTCATCTAAGTGATACATGATCCGAATCGACTAGCCCGTGTCCGATCATCACGTGAGACGGACTAGTCATCAACGGTGAACATCCTCATGTTGATCGTATCTTCTATACGACTCATGTTCGTCCTTTCGGTCTACCGTGTTCCGAGGCCATGTCTGTACATGCTAGGCTCGTCAAGTGAACCCTAAGTGTATTGCGTGTGTAAATCTGGCTTACACCCGTTGTATGCGAACGTTAGAACCTATCACACCCGATCATCACGTGGTGCTTCGGAACGACGATCCTTAGCAACGGTGCACAGTTAGGGGGAACACAATTCTTGAAATTTTTAGTGAGAGATCATCTTATTTACTACCGTCGTTCTAAGTAAACAAGATGCATAAACATGATAAACATCACATGCAATCATATAAAGTGACATGATATGGCCAATATCATCTTGCTCCTTCGATCTCCATCTTCGGGGCACCATGATCATCTTTGTCACCGGCTCGACACCATGATCTCCATCATTGTGTCTTCATGAAGTCGTCACGCCAACTATTACTTCTACTATTATGGCTAACGTTTAGCAATAAAGTAAAGTAATTACATGGCGTTATTCAGTGACACGCAGGTCATACAATAATTAAGACAACTCCTATGGCTCCTGCCGGTTGTCAAATTCATCGACATGCAAGTCGTGATTCCCTATTACAAGAACATGATCAATCTCATACATCACATATATCATTCATCACATCTTCTTGGCCATACCATATCACATAGCACATGCTGCAAGAACAAGTTAGACGACCTCTAATTGTTGTTGCAAGTTTTTACGTGGCTTCTATAGGTTTTCTAGCAAGAACGTTTCTTACCTACGCCAAAACCACAACGTGATTTGTCAATTTCTATTTACCCTTCATAAGGACCCTGTTCATCGAATCCGATCCGACTAAAGTGGGAGAGACAGACACCCGTCAGCCACCTTATGCATCTAGTGCATGTCTGTCGGTGGAACCAGTCTCACGTAAGCGTACGTGTAAGGTCGGTCCGGGCCGCTTCATCCCACAATGCCGCCGAATCAAGATTGGACTAGTGACGGCAAGAAAATTGAGCAAACTCAACGCCCACAACTACTTTGTGTTCTACTCGTGCAAGATGCTACGCAAAAGACTTAGCTCAGATGCCACTGTTGGGGAACATAGCAGAATTCAAAAAAATTCTACGCTTTCACCAAGATCAATCTAAGGAGTCATCTAGCAATGAGCATATTGGAGTGCATCTACATACCCTTTTGTAGATCGCGTGCGGAAGCGTTCGAAGCAACGAGGATGAAGTAGTCGTACTCTTTGCGTTCTTCGTCACCGATGATCCTAGCGCCGAACGGACGGCACCTCCGCGTTCAACACACCTCCGGTACAGCAACGTCACCTCCTTCTTGATCCATCAAGGAGGGATGAGAGGTCGTCGGAGATCCAGCAGCACGACGGCGTGGTGGTGGATGCAGCGGGAAATCCTGCAGGGCTTCGCCAGCGCCCTGCGGAGGAGGAGGAAGTGTGACGGGAGGGGGAGAGGCGCCAGAGGCTTGGGGTGCGGCTGCCCTCTCCCCCCACTATATATAGGGGCCAGGGGGGGCGCCGGCCCTGGGAGATCTAATCTCCAGGGGGGCGGCGGCCTAAGGGGGGAACTTGCCCCCCAAGGCATAGGGGGCACCCCCTCCCCCTAGGGTTTCAACCCTAGGCGCATGGATGGGGGCCCATATGGGTGCGCCAGCCCACCAGGGGCTGGCCCCCTTCCCCTTGCGGCCTAGGGGCCCCACCGGGATGGGTGGCCCCACCCGGTGGACCCCCGGGACCCCTCCGATGGTCCCGGGACACTCCCGGTGACCCCCGGAGTTCACCCGATGGCCGAAACTGGACTTCCTATATATCATTCTTTACCTCCAGACCATTCCGGAACTCCTCGTCACGTCCGGATCTCATCCGGGACTCCGAACAACATTCGGGTTTCCACGTGCATGTATCTCTACGACCCTAGCGTCACCGAACCTTAAGTGTGTAGACCCTACGGGTTCGGGAGACACGCAGACATGACCGAGACGACTCTCCGGTCAATAACCAACAGCGGGATCTGGATACCCATGTTGGTTCCCACGTGTTCCTCGATGATCTTCATCGGATGAACCACTGTGTCAAGGATTCACTCAATCCCGTACGTTATTCCCTTTGTCCATCGATACGGTACTTGCCCGAGATTCGATCGTCGGTATTCCCGATACCTTGTTCAATCTCGTAATGGCAAGTCTCTTTACTCGTTCCGTAATCCATCATCCCGTGACCAACTCCTTAGTCACCTTGAGCTCATTATGATGATGTCTTACCGAGTGGGCCCAGAGGTACCTCTCCGTCGTACGGAGTGACAACATCCTAGTCTCGGTTCGTACCAACTCAACAGACACTTTCGGAGATACCCAATGCGTACCTTTATAGCCACCCAGTTACGTTGTGACGTTTGGCACACCCAAAGTATTCCTACGGCATCCGGGAGTTGCACAACCTCATGGTCTAAGGAATAAATACTTGACACCGAAAAGCTTATGCACTACGAACTGTACGATCTCGTGCTAGGCTCAGAATTGGGTCTTGTCCATCACATCATTCTCCTAATGATGTGATCCCGTTATCACCGACATCCTATGTCCATGGTCAGGAAACCGTGACCATCTGTTGATCAAAGAGCTAGTAACTAGAGGCTTACCAGGGACTCATTGTGGTCTATATATTCACACATGTATCGCTGTTTCCGTACAATACAATTCAAGCATGAATAACAGACAATTATCATGAACAAGGAAATATAATAATAATACTTTTATTATTGCCTCTAGGGCATATTTCCAACAGTCAGATCCAACATGAGTCGATAAGCTTGAGCATCAAGCTCAGCCTGCTTTGGAGCCATCTTGGTTTTCTCAGCAGCTAGGTCCAACTTGGCTTGATCTATCTGGCTCTTGACCAGAGCGACCTCCGCATCATGCTGCTCTTTATTGGCATGAGCTACCTCTACTGTTAACAACGCTGTCAAAGTATCGACCAAAGCGGATAAAGTTTCAGATGGCGACGGGTAAGGACCTCCAGCCCTAGCTCCCACCGCGTCTGATGTTAACGCCGTTGTAGTTGAGGACTGCTGCATAGGTTGTGATCCAGCCATAAAGACGGCAACCCGGTTTGGCGGATCGAGGGGGTATGGAATACTGCCACCATCGGAACAGCCCTCAGATCGGCCGTCCTGCAACATATATAAGGATTCTGTCTCTCCGGAAGAAGATTCGTCGCCGGAATAGACAACAGTCTCGCCGCCAGAGTCCGATCCGTCCTCGGCTTGCACTCCATGCACTGCTCCAACGAAGACGTGTTTCACGGCAGGCTGAATCCGAGCAGGTCTCGCACGCTGAGCTGGCTCGACGATGTTGTTAAGATGTTCGGCTCAGGGCCCGGTTCACCGATCTTGCCGATGAAGATGTGGATGCCGCTGAAGGGGACCCGATACCCGTATTCGATTGAATCGGCCTCGGGGCCCCAGCCCGCGTCGTCGATGTAGATCTTGCCGCGACGACTCTTAGTCATCCGGCCCACTGCGTAGCCCTTGAGTCCTTCAAAGCTGCCCTTCAAGAACTCGAAACCATCGTGCGATAGCCCCATGGTGGGCGCCAACTGTCGTGGTTTTGTCACGACAGATGTCCTAGCAAAAGGACTTAATCGTGAGGCCATCGCTACGGGTTAGCTTAAAGGGGTTAAAGCGGACAAGGACACAGGGATTTTATACTAATTCGTCCCCTTCGATGAAGGTAAAAGCCTACGTCTAGTTTGGTGTGATATTGCTAGGGTTTCGATGACCAGGGAGCGAATCCGCTTTTCCTGTGTCTCGAGCTGTTGTTCTCTGTCCTGAACCATCGCCGGGCTGTCCCTTTATATAAGAGGTGACGCCTGGTCCGGTTTACAGAGTCACGAGGCTGGCTCATAAACATGTCCGCCGCGGTCTCTATTCTTTCTATCTCACATCACAAGTTACATAGTATGACGGTTTACAATTCATGGGCCCTAATACTTGGGCTCTAAACCTCTTGGGCTAAAATCTCTTGCTTCATGCTCCGCTGGGCTTTAATAAGATAATCTTGATAACATAAACCGGCCCCTCCTGGGCGGTTTATACCTGGTAGTAATATCCCTGACAGTACCGGACCAAAGCATTAACACATAGTGAATACATGAACTCCTCAAACTATGGTCATCACCCGGAGTGGTCCCGATTATTGTCACTTCGGGGTTGCCGGATCATAACACATAGTAGGTGACTATAGACTTGCAAGATAGGATCAAGAACACACATATATTCATGAAAACATAATAGGTTCTGATCTGAAATCATGGCACTCGGGCCCTAGTGACAAGCATTAAGCATAGCAAAGTCATAGCAACATCAATCTCAGAACATAGTGGATACTAGGGATCAAACCCTAACAAAACTAACTCGATTACATGATAGATCCCATCCAACCCATCACCGTCCATCAATCCTACGATGGAATTACTCACGCACGGCGGTGAGCATCATGGAATTGGTGATGGAGGAAGGTTGATGATGACAATGGCGACGATCTCCACTCTCCGGAGCCCCGAACGGACTCCAGATCAGCCCTCCCGAGAGATATTAGGGCTTGGCGGCGGCTCCGTCTCGTAAAACGTGATAATTCTTTCTCCCTGGTTTTTTCTCCCCGGAAGTGAATATATAGGATCTGGGGATACGTCGGTGGAGCACCAGGGGGCCCACGAGGCAGGGGGCGCGCCCCCCACTCTCGTGGACAGGGTGTGGGCCCCCTGGTCTGGATCTTCTTATAGGTATTTTTATATTTTCCAAAATAATTCTTCGTGGAGTTTCAGGTCATTCCGAGAACTTTTTATTTCTGCACAAAAACAACACCATGGCAATTCTGCTGAAATAAGCGTCAGTCCGGGTTAGTTCCATTCAAATCATGCAAGTTAGAGTCCAAAACAAGGTTAAAAGGGTTTGGAAAAGTAGATACGTTGGAGACGTATCAACTCCCCCAAGCTTAAACCTTTGCTTGTCCTCAAGCAATTCAGTTGATAAAATGAAAGTGATAAAGAAAAACTTTGACAAACTCTGTTTGCTCTTGTTGTTGTAAATATGTAAGCCAACATCCAAGTTTTCAGCAAGATCATGAACTAACCATATTCACAATAACTTTCAGGTCTCAAGACTACTCATATCAATGGCATAATCAACTAGCGAGCAATGATAATAAACCTCGGATGACAACACTTTCTCAAAACAATCATGATATGATATAACAAGATGGTATCTCGCTATCCCTTTCTGAGACCGCAAAACATAAATGCAGAGCACCTTTAAAGATCAAGGACTGACTAGACATTGTAATTCATGGTAAAAGAGATCCAGCCATGATCATACTCAATGCAAATTAATAGTAATACATGCAAATGACAGAGGTGCTCTCCTACTGGTGCTCTTTGATAAGAGGATGATGACTCTGCATAAAAGTAAATAGATAGGCCCTTCGTAGAGGGAAGCAGAGATTTGTAGAGGTGCCAGTGTTGGAAATGTGCCCTAGAGGCAATAATAAAATGGTTATTATTATATTTCCTTGTTCATGATAATTATCGGTTATTCATGCTTTAATTGTATTATACGAAACAGTGATACATGTGTGAATACATAGACCACAAGTTGTCCCTAGTAAGCCTCTAGTTACTGGCTCGTTGATCAACAGATGGCCACTGTTTCCTGACCATGGACATTGGATGTCATTGATAACGGGATCACATCATTAGGAGAATGATGTGATGGACAAGACCCAATCCTAAGCCTAGCTCAAGATCGTTGTAGTTTGTAATGCTAAAGCTTTTCCGATGTTAAGTATCTATTCCTTAGACCATGAGGTTGTGCAACTCCCGGATACCGTAGGAATACATTGGGTGTGCCAAACGTCACAACGTAACTGGGTGGCTATAAAGGTACGCAACGGGTATCTCCGAAAGTGTCTGTTGAGTTGGCACGAACCGAGACTGGGATTTGTCACTCCGTATGACGGAGAGGTATCTCTGGTCCCACTCGGTAAGACATCATCATAATGAGCTTAATGTGACTAAGGAGTTAGTCACGTGATGATGTATTACGGAACGAGTAAAGAGACTTGCCATGACGAGATTGAACAAGGTATCGGTATACCGACGATCGAATCTCGGGCAAGTACTATACCGATAGACAAAGGGAATTGCATACGTGATTGAGTGAATCCTTGCCATCGTGGTTCATCCGATGAGATCATTGAGGAACACGTAGGAACCAACATGCGTATCCAGATCCCGCTGTTGGTTATTGACCGGAGAGTCGTCTCGGTCATGTCTATGTGTCTCCCGAACCCGTAGGGTCTACACACTTAAGGTTCGGTGACGCTAGGGTTGTAGAGATATATGCACACGGTAACCCGAATGTTGTTCGGAGTCCCGGATGAGATCCCGGACGTCACGAGGAGTTCCGTAATGGTCCGGAGGTAAAGAATTATATATAGGAAGTCCAGTTTCGGCCATCGGGAGAGTTCCGGGGGTCACCGGTAGTGTACCGGGACCACCGGAAGGGTCCCGGGGGTCCACCGGGTGGGGCCACCCATCCCGGAGGGCCCCATGGGCCGTAGGGGGAGGGGGACCAGCCCCTAGTGGGCTAGCGCACCCCCCTTGGGCCTCCCCCCTGCGCCTAGGGTTGGAAACCCTAGGGGTGGGGGCGCCCCTAGGCTTGGGGGGCAAGCCACCCCCTTGGCCGCCGCCCCCTAGGAGATCCAATCTCCGAGGGCAGCCACACCTCAGCCCCTGGCGCCTCTCCCCCCCGTTACACCTCTCCCTCCTCCCGCAGGGTCTTGGCGAAGCCCTGCAGCTTTTCCCGTTGCATCCACCACCACGCCGTCGTGCTGCTGGATCTCCATCAACCTCTCCTCCCCCCTTGCTGGATCAAGAAGGAGGAGACGTCATTGTACCGTATGTGTGTTGAACGCGGAGATGTCGTCCATTCGGCGCTGGGATCATCGGTGAAAGGGATCACGACGAGTACGACTCCATCATCCACGTTCCATCGAACGCTTCCACTCGCGATCTACAAAGGGTATGTAGATGCACTCCTTTATGCTCGTTGCTAGATGAGTCCTTAGATTGATCTTGGTGAAGCGTAGGAATTTTATTGAATTCTGCTACGTTCCCCAACAGTGGTATCTGAGCTAGGTCTTTGCCTAGCATCTTGCACGAGTAGAACACAAACAAGTTGTGGGTGTTGATTTTGTTCAATTCTCTTGCCACTACTACTCCAATCTTGATTCGACGACATCGTGGGATGAAGCGGCCCGGACCGACCTTACACGTACGCTTACGTGAGACAGGTTCCACCGACTGACATGCACTAGTTGCATAAGGTGGCTAGCGGGTGTCTGTCTCTCCCACTTTAGTCGGATCGGATTCGATGAAAAGGGTCCTTATGAAGGGTAAATAGAAATTGACATATCACGTTGTGGTTTTGGCGTAGGTAAGAAACGTTCTTGCTAGAAACCTATAGCAACCACGTAAAAACTTGCAACAACAATTAGAGGACGTCTAACTTGTTCTTGCAGCATGTGCTATGTGATGTGATATGGCCAAACAAGATGTGATGAATGATATATGTGATGTATGAGATTGATCATGTTCTTGTAATAGGAATCACGACTTGCATGTCGATGAGTATGACAACCGGCAGGAGCCATAGGAGTTGTCTTATTTTATTGTATGACATGCGTGTTACTGAATAACGCCATGTAATTACTTTACTTTATTGCTAAACGTTAGCCATAGTAGTAGAAGTAATATTTGGCAAGACGACTTCAGGAAGACACGATGATGTACATCATGATGATGGAGATCATGGTGTCATGCTGGTGACAAGGATGATCATGGTGCCCCGAAGATGAAGATCAAAGGAGCAAAATGATAATGGTCATATCGTGTCACTTTATTTGATTGCATGTGATGTTTATCATGTTTATTCATCTTATTTGCTTAGAACGACGGTAGTAAATAAGATGATCTCTCACGAAAAATTTCAAGAATTGTGTTTCCCCTAACTGTGCACCGTTGCTAAGGATCGTTGTTCCGAAGCACCACGTGATGATCGGGTGTGATAGGCTCTAATGTTTGCATACAACGGGTGTAAGCCAGATTTACACACGCAACACACTTAGGGTTCAGTTGACGAGCCTAGCATGTAAAGACATGGCCTTGGAACACGGAGGACCGAAAGGTCGAACATGAGTCATATAGAAGATACGATCAACATGAAGATGTTCACCGTTGACGACTAGTCCGTCTCACGTGATGATCGGACACGGGCTAGTCGATTCGGATCATGTATCACTTAGATGACTAGAGAGATGTCTATCTGAGTGGGAGTTCATTAAATTTGATTAGATGAACTTATTTGTCATGAACTTAGTCTAAAAATCTTTACAATATGTCTTATAGATCCAATGGCCCACGCTCATGTCACCCTCAACTTCAACGCGTTCCTAGAGAAAACCAAGCTGAAAGACGATGGTAGCAACTATACGGATTGGGTCCGTAACATGAGGATCATCCTCATAGCTGCCAAGAAAACTTATGTCCTAGAAGCACCGCTAGGTGACGCTCCCGCCCCGGCAAACCAAGATGTTGTTAACGCTTGGCAGTCACGTTGTGATGATTACTCCCTGGTTCAGTGCGGCATGCTTTACAGCTTAGAATCAGGGCTCCAAAAGCGTTTTGAGCACCACGGAGCATATGAGATGTTCCAAGAGCTGAAAATGGTTTTCCAAGCTCATGCCAGAGTTGTGAGATATGATGTCTCCAATGCATTCTACAGTTGTAAGATGGAGGAGAATAGTTCTGTCAGTGAGCCCATACTCAAGTTGTCTGGGTTGCACAATCGCTTGTCTCAGTTGGGAATGAATCTCCCAGATGAAGCGGTCGTTGACAGAATCCTTCAGTCGCTCCCACCTAGCTACAAGAGATTCGTGTTAAACTCCAATATGCAAGGGATGGAGAAGTCCATTCCCGAGGTGTATTCAATGCTGAAATCAGCGGATGTGGAGATCAAGAAAGAGCATCAAGTGTTGATGGTAAATAAAACCACTAAGTTCAAGAAAGGCAAGGGTAATAAGAACTTCAAGAAGGACGGCAAAGGAGTTGCCGCGCCCGGTAAGCAAGTTGCCGGGAAGAAGCCAAAGCATGGACCCAAGCCTGAGACTGAGTGCTTTTATTGCAAGGGAACGGGTCACTGGAAGCGGAACTGCCCCAAATACTTAGCAGATAAGAAGGCCGGCAACGTCAAAGGTATATATGATATACATGCTATTGATGTGTACCTTACCAGCGCTCGTAGTAGCTCCTGGGTATTCGATACCAGTGCAGTTGCTCACATTTGTAACTCAAAGCAGGAGCTGCGGAATAAGCGGAGACTGGCGAAGAACGAGGTGACGATGCGCGTTGGGAATGGTTCTAAGGTCGATGGGATCGCCGTCGGCACGCTGCCTCTACATCTACCCTCGGGATTAGTTTTACGCCTTAATAATTGTTATTTAGTACCAGCTTTGAGCATGAACATTGTATCTAGATCTCGTTTAATGTGAGATGGATACTCATTTAAATCCGAGAATAATGGTTGTTCTATTTATATGAGAGATATGTTCTATGGTCATGCCCCGCTGGTCAATGGTTTATTTTTGATGAATCTCGAACGTGATGTTACACATATTCATAGCGTGAATGCCAAGAGATGTAAAGTTGATAATGATAGTCCCACATACTTGTGGCATTGCCGCCTTGGTCATATTGGTGTCAAACGTATGAAGAAGCTCCATGCAGATGGACTTCTAGAGTCTCTTGATTATGAATCATTTGACACGTGCGAACCAAGGCAAGTAGACCGAAATCCATCTGCATCTACTACTAATCATCCACCTTGAGATATCTATCCAGAACATCTCGCTGGTATTAAGTTGCGAATCCCACCCAAAGTGTAAACTCAAAGCAACAGACAACTGCATTAAAAGAACTTTGCGTAAAGTAAACAATCCTTGCACCCGCAAGTACAAGCACCGTTGTTTTCCCCCTTGTGGTAACAACACATCCCCTAGACTCATGTTTCTGTCACTCAAGCTAGTCATCAGGGGGCATGAACCCACAATCAAGCATAACGCTCCCTCTTGGAGTTACTACCTACTACTTGGCCAAAGCAATAAACAGCAACAGAGAACATGCAAGAATTACTCAAGAACAAAGATATAATAGAGGTGAATCAAATATATTACTCAAACACAATCTGAACATAATCTCATAATCCATCAGATCCCAGCAAACTCAGCAGAGCAACAGCAGAAAGATTACATATGTGCCTCGATCATGTAGGGCAGCTTACGAGGTCTAAACCATGAAGAGCAAAGAGGGGAGGAGAACATCACATAGCTACTGATCATGGACCCATGGTCCAAGGTGGACCACTCACGACTCATCCGGGAAGCGTCCATGGTGGTGGAGAAGCTCCCGGTGGTGATTCTCCCCTCTGGCGGGGTGCCGGGAAGAGTTCTCCTGATGCTCCCGATCTTGGAAGCGCTGCGGTGGCGGAACAGAGGCGAGATCGCGAAAAAGGGTTCCTTCCTCGAGGGTTTCGGGACGACAGGAATATATATGCGAAGGGGGGCAACCAGAGGTGGAGCAGGGGCCCCAGGCGCCCCCCTGGCGCGGCCAGGGGTGGGGCCACGCCAGGTGGCCGCCTGGGCCCCCCTGGCTCCCCTCTGGCCCCGCTTTGGTTCTTCGCGAAGCTTCCTGTACGCTGATTTTTCCTGTATTTTTCCCGGAATTTTTGGGGCACTTTTAATATGGGGGAAACCTGAAATAGAAAAACAGCAGAAAACAGGAATTGGCACTGTGGTGCACTGAGTTAATAGGTTAGTCCAAATATGATCAAAAGTGTATGGAAGTGCATCAATATCATAGCAATATCACACAAAAGAAGCATGGAGCAAGCAGAAATTATAGATATGTTTTGGACGTATCAACATCCCCAAGCTTAATTCCTGCTCGTCCTCGAGTAGGTAAATGATAAGCATAATTTCTGTGGTGACATGCTATCAACCATATAAGAACTTTTAAGTAAAGCAATCAAGGCATGTAATCAATTTAAGTCATAACAAGCAAGAGTCTATATTAGCATTGTAACAAGCAACATAAGAACATAAAGGTGCAAGAGCTCTCGCTGTCCGTGACTCGAATGTCTCCAAAATGGTGTTTGCGTGCAAGAAAGGGGATAGGGATATATGAGAGAGTAAAACATAGTTTTTGTATTGTTGAGAACTTAATCTACTAAAGTTTTACACTTGGTCTTCTTTGGAATCTTATCTTGACTCATCCCCAGACCACCAGCCAGGTACAAGTCAAAATGATCCACTCCCTTTCGATATTTTGAGCACTCATGCAATGGATGAGCGTAAGCAAGAAAGTTGACACTTAGGATGGCAAAGAGAGAAAAATGATGAAGGGGGAAGACAAAAAAGTTTTGAAAGGCTCACATCAATGAGGACAATCATAGGCGAGAGAAAGCCAAATGATAGATATGATGTGAGGAGTAGGGATTGCCATGCAACGGATGCACATATGAGCTAAGGTAAGCTCTCCAATGGAACTAGTGGGGGTGCATCCAACTTGCTTGCTCAAGAAGACCTAGAGCTCTTTTGAGGAGGCTCATCATTGGAATATACAAGCCAAGTTCTACAGTGTGAAGGTCCCCACATAGCTATATGCATGAATGATAATCTCTATGGAGTACAAGGTATAAGATGGAGTACGAGTGTGGATCTCTCAAAAAGAATAGTAGTGTGCCCCCTTCTCTCTTTTTATTTCCTTTTTCTATTTTTTTTTATTTTTTTTATTTTTGTGTGGCCTCAATGGCTCTTTCTATTTAACTCTCATTTGTCCTCTTTGGGATCTTTTAATTTTGTCCTCTTTGGGATCTTTTGATTTTGTCCTCTTTGGGATCTTTTCCTCACTTTAGGGGCAACACTCTATGTATTACAAGAAGTATAGAAGATCTTTCACACTTTACAAAAGTACTCAACATAAAGAAAATGAAACTATCATGATGTATGCAAATGTATGCCTCTGCCAGTGTAGCAGGATATGCAATGATACTAGCGTGTCATGTAGCAATGATTAGGGCAAGTCCCAACTAGCATGCAGCTCATCGATCAAGCAAAAAGCATGTATGACATGAAGATGAAGTCATGAGAAGATGGATGTTGCATGGCAATGTATCTCGGAAAGGCTATGGAAATGCCTTGATAGGTAGGTATGGTGGCTGTTTTGAGGAAGGATATAATGAGGCTTATGACGACAGAGCATATCGTGCCAAGGATTTGGATGCACCGGCGAAGTATGCGCCAACTCTCGAGGTGAGAAAGGGCAATGCACGGTACCGAAGAGGCTAGAAAAATATGGCTAGGTGGAAGTGTCAACTGTCGAATACTCACATTAGTCCGAAGAACTCATGCACTTATTATCGGTAACTCTCAATCTAATTAGGAGGTTCACAAAGAGACAAGTACCCCGAGGAGGAGTGTATGGGGGTTTGGTTATCCTTGCGCATCCTCGACTCATGGTACGTGAGTGTACTCTAATATTCGATCCCTCCAAAGATTAGTGATCCATCTAGTAGCTAAAGTTCTCAACTATTTTGTAGGTTTTCGAAAATAAACACAGATTGCCCAAAATACGACATCTATCACTAATAGGCTAAAGCTCTTGACACCAAAAGTTCAGACATTACTCATGTCAATACCTCAAAACTATTGCAAGTTACTACTTAAAATTAAATAGCAACCTCAATTACCTACTTTAAGTTAAGACACACAACTCAGTGCAACAGGCAAACTCTCTTAACAAGATAAACATGAAAACTCAAGTGAGTTCAGCAACCAACTAAACAAAATCTCTTTAAAAAGAAAAGCATGAAAACTAAGAGCTAAACATGACAGCAGCTATGGACAGACAAAGAACACACACAACAAAGATAAGCATGAAAATCCTATGTTGTGTTCTAGGTTGAAGTGGAGCGTGTTTCTCTCCCACACAAAGAAAGCTGGGTTCTAACTTGTTATGAACAGCAAGCAAAGCTAAAGAAAACTAAAAAGGAAACTAAGAGCAAGACGCTCCAAGCATAGCACATAACGCATGAAGTGATAAGAATATAGTGGAACGAAAGACGAACTGATAATTGTTGATAGAGAAGGGGATGCATGGGGGCATCCCCAAGCTTAGACGCTTGAGTCTTCTTGAATATTTCTTGGGGGTGCATGGGGGCATCCCCAAGCTTGAGCGTTTGACCCTCCTGAATCTTCTTTTATCATCTTCCCTCGCACACTTGAAAACTCCCTTCATACATAACTCATCATAATCTGATTAGCGAGGTTAGTACCCACAATAAAATAATTTTTCCCTACTGTAAATAAAGATAATCTTGAAGAGCTACTGTTTCTCAAGAATGCCAAAAGGTTTTTGCAAATAAAAAGCAAGCTCAAGGTTTGCAAAACGAAGAAAAGGGAAAACAGGACAGAATCTGTGAAAAACATACCAGCAGGTAGTAAATAATTTTTTCGGGGCACTTCTGCAACTCAAATCAAAAAACTCAGAACAGACGCTCGAAAGCCAATTGTATAGAGCACGATGTCAAAACAATTCAGATCAAAAAGATGATCTGGTGATTTTATTCGAATTTTTCTGTCCAAGGACAGAATATGTTTTCTGGACAGCACGTCACAACTTTTGAACTTTTTTTGCAATCGAAGGCTAAACTTGGCACAAAGCTGAAAAAGAAAAGATACAATGATAATGCTACTGTAGTAACAAACATCAAGACACAACAAAAGCAAAATAAAACCTAATTCGTTGTGGGCTGCCTCCCAAAAGCGCTTTCTTTTATGCCTTTAAGCTAGGCATGATGCAAAAAGAGAAGATCAAGTTTTATCAAGAGTAAGAGAATAGCTAGCCCGTGTAACGGACTCAAAAGGCAACTTAATCTTCTTTCTAGGGAAGTGTTCCATCCCTTTCTTGAGAGGGAATTGGAATTTTATATTCCCCTCTTTCATGTCAATGATAGCACCAACGGTGCGAAGAAAAGGACGTCCCAAAATAATTGGACATGAAGGTTCACATTCAATATCCATAATAGTAAAATCAACGGGAACATAATTGTCATTGACAATGATAAGAACATCGTCGATCTTCCCCAAAGGTTTCTTTACGGAAGAATCAACAAGACGAACACCAAAAGAACAAGGATCAAAAGGTTTCAATTTAAGCATATCATACATTCTTTTGGGCATAACGGAGGTACTAGCTCCAACATCACATAAAGCATAGCAAGAGAAGTTATTCAACTTAATTTTAATCATAGGATCCCAACTATCTTCTAGCTTTCTAGGTATGGAGGCTTCTACCCTAAGCTTCTCCTCCCTAGCTTTGATAAGAGCATTAGTGATATGCTCCGTGAAGGCAAGATTAAGTGTGCTAGTGTGGGGATCTCTAGACATCTTGTGAAGAAAACCAATAACTTCAGAAAGGGTGCAATTATCAAGATCAAGGTCACTACTATCAAGTAAAGTGGTAGTGGTGTCCTTTAGGCTCACTTGTTTGGTAGCTTCTATGGTCATAGGGGTTTCTTCTTCTACGGTTGAGGTCATAGCATCACCATTAATAGGTCCAATGGGACTAGGAGTGCATTGGGTGCTAAGAGTTTGGATATCCTCAACAACTTGAATAGTAGCAACAGTGTGGTGGGTAGGAAGGCTCTTAATTCTATCTTCTTCCTCCTTTTCTCTAGCCCATCTCTCTTTAAGTTTAGCCATCATCCTAATGTTTTCATTAATTTGTACTTGAATAGCATTCATAGGAGTGGTCTTCCTCTCCTCAAGAGGAGAAGTTCTAATTTTAAGCAACTCTACCTCATGGGCTAAATTGTCTACCTTCGAAGAGAGATTATCAAGTTTTTCTAGTTTTTCTTCTACACTCTTATTGAAGGCCTTTTGGGTAGTGATTAAGTCTTTAAGCATAATCTCTAGTTCATAAGTGGAGTTCTTGGTGCTAGGATAAGCATTGTTGTTCCCATAGGAATTAGAGGGAAACGGTCTAGGGTTGCTACCAAAATTACTCCTATAAGCATTGTTATTGAAGTTGTTTCTAGAGATAAAGTTCACATCTACTTGATCTTGAGCAATCAAAGAATTTAAAGGAACATCATGAGGATCAATAGAAGATTGCTTGGAAAGTAGAGACATGAACAAGTCAACTTTTTCATTTAGGGAGGAAATCTCCTCGACAGAGTTTACCTTCCTACCTGTTGGAGCGCGTTCGGTGTGCCATTGGGAATAATTGGTCATCATCTCGTCGAGAAGCTTCGTGGCAGCACCAAGTGTAGTTGACATAAAGGTTCCTCCCGCGGCCGAATCTAACAAGTTCCGCGAGGTAAAGTTCAAGCCCATCTTGAAGAGTGGAGTCCTCGGCAACGGCGCCAGAAACTTGCTTGATGGCTTCTCGCCCCTCGTTGGTTACCCCAAGTGGAAGGTTGAGATGTAGCGTAGAGGCAAATTTCCCTTGGCAAAGATACCAAGGATAGAATCCCGTGAGAGTCCGAGGGTCGACAAGTAGGTGTCAACGGCGCCAGAAACTTAGCGATTGACAGGACCTGCACACAGATACAGATAACTTTGCTCCCAACGAGTACAGAGAGGTTGTCAATCCCTCTGGCCTTGTTGTTTACAAAGGATCAAACACAAGAGATAATAATGATAGCTATGACTGCAACTAAGAAATAAAAACAGGAAGTAAATAGAAGGTGTGATCAGCGGTGGTAATATGGACCGGGGTCCCATGATGTTCACTAGTGATGTCTCTCTCCCAAAAGACGATAAAACAGCAAAGCGAAGTAAACAAATTACAGCTGGGCAATTGACAGGATTATGTGCGCAAACCAATGCTAACTATGCTGCAAAGAAAGGTAGAGGCTCAAAAGCATGGGCGGTACGCCAAGGCAAGTAGACCGAAATCCATCTGCATCTACTACTAATCATCCACCTTGAGATATCTATCCAGAACATCTCGCTGGTATTAAGTTGCGAATCCCACCCAAAGTGTAAACTCAAAGCAACAGACAACTGCATTAAAAGAACTTTGCGTAAAGTAAACAATCCTTGCACCTGCAAGTACAAGCACCGTTGTTTTCCCACTTGTGGCAACAGCACATCCCCTAGACTCATGTTTCTGTCACTCAAGCTAGTCATCAGGGGGCATGAACCCACAATCAAGCATAACGCTCCCTCTTGGAGTTACTACCTACTACTTGGCCAAAGCAATAAACAGCAACGGAGAACATGCAAGAATTACTCAAGAACAAAGATATAAAAGAGGTGAATCAAATATATTACGCAAACACAATTTGAACATAATCTCATAATCCATCAGATCCCAGCAAACTCAGCAGAGCAACAGCAGAAAGATTACATATGTGCCTCGATCATGTAGGGCAGCTCACGAGGTCTAAACCATGAAGAGCAAAGAGGGGAGGAGAACATCACATATCTACTGATCATGGACCCATGGTCCAAGGTGGACTACTCACGACTCATCCGGGAAGCGTCCATGGTGGTGGAGAAGCTCGCGGTGGTGATTCTCCCCTCCGACAGGGTGCCGGGAAGAGTTCTCCTGATGCTCCCGATCTTGGAAGCGCTGCGGCGGCGGAACAGAGGCGAGATCGCGAAAAAGGGTTCCTTCCTCGAGGGTTTCGGGACGAGAATAATATATATGCGAAGGGGGCAACCAGAGGCGGAGCAGGGGCCCCAGGCGCCCCCCTGGCGCGGCCAGGGGTGGGGCCGCGCCAGGTGGCCGCCTGGGCCCCCCTGGCTCCCCTCTGGCCCCGCTTTGGTTCTTCGCGAAGCTTCCTGTACGCTGATTTTTCCTGTATTTTTCCCGGAATTTTTGGGGCACTTTTAATATGGGGGAAACCTGAAATAGAAAAACAGCAGAAAACAGGAACTGGCACTGTGGTGCACTGAGTTAATAGGTTAGTCCAAATATGATCAAAAGTGTATGGAAGTGCATCAATATCATAGCAATATCACACAAAAGAAGCATGGAGCAAGCAGAAATTATAGATACATTTTGGACGTATCACCATGTAACTTGGGATGTAAGATAGAAAGAGTAGAGACCGAGGCGGACACGTTTATGAGCCGGCCTCGGGACTCTATAAACCGGACCGGGCGTCACCTCCTATATAAAGGGGCGACCCGGCGACGGTTCAAGGACGAGAAACAACAGCTCGAGACACAGGCAAGCGGATTCGCTCCCTGGTCATCGAAGCCCAAGCAATACCACACCAAACTAGACGTAAGCTTTTACCTTCATCGAAGGGGCCGAACTAGTATAAAACTCCCTGTATCCTTCGTCCGCTTTAACCCCTTCAAGCTAACCCGAGCGATGGCCTCACACCTAAGTCCGCTAATCCGGACATCTGCCGTGCTAATTCCACGACAGTTGGCGCCCACCGTGGGGCTATCGCACGATGGTTTCGAGTTCTTGAAGGGCAGCTTTGAAGGGCTCAAGGGTTACGTAGTGGGCCGGATGACCAAGAGACGTCGCGGCCGGATCTACATCGACGATGCAGGCTGGGGCCCCGAGGCCGATTCAATCGAATACGGGTACCGGGTCCCCTTCAGCGGCATCCACGTCTTCATCGGCAAGATCGGCGAACCGGGGCCTGAGCCGGACATCTTCCCCAACATCGTCGAGCTGGCTCAGCGTGCGAGATCGGTCCGGATTCAGCCCGCCGTGAAGCATGTTTTCGTTGGAGCAGTGCATGGAGTACAAGCCGAGGACGGATCGGATTCTGGTGGCGAGATAGTTGTCTATTCCGACGATGAATCTTCATCCGGAGAGACCGAATCTTTGTATCTATTGCAGGACGGCCGGTCTGAGGGTTTGTCCGATGGGGATAGTATTCCGGACCCCTTTGATCCGACCAATAGGGTGGCTGTTTTCATGGCCGGATCACAGCCCATACAACAACCCTCGACGACTGGGGCGTTAACCTCAGAGGCAGCGGGAGCCAGAGCTGGAGACCTTCCCCCATCGCCCTCTGACGTTCTATCCACCTTGATCGAAACTTTGACAGCACTCGCAACAGCAGAGGTAGCACAGGCCGACAAGGAGCAGCATGATGCAGAGATCGCTCAGGTGAGGAACCGGATTGAGCAAGCTAAGTTGGATCTGGATGCAGAGAAAGCCAGGATGGCTACAAGACAGGCAGAGCTAGATTCCCAAGCTTTCCGGCTCAGGTTAGATCAGAGCGCTTCACAGGAGGTACTAAACAGAAGACAACGGTCTCGTTTGCCAATGGTTTATGAGGCAAAGAATCTCTTCAGCACACCAGGAGCAGGAACCAGTAACCGTCCACAGGTAAACCGGGGAGGAGCCCCGGGGACAGGTGCATCGGTTCAGCCACCAGCCGCAGAGCTAAATCACCAAGTTGTACCAACACAGCACATACCCACCCCACCCTGTCATTATTCTAACCCGTTGGACAACATTGTCGCCGCCGCTTCACGACTGGCTGCTCTTCTCATTGAGGGGACGTCTCCCATAGCGATGGAGGCACGACGGGCTAAGGAGTTGCTGGATACGGCGTTAACACAGCAGCAAGCTTATTCTTATAGCCGGTAAAGGATTCATTCAACCCCACGCCCAAGCCAGAGTTACACAAGGCACCTGGATGAACCGACTGTATCTAGCAGCGCGCGGAGACGGCACCGACAGGGGCAGGATAATCCGGCAGGAGCAGGAGCACATGCCCAAGAGGTGGTAGACCAGGCTAGACATACTGCCCGCGACGACACCCGTCAAGCGACGCCGGTTCACCCCACCACCACAGAAACGAGAATCATGTTTAGTTCCTTTGGGGTGCAGTGTCTCATCCCTGCTTTACGGAGCGTGAAATTACCCAAAGACTTCAAAGGCCCGCGCAAGGTACCCAATTACACGGCGGATCTGGCTCCAGAGGCATGGGTTGAAAGTTATGAGATGGCTATGGAGATGCTTGACGTGGACGAAGCTGCGTGTGCTAAATACTTCACAATGATGCTTGAGGGCACAGCCCTGACATGGTTAAAGGGGTTACCACCTAACTCCATCGGATCATGGGGTGAGTTGCGTCGCCGGTTTATCAGTAATTTCAAAGACACGTGCAAACAGCCGATGTCCGTGGTTGACTTAGCAGCATGTGTTCAAGGGGAGCAAGAGAACACAAGCAGTTGGGTGCGGCGAGTATCCGAAATTCTTCACTCCTCCAATAGCATCAACCCAAGTACGGCAATAGTGACCTTGGAAAACAATTGCCGGTTCGAGTCTTTGAGGCTGAAGCTCGAACGGCTCAAGCGCGATTGCAACGACATGGGAACGCTCATGAGCGCTTTGGTAAAGTATGGAGACTCTGATAACACCAAGTACCCAGACGCAGACGGAGACAAATCTAGGAAGGCGAGCAAAGCTGGCAAACCGGCACAGACCAATCCGGCAGGAACAGGGTACAATGGCAAGCGTAAAGCGGAAGGCAGCTCAAATTTTGTGGCCAATACCAACGTTCAAGACAACGGGCAGCGCCGCAAGGGTAGACCGGCCCCACGTAACGGGAGGCCACCCATCGATCTAGATCGCCAGCTGAGTGTGCCTTGCCCAAGACACGGTACAGAGGAAAACCCGGCTACGCATCTCCGGAAGGACTGCCGTATCATGCAGGAGTTTATGAAACAGGCCAAGTATAACCACGGGCCCCCCCGGTGGCGGATCAGGTCCCGGTTTTCAGGGTCCGGGTTACCAGGGCGGTGGATCCGGATCAGGATATCATGGCGGTAACAATAACCACAATGGCAACAATCAGCATCAACATAACCAGCAGCATGGTCAGGGTGGATACAACAACCAAGGCAATCAACAGCGTCAGCAGCATCAGCAGCAACATCAATCCGGATATCAGAGTAATCCGAAGGAGCTAAGCAGTGAGCAATATCATGTCTTCACCACAAGTTTGTGCAAACATGATCAAAAGGTTCTGAAAAGAGCAGTGCATGCTGTTGAACCGACGATACCACGTTTTTTACGTTGGTCGGAGCAGCCCATTGTGTGGAGCAGAGAGGATCATCCGCCACGGGTTGATAATCCGGGTCAGCTAGCCTTGGTGGTGGCTGCACAGGTGGGTGGCTATAAGTTCACAAAGGTGCTCATGGATGGAGGCAGCAGCATCAACATCCAATACTATGAGACTTTTCGACGTATGGGGTTGACAGATAAGAAGCTCCGGCAGTCCAATACAGTGTTCCATGGAGTGGTGCCAGGTAAATCGGCTTACCCAGTTGGAAAAGTCGATCTAGAAGTAACCTTTGGGGATGAGCAGGACTCTAGATCAGAGACGGTGATCTTTGAGGTTGTAAAGATCAGGAGCCCATATCATGCTCTGTTTGGGAGGCCGGTTTATGCCAAGTTCATGGCTAGACCGTGTTATGTTTATCTGCAGCTCAAGATGCCGGGTCATAAGGGAACCATCACGGTTCACGGGAGCCGCAAGATCGCATTGGAATGCGAGGAAGGAGACGCGGCATATGCTGAGGCAGTTTGTGCTACGGAGGAGCTGAAGTTCTACAAGGACAATATTGATCCGGCAGATATGTCCCCGTTGAAAAAGCCAACTACAGAGCATGATCCGACGTTGAAATTCAAATCAGCAGAGGAGACCAAGCAGGTTGACTTTGTTCCGGGCGATTCGTCTAAGCAGTTCACTACAGCGCTAACCTAGACCCCAAATAGGAAAGCGCGCTCATCGAGTTCATCCGTGAGAACCGGGATATCTTTGCGTGGAAGCCTTCTGACATGCCAGGTATACCAAGGGAACTCGCTGAGCACAGCCTTAATATTGATCCGAAGTTTAAACCAGTCAAGCAGTATTTGCGCCGCTTCAATGAGGAGAGGCGCAAGGCTATAGGTGAAGAAGTGGCTAGGCTCTTAGCCGCAGGTTTCATAGTTGAGGTGTTTCATCCGGAGTGGCTGGCTAATCCGGTGCTGGTACTCAAGAAAAACGGGACCTGGAGGATGTGTGTTGATTACACAGACTTGAACAAAGCGTGCCCGACGGATCCTTTTGCTCTCCCCCGTATTGATCAGATTATCGATGCTACGGCAGGATGTGAGCGGCTAAGTTTTTTGGATGCATATTCAGGTTATCATCAGATCAAGATGGCAGTTAAAGACCAGGAGAAGACAACTTTCATAACTCCCTTTGGAGCCTTCTGCTATGTATCCATGCCTTTTGGGCTCAAGAGTGCCCAAGCAACTTATCAGCGTTGTGTGCAGAACTGCCTACAAGGGCAGATTGGAAGAAATGTCCATGCATATGTGGATGACATTGTGCTAAAATCCAGGAAGGACGAGACGCTGATAGAGGACTTGAAAGAAACCTTTGACAACCTCCGGGTTTACAAGATGATGCTTAATCCGGAGAAGTGTGTTTTTGGTGTTCCAGCAGGCAAGCTCCTTGGATTCTTAGTATCAAACAGAGGGATTGAGGCTAATCCGGAGAAGATCAAGGCGATCACATCCTTAGCTAAACCGGCTTGTATCAATGATGTCCAGCGCGTGGCAGGCCGTATTGCAACATTAAGCCGGTTCATCAGCCGTTTAGGAGAAAAGGCGATCCCGCTTTATCAGATGATGAAAAAGACCGACCGGTTTGTCTGGAGCGATGCTGCAAACGCTGCGTTCGAGGATTTGAAGCGGCAATTAGCAGAACCACCAGTTCTTCCTGCCCCCGTTGACAAGGAGCCGCTGTTGTTATACGTGACTGCCAATGCCCGTGCAGTTAGCGTGGCCATTGTGGTGGAGCGCAAGGAGGCAGGCAAGGAATATCCGGTTCAACGTCCGGTTTACTACATCAGTGAGGTCCTCATTGAGTCAAAGCAAAGATATCCACACTGAAAAAAATTGGTATATGGCGTATTCATGGCAAACCGGAAGTTGAAGCATTATTTCCAGGGCCACCCAATCACTGTTGTCAGCTCAGCTCCATTGGGAGATATAATCCAGAACAGAGAAGCCACTGGCAGAGTGGCGAAGTGGGCCATTGAGCTTAGCCCGCACGGATTAAAATATGTGCCCCGTACTGCTATAAAATCCCAAGCACTAGTGGATTTCATCAATGATTGGATAGAGTTGCAAGCGCCTGAGGAGAAGCCGGGTCATACATACTGGACTATTAACTTTGATGGTTCAAGGCAATTGGAGGGCTCAGGGGCTGGAGTCGTGTTAACTTCCCCACGAGGTGATAAGTTCTGTTACGTCCTTCGATTAATGTTCCCTTGTACTAACAATGCGGCTGAGTATGAAGCTCTCCTCCATGGTTTACGGATGTCTAAGGAGATGAACTTGAGCCGGGTCAAGTGCTTTGGTGACTCGGATCTGGTGGCACAACAAGTATCTGGTAAGTGGGACTCCAAGGATCCGCTCATGGCGGCTTATCGGCGAGAAGTAGAAGCAGTCGCAGGTTACTTCAAATGATATCAGGTGGACCACATAGACCGGCGGAAAAATGAAGCGGTCGATGCATTAAGCCGGCTGGACTCTCAGCGTAAACCGGTTCCACCTAATACCTTCTTGGATGAATTGCATAGTCCGTCAGTACAGATACCTTCATAGGAGGATTTAGCTGTTCCTGATCCGGAAGCACAGCTAGTTGCAGCACTTCAGATTATTCCGGATTGGACACTCCCTTACTTGGCGTACCTGAGCCGAGGTGAGTTGCCAGAGGACGAAGTTGAGGCCCGGCAGATAATCCGGCGGTCTAAGTCTATGACTATTGTCAATGGAGAACTTCATCACCGCAGGGTTTCTGGGGCGTTTCAGCGGTGCATATCATCAGAGGAAGGCTGTGATATTCTTCGAGAGATTCATGAAGGAGATTGTGGTCATCACGCCGGTTCAAAGTCCTTGGTAGCTAAAGCTTTTCGTCATGGGTTATACTGGTTAACGGCTCACACCGATGCAGAGGACTTGGTCAGAAAATGTGACGCTTGCCTGAAATTTTCATGGCGTGCTCATGTTTCGGCGCAGGAGCTACGGATGATTCCAATTACTAGGCCATTTGCGACTTGGGGGCTTGATATGGTTGGACCCTTTAAAAGATCCCAAGACCAGAAAACCCACATGTTAGTAGCAGTGGACAAATTTACAAAGTGGGTTGAAGCGGAGCCTGTCAGTAAGTGTGATGCGGCAACTACGGTTAAGTTCCTCAAAAAGGTAATTTTCCGGTTTGGCTTTCCACACAGCATTATAACTGATGTACCAACCTATCTAAAGAAGAGATGGAAGAGTTCTGTCAAAGAGAGCATATCCGCCTTGATGTGTCATCAGTAGCTCACCCTCAGTCCAATGGCCAAGCCGAGAGAGCCAACCAAGAGATCCTGAGAGGCATCAAGCCCCGACTTATGGTTCCTTTGCAAAGAACGTCGGGTTGCTGGGCAGAGGAATTGCCTTCTGTCTTATGGAGCATCAACACTACGCCTAACAGATCTACAGGATATACACCTTTCTTCATGGTGTATGGTGCTGAAGCGGTTCTCCCTAGTGACATCCAGCATGACTCACCACGGGTGGCAGCTTACGTTGAAGCGGATAATGAGCAAGCAAGACAAGACAGCTTGGACCGGCTGGATGAGGAACGGGACACGGCAGCAGCGCGATCGGCGATTTATCAACAAGACCTGCGCCGGTACCACAGCCGTCGGGTTAAGACAAGAACGTTCCAGGAGGGAGATCTGGTGCTCCGGCTCATCCAAGACCAGACAGATATGCACAAGCTACCCCACCTTGGGAAGGACCCTTTGTAGTCAGCAAAAATCTGCACAACGGATCATACTACCTTGTCGACGTTCGAGAACATAAGGATTCACGTACAGCGGAGGAGGAGACGAAGCGGCCGTGGAACATCGCTCTTCTGTGGCCTTACTACACTTGAGCCATTGGCTCCGCTTTATGTAGAATGTATATATTATAATTAATACAATAAACTGGCGCCCCCGGAACACCGGGGAATCAGCCATCTTCTTCGCAAAAAGAGTATCACATGGGGGCTTCGAAAGAAGCTTTCTATGGCCTCTTAAACCGGCGCCCCTGATAGCATCAGGGAATCAGCCGTATCTTTTATACACAAGAGTATCACATGGGGGCTTCGAAAGAAACCTTACATGGCCTCTTAAACCGGCGCCCTTGACAGAATCAAGGAGTCAGCCGTGTTCTGCAAAGGAGTATCACATGGGAGTTTTCTACGGAAGCTCACCATGGCCTCCTAAACCGGCGCCCTTGACAGAATCAAGGAATCAGCCGTGTTCTTCAAAGGAGTATCACATGGGAGTTTTCTACGGAAAGCTCACCATGACCTCCTAAACCGGCGCCCTTGACAGAATCAAGGAATCAGCCGTGTTTTTCAAAGGAGTATCACATGGGAGTTTTCTACGGAAGCTCACCATGGCCTCCTAAACCGGCGCCCTTGACAGAATCAAGGAATCAGCCGTGTTTTTCAAAGGAGTATCACATGGGAGTTTTCTATGAAAGCTCACCATGGCCTCCTAAACTGGCGCCCTTGATGCATCAAGGAATCAACCATTGACAATCATGGAGTTGATCACCTAAAGACAAGATCCTTACGAGATTTTGAAACATTGGGTGGCTTGTCATCGATGATTTGGTTAAGGATTGCGGAGCATCTTGACAGGCTTTGCTAAAATGGTTAATGAAAGTAGCCTGGCAGCTCATAAAAAGCCTCAAATTTGGAGCCTGGCAGCTTGTAAAAAGCCTCGACTACATGGTCTTATTTGCCCAAAAAACCTTGTTTCTCTTTTTTATGATTTCACAAATCTGGGTCGTCATGATCATTGGTTTTTAACCAAGTCCATTGATGCGAGACGGGACAACTACAAAGTTTACCTTATATCTGCAAAGTAAAAGTCTGGATCATGAACACCAGCGAGAGTTAAACCGGTGTTCATTGCAACCCGGATCGGCCATCAGGCTAAGCCAAACAAGAGAGCCAAGAGCCTCATCAACGCCGGCGCCTTCAATTATTCCTACCGGGTTAAGGTCGACAAACACACTTAATCAGGGGTATGGTATATATTTGTGATCAACAACTATTCCTTTGATATATATATCAGAGCAGTATAATCCGTCCGGTGGTAAACCGCCAGGACATTTTTTTAGCTTTGTTCATGCAGGCACAGATAATATAAGCGGATCACGCATTGCAAACAGAAGATTAAATTGAGAGATGTCAATTCAAATAGTGCCATAAACAGTGGGACAAAGGGAGTATTTCAACTATCCTATTACAAGGCACTTGCAGGCCCGAATGGATCAAAAGTTTCTCGCAAAGTTTTCAACAACTACAAGTTAAACCGGACGGTTTACGACTCCTCTTCACGCTGCGAAGGCTGAGGGTCAACTTGTTTCGGGTCTTCGTCGACTTCAGGCAATGGCTGGAAACCAGGAGCGGACCAGTCAATCTTGGAGAGGGCACGGAAATACACTTCATCATTGATAAGATCTGAAGGGTCAATATCTGGAGCGAAAGTGTGGTTACGAACTGGGGGGATCAGATTTTCAGTGTCGTAAACCGGCCGCTCCACCCGCGAATTTTCTAGATCATAAGCCGGATGATACCTTGTCAAATCTGCTTCATCGGCAAGCTTACTGGCGAGAGGGCGCATATCCTTGGTTAAAGAGCGGAGATCTTCAGCAGAGAAGGCTGGCCCGTCCTCTTTCATGCTGGGGTAGCCGTTCATAGCTTCAGCCGGATCAAAATCAGGGACCCATGCTTTGGCCCGGGTCAGCGCCATGAGAGAGCCAGCTCACGCAGCAGACTTCTTGACCTCAACAAGACGCACAGGTAGGACAGAAAGTTTTTCCAAGGTGGCTTGGATGGTGGTAGGCGCCGGTTTGTTATGTGACATGGCAGTGATAGCCCTTTGAGCGCCGGAGTAAAACTGCTCCACCAGGGTATACGCAGCCTTGAGCTTCTTCCGGACTCGTCTCCAAGATGAGTTATGCGCCTCCCTGTATGCAATTGGGTACTTAAGCCGGAGCGGAATAAGGATTGCAAGGATATAAACATACAAAGACAAGTACTCACCGAAGATAGCAGAAGTCATGGGTTCTATTTGCTGTTTCAACCTGGATAGCTCCTGCGTAACTGGATTGAGAGTGGCTTCGCCATCCTTTGCTCTTTTTTCTAGAGCGTCCCTTTGCACCTCCCATGTGGACCGCTCCGCTTCAAAATCTTTCTTCAATTTTTCCATGTTAGTCAAAGCAAGGACAAGTTCTTCCTTAGCTTTGGTTGAAGCAGCCTCATGGAAGGACAAGCTATTCCGGAGCTCAGTTGCCTCCGAAGCTCTCCGGTTCAAGTCAGCCTGCAAGAAAAGCAAACGTGTGAGAAGGACAGATTATTCAAAGTCTCAAGCACATAACAGGTTATCCACTTGACACTTGGGGGCTAATTTACAATTGAAGTAAGGAAAGCAAAAAATTTCAGACAAGTCCCAAGCACATAAACAGGTTATGCCCTTGGCACTTGGGGGCTAATGTAAGTTCATTCTCAGACATAATTGAAGTTCCGGTTCACCTACAGTACAGCTAAACCGGCACTTGGGGGCTACTATGGCCTAAAGGTATGATTGCAAAGTACAAAGCAGAAATAGAAAACAAAAGGAAAGAAAGTCACCTCATATTTGTCCTTCATCATGTTAACTAAGCCGGCTTCATAGTCGCGGCTGGTGAAGAGCCGGTTCAGATACCCGGAATGAAGTTCCTGGGCACTCAGCTGAGCATAGCTTGATAGGTCTGTGCTCCACTTGCCTTTATCTTGTTGAAATTTCTCTCCCTTGGCAGTATGCTTAGCCAAGGTGACAGGCTCTGTGGGAGCAGTGAAGCCTAACCCGGTTATCTCAACATCTGCTGTCGAGGCAGCAGTTGGCTGGAGAGGATCAGCAGTGTGCACCGGACTAACAGGAGCCGGGCTAGCC
Source organism: Secale cereale (assembly GCA_902687465.1). NCBI lineage: Eukaryota > Viridiplantae > Streptophyta > Magnoliopsida > Poales > Poaceae > Secale > Secale cereale. The sequence continues at coordinate 92,195,541 of LR738711.1, read as the reverse complement.
CGAGGAGGACTAACCCGGACAGGGCTTGCTGGTTCAGCTGTGTTCTCCATGTTATCACCTCCCGGAGCAGCAACATCTTCATGGTCCATAGGAGTGGGGTCATCGAGCTGAATTTCAATGTTGTCCTCTGGAGGGATGGTCGCCTCAGGGTCCTCGGCCGGTTCAGCGGTAGTGGTCTCAGCAGCCGGTTTGTTTGCTTTTGCCTTTTTACTGGGCTTGGGCATTCTGATAAAGGGTCAGAACAGTCGTAAGGATCATAAAGTCAAAACAGGAAGATAAACCGGACGTTTGAAAGAAGGACTTTCCCAGGGACGGTCCTGAGCACTGGGACTTGCGTGGCAGTCGACTCGCCGGAAGAAGACAGAGGAGCCTGCTGATAGTTGAGATCAGACGGTTTAAGTGGTTTACGTATAAGGCCTACTTATGGATGAAGGAGGGTTGGAGTGAGTAAAGCCTCGGAGCGGCATCTGCGAGCCGATGTAAGAGGTATTCCAGACGATTCAACCACATGGCCGCTATGGCACGTGGTCCGGCGAGCTTCATGCTGCTGTTTCTTCAAAAGAAAGTTGGGATCCAATTGAGCATAAGGGTGAGAAAATGGATATTTCCGGGACACCCGGCGGATCTTGGGTGGCAACGGTTCTGAATCAGAAGAGAGAGAAATTACCTCAACTCCCTCCGCTTTACTTCCCTCTGCCAGATCCTGCGAAAAGGCATTATTAACATAAATTCATACAAAGGGATATCAAAAGACATAAGGGCTAATTGGTACCTCAGAATCCGGATCATCCTATTCAGGGTGTGAACCGGAAGCGGCAACAGCTTTCTTCTTCTTCACAGCAAAGGTTTTCTTGCGTGATTGCTTCGCCGGTTTATCCTGAGATTTCCTCTTCCAGAAAGGATCGTTGGCCTGTGCAAAGGAATAATAACAAGTTGAAGACAACTGATATGAGCGGATTAAGATGAAAAGAAAGGGTCGGAAGAGCTTTACCGATGGCGCTTTGTTGGTTAAGCAGAATGGAGCTAAACCGGTCCGGCTGCAATCCTCCAAAGGGATGTTCAGCATTTTCTTCGCAGGCTCAGTAACTTCATTCTCAGGAAGTACTATTTTGGTGTGGCATTGAGGATCTTCCGGTTTGCCAGTATATTTGCACATCAGACTTGAGCGCCGGCTTAGTGGAAGGATGCTCCAAGAAAGCCAGCAGCGAACGAAGTCAATGCCGGTTAAACCGTTCGCCACGAAAGCCCTGAGCTTGGAAAGCTGAGGGGCAAATCGAGCCCGGTCTTGGGCGCTTAGACGCTGTGGCAAAGGATGGGTTGTTGTCAGACGATAAGCGCGGTAACCCGGCAGCGGATTCTCTCCTTCAGGTGAAGTATCCTTACAATAGAACCAAGTCTGGTTCCATTCCTTGGGGTGGCTGTGAAGAGCGGCGTGGGGAAAGCTCACATCCTTTTTTTTCTGGATGCTGACACCACCCAGCTCCTGATGAGGCCCATCAGTAAACTCCGTCCGCCGGTTCAGATGGAAGAAATCCCGGAACAGATCTACTGATGGTTCTTCTTGAAGGTATGCCTCTGAGAAAACTTGAAAGTTACAGATGTTCGATACAGAATTCGGGCCTACATCTTGTGGGTGGAGTTGAAAAGCGGCTAACACATCCCGGAAGAATTTTGAACCGGGAGGACTGAAACCCCGGGCCAGATGATCATAAAAAACTATGATTTCTCCCTCCTTAGGCTCAGGAGGGCACTCCTTTCCAGGGGCCCGCCAGTGCAGAACTTCCTTAGGGCCCAGAACACCAATTGAGGCCGCTTCAACTAAATCGTTTTCTGTGATCCGGGAAGGAACCCAATTGCAAGCAACAAATTGTTTAGCCATCGTTTCTGATGAGGGAGTGCTGAAAAATACAGTGCAAGACCCGGTTTACCAGCTGCTAGATATAAACCGGAGCATTCTATGAAGTTATGGACTTAATTGACGGTTTAAACAAGGGGCTAGTGGTATCTACTAATCCGGAAGCAGGTATGAGTGAGACAGCTACCGGTTCACGACGATAGATGGAGAAAGTTAAACCGTCAATTGTGGAATACAGGTTTAAATCTAAAACCGTCAAGACAAGCATATGACGCGCAGGGTATGGTTAAACCGGCAATATAAGCGAGTTGCAGATCTAGAAGTATGAGAAATAGTTTTCACACGAAGCTGAGGTAAATATGGATCTAAGATGCAAGGGAAAGACAGAATAATACAAGTTATATTCAGCGAAGGCTGCGGGAGTTCTCTACAGGTTCAATCTAAACTAACAATGCTGGAGAAGCTAAAGTATAATGGTGGAGCGGAAGCGCACGGATGAGGATCAAGCCTAACGAGTTTATATCTACAGCTAAGATCAATCTACAATGATGAACTACAAGAACGAGGGTTCATCACGAGCTACAGAAGAAAACCTAAAAGTGAGATCTATGGGGAGAAGATGGCGTACCCGAAGAAATAGAGGACGGCGGCAAAGTTCTCTGGTCGCGTTCAGGTTGATGCAGCGGCCGGACTTGCTGGCAACGGCGAGCTCGACGGACGGCGGTGGAAGCTCGGGCGCTGGAGACGGAGGAAGAAGAAGCAGAAGGGGGAAAGAGATGGGCCTCGACAGTATTTATAGGCCGAAGAGATAAAACGGTAAGCACGGGAATCGAGGAGGCCAGAAATCGGATAAAGATTGAGCTGTCGCCTCGATCTTCGATGCGGTAATAAAGAAAGGTAACAAACAGATGCAGGCATTAAATGCGGAGATGATGTCACGACGGATTGACACGATTTCAGGAGATGACATCATGGCCGGTTTATGAAGCAAACAAATTATAGAAAGGAAATTTGTACAAGACTTGGAAGACTGACATGAACAAGTTCAAATCAATCTGGGGCTTAACGTCAGGGATATTACTAGCAGGTATAAACCGGCCAGGAGGGTCCGGATTACACTGAAAAGGTTGTATTATTACAAGCCCAGTAGAGTATATAACAAGAGGTCGTAGCCCATAAAGGTTTAGGTCCCATGTATAAGGCCCACGGTCTGTAAACCGCCGTACCATGTAACTTGGGATGTAAGATAGAAAGAGTAGAGACCAAGGCGGACACGTTTATGAGCCGGCCTCGGGACTCTATAAACCGGACCGGGCATCGCCTCCTATATAAAGGGACGACCAGGCGATGGTTCAAGGACAAGAAACAACAACTCGAGACACAGGCAAGCGGATTTGCTCCCAGGTCATCGAAGCCCAAGAAATACCACACCAAACTAGACGTAGGCTTTTACCTTCATCGAAGGGGCCGAACTAGTATAAAACTCCCTGTGTCCTTCGTCCGCTTTAACCCCTTCAAGCTAACCCGAGCGATGGCCTCACACCTAAGTCTGCTAATCCGGACATCTGACGTGCTAATTCCACGACAAACGTGACAGAAAAATAAAGTTCTTACGATCGGATCGTGGGGGTGAATATTTAAGTCACGAATTTGGCACACACACCTAAGGAACTGTGGAATTGTTTCACAATTGACACCGCCCGGAACACCTCAGTGTAATGGTGTGTCCTAACGTCGCAATCGTACTCTGTTGGACATGGTGCGATCTATGATGTCTCTCACCGACTTGCCGCTATCTTTTTGGGGTTACGCTTTAGAGACTGCCGCATTCACTTTAAAGAGGGCTCCGTCAAAATCCGTTGAGACGACATCGTGTGAACTTTGGTTTGGCAAGAAACCTAAGCTGTCGTTTCTGAAAGTTTGGGGTTGTGATGCTTATGTCAAGAAACTTCAACCTGAAAAGCTCGAACCCAAATCGGAAAAATGCGTCTTCATAGGATACCCAAAGGAAACAATTAGGTACACCTTCTACCTCAGATCCGAAGGCAAGATCTTCATTGCCAAGAATGGATCCTTTCTGGAGAAAGATTTTCTCTCGAAAGAAGTGAGTGGGAGGAAAGTATAACTTGATGAGGTGACAGTCACCCCTCCCGAACCGGAAAGTAGCGCAGCGCGGGAAATTGTTCCTGAGGTGCCTGCACCGACAAGGGAGGAAGTTAATGATGATGATCATGAAGATACAGATCAAGTTACTACTGAACTTCGAAGGTCCATAAGGACACGTTCCGCACCAGAGTGGTACGGTAACCCTGTCATGGAAATCATGTTGTTAGACAACGGTGAACCTTCGAACTATGAAGAAGCGATAACGGGCCCGGATTCCAACAAATGGCTTGAAGCCATGAAATCCGAGATAGGATCCATGTATGAAAACAAAGTATGGACTTTGGTGGACTTGCCCGATGATCGGCACGCCATAGAAAATAAATGGATATTTAAGAAGAAGACTGACGCAGATGGTAATGTGACCATCTATAAGGCTCGGCTTGTCGCTATGGGTTATCGACAAGTTCAAGGGATTGACTACGACGAGACTTTCTCTCCCGTAGCGATGCTGAAGTTCGTCCGAATCATGTTAGCAATTGCCGCATACTATGATTATGAGATATGGCAAATGGACGTCAAAACGGCATTCCTTAATGGCTTCCTCAAGGAAGAACTGTATATGATACAGCCGGAAGGTTTTGTCGATCCTGAGAATGCTAACAAGGTATGCAAGCTCCAGCGCTCGATCTACGGGCTGGTGCAAGCATCTCGGAGTTGGAATATTCGCTTTAATGATGTGATCAAAGTGTTTGGTTTTATACAGACTTGGGGAGAAGCATGTATTTACAAGAAAGTGAGTGGGAGCTCTGTAGCATTTCTCATATTATATGTGGATGACATACTGCTGATGGGAAATGATATAGAATTCTTGGAGAGCATAAAGGCCTACTTGAATAAGAGTTTTTCAATGAAGTACCTTGGAGAAGTTGCTTATATATTAGGCATCAAGATCTGTAGAGATAGATCGAGACGCCTCATTGGTCTTTCACAAAGCACATACCTTGACAAGATATTGAAGAAGTTCAATATGGATCAGTCCAAGAAAGGGTTCTTGCCTGTATTGCAAGGTATGAGATTGAGCACGGCTCAGTCCCCGACCACGGCAGAAGATAGAGAAAAGATGAATGTCATCCCCTATGCCTTATCCATAGGATCTATTATGTATGCCATGTTGTGTACCAGACCTGATGTGAACCTTGCCATAAGTTTGGTAGGGAGGTACCAAAGTGATCCCGGTATGGAACACTGGACAGCGGTCAAGAACATCCTGAAGTACCTGAAAAGGACTAAGGATATGTTTCTCGTTTATGGAGGTGACGAAGAGCTCGTCGTAAAGGGTTACGTCGATGCTAGCTTCGACACGGATCTGGATGAATCCAAGTCACAAACCGGATACTTGTATATTTTGAATGGTGGTGCAGTCAGCTGGTGCAGTTGCAAGCAGAGTGTCGTGGCGCATTCTACATGTGACGCGGAGTACATAGCTGCTTGCGAAGCAGTGCAGGAAGGAGTCTGGATGAAGGAGTTCCTCACCGACCTAGGAGTCATTCCAAGCGCGTCAAGCCCGATGACTCTCTTCTGTGACAACACTGGAGCTATTGCCATTGCCAAGGAGCCCAGGTTTCACAAGAAGACCAAGCACATCAAGCGCCGTTTCAACTCCATCCGGAATTATGTTCAAGATGGAGACATAGATATTTGTAAAGTGCATACGGATCTGAATGTCGTTGATCCGTTGACTAAACCTCTTCCACAAGCAAAACATGATCAACACCAGAACTCTATGGGTGTTCGATTCATCACAATGTAACTAGATTATTGACTCTAGTGCAAGTGGGAGACTATTGGAAATGTGCCCTAGAGGCAATAATAAAATGGTTATTATTATATTTCCTTGTTCATGGTAATTGTCTGTTATTCATGCTTTAATTGTATTATACGGAAACAGTGATACATGTGTGAATACATAGACCACAAGTTGTCCCTGGTAAGCCTCTAGTTACTGGCTCGTTGATCAACAGATGGTCACGGTTTCCTGACCATGGACATTGGATGTCATTGATAACAGGATCACATCATTAGGAGAATAATGTGATGGACAAGACTCAATCCTAAGCCTAGCTCAAGATCGTTGTAGTTCGTAATGCTAAAGCTTTTCCAATGTTAAGTATCTGTTCCTTAGACCATGAGGTTGTGCAACTCCCGGATACCGTAGGAATACTTTGGGTGTGCCAAACGTCACAACGTAACTGGGTGGCTATAAAGGTATGCAACGGGTATCTCCGAAAGTGTATGTTGAGTTGGCACGAACCGAGACTGGGATTTGTCACTCCGTATGATGGAGAGGTATCTCCGGGCCCACTCGGTAAGACATCATCATAATGAGCTCAATGTGACTAAGGAGTTAGTCATGGTATGATGTATTACGGAACAAGTAAAGAGACTTGCCATGATGAGATTGAACAAGGTATCGGTATACCGATGATCGAATCTCGGGCAAGTACTATATCGATAGACAAAGGGAATTGCATACGGGATTGAGTGAATCCTTGACATCGTGGTTCATCCGATGAGATCATCGAGGAACACATAGGAACCAACATGGGTATCTAGATCTCGTTGTTGGTTATTGACCGGAGAGTCGTCTCGGTCATGTCTACGTGTCTCTCGAACTCGTAGGGTCTACACACTTAAGGTTCGGTGACGCTAGGGTTGTAGAGATATATGCACATGGTAACCCGAATGTTGTTCGGAGTCTCGGATGAGATCCCGGATGTCACGAGGAGTTCCAGAATGGTCCAGAGGTAAAGAATTGTATATAGGAAGTCCAGTTTCGGCCATCGGGAGAGTTCCGGGGGTCACCGGTAGTGTATCGGGACCACCGAAAGGGTCCCGGGGGTCCACCGGGTGGAGCCACCCATCCCGGAGGGCCCCATGGGCCATAGGGGGAGGGGGACCAGCCCCTAGTGGGATGGCGCACCCCCCTTGGGCCTCCCCCCGCGCCTAGGGTTGGAAACCCTAGGGGTGGGGGGCGCCCCCCTAGGCTTGGGGGGCAAGCCACCCCCTTGGCCGCCGCCCCCCTAGGAGATCCAATCTCCTAGGGCTGCCGCCCCCCCTGGCCCCTATATATAGTGGGGGGAGAGAGGGCAGCCGCACCTCAGCCCCTAGCGCCCCCCCCC